>OX381609.1:21355952-22605952 GCA_947459985.1 Diloba caeruleocephala | reverse complement strand
GCGGGAGGCTTGACTTTAGTAAAAGGCACATCCATCGTGATAAATATCTTTCAAATTCAACGGCAGCCAGATTTATACGAGGAACCTTTGGAGTTCCGTCCGGAAAGGTTCGAGGCTCCACTGAAAAACCCCTTCGGTTGGCTCGCTTTCAGTGCTGGTCCTAGAAATTGTATAGGTGAGTTTATAAAATATGGTGAAACGAGGTATCTGGTCAGGGCGACTTGTGTAGAGGAACATGGTGTTGTGTTCCTCCGTTGAATAGGGAGAATTGTCCGCCCAGGCAGGTGGTATGTCTAGAGGGACGAATCCATGATGGATGTTGGGTGTCTGTGTATATGCAGCGTTATTGTAATACTTCATTTGCGCGATTCAGGTATCGGAGAGCCGTACCCATAGGCTCAGTAGATCTTGCTGCAAGTACTGCAGTTTCATGGTTGCGATGTAGGTGTACCTACAATTACCGTACAAGTTATTAACAAAGTTTGTCGTGTCGGTTTCCAATCTATTTAGCGCAAAACTATTATTCGGTGTCAGATTGGGTTTAACAAATTGATTTGGTATTATCACAATAGTAAATGCATCATTAACGGTTCATTCACTCTGTCAAAATAGTTCGTTCTAGCCTTATTTTTGGTCATAATAATTACTATTCTGTATATCCGTATGGTGGTCCGTGTGGTGTCCGGATTAAAAATATAGCACCACTCCATGTCCTCCCGTGGATGTCGTAAAAGGCGACTAAGGGAATCTAAACCAGAGGGATGGGCAGCAGCGTCCTTTCTGTGAAGCGGTAGCTAAACTGCGCTCACCATCCCGCCTGCCAAGCGTGGTGAGTATTGGCAAGTGCCCCCCGAAATCATAACGCAGTTGTGGAATCTGTGAGGGAGGCCTTTGTTCAGCAGTGTACGTATAAATGGCCGATATGATTATTATGATGTCCATATAATGTCCAGATTAGGAATATAGCACCACTCCATCTTCTCTCGTGGATGTCGTACAAGATGACTACGGGACTTTAAACCAGAGGTATGGGTAGCAGTGTCCTTTCTGTGGAATAGCAGCCATCCAGCGCTCACCAACCCGCCTGCCAAGCGTGGCGAGTACTGAAAACTTCCCCCCAAAGTGACAAGACACGGCATGTAACCGGTCGTCTTTGGGCAGGCCTTTGTTCAGCATTGGACGTCTTGGCTACTATGATGATGGTGTTCGGATTTTGAATATAGCACCACTCTATCTCCTCTCATAGATGTCGAAAAAGCGACTAAGTCTACTACGTCACTTATGTGGATATTAAGCTATACTGCGCTCACTTACCCTGCCTGCCAAGCGTGGTGAGTACTAGCGAATTCCCAAAATGACGGCACTATTGTGGAAATGGAGACCTTGGTTTAGCAGTGGATGTCCTTTGGCTGATATGAGTTACTATCAAATCGATTCTTCTAAATGAGTAAAATAATAGCGAGATTAGCATTGGCACAATTATTCGTGGTTATGGTCAATAACCAGTGGACGTGTTTAATTATGTATGTTCGATCCAGCTACTGCTCAATATTAGTATTTTACACAGAGTGACTGTAATCTGACCTCCGCATCCTAACACCTCCACAACGATCGATATGGGTGTGTTGTGGGCTCATTAGGGGGTTTTGCCATAATCGTCACGCTTGGCAGACGGGTTGGCGATCGCTGTTGCGTTGTTAATGTACTCGAAGGACGCTGCTGCCCATCCTCCGGCTAATCCCTTAGTCGACTTTTACAACACCCACGGGAGGTAATGGGGTGGTGGTATTCTGAGCCGGCACCACACGGTACACGGTAGATATATATACCTACCATTATGTTATTGTAAGGATTCCCATAGATATTTTTATGAAAACCCAGTAATACGGCTAAAATAGTCTTCAAGCAGTACTTGCCGCGACCAGCCTAACATTTGTGTTCCCCCGTCACAAATGCTAGGCTAATCGCGGCAAGTGCTGCTTAACTTTGCACATCAACAAAACATGAGCCTCTGGCATTGTAAACTATTTAGGTTCTTAGTTTAGGACGGTACTCCTCATGTAATCCTTATATCGAGCAGTACAAATATTGTAGTCTGCAGATGACTACTACCGTCATCCGTACTTAGCTCACCACCGGCTTGCTCAGCCTAGCAATTGTCAAGTAACTTCCTTAGCGTTTTAATCGGAGGCATATGGCTTAATTGGTACGTACAGGCGTTCATGACTCATTAAACTAATCACAGATATAGGAAATAAGGAGAAGTGGTACGGGGGCGTAACCGCACCATGCACAATCCGGGCCATTCGCAAAAAGCCGAATCGAAAATAATAACTTAATCAGGGAAGGAATCATATACCTACAAGTGAAAGAAGTGCAAGAATTTTCTTGTATTTAAAATCTACAAAAATATTTAAAAAAAATGTTTTCTTTATTATGTTACATTTGGATTGATGGAACGATCAGAACGATATTATTATTTTTGTACAAAGTATAATGCTACTTATCTACCACTTTTAACTAGCAATCGGTGATAAGCAAACGCAGTAAATAGAACAGCGAATGGTACTGCCAATAATTTTACGCGTTGCGTAGTACGGCTGCTGTGTGCAGCGCGTACGCTCGGCATGATTGGCTGCCTACAAATTCGTGGGTGTGTTTTAGTATGTTGTGTTTATTCAGTTGATTCGATGAGAATTTGTAACTGTGTGCATTAGTGTGTTATGTGTATGAAGAATGTTAGGGCAAAACTAGATTTCTAGGTTCGCATACATTTTGAACTATATGGCATATCTCCTTTATTGCAATATCTTTGATACTAATACTAACTTTATATTATTTTTCAACAGGTCAAAAGTTCGCGATGATGGAACTCAAAATAAGTATTTCGGAGATGATTAAGAATTTCGTACTGCTGCCTTCAGAACAAGAGCCCGCATTAAGTGCAGAACTCATTTTGCGATCCAAGAACGGAGTTAAAATAAAACTTTTGCCTAGAAATTAATTTCTAACTTGTAAAATATGTGAAAATACCGGACATTGTAAATAATTTTCATTTTATAAGACGGAAGGTACTTATACTGTTTTAATGGGAAGACATTTTTGTAAATAAAAGAGCGATTTAAAGACATAATTTGTTAAAAGCATTATCATTTCAAGCTTTTTTTTAACAAGGAGATATCCTCACGGATATCCTCCACCTTAGGGAAGGAGAAAGGATGTGCCGGATTTTTACCTGCCGGTGAAACCACCACAGTTTTGTTTTGACATACCTTGCGTCGCGCCGGGAACATAACGTTGACTCGGCATTCATCGCAATCTCGGTAGGTACTATCATTTCTTCGCCAGAGTGGCGAAAGGGTGCCTCCAGGAGCGTTCGACAAGCAGACGCGGCTGGCTCGACGGCGCGCACTCGAAATGTGGCGACATCGCCTGAGGTTGCAGTTCACAACCTAGCGCGTCGTTGAGGCCATCCTGCCGCTCTTCGTAAGCCTGGCTCAGGAAGAGCGAGCGCGTCGCCTATCGTCTGACGCAGGTGTTCACCGGTCACAGTTGTTTCGGTGCGTACCTGCACAGGATAGGACGCGAGGCCACGGCACGGTGTCACCATTGCGGAAGCGACCAGGATACCGCACAGCACACGCTCGAGGAATGTCCTGCGTGGGCTGCTGAGCGGCGGATTCTGGTCGATCGGATTAGGCAAGATCTCTCTCTACATTGCCTTATGGCAGGGGGCCTCAGGGGTCGTGAGTGCGTAGATTGGGGAGTCTGCGTGTTCACACAAGCGACCCCTCGGAAAACAGTGGCGCGCACGTGGTCACATGCCGCCATGTGCGTAACACAGCGCACAATGAGGCTTCGGGGGAATCTTTTACAATTCTCCCCGAGAAGTGCCTGGGGGGCAGTACAGTCACCTGCCCTCCCTGGAGGGGGTGACCGCTTTACAATCGTCCCCTCCGAGATGTGCCCAAGGGCTTTAGTAGCCCCCCTTCGGTGCCGAAGATGACCGCTCCAGTGGTTTTAGCCGGTAGGAGTCTGGCATACCCCTTCGCCCTACCCCGGAGCGAAGGAAGTTCATGTAGAATTTCCACTGGACACCAATAAAAGAATTTTAAAAAAGTATTATCATTTCAAGTTTGTTCTTCTGAATAAAATTTGAATTAATTGTGTGCGATTGCATAACGTCAAGGATGCGTGGCACGCTTGTAAGCTGCTTTCGCGCATCAAGGTTAACTGCCCGATCGATGTGCGCTCACGTACCTATGTATACCGGGCTTGTCAGAATAGGTGTACTAAGCCGCGGCCAATTTAAAGTGTCAGTTATGACTGTTTTACAGTAAATGCCTCACCTTATATAACGTATTTAAAAAAAATTGAAATTCATCAAATTGTATTCAAAGGTCAGGGCTGGATTTATTATTTTCATTCCGAAATAATCCTTTGTCGGAAAGTGGTAAGTCTGTGAACCCAAATATGACGTTAAGTGTAAGGCAAAGCTGATGATAGGGTTGTGTCCGCGTATTTTTTTACAAAAGTTTGAACAGCTATAACCCTGTAACTATTTGCTTTTTAGGGAATGTTGTAGAACAAAAGTTGCTCATTAGTACCCATAGTATTACACCCTTACGGCTTAGTACACACTTTCCAACTAACCCGGTATAATTATACATGTGCTCAACAGTTACTACATACTGGCTGCTTTAGTGCGTGGTCGATCCGTTGGCTGCAAACGATGCGGCATTAAGTTTGTTGATGTGTTCGGTCCCGATCGTGAAAACGGTTTCCACTGCGGACTTTCTGCCATAGACACTAAGTGTCTGTTGTTGATTGACCTCCTGAATTAAGTTTGACATAAATCAACAGTGTCTTTCTCTCGACTACTTTGCTCAAACGCTACATGTTCTATGGAAAACAAAGTACTAATCTAAACCAGCTAAATTAAACTATAATGGCCGACTGCGTCGCAAACCGAGGTCTGTAACATGCGACTAAGATTAGTATCATCATCATATCAGCTGACGGATATCCCAGTGCTGAAAAAGGGATTTCCACAAATTTCGGCTGTACTAGGGCTGGTTGCTATCTACCGATAACGACACAAAATAATTTGCGTCGTCACGTGTTGGGTGGAATTTCCCAGTATCCACCATGCTTGGCAGACGGGTTGGTAAGCGCTTTATAACTATTGTTTCGCAGAAGCGGCGCTGCAGCCCGTCCCACTGGTTTATAATTCCTTAGCCACCTTTTACGATATCCACCGTAGGAGATGGAATGGTGCGGTATTATAATCCTGACATCACACGTGTAGTATAGGCAACTAGAAACATTTTATTCGGACTGAGTAACTGATAAGTGACGTGTCGGCACGACCGATCCACGCTAGTCACGTTCCACGGGAATGAGGATACGACGCGGAAGAACTGATAAGTTGGTATGCTGTATCTTTAAAAGTTAGAGATGTCTGGCGATTATTTTTTATCAAACGTTTTTTATTATATATTTAAATTAAATTTTAATAAATAATATTTTTAAATTTACGAGAATTGGCCCTCAGATTGTATCGTTAGGAATCGCCGATCTCAACATAACCTTACCCACTTAGTTTGGTACATGAAACTGATCTGATGATGGAACCAGAAGGTGGATAGTCGAACTCTTCAATGGCTCAAACACCTCGAGTTTGAGCTCATTTGATTTTTTCACGAGACCCTTATATTAAACTTGATGACGAGGGCCTGATGATGGAGTCGGGTGGTGGATAGTGGAAATTTTCTATTCTATTTGGGCTCCTTTGGTTTCTTTTAAAGAGTGTGACGAAGTCAGTGGATGCGTTAATTTTGACTTAAAATTTTGATAAAATGATGAGATTACATTTTCATTTTAAAATAAAATCACGGGGTCTCGGTATTACAGGTAGATCAATGATGAGAATACAAGTTAAAAGCACGTTATTGTTAGTTTTTAGGGTTCCGAACGTCCTAAGGAAAAAAAGTCGGAACCCTTAAAGGATTACTCGTGTGTCTGTCGGTCTGTCACAGCCAATTTGCTCCGAATCTACTGGACCGATTAAGTTGAAATTTGGTACATATATGGATTTCTGCAACCCAAATACGGACGTGTCACGTAAATAAATTAAATTTGAATCTGGGGGTCACTTTTGGGGGGCAATACAGAAAATTTAAGGATAAAGTTTTGCAAACTGTACTGTGTAACATATGAAATGGAGGGGCTTGCTGTGAGGGTCCCAAATATATTAATATTTGTAATATAGACATAGTTTTAAAGTTACTTAAGAAAATAGACGAAAATTGATTATTCCCAAACTTAACTCCGAAACCACGGGTCTTAAAAAAAATGTATAGCATAATGCTTTTTACCTACGGATTACAGGAAAACCTATAAGAAGTCTGTGGTCTTAGAATAACATGGTAAATCTTTCAATATTGTGCGTACAAATGCTTGCATGTTTTTAACTACGATGATAAGTTTGTTCTTGGGATAAGTTATTGGTACAAGACCAATATCAACAACAGGCAATATATTCAACAATTTCGGAACCCTCCCCACGCGAGTTCAACTCGCACCTGTCCAATTTTTAAAACTATAATTGCATATGTGTTTTTAATGTATTTATGGTACTATGAAGTTCAAAGTTAAAGGTTCTTCGGGGACAGGGCAAGATAAATTACATCAGCGAACTCGTTTCAATAGTGGTTTACCTTCGTAACCACAGAATATTTCAGTGACAAGTAGGTTATTATAACTATGTACAATTTGCTCTGTTCATGTGGGGTCCGGATTAAAAATATAGCACCACTCTATCTCGTCCCGTGGATGTCAATAAAGGCGACTAAGGGTCACTAAACTAGTCTAAACCCGAGGGATGGGCACTAGCGTCCCTTATGTTGAACAGTAGCAATTCTGAGCTCACCAAGCCACCTGCCAAGCATGGTCAGTACTAGCAAATTCTCCCCGAAATAACGACCCGCGTGTACCCGGTCGTCTCTGGCGGCCTTTGTTCAACAGTGGATATCTTTTGACCGATGTGATGATGCGTCCAATTACTGTAGCCAAAATGTACTGCAAAGCGTACAGCGAAACACTTTACAGCATAACCAGCCTAATTAATTAGGATTTGGAAGGAAGCTCTGAGGATGCTGTACATGCCCTTTCCACCATATTAAATTAAGTTAAAGGTGAGATCATCTTTATGTTTGACATAAAAACGCCTTCAATTTCATAAATAGGGACATCCTGTTGGCAGAAGTCAAAAAGGAAAGACCAGATTTTTTTTTGCTTAACATTTACTCTGTATATCCGTGTGGTGTCCGGATTAAGAATATAGCACTACTCCATCTCCTCCCGTTGGATGTCGTAAAAGGTGACTAAGGGACTCTATTAATCAGGGGATGGGCAGCAGCGTCCTATCTGTGGAACAGTAGCCATACTGCGCACACCAACCCGCCTGCCAAGCGTGGTGAGTACTAACAAATTCGCCCCAAAGTCCATAAATGTGAAAATCCTTTTCAGCGTGGTGAGTACTGGCAAATTCCCCCCAATGATGACACAAATAAATCACCGACCCCCTCTTAAATCGTAAATCTTTCAACATTGTGTGTACAAACTTACATTTGCGGTTGGAATGTATGGGAGAACGTGTTTTTCAACTACAATGTTAAGTTTGTTCTACAGATAAAGCGCTATCCGAACCACACTCACGTGATCACAGTTCAAATCTCTGCTCAAGTACTTATAACTGAGAGACGATTTAGAATAAAGCCACGACTCAGTTGAACTACGCTCAATAAATCTATACTTGCGGGACGTTTCAAAATTAATACTCAACTCAAACTTAGTTTTAAACTGAGATCAGTGCTTGAGTTTCGTTCTATAATACGGACCTTATTATTCATGCATTATTCAATAAACATTATCACGAACAATTATGGAATAAAAATACGATGGATTTTTTAGATAGATATTTATTTCTCACCACAATAACGAAAAAGTTACAGTACTATAGAAATTTACTGTGGAAGACTGGTGCCTAAACTAGGTTGAAGCCTGTATTTCAGGTCACCAGGCCTTCCACCCCAGAAGTCCAATTTCATAGTCCTTTCATAAACAGTGCCGAGTGAATAATTTCCATTTTCTTGTTCTTCGTGTATCTGATTCTATCAAGTTGTTTTCTCTTGTTAGGGTTCTAACTCTCCAATACGTTGCTATAACTTTATCTTTATCAGGCCCCAATACTGGTTGATTTTGTCCTTTATACCCAGTTATCATCTTGCACCTCATGAATTCGCACTTTCACTGCAGACAATATCTTGATTTAACAATAGAAAGAAAAGAAAGAAAGAAAAATGGTTTATTAGAAGACACAAAATTACAAAGACTACAACAAGAGTAGCGCACACAAGTTATAACGTCAACATAATATATAATAACAAAATGTAAATCAGAAGAAATGAACAAACCGTAGGTACGCAAAAAGAACAATGTAAATGAATAACAAAAATAATAATGAAATACAAATGTCATTGAAATAAAAAATATATAATCACAATCCTGATAGGTATGTCTAATGAACAGCAGAAAGTTCAGTTATAATAAAATGTTTATAAGCAATAAAATGTCCATAATACATTATTAATCAAATGTTTACCTACGATATTTTATTTATACCTAAATCATTTGATTAATTGGTGGTTCTGTGGACCTGTGTTGATTCATGTTCTTTGATTTGATTGTTATTGATATTGGATTCAAAAGTTTAAAAGGAATTTTAAACATGCCTCCTAGAAAGTGGACGAATCTCTCTCATTTGGACGTCCATTTAGAATATGCCTAACGAATTTATTTCAACCTTGATAATGTCATAGAGCGCTTAGAAAATCCGCGTCAAACTACGCTTTTAGTATTTACTAAACTGTGTGAAGAGGATCTCTTTGCTAAATTGCTAGTGAATGACGCAATGCCGTCATTCTATACGTATAAGAGCCAAAGAGGTGTGTTTGATGGACGACAATGTGAGAGTGCAGGATATGGTTTCTCAGGAGTTATGAAAGACGCCGCATTTGGTACTATACAGTGCATCCAAACGATAAAAAAAGACCACTCACGTATTTCTTGCACCTTTTATTGCAAACAGCGCGGGACCGTTATCGTTTGCGTTCCTGGGAACGGTTGGTGTTGTTAAGTTTCCCAAATATCACCCAGCCTATGGAGCGCTTCATCTACTTGACCATGATATAACACTCTGACGATATTCTCAAGCAGATCAGCGACAGTCCCAGTCATCTGCGACGTTTATTCACCATCATGTTGGTCTTCTACGCGCCAACAGCCAGGGTTAAACTTATTACTGTCCAGTCAGCGCACATTATATCTATAACGCGTGTCTGTATGATGGGCGGAATTGGCGCCGTCGGCAAGCAGATCGCCCTCAATCAGCGCATGGTATGCTCTCTTGAAGTACGCTGTCTGTGGGACGGGGGAATGGCAGCTGCAAGCACAGTCACGAATTTTATCTTGATATTATAAAAAGATTGTACTACAAACGACATAAGCAATAGTTTAAATGAAAAAGAATAAGCGGTGTCGTTATAGTGAGTGATTGGACTGTAAATACCGTGCCGCAAAAGGGCAAACTACATTTTGTGAAAGTTATTGATGCCACCCAGTGCCATGCGGGAAGCGTTTCCAAACAAAATACAATTGCGTAGCGTGCGGTCTGGCACTCGCCTCGCTGGGCTGGATGCAATATGTGGCAGGTCTATGGGTTGTGTCATTCGGTGATATAGCATGAACCCTCTACACCTGTCACACGTTGCTAATAACAGCGCAGGTCATTATTGCATGTTTACAACAACATGATGTAGGTTTCCAAATACCATGCGTGTGGAGCCGTAGGCAAAAGCTAGTCAGACTGTAACATCACTGTATCAGCGTATCAAAGGTGCAAAATATTTTACATTGGAAAATTCACAACTGCAACACGGGGTTAAACCACTACGCGGTTATAAAAATATATAAAACGTGTATCTACTATATATTAATATACTATATATACACTACAGATTAATTGCAAGATTTTAAAATAGTACTCCCTTGTATAGTTTACTGTACCTACACATATAACACATTGATAAATTCACTTGCCCAGCAAAACAAAGTAATGGGAGATTTGTATTCCACGCGTGATGTAGGGGCAACGAGACGACGACGTGACGCTACATGCTGGAATAAGTTATTATATTGCCATTTTAAAGTGGCTTCTTTGCTTTTGTTGTGGATTTTGAACGTGATTGTATGAAAAGCTGAATAAAGTTTATAAAAAAAACAGGTTTCATTTTTAGAAATGTGGCACGTAATTATCGTTGATTGAGTACCTGATAATTTCTTCAAAGCAAAACTCTGGCAATGATATATTAATATCCTCCAGCGATCCGTATAACCACTCTGCGCTGCAGACCGTGAAGCTTGGTTTTGCAGCGCAAAATGTACATACCTAATACCTGGATTTTATTTTAATTTTTACTCCAATCGTTGGACATATTCGGCCTCCTGTTGGACACACGTACTACGCCTAATTACCTACAAGCCTTTGTACGCACACTAGAGTGTCACTCTCACAACTGATTTTTTTTATTGCTGCCCTGTGGAAATTCTTCGTGAACTTCCTCCGCCTCGGGGAAGGGCGGAGGGGTATGCCGGACTTCTACCAGATAAAACCACTGGGGCAGTCATCTTCGGCACTTAAGGGGGGCTCCAGGTCCTCGTATCCCCTCGTACACTAGAGCCACCCACTGGTGCCACGCCTATCGGCACAACTCTGAGAGGGTGGCTGTAAATCGGTCACCCCCCCGGGGATTGTAAAAGATCCCCGAAGCGTCCCTGTGCGATGTGCTGTGCGCACACGGCAGCGGCGGCATGTGGTCACCATGCGTGTCACCGTCTTCTCGTGGGTCGCTCGGTGTGGGCACGCAGATTCCCCAATCTACGCACCCGCGAACCTAGAGGACCCCCGCTATATAGCGATGGATCGGGCAAGATCCCTTGATCGACCTTGACCTCGCCGCGACGTTGGCAGCTGCGACGAGCAGCTCTCGATCGAGCTCTGTGAGAGCCCAACGTCGCGACGGACGGCAAACATAATGGGGCGGTGGTCTGACAACGTGACCACCTCCTCCGTCACCCGCCAACCCGAAACCATGTGGACCACAGAAGGAGCCGCCCATGTAAGTTCCACGACTGCCTCCGGATGCAGGTGCTTATAAATCCCCAATTGAGCAATCGGAGGTTAAGTGACGCCGCCCCGTCCTGCAAAGTTCTGCCCCTTTTTTATAAACTAGCTGGGACCCGCGGTTTCACCCGCCGTTTAATTGAAAATAAATTGGATTATTTATATATAATTTAGAGTACTTCAGCATAGACACTTGTAGTAGAGCAGTCTTTCCCAACGTGGGCGATAACGCCCCCTTGTGGGCGCTGCAGGCCTAAAGGGGGGCGGTAAGAGACCCAGAAAAAAAAGGGGGCATTGTGTAGGGCTTTGGGGTCGATTTATAATTTCATCTACTTAGCTAGAAAGACTCTTAGACACCGACTGAGCTCTCGACTCTCGACTACATCTTGTGAACATCAACTAATATTAATTAAGATATAGCTCAAACTCGGTTCGATATAAAAGACCGCGGGCAATCATGTTTTAACAAGTTTTTGTTAAATAATCCGAATTGTACATTCCTATACCAATCGGCTGGTTCTATAATACTTGTTCTTGCTTGTCGAGTACGATTGGGCGTCGAATGAGATAAACGAATTTATGCACGTTTGTCTTATTCCTGTTGGTGCGTGCTGCTTATGCAATCCTGTATAAACGACGTAAATTTATTTTATTTTCATTTGCGGTTTCGCGCATAATAGATAAGCAGTACTTGATTTCAACACTTACGTATTTCTTAAAACAAAACAATGTCGGAAGTAAAAAAGAAGAGACGGCAATACTCTGCGGAATATATTAAATTCGGATTTATTGAAAATCCCACAAACCCGTCGTCGCCTTTGTGTCTTCTATGTCTAAAAACATTTTCGAACGAAGCAATGAAGCCTTTAAGACTGCAAGATCATTTGAATAAAATGCATCCAGATAAGACAGAAAAGAATGTAGCATATTTTCAAGACCTAGAGAAGAAGCATAATACTCAGCCAAGTGTATCAAAACTATTTTCGGCCGCTGCTAAGCAAGATGACGACGGACTTCGAGCTTCGTACAATATCTCTTTGTTAATTGCTCAAAAAGGCAAACCACACAACATCGGAGAAGAGTTAATTTTGCCAGCAATAAAGGAAGTAATAACTACTGTGCTTCATAACCCGGCCGCAGATATTATCCGCAAAATTCCTTTGAGTAATAATTCTGTGTAAACACGAATTGATGAAATGGCTGAAAACATTGAAGAATCATTGTGCAATCATCTGAGGACTAGTCAATTCTCAATTCAGCTCGATGAGTCCACTTTACCAACGAATGAAGCGTTGTTGCTATCTTACGTGAGGTTTATTAAAGATGAGAAAATACGTAAAGAACTATTGTTTGCCAGAAATTTGGAGACAGATACAAAAGGCGAAACCATATTCAATACATTGGAAAAGTTTTGTGAAGAGAAAGAGATTCCTTTGAAAAATATTTGTAAAAAGAGAAATCGTTTGCGTGTTACCGAACGTGGCGACTTGCGGCTGTTTTTGAGTAAATTGGAACCTGATATCAACAAACTTATTGAACAGCATCAGATTCAACCTTCACATTAGTTTTTATACCTATAAGAATTAATTATGTTTGTTTTATTTTCAATAAAAGATACTCTGTCCGAATACTATAAATTTGCGTTTCAATATTCAGTTATAAGTACTTAGCGGTTTTTAAGTATGTTTAAAAAGGGGGGCGTTAAAAAATAATTTATTCTTAAAGTGGGCAGTAGACAAAAAAAGGTTGGGTACCCCTGTAGTAGAGTATGTATGGATGTAATATATTCGATTTCATGGGTTTTAATTTGCGCAGAACCCTGATTACTTTTCTAATATAAAATTAGCCTACGTTATTCCTTATAACATCAGCTATCTGCCAGTGAAATGTGAAAAATGAAAGCGTAGAAATCGGTCCAGCCGTTTCGGAGATTAGCGGGTATAAACAGACAGACAGACAAAAAAAATTAAAGCCTGTTTTTGTTGTAGGTATATACTTTCATATGCATTGAGTAAAGCTGTTATTTTTACATTACAAACATACACTTCAATTTTATTTATTTGTATAGATTTCTCTCAATTCTTCTAAAATAAAAATAAAGAATATAATAATTTGAAGGATTATCAATGTTAAGATTTCACAAACCAAGTATTGTACATGTAAATCACAATCATAATACATGCAATCATATAAGGTACCCATGTCTGCAAAAAAATCATTCATACATTCAAGTAATTATAAGTGTTTAAAAAAATATGTATAGTATGTACTCAGCACCAAGTTATTGAGTGATAAAGAAATGTTTTATGTATTACGTGCTCTACAGAAACTTATAAGTATCTTGTTTCACCATAACAAGGCAGTCGTAAAGGTGTCAATGTTAACCGCAGCTACTACTGGGTCTATCTAGAATCTAGATGAAATACAAGTCGAAAAGTAAAATCTTGCTTACATAATATAATACGGAATAATGATTAGTGTTCTAGCGTTTAACCTTGATTAAGCTTGACCTACTCCCCGATTTCAAAAGGATTTTGAGGGCAATAATAATAATATGGTATAAAACAAAAATAAAACAATTAGTATTTCAGGATACCGCGGCGAATATGTGTACAATTCGACGTAGTATGTATCTATTAAATATGTTAGAACAGGCATTATTTCCGCATCAATTCCTCCCAAATACGGATTACTTGTGACCTTAATCAACCATTGCGTGCTACCTTTTTTTATATAAAACCTTGCTCACCCTAGGATTGCTTCTGTGTCATGAGGTTAGTTTACATATATAGAAAGAAAGAAAGAAATACATTTATTCGGTACGGCACATAATCTTGTTTTTATTTTATATAATTTTTATTCTTTTATAATTTGATTAATGCTGTTTAATCAAATTATAAAAGAATAAAAATTATATAAAATAAAAACAAGATTACCCTTAACCAACTAATTGACAGTATTTATTGCTGTCGAGCATGCCCGTGCCGAAAAGGTCACCAACTCAGCATTTGCTGGGCGCGAGGCACCCAGCGCTGGTTTTCAGTTGGAACCCCTGCAGTGACACACGGACGAAGGCGATTAAGGAAAATATACTTATATATATATACTTATATACCTATATATATAATATAAACAGTCTAACGCATTTCCTGAGTGTAACGTAAAGTGTTGGTCAAAAATTAATTTATAAATTCCATTTCCATTTTGTTTAACCACAGGCTTGTCAAATTGCTTCCTATATTTTTAAATAATTAGTTAACTTTGCAGTCACACTATTGTAGATATATAATGCTGATGCTTATGGAAAATACGCTTGCTAGTAACTCGTGTGTCTATAATATTTCCTTACCAGAGATTTATTTTTATATAGTATTAAATTGAATAGTATAATTATGTATAATAGAAGTAATAAAATGTGAATTATTAAGCACAATCAATAATTATAAATTAAACGATAAAATTATATTAAAACAATTAAATCAATTAAAACAATTAAAACAAATTAAAACAATAAAAAACAAGAGGTAAGAAAAAAAGAAAAATAAATCTCACATGCACAAACACCTGGCACAACTGTCGGCCATGCAAATATTTGTTCTGTGCGGGAATCGAACGCCCGACTTTGGTTTTGTTGTCTGGGATTATTTTTGCCATAAAACTGCAACTGTCGGTATAGTTGGCGGAGGTACTCAGCGATTGGCTTTCAGCGCTACGTGTAGCGGGTTTGATTCGCACATAGTCGTTTCGGATCTGGGTATTTGTGCGTGTGAGATTTGTCTCTGTAAACTGTACCAGCGACACAGGAAAAATCTAAGTGTTTCCGATATTAAAAAAGTTGATATGTAATGTAGGTACAATGAGTAGTTCAGTCTGTAACTTGCCCACTGCAGGGCAATGCTCATTCATTCTCATACAGAAAAGGAACGACTTTGATCACTACAGTTCCTCACTGCGTGTTGCGATTCAAGACCATTGGATCCAGGTTTTCTCACGACGATTCCTTTCACCGTTAAAGTCAGTGGTGTCTTAATTGAATTAAAAAAGGACCTACATATGAGACTGAAAAAGTCACAGAGGTTACTACAACCCTTCGCCAATTAAAGACTTCGTTTCCTCTTTTGAAAAAATCTTAGAAAACCTTACACCATCTTACAGTCATAGCATCATCATGAGGGACATTAACACTTGCTTATTGAAACAAGACACTTGTTATTATACCCTTCAATCTGTATTGCAATTCTCGAACTTATCTATTCTTACTTTAGAAAGAAAGAAAGAAACATTTATTCCAGTCTCGCACACGTAAGGAATAGTATAAAATAAACAGCATAATAAAGAAACATAGTACGAGGCCAGAATAGGCCCCTATCTCAGCATTATGCTGCAACATCTAAATGATGCAGCGCTTGTATTCTGATAGGGCCTTAAAGTGAAGCCACAGACTTTTACGACTAAAATGAGAACAAAAATATTGACTATATTTAAATTACTTAATCTAACAATAGATAAGTAATAATGTCTTAGGTTTTCGCGAGTATTACACATTATAATAAAACCCTTTTAAACGGATTCTATGACGTATATTTTAGATTTTTGTTTTCCTGACGTTTCGAACACTTTGCAGGGTTCGTGGTCGCAGGATGACTAAGCTAAACTATACCGAAGATGTTCAAACGGTACGTGGATGACACTTTTACCATCTTGCCTCACTATAGGGTGACTGCATTTTTAAAACACCTAAATTCAATACATGGTAAAATTCAGTTTACTACGGAATTGGAGGATAATAAATCCTTGACATACTTCTCATCCATAATCCTGATCATTCCGTTAGTCACACTGTGTATAAAAAGCCTACCCATACAGATAGGTACCTTAATGGTGGATCTCACCACCATCCTTGTCAGTTAGCTACCGTGGCTAAATCTTTGTTACAGAGAGCACACGGCATCTGCGACCCAGACCATCTGGCAAACTTCACTATGTGAAGGAAGTTCTCTAGCGTAACAATTTGAGAGCACCATATCCCCGTCGCAGAAACCGCCCGAAACCCACCACGGTTGATCGACGACCTGCAGTTTTACCATTCATTAAGGGAGTCACCGATAGAATTGTTGTCATATCTTGAAGCGTGCTTCCATAAAAACCTACTACAAGCCGCATAAGAAGATCAGCCAACTTCTCAGACCGGTGAAGTGTCACATTCCTTTACAAGATGCAGGGGTCTATAAGATTGACTGTGAGTGTGGGTTGTCATACATAGGGCAAACAAAGCGTAGTATAGCCACCAGGTTAAAAGAACACATAGCTGACGTCAACCATAGACGCTCCACAAAGTCTGCAGTGTGCGAACATGCCTTAGACAAACCCAACCATTTTCTTCGTTTTGATCAACCTCAAGTCCTCGCGAAAGAGAACCGATATGTACCAAGAATATTTCGTGAGGCTATTGAAATTAAAAATCATCCGAATTTTAATAGAGAAGATGGCTGGCAGGTACCGCCAGTTTGGAATCCTGTTATTAAAATAATAAAGTCCCAAACCAAATGCCACACTAAAAAACATCAAGACACTGTGAGTGATTACTGCGTGCATCGAAATAATATTTGATTATAATTGTACGGTAGATAAAATAAAATAACTTTTTAAAATCTGTAACGACGCCTGTCACCTTAGTCATCCTGCGACCACGAACCCTGCAAAGTGTTCAAAACGTCAGAAAAATCAAAAATCAAAAATATACGCGATAGAATCCATTTAAAAGTGTTTTATTATAATAGATAAGTAAGGTAAGAAAAATACTTTAAGTGCCACGCATAATTTTCCTAACTGTAATCCTTAACTCTTGGACCTTATTTGAGTTTCCTCTACCCAACATGTATGCAAGCATGGACAATGTTTAGCTAATATGTTCTCCTACCATGACCTTTTATTCCTGTCATATAAAATTTGGCTTCTAACGCCAAACCCATAATTGCTTCGTAATTTTGGTGGTATAGACATGACGATCCTCGTGGGATGTCAGTGACATTGACTGGGATCCTCTCCTCTCCACTGCGTCAATTAATATCCAAATCTAGCTCATTACAGATAACCCAGTCAAGCTTTATTACGCCCACGCTCCTATATGTGCATTAAAGATGAAAATCCTCCCAGCCCCATGGTAGACAGATGATATTAGAAACATCATGCACAAGAAGATAGTCGCTAAAATCAAGCACAAATGTCAATCCGGGCCACGAAACTGATAAAATTATATTATTGGTCGAAATCACTGTAATAGGGTGTGCAGGGATGCACTACGCAACTATATTCACGATTCTGTGGAAAAAGGAGATCCAGCAGAAGTCTGGAAATATTTCAGACCTATGCGAGTTGGAAAGCGGAGACAATGTGGTTCCCCCTAAAGATTTGGACCTCGATTTACTGCATCAGGATTTCTCGTCCTCTTCCCATTGCACCGGCACTTTGAAAGTATCCACAATAAGTTATCTTTCAACACTCTCGTCTCCCGATTATCCAAGTTTTGTTTTCAGTCATTTCACCGATGGTAATATTAAGAAGAGCATAGTTTTAATCATACCCAACGCAGTTTGTAGTGATTGCGTAAGTCGAAAGATGATGCGAAACTGAGTGCTTGGCGAAATGCTGGCGTCCTGTCTTAACTACTGCAGAATATGCATATTCTGAGGTGACTTTCCATCTTTATGGAAAGACGCGCAAATTTCTCCTCTACCCAAAAAATTTAATCATCAATCAAAGTCCTTGAACGTCTTGTCCACAACCAGCTAAGTGCTTTCCTTTGTAAGATATCAGTCTTCTCCAATCCGGCTATCGGCCTGGTCTTAGCAACACTATAGCTCTAATTAACATCACGGAGGACATAAGGTCAGGTATGGAAAGTGGGCATTTAACAGTACTGGATTTTAGTAATGTATTCAACACTGTCGATTTAAACATTCTGCTTGCCATACATAGCTCGCTTAACATATATCCAACAGTGATTAAATGGTTCCGGAGTGACCTGTTTGGCAGCCGACGGATAGGTGCTCTTCTTGGTGCAATACTTATGTTAGCGTACTTCAGGGTGGCGTGTTATCTCCTCTACTCTTCGCTATATTTATTAATTCAATTTTTTCTACACTTTATAAAAATATCAACTAAATGAATTACAAGATGTTGCTCCTGACTAAATTCATAAGATTCTATTTGACACATTAGCAATCCATGTAATTTGAACCATTTTACGAATCTCCATTGAAAACTGTTAAACAGGTGAGTTGCTAAATCTGAATCGTACGCCATTCATATTCATCATTTCGGCCGAATGAAGTCCACTGCTGGACACAGGCCTCCCCCAAAGATCACCACAACGACCGATATGGGTGTGTTGTGGGCTCATTGGGGGGTTTTGCCATAATCGCCACGCTTGGCAGACGGGTTGGCGATCGCAGTTGATTTGTTAATGTAATCGAAGGAAGCTGCTGCCCATCCTCCGGCTAATCCTATAGTCGACTTTTACGACACCCACGGGAGGAAATGGGGTGGTGGTATTCTGAACCGGCACCACACGTCCATTCATATTATGATTCATTAATTATGTGACCATTATATGATTTCTAATGTGAATCGTATAGTGATCATATTATGATTCATCTAAAGCGGCCTGTTTAGGTCCCCGGAACTATTAACCATAATTCTGATAATTGTGAGCTATAGGTTTATCTCATATATATGCTATAAATAATAATACTTTATTAGATATATATGCCGTGTGGTGCCGGCTCAGAATGCCACCACCCCATCTCTTCCCATGGGTGTCGTAAAAGTCGACTAAGGGATTGGCCGGAGGATGGGCAGCAGCGTCCTTCGAGTACATTAACAACTTAACTGCGATCGCCAACCCGTCTGCCAAGCGTGGCGATTATGGCAAAACTCCCCAATGAGCCCACAACACATCCATATCGGTCGTTGTGGACATCTTTGGGGGAGGCCTGTGTCCAGCAGTGGACTTCCTTCGGCCGAAATGATGAGATATATATATATATATATATATACTTAATATTTAGTCTTTAGAGTTTGGTCCAATACCAATAGGTACGCACTTCATAAAAATAACTCTTGGTATCTCAGGCAAAAAGGTCTTATGACGTCTGATAAAATACTGCAAAAAAGATTAAACAAAGTAATGATCGGTGATCCTGTTTTTTAAAATCATTTACCGGTCTTTTTATCTTTGAATACTTTTTGTTTAAAATGCCAAAGGTTTTTCGAGGGATCAGGGTCGGTTCGGTAAATACAGGGTCACTCAGTTGAATGTTATACGTGTTTATAAATAAACACATATTGTGTATTTGAGGATTCAATCCAATTTTACATGTCTTCACATCATTTAAGACGAAATTTATTTGAGTTTTTAGTGACAAAAAAACGGATTTGTCGTTATAACATCGCATCATATTTGTGACAACAGTATACTAATATTTATAATATTCATTTAAATATAATTTAATAATTTACTCTTTTATTATTATTAATGACATGTAGCCACTAATGTAATAACATATACATCAGCCTGTTGCCTGGCAGTATAAGTTTGTCATGCTCACTTATATGTCTTGTTGAGGGTAGCGTTGTGTGTGAACGCTGAACTATGCTGATGCATGCGTAATGCCTGTGAATAGGTGCCCTCTGTCAGGACTGGTCAGCTCTTGACTGCTCTAACCATTGATGTATATATGTTACTATTATTAATTTTTTATTATTTTGTAAGGCAACTAATATAATTATGCATAAATATATGGTATTTATCCCGCACATTTTATTTTCTTTAGTTACGATTATATTGGGTTAAGTAATAAATCATATATTTTAAAAGCGTATATCCATGGAGTTTTTTGCCGGTTCTTCTCCATAGGAACAACGATTTGGAACCGTGCAACTATTTAAATTATGACTATTCGTAATTGCCAGCAAATGGTTTACATAAATAAAAATCTTTTGACTTGACTTTGACTTTGAATAATAATAAAAGTATATATAAAACTTTTTAACAATAAAAATAATAACTTCAAAAACCCTACACGATATAAAAATATTAAAACCACTGAAAACGAAAAAAACTTTGATTATGAAGTCGGGTGGGGCCAGATATAAAACATAACTTCTCGTTGGTCTGCAATATTTTTATATCGTGTAGGGTTTTTGAAGTCAGTATTTTTTTGTTATAAAGTTATTTCTTTATTTTATTTATTTCTTTTTAGTGAAAATAAATGTAAGAACTTCTCCAGTTTAGTATCAGTATTTAAGACTAAAAATAAAAATGACTCAAATCGGTTCTTTGATCTGAGAGGAATCGAAACTATTAAGACATAATCTAGATAAGCGCAGTCAAGTTACCTATTTATTGAAGCTGGTTAAAAAACTGCTCAATCAAATGTAATGAATTTTATATGGGACTAAGCCGAAGGCATTTTGCGCCAGTTAAAAAAAAAATTGCTCAAATCAGTTTTCAAATCTCGGAGTAATCGGTGTACATACACAAAAAAATACGCATCGAATTGAGAACCGGAGGAGGTGAAGTCAGTTAAAAATACAAATTAACGATGACGATCTTTAGATTTATTTTATTTTAAGGAACATTGGACACAGGTCACAAAAAATGAAACAAGATTGAAAACATATAATTAACATGACACATAATTTGCTTGCGTGTACGGGTCAGACTAGTCAAGGTTAAACACATTTTTAAACCTTTAATAAAATCTAAATGCTGCTTACTTAGCAGGCAGTAACCGCTTGTCGGACGAATGAAGAAACAAAATAAAAATAGCATCGTGTAATTTTGTCTATACGAACGCCAGAGAAAACGTTTTATTGGTATTCCCGCTATTATCACGTCGCATAGAATCTGGGCGATATTATTTTAAACGAAGAGCGTTAAAACCATGAGGACCGTTTTATGAGTTTTTGTAATGTAAGTACTTTGAGTAACGCTTCTATTTTATAGCAAGTAATAAAAGTTACTATATTCATAAACTGATAACTCACAGTGTGCCTCATAAGAAATCTCAAGGTCACTCAGGGAACTATGGAGAGAGCTATGCTTGGTATTTCTCGATCTGGATCGAATCAGAAATGAGGAGATCCGTAGAAGAACTAAAGTTGCCGACGTAGCTGAAAGGATTAGTAAACTGAAGTGGTAATTCGCCGTGTGGTGCCGGCTCAGAATGCCACCACCCCATCTCCTCCCATGGGTGTCGTAAAAGTCGACTAAGGGATTAGTCGGAGGATGGGCAGCAGCGTCCTTCGAGTACATTAACAACTCAACTGCGATCGCCAACCCGCCTGCCAAGCGTGGCGATTATGGCAAAACCCCCCAATGAGCTCAAAACACATCCATATCGGTGGTTGTGATGATCTTTGGGGGAGGCCTGTGTCCAACAGTGGACTTCATTAGGCCGAAATGATGAATGGGCGGGGCACATTGCCCGTAGAACTGATGGCCGTTGGGGCAAAAAGGTTCTTGAGTGGAGACCGCGCACCGATAAACGCAGCGTGGGACGACCTCCAACGAGTTGGACAGACGACCTGGTGAGGGTCGCTGGGAGTCGTTGGATTAGGGCGGCAAGTAACCGCTCGTTATGGAAATCTAAGGGGTGGCCTTTGTTCAGCAGTGGACATCCTTTGGCTGATATGAAAATGAATGAATATTCATAAAAACATTACAGCGATTTCATCATCATCGTCATTATAGCCGAAAAAACGTCCACTGCTGGACAGAATCCTCCCCCAAAAACTGCCACAACGTCATACCGGTCGTGTCAGTTTTGGGTTGTGTGCTCATTGGGGGGTTTCGCCATAATCATCACGCTTGGCAAACGGGTTGGCAATCGCAGTTGTGTTATAAACGTACTCGAAGGACGCTGCTGCCCACCCTCCGGCTAATCCCATATTCGCCTAATACGACACCCAGGGGATGGTATGGATGATATGGGGATACGGGTTTTACAGCGATTACAAAAATTAAAATATCAGTAAGTTACGAATCGAGATATTAGATTTATCAACATGAACGAGTGTGGGAGCTCACAATATATCCACAGGATGATGACTTCTCGACAAGGAACGCCAGACGTAGAAAAAAGTACCATAAACACTGATGGCTGTTGGGATAGAAAGGTTCTCGAGTGGAGGTCTCCACTACCAGAACCAGAACCATGAACCAGAAAACGCCGTGTGAGACGGCCTTCAATGAGATGGACAAAAGACCTGGTAAAGATATCTGGGAGTAGCTGGATGCGGGCGGAATGTGTACCGATCTTTGTGGAATTCTCGGGGGAGGCCTTCGTTTAGCAGTGGACGTTCTTCGGCTGATATGACGATGATGCTGATATCTGTGATAGCTGTATATTGAATCTATTTGCTTCTTCCTTTGTCTTTATCCGCGTTTTAGTTACAGTAATAACATAGGATGGCAGCTGGGAAATAAAGTATTACGCATTTGAGATCATCGAATTTTCCCGGCTAAATCAAACTAAGAGGATTCGTATAAAATAACTTTTTTGTGTTCATAATTACATTTGCATAATTATTAGTTACTTGATACGATTACAGTGTTGATTTTAATGGACGTACTGTGATCCTTGATAGGTAGAATATAGGTACATACTCGTATTGGAGTTTTTTGATAATAATACGACTATTTTAATGAGTATATACTTTATGGAAAAGCTTGGTCTCCGTTTTTGATTACGGCATAGTAATTAATCTTTCAAATACATTTATTGCTTTACAATTTGATCGAAAATAACCTTACACTAACACTTGATTAAGGTGACATTGTTCTTGTTATCGAAGGATAAACTTAGCCAGTTTGGGTGATGTAAAAATTGTTTTACATCACCCAAAGCATTCATTGGCTTTAATGGGTCAACAACCATAAGATAATTATAACTTTTGAAACATAACATTAATGTCCTATACTTAAGGCATAATTTTAGATTCGGCAAAACATTCAAATTATAGTTTTTATTACTTTTAGCATGGGGTTTCAACTCGAACAAAATATAAACAGTCTTTATAAAAAATCATAGATGCACCATAGGTTACAATTGTAAAATAGTCAATCACTAAAAACATTATATACGGGAGATATTAGCAGAAGTAAAATTCGTAAAAATCCAAATTTCTTTATTGAATGTACATTTTTCTATTTATCTTCATTATTCACGTATTATCAACAGAAAATACGAATAAAGCTTCTTAGTTTAATTCGAACCCGTTTCAATGATAAAGTTATTTTGCTCAAAGGTAAATGTACTAGTAGGTAGTGTAGGTGCAAGTCATTATGGTTCCATCTTCGCATACCTATTACGAAGATATATATAATACTTTAGTACAACAACCTGTTAAAACCAATTTTTGGGACAATGCTACATAACCATCCATGAAAATATAAGTATACCTACTACCTTGCGTTTAGTGGTTTTAATACTGCTAATAGAAATTAGACATAACAGATTTTTCTAATCTAGTATCAGTAACGTTGAAATAAAAGTTTTTAAAATTCAGTCTGTTAATTTTTCTTTAAACTATTTGATAATGGAACTGGAACTTTAAAACCTATAGAAGACGATTGCACATTAGACTTGAGTCGTGACGTTAGGCTGTATGGCTTGACATTTGCCTACCTTTTGGCGAATTAGGTAGGGTGGATGCCGCGACTCGTACACACTTTTATGTACTTACAAAACATTTGTGTGCAAACAAGGGTATTCAAAAAAAGACCCTTATGGCTCTAACTCCAGCCCTCTTATACTTAATGCCATCCTTTTGTGTACTTAATACTAGCCTAGGCTAGGGTCGGGTCATTTTAGTTTTCGTGAAAATTAACTAAATACATCATTAAGCTATTTATCTGTAATACAAATATATCATAAGATGAAAAGAAGCAGTATTTATAGTTAAAAGCTTATTAAAATAAAACTATGATATTTATCCTGTCACCTTTAGTCATCTTGCGAACACGAACCCTGCAAACTGTTCGAAACGTCAGGAAAAACAAAAATATACGCGATACGAGTAGAATCCGTTTAAAAATGTTTTATTATAATGTGTAATACTCGCGAAAACCTAAGACATTATTATAGAATTGGGAGGTTGAATAGATGATTATCCGGTAGTTACATTTATTACTTATATGTGTAGTAGCCATATTATACATTCTGAATACTATATAAATACAATCGTGTGATCGTGTGATTGTGTCATACCTAAAATGTAATGAATATTTTAATTATTAAAATTATATATTTATTTTTATAAATCCATGTTTTGGAACCCAGTATGTACAGGGTTCATTACATTTTGGGTCACGGTCAATATTTTACTTCGAAAACACCGTACTATGAATACGTTTTACGTTAGCGTACGTCCCGACGTCGGAATGTCAAGATAATGAACGATTATGCTCGATATTTCGGCTGTAGAGACTTGCATTTATCGTAAACGTCGTTACAACTGCCGAATTTTTTGGTTATTAGTTATTACTTAGTGATCGCTTTACGATAAAAATCGGTTACAAAATCCTAATGATCCGAATTTAACGATAATTAGTAGACTCTGCTATCATAGCTATATTAGATGTTATCGGTAAGAACTAACTAACCTAAGTTTTAATGAAATATATGAAGAAACAGACTGCAATAATGCTTTTAAAATATTCCATGTCCTATTTACCCTCTTATATAAACTGTGTTTTCCCGAAATATGTGTCTAAAAACAAACAAACTAATTAAAAATAAATGGCTTAGTAAAGGTTTAAAGATATCGTGTATTAAAAAGAGAATTTTATATTACCAATACCAACACGATGCTATAAGCAAAAGCTATCATAAGAAAAAATACCTTAATTACACAACAATATTAAAAAATGCATATCTAAATTACAACAAATAAACAACATCAATTTTTTTTGTAAGTCGATTAATAAAAGTAAAGCGACATGGTCTATCATAAAAAATAATTTAGGCAATAGTGTAAATAAAAAGTGACATCAAATAATTAATAATCCAAGATAAAATAATTAAGGATAAGTCATGAGGATGACATCTTAATAATTATTTCACTAAGCTGACATGTAAAAACAATTTTGGCAAAAATCATGACGTAAATAACATTAATATTAACACTAATTTGAATAGTTTATTTTTGAGTCTAGTAAACGAGACTAACGCTATAAAAGTTATTAACTGTTAAATGACACTAATTCTACTGGGTATGACGAAAAAATACAAAAGTAATTAAATTAAGTGCAACAAATATATCATCCGTACTTAGTTACTTAATTAACCTTTCATTTGAAGAAGGCATTTTCCCAACTAGGTTAAAATAATCTATTATCAAACCATTATTCAAATTCAGGCCTATCACACTAATACCAATCTTTGCAAAAAAATTGAAAAGGCGATGCATGAGAAAATAATTATTTTTGTAAATAAAAACAATTTAATTGAGTACAGTCAGTTTGGTTTCAGGAAAAATAGTTCAACAACACTTGCTTGATTTTCTTTGGTAAAAATAATTAGTGAAGCTCTTAATAATAAAATGTCTGTATTGTCCGTATTCTTAGATATGAGCAAAGCTTTTAACTTTGTCTCACAGAAACAACTATTCGAAAAACTTGAGAAATATGGTATAAGGGTTAAGGCCCATGATTGGCTTGGAAGTTATCTTTCTAATCGCCAACAGAGGACAGTTATCTCTAAAATAGAAAAATGACACTAAGACCATACACAGCTCAGAACTTAAAATTAATAACTTTGGCATATTGTATATTAACGACATTAATAAAATTCTAAAATATGAATGGACACAATGTGCTGATGATACTACTTTGACTATAAAATGTTTAAATAAAACCGACATAGAAACCGACACTAACATTGAGTTAACAAATGCTATGAAATGGTTCGGAGAAAATAATCTTCATGTCAATATTGATAAAACAAAATTAATTAAATTCCAAACATGTAACTCGACAATAATATCGATCAAAATACAATACAATAATTCAATTTTACATTCAGCACAATCAGCTTTATTTTTAGGTATAGTTATTGACAACAAGTTAAACTGGAAAGAAACGACAAATCGTAATGTTTGCGAATAACTATGCGACCATTTTTAACCGACTTTAAAAAGGAGGAGGTTCTCAATTTGATGCGTATTTTTTAATTTTATTTATGTACACCGGATTGCTACGAGATTTGTAAACCGACTTGAGAATATTTTTTTTATCAAGTCAGGCGGAGCCAGGTTTGCCCAGACCATGGTTCATACAGAGTAACGAGAAGTTATATTTTTATATCGTGTAGGGTTTTTGAGGTCGGTATTTTTTTTGTTAAAACGTTTTATTGACAGTCTGCAAAGCGTCCGATAGGGTCGTAAGTATTACCTCCGGGAAGAGGGTGGCGCGCACGTAGTCACGTGCCGCCGTGTGCGTAGCACAGCGCAAAGCGAGGCTTGGGGGGGTCCTTTGCAATCCTCCCCGAGAAGTGCCTTTTTACAGTTGCCTTCCCTCCGCACGGTCACTTTACGGATCCCTTCCGAGATGTGCCTAAAGGCGTGGCACCAATGGGCGGCTCTAGTGTGATCTTACGAGGACCTGGAGCCCCCCCTTCAGTGCCGAAGATGACGGCTCCAGTAGTTTTAGCCGGTAGGAGTCCGGCATAGGAAGTTCACGAAGAATTTCCACTGGGCACCAATAAAAAATGAAATAAAAAAAGATTCACGAAAGGTGGACACAACTATGCGAAGAAAGTAAAAGTTGGGTTTTTGTCGATTCCATTTTTATTTATTTATTTAAAATGGTAATTTCTGTTTCATTGTTATGCCACTAACAGATTATAAATAAAATGTTGATTGTATAATAGTAATTTTATTTCATATCTCGTACACACGTGAGCCATGGTTTGGCTAGAATTTCTAACTGCTCAATTTGCCCCATACCCTTGTTACCTCACCTATGGGGTACGTTGAGCATGTCTGACTTTCTTCACTTAAGCGACTCTAGCTCTTAAATGCGTCTTATTAGAAATAAATGACTATGGAGATTTTTAGAAAGGAATAGATTACTTACCCGTTAGTATGCATAGCAAGCAATTTGGACTTTTCGTTGAGGAGCTATGACCGAACAAGTGAAAAATTGCACAACTGCCCCGCCCTACCCTACTCGTGTATTTTAATATCTGTGCTTTTAGTAACATCTTTTAGTTATATAGTATAAAAAAATTACTTAATAGTCAGAAAATACGTTTCTTGAAAAATAATGCTAATAAATATTCATTTATGATGTGTCCTTCTCTTGTTATTTCAAACTAGCCTATGGTTCTAGCCTCAATTAATTTTGAAATCGCCAACACTGGTACCGAAGGACCAAAAAGGTTTAAACTTGAATTCCAAGCACCTGTTAACTGAGCAAATTTCCTTTTGTTCCTTTTGTACGACCCTTATCAAGTGCAGACACCTTGTGTGCGTTTAAGACAAGCGTTTGGAAGTTTTTAATTTAAAGCATGTTTGTCCTTGTTCCGCTATGCGCTGTTGTTAGTTGTGGATTTGAATGTATATGCAATATATTTGGTCTATATTTAATGTTTATTGAGTTGATCCAAAATTGCAGAATTCTTTGGGGGGCCTTTTTCAGCTGTGGAAGTCCTTAAGGCTGATATGATAATGATGATGAGTTAGTCAAATAATATGTACAAATGATGTTACTAGCATTTACTATAGATTCTATACTTATAAAATACACTAGGAGCCCCATCCACCGAGTTGATCAGATTTATTCCGCTAATCATGTTACGTTAATAAAATCAAAAGATAACTTAATACAGTTAGTTATAATTATTTGTTGTGACTTAGGACTCAAATCATGAGTGAGTAAACCATAAACAATTTATATAATTGAAATTGAAATTATACTTACGGTGCATATAACGGTAAGTAACATAACATAACATACGGCAGGTAACCAGTAATCTGGGAAATTTTAAAAAACAAACAGGAAATCTTTGGAGCCAGCCTTTGTTCAACAGTGGATAATCCATAGGCTGATATGATGACATTTAATGTGATATTACATTAGTATATCATCATTTGCCGTGTGGTGCCGGCTCAGAATGCCACCACCCCATGTCCTCCCATGGGTGTCGTAAAAGTCGACTAAGGGATTAGCCGGAGGATGGGCAGCAGCGTCCTTCGAGTACATTAACAACTCAACTGCGATCGCCAACCCGCCTGCCAAGCGTGGCGATTATGGCAAAACCCCCCAATGAGCCCACAACACATCCATATCGGTGGTTGTGGTGATCTTTGGGGGAGGCCTGTGTCCAGCAGTGGACTTCATTCGGCCGAAATGATGATGATCATCATTTCAGCCGAATAAAGTCCATATGGACATATGCCTCCCCCAAAGATCATCACAACGACCGGTCTGGGTGTGTTGTGTGCTTATTGGGGGGGTATTGCCATAATCGCCACGCTTGGCCGGCGGGTTGGCGATCGGAGTTGAGTTGTTAATGTACTCAAAGGACGCTGCTGCCCATCCTCCGGCTAGCTAATCCCATAGTCGCCTTTTACGACACCCACGGGATGAGATGGGTTGGTGCTATTCGTAGCCGGCACCACACGGCACGGCATTAGTATATGTAGACCTTTAAACCTTACATTACTCCGGGTTGTCAAATTAAATATTAAGAGACTTCTATCAGTTAAGTAACATTGCCTGGTTATTATTTTAACTAAATAGGTTATAAATGATGCCATTTCCTGAAGCTACTTCTCCGTAGGATTCAATACCGGTAGCAGTCTGACTAATAACAAGTTTGTTTCTTGGTAATTAGTGAGATAGTTCACTATTCAATGTCAGGTTTTCCCTGTGCTGTCCGGATTAAGAATATAGCACCACTCCATCTCCTCCCGTGGTTGTCGTACAAGGCGTACTTGACCGGAGGGATGGGCAGCATCGTCCCTTCTGTGGAACAGTAGTCATACTGTGCTCACCAACTCGACTACCAATCGTGGTGAGTAGGCAGGTTTCCCCCAACATGAATACACAATTTTGGAGATCTATGGAGGAGGCTTTTGTTTACCAGTGGACGTCTTATGGTTGATATGATGATGATGAGCTAGTGAGTTGTAAGGCGCATAAGGAACCCATCCAATCTTAAAGAGTGAAGCATCAAAACAATTAATCATCTTACAGCTTAACCGAGTCAGTCCGTCAGTGGGTCGTGTTGTGATGAGGGTAAATATATTTACGTAAGTGATATATTTTTCACTTTTCTCGAGGTAAAAACTATACTGTACTGAAATTTCAACTACTACTGAAAATGTTTCCACAACGAGCGGTTACATTCCACCCGCATCCAACGATCCTCACCAGATCGTCTGTCCACCTCGTTGGAGGTGCGGTGTTGTTGACGAAAAGACGTTGCAAAGTTTCCCGAACGCTGCCCCACCCAAGTCGGATTTGACGATTGACCTCTTTCTCGAAGTAGGTCCACTACCTAACTTCGAACTTCGAGAACAGAGCTCCCAACCAATATTGGGATGGGCACGACATGGCCTGGCACGGCTCGTTGTGGAAATCTGTAGGGGAGGCCTTCGTTCAGCAGTGGACGTCCTTTGGCTGATATGATGATGATGATAATGAGAATGTAACCAAATTAAAATGAGATAGTTTATATTACCCCTCATACACAACTCTCGCGAAACCATAACTACCATAAGTAATTTAGCGGTAATCAAAGCCAATCTCCGATGATACCCGTGTATGCTGTACAGGTATGGGTAGGCACGTCACTAATTGAGAATCCTATAATTACTTGATAATTTAATAAGCCGGCTGATAGGATAGAAGTCTGGTAGGTAATGGGCTTGTAACTTAATTATTGGGGGTACATTATAATTTTGTTATTAATGCTCGAATATGTATTAATTGGTAATAAACGAAGTGTTCTATGAGACTAACGAAGCTGAAGTTTAATGTATATGAGTTGTAGTGTCATTTGAAAAGGTAACCGGTAGTCTTGTAGTACTCAGGAAAATATGGTGATTATTTCGGCTTGCAAATTGATCAAGATTGCAATCATCTCATCAAATCTATGATAAAGGTTAATTGAGCGTAATGACTGGCCTTTTTGATTATCTATTATATCAGCATTTAAAGAACGATGTTTCAGTTGGTCTTTTTCGCTTGGAGCGCTTTACATCAAGAGATCATAAACATGATATTTACTATGAAACCCCGACTCCACAAAACTAGAGCATGGAACAAAATACCACATAATTATCTTTATAAAGTAGAGTAGAAAGCTTGTAAATTCAGTGTGGTAGATGAAGATAAGGTTCATTATTAATAATAATAATAACGTTTAATTCCAGATAATACAATCCATTTTTGTTTGTATCACTCACCTTATATCTATTTCAAAATATACAGTCATTAATATTACATTAACAGTTTCACAATACATAAATTATTATTATTTTATTTGGCGAAACGGTTAGATAGCGTTACATGCATTTTGGTCCAGTGTCTCAGTATCGGACCATCCACCCTATCTGCCACAGTAACTAAGAGGCTGTTGGCGCTGCCGCTCACCCGCCGCATCAGTGAGGCAACACGCTTCTGCATGATGGCGTAGAAGTCAACTATATGCGCCTCTGCGAACATTCCTGATGCATTTCGTCGTGGCAACCCCAACAGCGCCCTAAGCGCGTTATTGTACTGGACACGAAGGGCGCTGTAAGCCCTTTGAGTGTAGTCGATCCATACGCTGCAGGTGTAAAAAGGGTTATGTTTACAAGCTTAGAACACTTTGCAAACCTATGGACTAACATATTAATCCTGATTGCCAGCGCCCTCCGTTCCCTCTCAATGTCGATATCATCTATCTGTGTGGCTGTGACCCAGTAAAGTGCAGTCCCCCGAGTGTGACTGGTGGTACATCTAGATAGTATTTAGTACCTGCCTTAAAAACCAGACACACACTCTTTTTTGCATTACACCTTAAGCCGTGGGCCTCCGCGTATCATTCAAACACTATCAAAAGTTTCCTGAGGGTACTGATCAATAGGGCCATCATTGACATTATCAAGATAAGGCTTTCATGCAAATGGTATGCGTATGGTCTTTTTCAGTAGTACGAAACTTGGCGACTACTGTCTAAGCTATACATCAGTGTCGCAGATAAGCTCAAGAAAACTAAAATACAAATTGCAACTTTTACCTGTTGGATTCTGGTGTTACCAAAAGTATTTTTGTGAATATAAAGGGGTCCTACGAAAATAGTGAACATTATTTCAAGGGTACAATCAGTAGATAAATAAACCTTGTAATTTCCAAATTTATATAGACAAGCAGGATCTCCGCATCTAAACTTTAATTAATTGCTAGCACACAAACCTATTTGATGCTATAAATAAAAACTTAAATAAAACAATTTTGGTACGGTACAATGCAATAATTGTATTATTTGTATAAAGTTACCATTTGATAAACTACCCCACCACTAGCTTATAAAATGAGAGCGCGCGCCTGCATTCAGTATACACGGCTACACATCAAGCCATACGTTTCCAGTATAAGCTGCTTGAATTGTATAGGCTTTCGTTACGATGAGAGATCAGCTGAAACTAGATTTGTATAGTTTGATGTGTTGCCGTGTGTACATTGCATGTTTAGACATCTTACCAGTGGCAGACATCATTTAATAGTCGCATTAATTTCATTAGAGATAAATTGTTGATAGTATTCTTATATGATGTTGGAAGTTACTCAGCCGGTTATGCTAAATTGTTAACAATGGATTAGATTCATCTAATCTCTTTAAGAAATTGTTTTGAAATCGCTAATATTATGAATAACCGTTACGATTACATTACACAATCGAATATAGACATTTCAATGGCCATGGACAGCTAATTAATAGCTATGATAGATTGATTATATAAAACTGGAAAAGCAATGCACTTTCTTTAAGCAGTATCATAATAATATTTAAACTTAGTTATTCTTCTTCTTCTCTTATATTATGGCTTTTAAACTTAGATATTACTTTAACTTTACCTGACGTGACGAAGATTAATTTGACGCGTGTTAGTGTAATGTCAGTACGATGATTTATTAATCGTCTTTTTAATAAAATGGCTGCCTATGCATATTTGGATACCATGATTTTTAGATCTTATATTATAGGGCTAAAATATATTATAATATTTAGTTTGCGATTACTTTCTTTACAATAGTTTTAAATAATGTACGTAAAAAAATATTTTCTTGGTTTCTCGGTTCTTTGTACTTGCTCAGCACATTCTGTGTTTTAGTAGAATCAGATGTAGGCAGAGGATGTTTGCGAGACTTGCGAGTTGAACTGATCCGACATGAACTCCGCACCACACCGCCATCAATGGACTGCTCGTACTAAGAGCATAATTTACCGGGGCTATTCTCTAGAATAACTCGCCAATGATTAAGCAAATTATCCTTAGGGTAAGGTACCCTAAGAGTGCGTGCTTTTGAAAGCTTTGCAACAAACTACAAATAATCAACAGGAATAGCAACATTAAGGTACTATAATTAACCAGACTGATAAGTAAAACGCGCACTTTTGTTTTAGCAGTGTACCAAGAGAGCGCTCAAGGTACCGTAAGAGTGCACTAGTTACTACAAGAGGGCGCATATACACAAATCACAAAAGTAGGCTCCATTACCAATGTAGGAAGTATATTTAAAAGAAAGAAAGACGTATCTTTTGCCCTTGCTTTGAGATTGCCCTTAATCCAATGTTATGTAACTGAGTCTTTGTAGTTCTTCTTGCATCCGGGATATTGCAATTGTTTCTTATTTTTAGGTGGCTTATCTGGGTTTTAGGCGTTTTCATTGGTACTTTTGGTTTATAAGCATTATTAGTAAATCTATGCTTATACCTGCCGAGGGATGTCAACACGTCATCTCTATGCAACGTTTTTCTTAATCCTGATTTTGGTATACCTAATAAATCACTTACATGTCGCTTACTCTAACCATCCTCATACAACAACTTTCGTGCAAGATTTAAAGTTTTTTGTAATATTTGTTCTTGTATTTTTAAGATAAGATGATGTCTGGAATTAAATAATCGTTAATTATTAATTTTTTTAAACCTCAAGTATGTACAGTCCTACAAGAGTCCGCAAGCGTTTTAATTTTTGACGGCGTCGCGTGACCTCCTGCGCGCCACCGTCTTCTCATAGGTCGCTCGGTGTGGGCACGCAGATTCACCGCGCCTTCGCTGCTCTGGTGGAGGGAGCGTGTCTGATCGCAGACTCATGTATTCATCTTAGCCAGGATGTCGAAAGGCGGCACTGTTGTTGCCTACTATGTATTTTTAGATAAATGACCATGTCACGCCATTTAGTACGCACGGGCATGATACAATATGATACCAATTTGATGTAATTTAAGCATTTTTAACTAAACAAACATAGAAACCGAGCTTTTCCTTTGAAACTAAATTGTCCCACATCTTCTAAAATACAAAAACATTTTAAGAAAAGGTATTAAAAATCAAAATTCTTACTTTTATCCTATTTAATTATCACTAAGTTTCATTGATGCGTGGGCTCTAATGCGCAGTCAAAACACAACTGAAGTTTGTTTGTAACGTGTACATGTGCGGTAAATATGAATGCTGCGTTCTCTTAGGGTGTGACGAAGTCATCCGTCATCTTCACTTCAATCATCCTCTTTCATGAAATAAAAGGTATGAAACCTTTTATTTCCATCACTGTCTACCTCATGATTCATTCTTTATTCAAATCAATTTATTATATGACATCGAATCGTTCTTCATATTTTGATCATATTCCATTCCATTCGGGACGCTCAACGCTAGTGGGTCGACACACAGCAGTCGCTCTGACATAGTCTGCAATATTACAATTCGGCACGGTTGGTGCAGTAGCTGATACAGTCGGCTGCTGCGCTCCGGCTCGTGGGTTCGATTCCCGCACGGAACAAATATTTGTATGATCTGCAGGTAGTTGTTGCGGGTCTGGGTGTATTGTATGTGAAATTCATGTCTGTAAACGCACCCACGACACAGGAGAAATCCTATTATGGGGCAACGTTTTTACAAAATAAAAATAATAATAATAAATTTCTTATTTTTAACTAGCTTCAATAATAATTACGATAGTAAGCTGTATTTAAAAAATATAAACATTAGCATGAAGTGATGATTGAACGTGTGAATCAATAATATACCCGTAATATAACAATATATATGTTACATTTCATTCAATTATGTCGTGGAGAAAGCCTCCTAGTTGAGCTAACTGGAAGGAAACACGGAGGGAGGCAGTTAGCGACAAGGGACCGCGCTCTCTTGGGACACCTTACCCTACTCCGAAGTTAAAACTGTAGACATTTATCTCAAAAAATTTTCATGAAACCCGAAATAGGAACAATAATTATATTAAAAAGATTTCCTGGACGATGGTTCACCTTTTTCCACCGACTTGGAAATACTCTTGCTTTTTCTTCACCGAAGAAGGGTTGAAATGAACGCTACAGAGTCGCCCATTGGTGACACGCCTCTAGGCACATCTCGAAGAAACTGAAGGAAGACCCACCTATGGACAACAATAGCATAGTGTTAGTTCCACAATATTATTACGGGAAAAAAAGCTGGTCATATCCGCCACGAGATAATATAACACTAAATAATGGTAATAATCAGTTTACAATTAGCAATATAACAATTATGACGGCATGTATGGCGCAGTGGGTGAGCGATTGGCTTTCTGCACTACGGGTAGCGGGTTCGGTTTCCACACGAAACGGATATTTGAATGGCCGTTGGTTCGGGTCTGGGTCGTTGTGCATATAGAATTTACGTCCCTTAGCTGTACCCACAACACAATCATGTGAAACAGTACTATGGGCAATCACTAAAAATAAAAACATTGGCACTTATGTTCGATTGGTTACTTTTTCGGTTTTTAGGGTTCCAAACGTCCGAAGGAAAAAACGGCGGAGCCCTTATAAGATCACTCGTGTGCCTGTCTGTCTGTCACAGTCAATTTGCTCCGAATTTACGTGACTGATTTAGTTGAAATTTGGTACACGTATGGATTTCTGCCACCCAAACACGTACGTGTAACATAAATAAATTAATTTTGAATATGGGGGTCCCTTTTGGGGGACCATATAGAAAATTGAAGAATATTTTTTTGCAAACTGTACCGTGTAACATACGAAATGAAAGATCCCGTTGTGAGGGTTTCAAATGTATTTATTTTATACTTTTAAAGTATATAGTTATAAAATTATTTAAGAAAATAGACGAAATTTGAACATTCCCCCCTTATCTCGGAAAGTACTAAGCCTAAAATTTTACATAGTTACAGAAAAACTATAGTATTAAAATAACATGGTAAATCTTTCAATATTGTGCGTACAAACTAACGTTTGCGGTTGGAATGTATGGGAAAACATGTTTTTCACCTATTTAGGTCTTGTACCAATAACTTATCTCAAGGACAAACTTAACATTACGATGTATAATAAGATGTACGATAAGTTATTGGTACAAGACCAAATCCAACAATAGACAATATATTCAGCAATTTCGGATCCCTCTCCATGCAAGTTGATCTCGCACTTGACCGGTTTTTTTTATAAGTATTATGTTAAATTTTATAATTTAATTTTATTTTACAATTTAATACTTTGCTATTTGTTCTATCATTGAATGACATATCATATAACAAGAAAACACAAAAGTATGATCTTAAAAAATTAAATCATTGTTCCTATTTTATAATCAGTGTTTTTCCATTGACTGCGATCGCACGGAATCGCGGTAAATCGTGAGCGTCAGGATGGCAGGTTGCCTACCTTATCCAGGATTCAAATGTTGACTATTAACTTCTACCTGTTTGCTACCATTTGCTACCTATAACTAAATAATTGCTATCTCAGCATTCTATAAGTTATCACTTTTTTTTGTGACCAGCCATCCTGACTACAGAATAGGTTCGTATTTTATGATCGTGGCATATATTTCATGTTTTTTACTAACCAGCATTGGCTACCTTTGTTCAACTTAGTATCAATCCTGAAGCGTTAAGGATCTATGAGTTTAGCATATATATATGTTGAGAGTCCACGGCTAGAGACAGCGCCTAATACAAAAACAGTACCACATAAAGAGATACACAGCCGGTCCAAATAAAAACCTTTTCTTTTCTATCTTGCCCGACGCTTTTATTTCTCCTGAATCGAGGGTACAGTTTATAGACATAAATCTCTCAGACACTACCCATACATGAAATAACTATCTGTAGATCATACAAAGATTTATTACGTGCGGGTGTTGGCGAGACTGGAATATGACGGAACTTTGGCGGAACTTTGGCTTTTGGAGCTAGGCTTAGGATTACTTACTCAGTTCCGGAATCAGCTATAGAGTAGTATTAATTTAAACTCAATAAATATGTATAAGAATAAACAAACACAAAAATAATAAACAAACATAATAAAGTGACAAAACAAAGTTATTCAAATACATTTTTATCCAATTAGTTTATTATTAGCCAATACAGAATGCGTAGTCATTTTATACAGTACCTGCTCAAATAAACGTGAAAACACATATTAAATATAAATTATCGGTAACCTACATAAGTACCTAGTTTAAGAAGCAGGGTTAAATATAATGATGTACAGATTTTTGCAATTAACAACTATGTTGACTTAATAATATCTTACCTATCATTGTAATTTCATGTAACTGTCTGTGATTTTGGTAAATAAACATTAATAATATAATTATCCTACAATAACAAATAATGCAATGGCATCCTCCAAAGTCTTAATATAGTAAATTCATGGAATAATGAATAAGATTTTAATTTTCAACATGTATATTTATAATCGGTCTCCAACGAGATGGACAGACGACCTAGTGAAGGTCGTAAGGAGTCATTGGATGCGGGAGGTATGTAACCGATCGTTCTGGGATCCGTGTGAGGCCGATCAGCAATAAACGCCCTGCGGCTGATATGATGATGTGTATAATTAATACAAATTTTTTTTTAGCTAATGTTACAGCAAATTTTATTGCCTGAGAATTTTAAGTAAATAGAGTTAAGTTTTAAGTTCATAAATTTAAGGACAAACATTTTTCACAAAGTTTAATTTACCTACTTAAAAACGAAACGTAATATTTCCACACCGAAGCAAGAAAACTAAGTGGCTAACTGTAAGCAAGAAGTATTTAAACTATTTGAATAAACGGCAATGCTCGACAACTGCGACGCGCGACGACTCGAACGTCAAAGGAGTTATTCCAAGATGTCTCCAAGTTCCGGTATATTTTCATTACATACCGTCGCTAAAATATTCAGTAAAGGAACAATCTTCAACATTAATTAAAGTTCTTGCCGTAACACCGGAGCTGTCATCACCACGAAGAAGAACACTTCAGAATTATATTAATGTTAAGAATCTAGGAGCTAAGATTGTTCTCAATAACGATTTACTGGAAAATGTAGATCCCACTGTGTTTCTAATTGACAAAAGACTCCAGTGGGGGGCACAAATGTCATGCCTCGCAGGAAAGCTCAGTTCTGCTGCTTATGCTGTTCGAAAAATTAGACAACTTTCTGACGTGGACACAGCTCGGTTAGTGTATTTTAGTTATTTTCCCAGCATCATGTCCTACGGAATTCTATTATGGGGCAAAGTACCTATATTCATTCTGCTGAAACGAGCTGTTCGAGCTATACCTCAGTTAGGAGCAAGGGTTTCTCTTAGAGATTATTTCAAGGACATTGGTATTCTCACTGTTGCATCACAGTTTATTTTTGCCAACATAATTTATATTAGGCAAAATACATATATACGTTCATACACCAAAAATAGTGAATATCAAAGAATACTGATAGTTCATTTCAATATATTATGTATTTTCACTAGTTAGGGACCAGTTCACTAGTTAGTCACTTATTTTGGGGATGGAAACAGAAGTATCATAGCATTATCGACGCGATTATTATTGAGATAAAGATAAGATACAAAGATTTTTTATTAATTTAAATCACTTACAGGCGCTTATGAATAGTTAAGACTTAATTTTACTACGTTCCAAGATGTTGATTTCCTATGGAGAAGAACGGGCAGGAAACTCCCTGGTTACTCTTTTTAAATCATGTTACTAACTACAATATTTATGAGTATATTGTTTCTCAAAATTAAAGTTATGTGAATACATTGATGTCCTGCCCTGCGTGCCCGAACAACTGCACGCTTGATATCGTGCCCTGCGTGCTGCGAACAACTGTACGCAGGAAGATCTAATGATAGCTACTGACAATGCGTTTCTCGTAGCAAAATTTTTGGCCGACACCGTCTAGGTTTAGAGAAGACTGAAATCAAAACACCAAAATCAATTGAACATCGCTACTTTTATACATCTTGGTGTTAATGACTGTGTCAGTATGGTCACATTACTATATGTGAAATTTACCAAAACATACATCTGATATCTGTTGGGAGCAATTACCCCGCTGCACCATCACGCGGCTGACTACAAAGAAAACTTTTAAAGCCTTATGCTGAAAGGATTCGGGGCATTTCGGGGTTTATTGGAAAGTATTAGGTACGAATGCGAAGAAATTTTCCGCACGATGGTGTCGTTAAGTCTTAAAAGTTCGTAATAGATTCAACTCACACTATCGTAGTCCACAGCTGGACAAAGTCTCCTCCCAAGTTGCATCATAGCACCGACTTACCGCTTTCTGCTTTCAATATACCCCTGTCAAACAAGTGATGCAGTTACCTAAGCATAATATTTTATGTTCAACTTTGAACAACGTTTGCTACAGTTATTGATTTTTGAGAAAATTTGTAGAAGTTTTTGAGGAAGGTTACTTATTATTAACACCAAAGTAAATTCAAGATTACGTAGCTGGAGTGTAGGTGAGAAGACCTCCATGCAAAAGTGTATATGCGGTCTGAATACTGGAGATAAACTGGTACAGCTAATGAAATCTCAGTTAATTGTACATTGAATCGGAAATTTATACATGATCAAGCCTGCCCAAACACTATCCAAGTATATCAAATTGTTTCTCTCTACCATATTAAACCGGGTGTTAAAGGATTTGGTCCCAAAGCCCTTTAACATTTAACCCGGGCTTGACGGCTTTAACTATAAAGCCCAAGCTAATTAATAATTGGGTTCGATAAACCTCTTGTTTTGGAAATTGTCCTACTTATAAATCTATATGTGTCCTATGATTTTATGTTAAAACACGTGTACAAATCGTGGATCTCTTTTATGAAGTCGGATTTAATTAGTATAGTGTGATAAACTAACCTGTGATTAATGTGTTTCATACTTTCTTTTTGCTTTAAGCTATCCTTTCACGTCATGTTTCAGTCAGATCTGAACAGATACTGATCCATGACCCAACTGAAATTGACCTTTTTTAATAATTACTACCTGTTATACTAATCATCATCATCATGTCGACCAAAGTACGTCCACTGCTGAACAAAAGCCTCCCCCATAATTTCCACAACGACCGATTACATGACGTGTGTAGTTATTTTGGGGGATTTGCCATCACTCACCACGCTTGGCAGGCGAGTTGGTAAGCGCAGAATGATCGGTATTCCATAGAAGGGACGTTGCTGCCTATTCCTCGGGGTTAGAGTCACTTAGTCGCATTTTACGACATCTACGGGATGAAGTAACTATACTCATACATTTGCCCTATTTTCCCAGTCAAGGAATACGTCAAAGAAGTTTCTAAGAGACTGTTTCATATTCACAGTAAAAGTTTGGGGACCCTTGATAAAGCAAAAATGCAACAAAAACTGCTATCCCCAATAGAAGTCATGATTTCAGCCAAAATGCGTCCACTGCTGGACGTAGACCTTCCCCAAAGATCACCACAATGACCGGTCTCTGTTTGTATTGTGTAAACATTGGGAAGTTTTACTATAAGTGCTGGCTCAGCAGGTAGGTTGGCGATCGAATTTGAGTTGTAAATTAATAATCCATCCTCCAGCTAATCCCATAATCGACATTTTTGACATCCACAGTATGAGAAAGTATGGTGCTATTTTTAGCCGGAATCACACGAAACACCAATAAAAGTATCACTCGGTAAATTCTGAAACTTAAACGCCTATGATCTGTCTAAAGGGATCATAAAAGGGACGAAAGGCTTTGTGTCAAGTGGTCTAATAGTCCTTTTGTATTCTCACTATAATTATCAACAGCTAATCATGGTTCACTGTTATATCCAGCTCCTCTTGTATAGTATAAGTTTATTTGGCTTATTTACTCGTTTTCCCACCTGAACACCAATCTTTTTGCCAAGTGTTGGGATTATTGTATCAATGCTTGCTTAGTTTGAGTTGCTATCAGCAATGTCATAATCATGACCAGTTATCCTTATTTAAAACACTGCTAAACTTCATTTTCTTTCTCTTTACTTCTTCTTTGTGTTAATCGTGATTGTATCATTAATTAATATTTAGCAAACTCTAAACCCTGATACAAATGTATGTACTTCAAAACATTTACAAGAACGTCTGAAAACGTATTTAACCATTTGGAAATTATTAGGGTCTAAATTAACTAATTTAAGTTTAAACACTGTGTTTGAAGTTAGGTAAACTTAACTGACTGTTAGAATCACTTCGGATGGACAGATGGTCAGTTCAGCTGAAATTTACTTGTTTAATTAATTCTGTTACTGACACTACTTAGTCCACTACGCTAGTGTTGCCTTAAAGGATGGGATATTAATTCATCGTTGCTACATTTTTCTTTTTTAATTTATGTTTTTTTTTTTTTTTGGTTTTCTTAGCAGCTACAGTATTTATATCAAATTTTTTACTAAACTAAACCCATCCACTGCAGTTCAGCTTGCAGCTACTATTTCCCGGTGATAGGTCACTTATTGCGCTCCAGTATGATCATACAAGGTTCTGGAGCCCCCTATAGGTGCAGAAGATGACCTCCCCAGTGGTTTTAGCTGGTAGGAGTCCGGCATGCCCCTTCACCCATCCCCAGGGCGGAGGAAGTTCATGAAGAATTACCACTGGGACAAATGAATAAACAAGGCCTCTTATTCCAAGAGGCCGTTAGGTAGGTACCAACCCAGCGCCAGATATTCACCGCTTAGAAGTAGTGGTTAAACAATAGAATTGCTGTGCTCCAACCGGAGTCGTCCACCACCGGTGTCGTGTGGTGCCGGCTTTGTCGTGTGGTGCCGGCTTTGTCGTGTGGTGCCGGCTTTGTCGTGTGGTGCCAGCTCAGAATACCACCACCCCATCTCCTCCCGTGGGTGTCGTAAATGTCGACTAAGGGATTAGCCGGAGGATGGGCAGCAGCGTCCTTCGAATACATTAACAAGTCAACTGCGATCGCCAACCCGTCTGCCAAGCGTGGCGATTATGGCAAAACCCCCCATTGAGCCAACAGCATAGCCATAACGGTTGTTGTATCAATCTTTGGGGGAGGCCTGTGTCCAGCAGTGGACTTCATTCGGCCGAAATGATGAACCGGAGCTGTGAAATGACTGGGACTTAAAAAATTCACGTCTAGAGGTGACGAGTGCAGTGTGGTGCCGCACAGACTAGAGTAGAATTTTAATGACATGCTCGTTTCATCACTAATTTGTATAAAAAAACTTTTATATAATAAATATTTATTTTTAAGTTCATATTAATTTTCTCTGCATTCAAACGTTAATAGTATTTTTTATAATTGCTAACTAATAGATAACTAATTCATGACGATTGTATTGTATGTGTATTTTGTTAATGCATTTTCTTGCTACAAGTTATATTTAACATTACTATTATTTCCTTTGTTTTTAAAACAAACAATGATCTACACTTCTATTTTATCAGTATCGTGGGTGCGTTACAAATACAATCTCAGATAAAAAAAAAAAATTGTTGTCTAGCTTCGCCTCGCAGTAGGCATGGCCAGTCTCTTATTGCCTAAAATCTCACGGTGGCCATCTTCAGTAAATGCATACCTACGGTGAGCACCAAGATCTTCAGCCAAAACGCATCAGTTCCCACTGTGCTTTGCTGCAGCTCGTCATGAGGGGAAGCTAGCCTTCGCACGCAGACAGCACGTGCTACCGTCTTATCTGGGGTCATTCGATGAATGTCTAGAGTTCCCACGGTGAACACACACCAACCACAATGCGCCAATGTAGTTGTCTTCCCGGTGCCTCCATCTTCATAAGCAGTATTGTTCTTCTCTCGAACCATGAAGTTCTCACAGAGACCACTGCCCTGCAAGTTGACTGCTCTGCCAGCTTAGCAAACACTACTGCTGCAATGATGCTCGATTGCTCAGAGTGTTTTGTGAGGCGTTCTTTAAGCGTGTATTGTTCATGTTCATTGTCCGGATTAAGAATATAGCACCACTCCATCTCCTCCCGTGGAGGTCGTAAAAGTCGACTAAGGGACTCTTAACCAGAGGGATGGGCAGCAGCGTCCCTTTTGCTGAGCAGTAGCAACTCTGCGCTCACCAACCCGCTTGCCAAGCGTGGTGAGTATCGGCAAATTCCCCCCAAAATGACAACACAACATAAGCACCGGTCCCCAGTTCCCGGCAGCCCCGCCATTCCTGGTCATGGTAGCGGCCACGGAAACGGCGGGGCAGGGGGTGCTAAGAATCTCCGGATGGGATCCGGCTACCACCCAAACCGAAAACTGGCCCTGGTGACATATAACACACGCACACTGAGGGCAGACGAAAAGATTGTTGAGCTGGAAGAAGAAATAGATAAGTTGCACTGGGATATCATGGGTCTATCAGAAGTCCGAAGAGAGGGGGAGGACACGATAACCCTGAAATCCGGCAACTTATTCTACTACCGGGAAGGCGAACATCTGTCTCAAGGTGGTGTCGGGTTTCTCGTCCGCAGGTCCCTCATTAACAGTATAGTGGCCATCGAAAGTGTGTCGAGCAGGGTAGCGTACCTTATACTCAGAATATCCAAGAGATATTCGTTGAAGGTCATACAGGTCTACGCACCGACCTCGACACACCCAGATGATGAAGTAGAGAGTATGTATGAGGACGTAAGTAGGGCCATACATACCTCGAAGACACATTTCACTGTTGTGATGGGGGACTTCAACGCAAAACTGGGCACTCGATGCGATGGTGAGTTGAGAGTGGGGCAATTTGGATATGGGCAACGGAACCCCAGGGGACAGAGGCTGGCCGACTTTTTGGAAAAGGAGGGACTCTTTATGATGAACTCCTTTTTCCAAAAGCCGCCTCACAGGAAGTGGACCTGGATGAGTCCCGATGGTTCCACGAGGAATGAGATTGACTTCATCATGACCAATAAAAGACAAATATTCAATGATGTCTCTGTGATCCACAGGGTGAAAACCGGTAGTGATCACCGAATGGTAAGAGGCGCATTGAATATTAATCTCAAAGTTGAGAGGTCTCGTCTGATGAGGTCTACGCTCCGGCCCTCTAGTGCTCATATCCAAAACCCCGAGAGCTTTCAACTCGAACTCCAAAACCGCTTCGAGTGCCTGGAACATTGCGTATCTGTGGACGATTTAAATGGTAGGTTTGTAGAAACTGTCCAAACGGTTGGGTCTAAGTTCTTTAAAGCCCACCGTAAAGGTAGACCAAAAAAGTTCTCCGATCACACTCTCGACCTTATGGCAGAAAGACGCGCCATGACGCTGCAGTCTTCCGATGATGCTGAAGCATACCGACTGCTCAATAGACGGATATGGAAGTCCTTGCGGCACGATATCCGCACCTTTAACACTAACGGTGTTAAAGAGGCGATTGAGCGGAATCAAGGCTCCAAAGTGTTCGCAAGAGACAAGTCTATTGGGCAAAGTCGTATTATGAAGCTGAAGACCGAGGACGGCAGTGTAGCGTCGACTAAGCCAGAGGTTTTGAGAGAGATTGAGAACTTCTACCGGCAGTTATACACCTCGGTTACTATACCTACCATTGGCTCTGACAAAGACCCGCGAGCCAAACTAACCCGACACTATACCGAGGATATCCCGGACATCAGCCTGTACGAGATTAGGATGGCCTTGAAACAGCTTAAAAATAACAAGGCGCCGGGTGGAGACGGAATTACGACAGAGCTTCTGAAAGCGGGTGGAACACCGGTACTTAAAGTCCTTCAGAAGCTATTCAATTCCGTCTTACTCGAGGGCACAACGCCGGAAGCGTGGAACAGAGGTGAGGTGGTGCTCTTCTTCAAAAAGGGTGATAACACCCTATTGAAGAATTATAGACCCATCTCACTTCTGAGCCATGTTTATAAGCTGTTTTCAAGGTGTTTTCATCACGAATCGTCTCGAGCGCAGGTTTGATGACTTCCAGCCTCCCGAACAAGCCGGTTTCCGAAAAGGTTTCAGTACCATAGACCACATCCATACGCTGCGGCAGGTTATACAGAAGACCGAGGAGTATAATCTGCCACTATGCTTGGCGTTTGTGGACTATGAGAAAGCCTTCGATTCGATCGAAACCTGGGCAGTGCTGCAATCTCTGCAGCGGTGCCAGATTGACTATCGGTACATTGAAGTGTTGAAGTGCTTATACAGAAACGCCACCATGTCGGTCCGAGTACATGAACAGAGCACGGGGGCAATTCCATTGCAGAGAGGTGTGAGACAGGGGGACGTCATTTCCCCGAAACTGTTCACCGCTGCAATGGAGGATGCCTTCAAGCTACTGGAGTGGAAAGGATTCGGCATTAACATCAATGGCGAGTATATCACTCACCTTCGATTTGCCGATGACATCGTAGTCATGGCAGAATCGCTGCAAGAGCTCAGCACAATGCTCGATGATCTCAACAGAGTTTCCCAACAGGTGGGCCTTAAAATGAACATGGGCAAGACAAAAGTCATGTCAAATGTCCATGTCGTGCCCACCCCAATATCCGTTGGGAGCTCTGTTCTCGAAGTTGTTGACGAGTATGTCTACCTAGGACAAACTGTCCAGTTAGGTAGGTCCAACTTCGAGAAAGAGGTCAATCGTCGAATCCGACTCGGCTGGGCAGCTTTCGGGAAACTTCGCAACGTCTTTTCGTCAACAATACCGCAATGCCTCAAGACGCAAGTCTTTAACCAGTGTGTGTTACCAGTGATGACATATGGAACAGAGACGTGGTCACTCACAATAGGCCTCCTAAGAAAGCTCAAGGTCACTCAGCGAGCTATGGAGAGAGCTATGCTTGGTATTTCTCTACGAGATCGAATCAGAAATGAGGAGATCCGTAGAAGAACTAAAGTTGTCGACATAGCTGAAAAGATTAGTAAACTGAAGTGGCAATGGGCAGGGCACATTGCTCGTAGAACTGATGGCCGTTGGGGCACAAAGGTTCTCGAATGGAGACCGCGCACCGGAAAACGCAGCGTGGGACGACCTCCAACGGCAAAAAAGTAGGCAATTAGGTAATTTTGCGTCGACAAATGTACAATTCTGGGAGCTTTCGACCTTTGTTTCGTAAATCCTTTCCTTCGTGTTCCTGGAGCCTCCCTTCGGTGCCGACGATGATCACTCCGGTGGTTTTAGCCGGTAGGAGTCCAGCATTACGCTTCGCCTTTTCCCAAGGCGAAGAAAGTACATGAGGTATTTCCACCGGATCAATAAAAAAAAGGTGTTCACTTGATACGCCCGGAATAATGAACATCATCATCATCATCATATCAGCCACAGGACGTCCACTGCTGAAAAAAGGCCTCTCCCATAGATTTCCACAGCGAGTGGTTATATGCCACCCACATACAATGTCTCCCAGCGACCTTCATCGGATCGTCAGTCCACCTCGTTGGAGGTCGTCCCACGCTGCGTTTTCCAGTGATCGGTCTCCACTCGAAAACCCTTTTGCCCCAATGGCCATCAGTTCTACGAGAAATGTGCCAGCGTATTGCCACTTCAGTTTACTAATCCTTTCAGCCATGTCAGAAATTTTATTTCTTCTACGGATCTCTTCATTTATGATTCGATCTCGTAGAGAAATACCACGCATGGCTCTTCCCATAGCTCGCTGAGTGCCCTTGCTTTCTAATGTGGCCCATAGTGAGTGACCAGGTTTCTGTCTCATATATCATCACTGTTAACACACACTGGTTAATGATTTTCGTCTTGAGGCACTGCGGCCTTGTTGATGAAAAAACGTTTCGAAGTTTCCCGATGCCTTCAAGCTACAAGAGTGGAAAGGAAATTCGGCATTAATATCATCATATCAGCCATTTATACGTCCACTGCTCAACCAATTCCTCCCTCCTAGATTTCCACAATTGTGTCATTTAGGGGGAATTTGCAGATATTCACGACGCTTGGCAGGCGGTTGGAGACCGCAGAATTGCTACTGGTCAGTAAAATTGACGCTGCTGCCCTTCCCTCTAGTTAAGAGTCCCTTAGTCGACTTTCACGACCTCCGTTTTAGGAGATGGTGCTATATTCTTAGTCCGGACACCATACAGATGCAGTATACACACGGTTACTAGAAGCATTTCTAGCAATAGATAGAATTGTGTCATTACAAGATTTTTAACGCATCGTTGTCTACGATATGGTGTTTCTTACAGGTTCTTCTTCAACGACTGCCTTTTCGGAGACGTCTACCTTAAACGTTGACATTTCTTAAAAATATAATTCCTTATAAACAACAACTTTTAATTTTAAGTTGTGCTTGGCTATCACACAAACAAAACGGACACGACACGTGAAGTCACTGCGCCTGTGTTATGTTAATTAAAATATATAATAGGGTACCCGAAGTCATCAGAACCAAAAATAAAAGTAATAGATTCACACATAAACTAAAAAAACTATTACTTAATAAATGTTATTGTATCAATTAATACCGAAACGAAATCGATGTAATTTATATATTATTAGTTTTATAAAACAAATTAAAAATATAATACAGACTAATCTAATCAATAATTAACAGTTTAATAATATTCAAAGGATATAATTTCAGCCGAATTAAGTCCACTGCTGGACATAAGCCTCCCCCAAAGATCGCCACAATTGCCTGGGTGCATTGTATGCTTATTGGGGGGTTTTGCCATAATCGCCACGCTTGGCAGGCGGGTTGGCGATCGCAGTTGACTTGTTAATGTATTCGAAGGACCCTGCCCATCCTCCGGTTAATCCCATAGTCGCCTTTACGACACCCACGGGATGAGATGGGTTGGTGCTATTCATAGCCGGCACCACACGGCATTACCGCTTTATTAACAATTTATCTCTAATCACATCTTACTCTTACTCTTAATGTCTTGTTACTTTTTTACGGGTAACTATGTTTTATTCTGTTTTATCCTTGCAGCCTCGTAGGCAGGTACTTTATAGGTTACCTAATTTATTTCCTGATTATAAATACGATGATTTTTTATAGTCTGATGGCGGGTTGGTTACGGGGCCGGCTTCTGAGAAAAGGCTATACAAATTATAAATGTCGTTTTGTTTTTGTAGTAGCAATCTATAATCTACATAATTTCTTTGTTTTTACTTATATTTAATTTTGTTTATTGTACTTTTAGTAGGTATGATCCAAACTGTAAAAAAAATATTACCCGCAAAATATTTGTAATTTACATAACGGTAGTAAATGGGGCAGATTGAAAACCAGCGTTGGGCAGCATGCTGCTCACTGTCCAACATTTTGCTGAGACCGCTCCTTTTGCCACACCATACAAACGAATTACTTGTTATTCTTTTTAATTTTTTGTGTTAAATTAGTGTGGAAGTAATTGCTTTCTTTCATCTACTATGAAAATAACCGTTCAGGCTACCTGTCTGATTCAATCCCCACCGTGTTAATAGGTGTCGGTCAGGTAATTAACGCTGGCAGGGCTGAATGTACGCCTTCAGGATCGTCTTAAATACAACGTCATGATATTCTATCATTATTTTATAGAGCTTGCTTTTACATCTGTTCATTCTTCATAGTACTAAGTACGTAACTAACTAACTATATATATAAGTATATATATATATATAAGTAAGTAAGTATATATATATAAGTAAGTAAGTAACTATAAACCTTAGTTCTTAATATAGGTAAACAAAAAATAAACATATAGGTGCCATGCTTATCTTTAAAAAACAAGATCCTTTCTATCATACCAAGATAATTTAAATTTAAAAAATACGACATTATTTATAAATCGTACTTTTGGATTTACGTTAAAACTATTTATTTAAATGTTGTATATTTCACCACCGTTGCCTTAAAAGTTCTGTCATTTGAAATTAATCGATCGCTGAATTAATCAATCTGAAATGGTTAAATTGCATTCGAAAAAACTAATAATTACCCTCATCATGCAAAAACTGGCGTTAAGCATACGTGCCTTTTTTGTTTGTTTACCTGCAAACACATCATTCCGTAAACATCAACTGCTGAACATGGGCCTCCCAATTATCACTACAATGAAGGGTCATAATCATATTGCCATAATCACCATGCTTTGCAGGCTGGTTGGTGATGCAGTATGTCGTTATCAACTCACGGGAGGATGTTGCGGCGCATCTTCTTGATTTACATTTACTAACTTACTTAGGGTTGACACCCTAAGTCGCTTTTTATTACACCCATTGGTAGAGAAGGATGGTCTTTAATTTGTGGGAAACCACATGGAACTTACGGAAACACGCATTGACGTGTACTTATGATCATATAATATAATAAATATAAAAGATAGTAGTTAAACACAGAAAAATATGCAGTAAAAGTTCTACGATGCAGAGAGAGAATAAAAAAGAACGCCTTTGATATTTTCTCCCGTATATGGACTCGGAAAAGTTTAAATTCTCATGGGAACTCAGAAAAAAACCTGGTTAATATTGCAAGACGATCAGGCCCCCAAATCCAGAATTTAAAAGATAGAAATTATTTAAAAATCAAGAAAACCAGATAAACCTTTTTATAAAGAACTACAAACGCGCAATAATAAACGGTGACTTTTTCTAAGACGTTTGAAATAAAGGTTATTAAGTTAAAAAATATACTTCTACGAAAAATAAGAGTGGTAAAAATCCATGATTCCCGGCAAAGAATAGGCCACCATAGGCTATCCAACCATCGAAACAGTGGGACAGTTACAGGCAGACATTATTATAATTTCAACGACTACCGAGCAACGTTAACCCATATATAAAAATGGAGTAACTATATATGCTTCGTATGGCCGTATTTTTTAAATTATTATTTTGGCCTGGAGTCTTTACTGCGTAAAAGCAAAAGTTGCACGCCAACCATTGAAATTACTTTTTAAATCGGCTTAAGCCTGATTTGTCAGTGTAACTGTAATTTATCGGGGGACAAATTAAAGGCTTCGGAACCTAATGTAATTACCTTGACGGTTTGCATAAATGGTTAATACTCGTAGTTTTTATTTCGGTGTTTTATTTCTTCGATTTTTTTATGTTACAACTTTTTCCTCTTTCCCTATGGGATGCTATAGGGCTGAGTGTGCTATTGAATATCTCATATTTACTCGTGCTTGAGCGTGAGTGTGATAACAGAATACAATGTCTCCTTATTTCCACTAGTTGGTTTCTTGAATTTCACTGATGGCCTGTGCGTAAGATAGGCACTAGCTTCCTTCTGAATTCTAGCAGCAACACATGTCGATCACCAAGTCACCCACCAGGTGTACTGATACAGTAGTGGTAATTCGGATGCGTATGTTCAGCAGTGGACGTCTGCAAGCTAACATAATATTGTATTGACGAGTTTCCGTATTTTTTATTCCCCTAAACAAAGTATTTTATTATCATAATAAATAAAGAAACTTGTATTATTTCAACAATTTTAAGGCTTGCGTAAGGTACCACACGAACCTATTGGGATTCTTTCGTTATGCTCTAGTCTGTATGCTTCCTTTAAAAAACGAAACCGTTTTGTACTTGAAAAACGATAAATAGCTAATTATAAGATTACCCGAGTTACCGTTCTATAAAGTGTAAGTATACGAACATAACCAGGATCTAATCAATTCACGTTTAAAACCATTTTATTTTCTTAAAACTAAATCATCCGAAAAATCTAGGTTAAACTAAACTAATTTAGCTTAGTTTTGACATAAATCTCCACTGGTATGGGAATGGAGATTTGAAGAGGAGTTCCACAGTAACGGGAACCGATTAGCTGTAGAAAATGCGGAATTGTAGAACTTCCCTTTTGTAATCAAATTTATAGGATTGGGTCTTGGCGTGACTAATTTGCAAATAGTTTCCTCTTGAACCCAAGATTCCTCGCTCGCTATAGTCAGGATGTGATATGGTTTATGGGCAACGTAAAATCTAGAGCGTGGTATTGTTGAGCTTATGAAAATATTCTTAAATATCCTATAAATTCTCCATATAAATACTATAGGACAAAAATATATTTCTGTTTTAATATATTGAAATGAAAACAAATGTAATATTTCGTGATCTCGTCTTATTTCATTTTCAAATCTGTGTTTCTGAATCGCTTACACATAATGAGAGGGTCCAGTGTAGGAAGGACCATATTCAAAATAATATTGGGCTTAAAATAATAATGATGTGTTAATATAATTCTGAAGTGTTCTTCTTCCTGGTGATGACGGCTCCGGTATTACGTCAAGAACATTTATTAATTTTGAAGACTGTTCCTTTATTGAATATTTTAGCGACTGTTTGTAATGAAAATATACTGGAACTTGGAGAAGTCTTGGAATAACTCCTTTGACGTTCGACTCTTCGCGCGTCGCAGTTGGCGAGCATTCCAATTTATTCAAATAGTTTCAATACTTTTTGCTTACAGTTGGCCACTTAGTTTTCTTGCTTCGGCTGCTGAAATTTTACGTTCTGTTTTTAAAGTAGGTAAATAAAATTGTATGACGGCTTGCAATGTTTGTCCTTGCATTATGAACTAATACATTTATATTTACTAAAAATAAATTAAACACGTAACATGTAATTGTATGATCTACCGATAATAGTTTTGGGTCTGGATCTTTGTGCATGCGAGAGTTGTGTCTATAAGCTACAGTTTGCACCATCGACACTGGAGAAAATTTTGTGATGGACACATGGTTCATAATATATTAACCAGGAGGAATTTATGTAATTAATGAATTGCATTCATTTGCGTATCTTATATAATTTTCCGATTACTCAGATTTTCAGATTCCTCTTCTTAATATATGTCGCTCAGCAATCTAGCTAGAAAAAGGAACCTCACCCAAAAAACCCGCGAGGACATGGGTCCAACACAGAGATTATTGGATAATATAAACATCAAGTTTGAACTTTCATTTATGCTAAACATATCGTAAATTATACATTGTATCCCCACAATGATAAAAATACAAACACCACAACATGCTGGTGTAGTGTAACCACCATCCATCAGGCGAGATCGAGCTTAACAGCGGCCCTATTCCATAATAAAATATAGTTAACTATAAAAACAATACTCAAATATTAAAATCATCACAAATACACTACACCCGGACGCGGAACAAATACCTACAGCTCGATAGCTCAATTATTGCGCAATCCGATTGTGCCGTGATTTAAATTATGAGCAATGTTGACGAGCGTATTCCTGTGCTTTTCCGGGCTCCGAGGATACTCTACTCGCCCGTCATTCAAACGTGATTCATACTAAAGAATTTGCAACGTGACGTGAAAAAAACATTTAGCTTAATTGTGTAATGATTAAATCAACTATCTCTTAAATAGTATTAATTTTGTATTGTAGTTTTGTGAAATGGATGTAATTTTAATAAACACGTAGTGCTCTCATATTTCTATTCATAACGATTGACGTCACGCACGCCGAAGTCTTGTTGCATGAGCGCATTGAGCACCGATCGAAGACACGTCAAGTGACGACGACACACTTTTTTTATAGTTTCTAGAAGTGACGAAAAGAAATATACTGAATATTGATGTTGTTTATGAAATAAACTAGGTATTTGGGCGACCAATTTATACTTAACTGAATAGACTGGCATTTATTTTAAGCAAAGTGCAAAGTTTAAAGTCGGGTCTCTAGCGAATATTTTTTGAAAACGTTACACAAAATCACGTACCCCAAAACATTGTTTCTCCAAACATGTTTTTATACACACGCAGTCTACTGTTCAGTTTTCGCAAATATTTCAATCAAAATGTCAAATTAAATCGGTTCGGAAGAGGAAGACCTGCTTTCAGTTTTATTGATCTTTGATTTGATAACAAGAAGTAAAAATATACATTTCAAGTTAGACTTTACATACAGTCTCAAAATTTTAACATTTATAAATTTAAAATTAGTTCATCGATTTGTTATCGGAAAATTCTTTCACTGTACTGAATCAGATTTCGAAGATTTATTTTCAACTAGCTGGGACCCGCGGTTTCACCAGCGTTTCATTTAAAAGAAATTTAAAGTCTTCGACATAGACACTTGACATAGAATAATTCAATATATAAATACTGGATTTCAAGGGATTTTTTTGGGCGGAACGGTAATTAATTTTCTTAAATAAAAGTAGCCTAAGTTATTCCTTATAACATCAGCTATCTGCCAGTGAAAGTCCCGTCAAAATCGGTCCAGCCGTTTCGGATATTACCCGGAACAAACAGACAGACAGACAAAACATTTAAAAATTGTTTGTTTGTTACATGTGCCGTAAATACTTTCATATGCATTTAATAAAAAGTTGGTACTTTGACATTACAAACAGACACTTCAATTTTATTTATTTGTATAGATGATAACACCGAATGTGAAAAGCACGGATGTTGCACATCCGTGCTTGCACATGCAACGCTAGTGAGAATTGCCAATAAATAATTGTACCCTGCCCCGGGACAATTTCTGTAGATGTTTTCGGCTGGGCATAGGAAGCAAAAACATACATTATTTTTATAATCTCCGTGCCTTGTATGTATTATAAAGACATTGGTTACTTTCATTCTCATTAAATATTGGTTTCATACCCATTTAGTTTTATTATTGAAATGAATATATTGTATTATTGAAATGTGAAAATCTTTGATTAAATTCAAACCAAAACAAAATCAAACCTACATTGGATAGAGAAGCTGAATGAATGGCAAAGCACTCTGAGAAACTAAACAATATTAATCTTAAATGAGGACAGACAAACATTTTACTTTCGTACTACATGAGCTACATATAATATAAGTAACACTTCTTTAGCCGTGTGGTGCCGGCTCAGAATGCCACCACCCCATCTCCTCCTCCTGGGTGTCGTAAAAGTCGACTAAGGAATTAGCCGGAGGATGGGCAGCAGCGTTCTTCGAGTACACTAACAACTCAACTGCGATCGCCAACCCGTCTGCCAAGCGTGGCGATTATGGCAAAACCCCCCAATGAGCACACAACATACCGATGTCGGTCGTTGTGGTGATCTTTCGGGGAGGCCTGTGTCCTGCAGTGGACTTCATTCGGCCGAAATGATGAACACTTCTTTTAACAATTTTTAAACATGATATGGAGTCTTTTGTATTTTTAGGCAGCTTGTTGTGTGACGGTAGCACGCATGTGGTCACGCGCTGCCGTGGGACGCTTTGGGGGATCCTTTACAATCCCCCAGGGGGGCGACCGCTTTACAGTCACCCTCTCCGAGACGTGCCTATAGGCGTGGCACTAGTGAGCGGCTCTAGTGTGATCACGAGGACCTGGAGCCTCCCTTAGGTGCCGAAGATGACCACTCCAGTGGTTTTAGTCGGTAGGAGTCCGGCATACACCTTCGCCCTTCCCTGGGGCGAAAGAAGTTCATGAAGAATTTCCACTGGGCACCAATAATAAAAAAAAAGGTAGCTTGTTGTGGAGTTGAGCTCCGTCAAACCATATTTTTGTATAAATGCCTAATCATGGGTAAGATAAGATAAAAATATATTTTATTCATGTAAACCATATACAGGCGCTTATGAATCGTCGAGACTTTAATTGCCGGTAATTCTGCATTCTCTCTATTTACTGTTCAATACCGGTGTATTTAAGTTTAAACAAGATATTAGTATATGTTATGTTGCTTTAAAAAAATCTGCTTAGCATTCATGTATAGTAATTTTGGTAATTTAAGTAGTTAAGTATTATTTTAAATATATTTGCCGTGTGGTGCCGGCTCAGAATGCCACCACCCCATGTCCTCCCATGGGTGTCGTAAAAGTCGACTAAGGGATTAGCCGGAGGATGGGCAGCAGCGTCCTTCGAGTACATTAACAACTCAACTGCGATCGCCAACCCGCCTGCCAAGCGTGGCGATTATGGCAAAACCCCCCAATGAGCCCACAACACACCCATATCGGTGGTTGTGGTGATCTTTGGGGGAGGCCTGTGGACAGTGGACTTCATTCGGCCGAAATGATGATATTTAGTAGGTTAGGTTCAGTAATTGTAGATGAGTGTATTTGAATTAATTTGTTTCGTGTGAATTATAATTGGTGTAGCGTTTGTGGCCACCTTATTATTCACCTGGTCGGAATACGTTATGTACTTTCTCTACCACGGGGAAGGGTGGAGGGGTATGACCGATGGAGCAATGGAGCGGTCATTTGTGCCACTGAAGGGGGCTTCAGGAATTCGAGAACATTTCAACTAGAGCCACCCATCGCTGCCATACATTCATTTCGGAGGGTATGACCGTAAAATGGTGACCCCCTCTAGCAGAAGGGAGACGATTGGAAAGAGGCCGCTCTTCCAGGCATTTTGGGGGGATTTTGAAGGATGCCCTCGAGCTCACTGTGCGCTGTTGCGCGCACAGCAGACACACAAATAGTGATAATTCCCCATTCTGCACGCCCGCGACCCCCCAGTAGTATTTGTGGCCTATCCCCAAACTACTATCAGGTACGTTGGTCCAGCGCAATCTTGTTAAACCCCTCTTGAGTATTCAAGATGGGGTTTAACAAGAGTTTTATATATTCTGTGACGTAATTGAAATGGCTCACATTTAGCAACACAACTTGAAGTAATACAGAAAACAAATATCAAAGTAAAAATTCGTATCGGCCATTTATATGTCCACTGCTGAACAAAGGCCTCCCTCAAAAATTTCCACAACTGTGTCATCATATTGGGGGGTATTTGCCAATACTCACCACGCTTGGCAGGCGGGTTGGTGAGCGCAGTATGGCCACCGTTTCACAGAAGGGACGCTGCCCATCCCTCTGGCTTAGAGATCCCTTAGTCGCCTTTTACGACATCCACGGGAGGACATGGAGTGGTGCTATATTCTTAATCCGGACACCACACGGACAAAAAGTAAAAATACCAGATTGTTATGACGAAGACCTCATTAATTATCTTGACTTAGTAAAAGCTGAACAAACGGAACTCCCGACAAAGTTGCGTTTACAGAAGGAAACTTTCCGAAAACTTGGCATTATCTAAACGGGCGTAATTTTTGCGGCCACAAGATTAATTTCTATGGAAATTGTTTACAAAATTAGTTGGTTGGACCTGCTTTATCGAGCTTCGGGGCGGCCAGTCACGAGCCAATTGAAGTTAAGCGAGCCGATCTGTCTTATCCGAGTCATCGGTGTTAACGGTAATTATCTTAGTTTCAGTTTTTAGTAACTGGCGTTGTAACGTAATTTCCCTTTGGAAATGAATGGCTGTTGGTTTGTGAACTAAGGTTGCAATGTTTTTCCTGTGTGCCTCCTACTCTACACAACTCTGCATTTTCTCTACACAACTCTGCAATTGTGGTGCATCTATACTAACTGCATATATAACTGAAAATCTTGTGATCTTTTAATATTTGCTACGTATCTATCAGCCGTTACACGTCAAATTATCATCATAATATCAGCCTGTTACTCCCACCGCAAAGCAAGAGCCTATTTTTATACAAAAAAGGAACAAGCATTGATCACCAAAATTGCTCACACCGTGTTGGCGATTTCAGATAATAGAGTCTAGGTTTCCCAGCACCATGCAGCCACGATGACACTTCAAAGCACCATCCGTGAAAGCTCGGTCCTAGAGAGAGCTCATGGACATATTCCCTACTAGACAGGGATCCGTCGGGGAGACTCTAGCGTATATTAGTAGGTAGGTTGCACCCGTGGGTCCCCGCGCTGACCGAAACCATGGCCCTGGATTTGCTAGAGGGAGTGCTCTTTACCATCTTTCCGACGGTCCGGGACCGTCCTAGTCCTTCTGTACCCTCAAATACCTGGGAATGGGCTGAGGAAATGACGGTTTCGGAAGGAGAATTAAATTGAGCCGTTGCCCGCTTGAAGCAACACCGCACCCGGCTGAATGGCATTCTGTGTTGTGCATGGTTGTATGTACGGCAGTCTCTTGGGGACTGTTTGAGACGGCTGTTCACCAGCTGCCTTCATCGTAGCATATTACCGTCTGGCTGGAAGGAAGCCGGATTGGTTCTCTTGAATAAGGAAGGAAGGGCCACGGAGTCATCCTCTGCGTACCGTCCATTTGCCTGCTCAACGAGGGTTCAAAACTATTCGAAAGAATAATTTCCCGGAGAGTCGTTGAGCACTTGTCGCGAGTTGGTCCCGACCTGGCCGATAGCTAGTATGGTTTCCGGCAGCGATGGTCTACTATCTTAGCGTACGCTCGCTGTCGAAACAGCCAGTGTCACCGCGGGGTGGGATGGCGTTGGCTGTCAGTCTTGATATAGTCAACGTCTTAACTCTACCCCCTGGGACGCGATTAGGAGGGCGCTAGTCCACCATCTACGGGGCGCCTGTTTGGTCATCTCAATTCTCGGGCATCCAGCGCTACAGAACCAAGATTCATGGTCTGCAGCGTAGAGCGGCTATACGGCTCGCACGAGGATACCGAACGGTGTCCGGAAAAGGCGGCAACTCTGTTGACACGCTTTCCACATTTTGCTATCCTGGCGGAGATGGATGCATGGATGTATTACCAAACATGCTCCCTCCGCCAAAGCGGTGAGGACGTGCTTTCAGGGGTGCTCGGAAGTTCGAGATGGCAGTGTGGTGGCTCATGCTGCTGCAGTACGCGCAAAAGCGCTTCGTTGAGGCTGTCTTGCCGTTCTTCAGAGCCTAGTTCCAAAGGAGCGAGCCCGTCATATTCCGCCTGACGCAGGTATTCACCGGACACGATTATTTCGGTGCGTACTTGCACAGGATAGGACGTGACGTCACGGCACCGTGCCACCACTGTGGAGACGATCGGGATACTGCACAGCAAAGGCTCGGAGAGTGCCCTGCGTGGGCTGCTGAACGGCGAATCCTGGTCGATCGGATTAGGCAAGATGACTCTGCCAGTAGTCTGTTGGCTATGCTGGCAGACCATGAAAATTGGAGTACTGTTGTCTCCTTCTGTGAGAGCGTCATGCTCCAGAAGGAGGTAGAAGAGCGAGATTGGGAGAGGGCCGATCGCTCTTGGAGAAAAAGGACACGGAGCTGGGGTAGTAACCGCCATGGCATCCGTGTCCAACATGCCTAAGCTCACAGGGGGCTCCTCCTTATGTGGCCGGGGGTCTTAGGGGTCAGGATCGGGATCAGGTCCCAATAGGCGCGGGGAATCTGCGTGCTCGTACCGAGTGACCCCCGGGTAGACAGCGGTGTGCATGTAGTTACGTGCCGCCGTGTGTACACAGCGCATAGCGAGGCTTCGAGGGAAGTGACCTCTTTACAGTCGCCTTCCCTCCGCTAGATGGGGTGACCACTATACAGTCATCCCCGCCGAGATGTGCCTTATGGCGTGGCACCAATGGGTGCCTCTAGATGGAGATTATTCGAGTTTCTATAGCCTCCCTTCAGTGCTGAACATGACCACTCCGGTGATTTTAGCTGGTCTAGCATACCCTTTCGCCCTTTCCCGGGGTGGAGGAAGTACATGATGTATTTCCACCAGAAGAAAAAATAAAAAATTTAAAGCAGTTTTCCTGGCGGTGTTTTCTTTCACCGAAAAATTCTTAGATTAACTAAGAAAGTACATATAAAGTATATAACATTGAAATCTCTTAACCCAGTGCTTAAGACGCGAATACGTAAACTTCCGAGCCCCCACGACATACATTTAAACTTGTCACGGGCCCTAGAAAATTGGCTACGTCGGAAGGTCGTCGTACAATATTAATGTAATAATGACGCTTGGCGAACCGAATGGCGTATTTTGGTTATATCGGGATATTTAGTTATTAGGAGGTTGCTGATGCTTATACTTTAGCTGTTAATACCCCTAGCAAGCACGAGACCCACATTAAGAAAGGGGCGTAGCCACAGAAATAGGAAATAAGGAGAAGTGGTACGCGACATGTACATACAATCCGAGCCATTCGGAAAAAAAAGCCGATTTATAACATCAGTCGTAATCACTCACGCGATCGAAGCTCAACTGACGTTATAAATTCAAGACCGGGATAATGTGCAAAAACCGAAGCGAAAATAATAACTTTATCAAGGAAGGAATTTTATTTTTGTCTATAAAAATAATAAATGAAAAATTATTGTTAGTTTATTATGTTACATTTGGATTGATGGAGCAGAGCGACATTATTATTTTTGTACAAAATACAATGATTCTTATCTACCACTTTTAACTAGCAATCGGTGAATAACAAACGCAGTGAATAGAATAGCGAATGGTACTCTCAATAAACTTATTCGTTGCGTGGTACGGCTGCAGTGTTGCAGTCTGTACGCTCAGCATGATTGGTTGCGTACATAGTCGTACTGTGTTTTAGTATGAGTAGCCAATTATAATGTTGTGTTTGTTCAGTTCATTGGATGAGAACTTGTAACTGTGTGCATTAGTGAGTTTTTATGAAGAATGATGGGAGAAAACTGGAACTGAAAACTTTCTAGGCTCGCATACATACTGAACTACATGGCATATCTCCTTTCTTCCAACATCTTTGGGCGTAGCCTATTTTTGGCCAGGATCAAATCTAAAAAATATAATTTTGATTATAATAATGTCTTAGATTTTCGCGAGTATTACACATTATAATAAAACACTTTTAAATCTAAAATATACGCGATAGAATCCGTTTAAAAGTGTTTTATTATAATCATTTTGATTGCCTAACCAACCTTGAAGAATGGTTGCCAAATTTCGCAAAAGTCGAGGATCATGCTCAGTGGCGTGATATTGGAACAGCCTATGTCCAGCAGCAGATTGCTTTGGGCTGATAATAATGACGATGTACATGAAAGCAAATAACAGCAACGCCAGTATTGTTCGCCGAAGCGAATTTTGGACAAGTCCATTTTCGTAGTTGGGTTATATGACTCGAATTTGCATAACACCTACGGGTACTATTATCACGTTAAAGCTGGCTTTTCGAATTCGAATATACTGACGAAGAATAACATAGTTGATTCCCACAGGTATTTGTAGTAGTTTAAAGTGATCGAATCTAAATCAAATCTAATCCAAAATCTCATCGAATTTATTTTTATCAAGAATATAAATAACATGGCTTTTCTGAAACGCGAAGACTAGTTCGTCTTAAATTCTTACATTCAATAAAGTTTAAGCTTTATTCAAATTTTATCTCCGCTCTTAGATATTCGCCATTACATTTACATTTAAATTTTCAAGGTACTCCACGGAGCCTATAAAGTAATATTAACATAAATTGAAAACTAAGACAGGTAAATGTTTAATTATTGAATACTTGATTACAGACATGTTCGTGAAATAAAAAGCTAAGGGATTTCATTATTATATTCTACTAGCTTTTGCCCGCGGCTTCGCACGCGTGTAATTTGGAAATCTACATCATAGATATTGTTCATACAAAAATACCAAAAACTCGATAAAAAAATGGGGGGGGGGGGGGGGTATGAGAGTGAAAAATACTTACTTACAGCCTATTCTCATACCTAACAAATATACAAAAAAAAAAACATCAACAAAATCGGTCGAGCCGTTTTGAAGGAGTGTGTGTCACAAACACCGTGACACGAGATATTTATATACAGGCTGGCGCAATAGAACGTGCATATTGCGTCAACTTGCGAGATCGAGAATAGCAAATACGAGGACTTGGTTCCAACAAGACGGAGCGACCTGTAACACATCAAATGACTCTATGGCGGTTATGAGGCAGATGTTTCCTGCAAGACTAATTTCCAAAAGAGGTGATATCCCTTGGCCCCCACGTAGCCCTGACTTGACGCCTCCTGACTTTTTTTTGTGGGGATACCTCAAACATAAAGTCTACATGAACAATCCGAGGGACATCAGTCAGCTAAAGGAAAATATCCGTGGCGAAATGGCAGCTATCACCCCAGATTTATTGAAAAGAGTTTTCACAAATCTGCGTTCGCGTTAAGAGGAGTGCCGTCTTCGAGAGGGCCGTCATTTAGATGACGTTATTTAAAAAAATAAACCACACTTAATTACCTAATCATCCTATATTTTATTTCAACTATACCTTTTGTTTTTATTTTTTTAGCCTATACTTAATAAATGCACGTTCTATTGCGCCAGCCTGTATATGAGAAGATTATATAATTGATAGGCTTTTCTCTTAAATTAATAGCTAAATTAGGCTACTTAATAATATAACTTTGGAGCAACAACACCAGTGAACTGCTACATGCAGTTGATTGATAATTGAAATAAAATAATCACTCAATTTCTTGGAAAAGCACATAATTCAAAACAATAGTTTTCCTATATGGAACGAATGCCATGCGTCTTTATTAAACGAAGATTTTACTCTACATTGCCATAAGTGCTTGAAAGAAACCTGGTCACTAGCTTTTCACGAACCACAATCCTTCCCGAGATGTGCCTGGGGGGAGACCTTTTTTTTCAGTCGCCTTTCCACCGCTAGAGGGGAACACTTTACAGTCATCCTCTCCGTGATGTACCTAGAGGCGTGGCAACAATGGGCGGCTCTATTGTGATCTTATGAGGACCTGGAGCTCCTTTCGGTGCCGAAAATGACTGCTCCAGTGGTTTTAGCCGGTAGGAGTCCGGCATACCCCTTCGCCCTTCCTCGGGGCAAAGGAAGTTTCATGTAGAATTTCCACGGGCCGTATATAAAAATAAAGCTTTTCTACGAACTAAGAAATAAAGATAGGCTGGGCATAGTTAATATGTTTTCTACATTATTTCCTATAGCAAGATTTTTCTGTCGCTAATCGCTTAGGCACTGCACCAAGCATGTCTTAAATACTTAAGCCTTTATCTATAAATAGTTAAAAACATTGTCAGTTCGCTACATTATATCAATTTTGCCGTTAAGTTGATGAAACTTTATTTAGGAGTCCATAGAAGTTCACACAAAGCGGAGCTATTACATAAATGATAGATAAAACTTCGTGTAGCTTTAATTAAATTTCGGTTATATGTAGTGTAAAATTTCTGTAGGAATAATTTTCTCTAACTTCCCTCCAGGAAAGTTAAGAATTTAATTATTTTATGGTTAATGTAATACGACATTTCAGATTTCCATGCCATTTGTTTTCGGCTAGCTTGTTTTGATATATTCCGTTTAAACTCGAAGAAGAGGTGCATTTATAACATAATGTACCTTGTACCTATCTATTGAAATCAACTTAATATTAACTACTATGATATTTATAATCTCTGCATTATTTTTAGTCAAATTTCAAACTGAAAATCTTTTTATTACATGCGTTGAAAATTAACTTTATGAATGGTTAGCAACTAGTATATTTTATGTAAAATATTATACAGATGTGCTAAAGCAGTTTTTTAATTAGGTTAAACAAAATATAGTCTTGAATAACGATTACTAGAAAAATTACTAGGAAGGGAAAGTACTCCATAGCCTTTTGCGGATTTTAGCTTTAAAATTATATTGGAGTTTAATGTAGACAGTGTAGTCGCAAAGACCTGCAAACATATGGACAGGCATATTAACCCACTTTGTCAATTATAATTTTAAATAGAGTTAGTAGAAATTCCGATTTAATCACGATAATTAGCACCAAAAGAAGCTCATTTTAAACGTATCCACTAGCCCAGTAGTCCCAAGTGTAATCCTTCTCAAGACCTATTAATATTAGACGCACGTTACACAGTAGTTACTTGATTAATGCTTAGCACACCGTGTTGCATAAAATATTCATAACTTGCATATTCATCGTTATGACAATGCAAATGCTTGAAACCAAAACTTAGATGTGATATATTTTCTAATGTCATTTTGATGAATAGAGTTTGATGACTTTGGCTATTGTTAATAATGGTTTGCTTTGTTAAATTTCCTTTTATTATTTTGGTATCGTCTGGTCTAATCTGTTCAAAATCCTATTTTAAGGCTAAACACACTGACTGATTGGGCTAGTGTTTGGTAACTTCAACTGGTAGCCCCTAAAGTCATGGGGTGCTTGTTGTTCGATGTGAGAGCCAAACTCGAAGTTAAAGCTCGATTGGTGCAGTGGCTGATGCAGTCGGCTGGTGCGCTCCCATTCGCGGGTTTGATTCCCGCACGGAACAAATATTTGTATATTGGGTGTGCAATTTGTGTATGTGCCACGACACAGGAGAAATCATAATTTGAGGCAAGGTTTAAACAATAAAATAATAATAGGCGGGGAATACGTAGTCATCAAAATGTGCAGGACTAAAAAAAACTATTTTTGAGTTTAATTGGTCTATTAGTTCTACTAGTCCGAAGTTCTATTTCTTGATCAGGCGAAAATTATAGTAAGATAGCTAGCAACTTTCGAGTTACAGTTTTAGGTGGATTCGTTGATATTTCCTTTCTGATTGAAATAAGGTAGGAACGTTGTACGTCTGGCACCTTGGAGACGTGACGTTTACCTGTGCGTATGTTTTTCATTATGATTTCTAAGCTTGTATCTGGCGCGTCGTAGCAACGACAAAACTGCCTGGCGACTATAAATTTATATTGCTAAAACGACATACTTAAACCTTTACGAAAAAATCAGAATGTCTTAAAATTATTTATAAATGCGCATCTTTCACCTATACAGAGACGATGCACACAGATAAACGCAACGGTTTTCAGGTACCAGTCGCACCGCGTCCCTACCTTACAACAATAAGAAAGGAAATATTTAAAACCAGTCGACCTAAAATACACTTTTTCGTGACGTTTCTACCTGTTACACTATGAGGTAACCTCATTTTTATGTTAAAAATAAGTCAAAGCTCACATCCGAAAAAAAAAATTTGTTGAGACAATACTTAAGTATAACAAAAGCATTACAATTATTATCACTTTGATACTATCATCGAAAAATAAAATTCAGCATTTCCTAAATATTGCAAAAAAAGCGATAAACATGTATCATAAACATTAAAAGCGTATAGATAAATAATACACATGAAAGTACATTCGAAATAACCATAACTGCAGAAGGCAATAAATAGTATTTATATAAGCGTTTTAAAAGCCAACATTGATTACAAATTTTATTGATGTTAAGATAAAATTAAAATGGTTCGATCGCATTTGAAAGTGAGGTGGTTCATACAAATTCAATAGAGGTGGAAAACTATGTAATTTTCTAAGTGAAAACAGTGGCATCGTGCTTGCCGAGTTCCACCATCATCATCATTTCGGCCAAATGAAGTCCACTGCTCGACAAAGGCCTCCCCCAAAGATCACCACAACCAATGATATGGATGTGCTGTGGGCTCATTGGGGGGTTTTGCCATAATCGCCACGCTTGGCAGGCGGGTTGGCGATCGCAGTTGAGTTGTTAATGTACTCGAAAGACGCTGCTGCCCATCCTCCGGCTAATCCCTTAGTCGACTTTTACGACACCCATGGGAGGAGATGGGGTGGTGGCATTCGGAGTTCCACCAAGCTTTATTAAATTTAGAGTGAACAGAAATTCTGCCAATATGTCACAGTCAGCGATTGGCAATTTTGATGGAGGCTGATAGTGTTGCAATTTTTTTGTTTTAAACCTAATTGTAAATGGTAGACATTTACATCGTCGTGCTGAACATGATTTGTCGAACATATCAACAATCACAATGCTTAGCGAATTGATTCACGATGGCTTTCTGTTATCGTCAATGCAAAGAAGGATGCTGAATGGTTATAGTGAATAGTTTAACTTTCGTAAGCCATCAGATAAATCTAATAAACATTTTATAGCATTAGATATACCTTTTTAATATTGACCAGCCTTCTAGGGTGTCCCGAAATTCGTGGGTTGGGCAAACGTAGGTATGGACGCCCTTCAGACTTCTCGCTCCCTGGTAATCTTAAGTATTAACAGGATATGTGGTGGGGCACGATGATCATGGCGAACTTTAGAGACTTTCATTTCAATGGACGACACTGAAAATATCAAATTTCCTAGAGGGTGGCTATAATAAGACACTGGTCAGGATATAGCTGAAAGAATTGATAGTACAATGACATCTTTAAAGTTATAAAGTATTATTTGTTTCCAAAACTATGAACATTGCATAAACATATGTTGTTTCAATGTTATATACAAATATATGTTTTCCCCTCTAATAGCCTAAAGTATGTGTATACGACGAAGCGTAATTGTGGGCGTATTTTATATGTTCGCAGTATTGCACATTACTCTGAGCCCGGTACTGTGCTCAAGTATACCTTTGACAAATAAATTATTTGTTTGTGTGCGTTTATTTTCCTTGTAGAGACATAAAAGTATTCTTCTTCGTATGTGTGAACTCGTTTACTGATTTTTATCAGGCTCGGTGCAGAAAGTTGCTTGGGTGTGGGGTAGGGTGTTTTGTGCTTTTCAATTTATGTGGCCAAATTAATATTCATCTGCTCTTTTAAATTAATAGATTCATAGGTGTTGAGTCAATAGCAAATTTAGACGATTAGTTGGATAAGTCACAATAAAGAAGAGGAGATAACACTATACGCTGCCCTACAGTAGGATTTTTCTGTGCCATGGATATGGTTTACAGACATATGTACATTTTACATCATATCAGCCATTTATACGTCCACTGCTGAACATCTGCTTCCCTCATAGACCTCTACAAATGTGTCGTCATTTTGCCAATACTCACCACGCTTAGCAGGCGGGTTGGTGAGCGCAGTATGGTTACTGTTCCACAGGAGGGACGCTGCTGCTCATCTCTCTCTCTCTCTTTGGTTTAGCGTCTCTTAGTCGCCTTTTACGACATCCGTGGTAGGAGATGGAGTGGTGCTATATTCTTAATCCGGACACCACACGGACATTTTACATGCTTATGCATAAACATCTAAACCCGAAACAACTACTACTGTAGGTCATACAAATATTGTATTAATGATTTGATTGCACGTTTCGCACAGTACTACTAGTGGCTTTCTGCGTGACGAGTCGCTTGTTCGAGCCAGCATCGACCGATTAGTATGACTATGTATTAGTATGACATAACTGTGCCAGATCTTTTATGCATGCGAGATTTATGTCTGTCAATTTTACCTACGACACTGGAGTATTCCTTGCGGGTAGGGTTTGAAAAATAATTTGTTTCGTGCGGAAATCGAATCCATGACTCGTAACATAAAAAGCGAAGGCGTATGCCACTGCGCTAAACATGTCTTAATCTACGCTTTTGTTTTCATCGCTCTCTGTATGACCTATTCCTTAGTTAAACAGATGTATGTGCGTACCTATTAGGTAAGTATTACCTCGGTAACAAGACGGTAATCGTTTTGCTGACATTCCCATTTCAGAAATAAATGGCGACGTTACGTGTTACGCATGCGCCATCCAGGGAAGGTATAGCGCATTTAGTTGTATGCTAATGTTAGTTACGATTGAGGTATTCTTTAAAGATAAATAGCGTTCTACAAAAATAGTGAAGCTTTTTTATTCGTATTTCTTCTTGTTTTTTCTTTGTGTACTACATGTCTCACACTAGGATTTCTCCTGTGTCGTGGGTACAGTTTACAGACATAAACATAGATCTCACATGCACTAAAATCCAGACCCGAAACAACTATCCGTAGATCATACACGTATTTTTTGCGTGCGGGAATCAAACCTGTGACACTTAGTGCAGGGAACTAATTGCTTACCCCGTGGCACGGAGTTTATCAGACAATGTTATAGCTATTTATGCAATTTGTGATATCCTTATTAACTAATCTGTGCACGCATTAGGAAACTGTAAGTGCACAGAGCTCTGTTGTTTAATAAATAAATAAATAAACTGTGGCGTCAAAATTAACATACAACAAGCACTACTGTTTTTATATATTTTACCGATTGGTGTACAATCAATAGTATAATAAATAAATACGTAGCTGAATATTTAAGTTTTTAAATATCGCATTATTTGGAAATCGAATTGATGCACAATAAAAGCTTGGATATATTCTAATGTAATTTTTAACGGCACGGTTGGTGCAGTGGCTGATACAGTCGGCTGCTGCGCACCGGGTCGTGAGTTCAATTCCCGCACGGAACAAATATTTATACGATCTGCAGGTAGTTGTTCCGGGTCTGGGTGTATTGTGTGTGGAATTTCTGTTTGTAAACGTACCCACAACACAGGAGAAACCCTTGTGAGGGGCAAAAAATAACAATAGCTAGGATAATTAAAGTTTTTATTCTGGTTCAATTAGCTTTCCAGTTAATGCCATGTTTAAAAAATGATCAGCTAATTTTGTTGCTGACGTTAAGGTAGAGATTATTTTTTAAAGTTCATCGTCTTCATCATCGAATCCGCCAAAAGACGTCCACTGCTAAACAAAAGACGTCCACTGCTAAACAAAAGACGTCCACTGCTAAACAAAAGACGTCCACTGCTGAACAAAAGCCGCCATAGATTTACATAATTGTGGGGGGAATTTGCCAGTACCTACTCACCACGCTTGGTAGGCGGGTTGGAGAGCGCAGTATGGCTACTGTTCTACAGAAGCCACCCCTCTGGATTTGACTCCCTTAGTTGCCTTTTACTACATTCACGGGAAGAGATGGAGTGGTGCTATTTTCCTATTCCAGACGCCATACTAAAAAAAAATGCTATTTAAGAAAAACTGTTTATTTAATCATTTTATGTCGAAAAAGGACACATAATGTACACGCGCCGCAGGCTGGAAATAATGGAAATTATAAATACAATTTACATTTTCCGTAAATACGATCTCTATAACCTAAAATTTTTCTCTTATAAAACAAAGTTTACTATTTTTGTATTATTTTCCTTGGCATCGTATACCTTGAGCCCTTACTTGTTATGTGAAATATTTATACGCACGGAAAGTGATCATCCGCAATAACAGTATTTTTATATCGCAAAATCCGTGCTTTGATATATTTCAAATGGCATGTCCCTTAATATAGCGAGTAAGGGACTCCTTATCTACATGACTTACGGCTGAATACTGAAACGCCAGTTAATATTAATTCCCTGCATTAACTATTCGAGAAACCTGTTTTCGGTACAAATCCGGGTGGCTCAAATAGTTAAAGCTGTACTTAATATTAACTGTACTTAGTATTCGGCCGTTATTGGACTTTTTTCAAGTATATTAAGTTTTTTATTTTGACTACTATACAACAAGCCCAGGGGTCATATTATGAACTTAAAAAAAAACATGGAAGTTACAGGCAATTCAGTTCACGGCCTTAAACTGGCTGGTTTTATTTCATAGTTCTGACTGATTCACGCTGGATATTTTGCCTATGGCTGGCTTGTAATTTTACAACATGCCGTTCAGAATTATGACTAAATACTTATCGGTAATTTACGGTTTTATTTTTATTACCTAGATTATGGGACAAAAATATTATGTCGTATTTCATCGACATCATCATTTCAACCGAATAAAGTCCACTGCTGGACACATGCCTTTCCCAAACCACAACAACCCATAGATATCCGAATAGGACTGGTCTGGGTGCGTTGTGTGCGCATTGGGAGGGCTATGCCATAATCGCCACGCTTGATATTTGAAGGACGCTGCTACCCATCCTCCAGCTAATTCCCTAGTCGACTTTTACGACACCCACGGAATGAGACGGGTTCGTGCTATTCGTAGCTGGCACCACACGGTAAATACATTTATTATACCTACTATTTGTATACTTACTTGCTTTTTTGAGAAGCACTGAATTGTGAAAAGTGAAATTAATTGTATGAAATATCAATTTCGTCTACTCAATTAAAATACATAAGTTACCCTTTTCGCTCACATAATTAGTCCACAGTGCTGTGTGGCTGGTTGTGTGTGGTATGGCTACGAATAACACCAACCCATCTCATCTCTTGGGTGGCGTAAAAGGCGACTATGGGATTAGCCGGAGGATGGGCAGCAGCATCCTTCGAGTACATTTACAACTCGATTGCGATCGCCAACCCGCCTGCCAAGCGTGGCGATTATGGCAAAACCCCTCAATGAGCACGATGAGGAGCCCACCAGGAGCATCTAAACGAAGGCTCGCAGCGAGCCGAAAAGTAGTGTCATCCGACATAGTGCCTATGTTGGACAACGGGAGTACCTGACGCTATAACCCTTGTGACGAAGTCGTCATTCATCTTCATTTCAATTAACCTCTTCCATGACTTCATACCTTCTGTCGCCATCATTAGTGGCCACCTCATGCTTCATTCTTTGCTAAATTCAAATTTAAATTCGAATTTAGTATGTGGTGTCGAATCGTTTTTCATATTTTCATGATTCCATTGAGAACCCTTAACGCGAGTGGTTCCACATACAGCTGTCGTTTTTAAATAGTCTGCAATATTACAAATGTTTATTTTTTAACTAGTTTTAATATATGAGTAAGCTATATTTCAAATAATACATTAGGATGTAGTGATAGCTTTGTAAAGTGATAGTATAAATGTGTGTGTCGTTGCCGTGGAGAAAGCCTCCCATAAGAGCTAGTCGGAGGAATACACAGAGGATAGGCACTCCGCGACTCCCTGACTCCCATTCACCCACGGCAAGTAGACGAGCACGCTCAACAGCATTGGTAGAAAGAAGTATTAATTAACTTTTTCCGTACTAAAGTGCAGAGCGGCTCGACCCATTGTGTCTGGATAGAGGGATTCAGGGGAAAAACTGTCTTCGGGCAAGCCATTTTGCATTCACAAGCCGTGTGGTGCCGGCTCAGAATACCACCACCCCATTTCCTCCCGTGGGTGTCGTAAAAGTCGATTAAGGGCTTAGCCGGAGGATAGGCAGCAGTATCCTTCGAGTACATTAACAACTCAACTGCGATCGCCAACCCGTCTGCCAGGCGTGGCGATTATGGCAAAACCCCCCAATGAGCCCACAACACACCCATATCGATCGTTGTGGTGATCTTTGGGGGAGGCCTGTGTCCAGTAGTGGACTTCATTCGGCCGAAATGATGATGATGATGATTTTTTAAGAGATCATAGCATCAGTCATGAACGGTACCTTAAAAATTAACATAGTTATTGTATGTCTATACTAAATTTCATTCATATTCGTTTCCCCCGTTTCGTAGTGATTGAGCAATAAACATACTATCTTATTCAAATACATAATGTAGCTCTCTGCCATATTCCGTCGTGATTGAGCAATGAACACCCATGTCTTATTTTAAGAAATAATATATCTTACTCCCAATTTATTTTCAAATCCGTTCAACCATTCCGTCGTGAATCGTAATTTATCAATAAACATATAATGTCTTATTTAAATACATTATGTATTCCGCCGCGATTGAGAAATAGCCAATAGTCAAAATGTTTAATTCAAATAAACCAATTACTGGCGCTTATATATACTTAATATTATTATTAAATCAGTATTTTACAATATTTCATGGTCGAGTCAAGATCTGCGAGCATAAAGTACAGATTACAGCGTTTTTTTACCCGTGTTTTGTTTAGTTGTAGGGCAAGTTTCCAGTGGAAATTAATGGTAAAATCCAAACATTGTATACCTAATATGTTGCATAGCTTATCAAAAAGGTTAATCTGCCAACAATATTAGTTGCCTGTCATGGCATAGTCGTTTCCGCTTTAACATTTGGTGTAGTATTTTGGGGCAACTGTAGTGAAAAGGACAGCATTTTTTGAGCCCAACCAAGAATGCTGCCTCAGAGCTATGTTCAGTCTGAAAGTACCAGACAGTTGCCTAACTACATATATTTAAGTCGCTTAAGTAATGAACCTTCCCTTGTCTCTTTATTATGGAATTAGCTTTATTTGTCAAAACGAGTAAATATATGTTTCGCTACGTTGAACGATACTTTAATTTATTTTATTGGTGCCCAGTGGAAATTCTTCATGAACTTCCTTAGCCCCGGGGAAGGGCGAAGGGGTATGCCGGACTCCTACCGGCTAAAACCACTGGAGCGGTCATCTTCGGCACCTAAGGGCGGCTCCAGGTCCTCGTATGATCGAACTAGATCCGTCCACTGGTGCCACGCCTAAAGGCAGCGTTGACCGATACTAGAAAACAAACTACAAATATGAAATCACAATATCAGAACTTGTTGTGCATTATTAAAACTTTTTTGCTAACAAAAGTTATTTGCATGGCACATAGATATAATTTTAACAAAATACCAAATAGTGTAAAAAGCCAGCCTTTGAGAATATTTAAAAAAACACAAAACAGTATTAATATTAGAAAAAAGTTATTAATCCGTGCATGAGTTTTTAGCCGTTAAGCTATTGCTAAGGACGGGACGGTTGGTGCAGTGGCTGTCACAGTCGGCTGCTGCGCTCCGACTCGTGGGTTCGATTCCCGCACGGAACAAATATTTGTATGATCTGCAGGTAGTTATTCCGGGTCTGGGTGAAATTGGCCTGTGAAATTTAAGTCTGTAAACGCACCCACGACATAGGAGAAACACAGTCGGGCAACGTTTAAAAAGTAAAAATATATATATTTATCTATTTATAGATTATATAAGTAAGTATGTTTCGTTACTATATTAAGGCAGAATGTACTAGGATCTAGGATTCGTTAAAAATGTAACATATGCAATTTTGTACCTACATTCATTGCAAATAAATTTATCTATTCTAAACCTAAACGCAAGATGGCATGATTGCCGCAGTGATTAAGCTTAGGCTTTCTGAACTACGGGTATAGGGATCGATACCCGCACGGAACAAATATTTTATGGCCTAAAAGTAGTTGTTCCGGGTCTGAGTTTAGGGGAATATTAATGTTTGTAAACAGTGGGTACGATACAGGGGAAATTTAAGACAGCGGCATCGCGTTATAAAAAAACGATATTATCGATAACATTTGTAATAGCAATTAAAGTAATAGAAATTATTATTCGTCCATATATAGAAGCTAACTAGACAAACATTTAGTATACAGGAATGAAAAAATTTTGGCGATAGCAATCATAAACACTATCTAAAATGTATTTAATTTCGCTGTCACAGCAATTTGCTGAACAGTTACCTGTTTTTGCGCACATGCGACGCACAGCACAGACATGTTCGCTGTGATTCTATTTGTAACATATCAGTTGTGATGTCTTTCTATTGATATTTGTCAACATTATGTAGGTAACTCGGTAATTATATAATAATAATTTATATATGTTCATAGACCAGGATCATACGATCTCCACACAGAACATTTATAACGAATTCAGTATCTTTGGGGTTACCAGCCTATTAATGGTGTTTACTTTATTTTTTATTTTTCGATGAGTTTTGCACTCGTTTAATTTCTGTTGTATTTTTATAATGTCTGTAGTGCGTTAAATGTAGCGGAGAAATAAATAATTATTTCTTTCTTTCTTTTTCTTCTAATTTACAAATTCTTCGAAGCCAAATTTGTAATTCTTCCTTATAATACTGTAACTATCTTATCCAAACTATTAAAACAACGGGCATGTTTATTATAACGTCTTCTTTAACAACACCTGAGGAGGGAATTTTAATTACATTAAAACTTTCTATAATGAATAAAATGAATTTGCATAATGCGGTCCGGTAGCTCCGAACTACGTAAATTAAGGTGCAAATTTGTGAATTTAATTTGGAATATGAACACATAACTTTGGTGTAATGAAAGAGTGAGTCGCACATGTGTGTAGTATGTTGAAGCTAAACATGTTCAAGACAAGCTAAGAAAGTACCGGTTCCTATAATATGCTAACCATTTAATATTTTCTGGAGTTTACGCGAATAGCATTAATTGAATCGAAATGTAAGTATGTGTATGTAATGAATGAAATAAACGCAATATATTTCCGTATGCCGTTTCAATTCAATGGATCATAACGATTTTTTAGAAAAAACGATCGGCTAATTTAAAATAACGCAGCACAACCTGGGTAGCGTATCGTAGCGGTTATTTTTTAAATAACGATGCCTCGCACTAGAACATACAAATATTTGTTCCGTGTGGGATTCGAACCCGTGACAAGTAGCCTACAAAGAGCCACTCGGCCAACGCCGTCAAAGTAGTGAAAGCTCAGTAGATGCTTTCATCCATCAGTAGCATCCGCAAACGACAAGAAGATTTATGACAAATATTCTTATATTTTACATGTTCGATTTGGCGCATATTGGTGCAGCCAATTTCAGAAACGAGATAAAAGTGTTTTGTATTAATTTTGGTCGATTTTGGGTTGTCTTATGTACGACACCCAGCGAGTGTCCATGGGAATTGCACGACTTGATTCTCCCAAGCCAGTCCTATTCCGTCATCGGACAATCAGATGGACGGCACTGTGCCAGAGTTATGTGGGTGTTCCACCCACCACGTACACATGGAGGGTTTTATTTCCACTTTTTTCATGTACATCGCTAAGGTGAGGGTCTCCTTGGCGGAGTCTGTGTTTCCCGATAGTTACAACCTGGGAGTCTTCAAGTAAATAGGTTATTTCTAGGCATGCGTGCTTCATTGCAGACCGCAATTTCACCCGGACATCAGAGGAGATAGAGGTCACACGTAAGCCTATTGCAATAAAAATCCTGCCATTTTAATTCCTTGAATATTCAAAGCCTGCAGCTTTTGGCTGCAAACGTTGCGCATGGAATTGAATATTGGGTTCCTATTTTTGTATTCAATAACGAAATTGAAAACGGAATTATGAGTCACATAGGTCATTCATCTGCCTTTGTTCATCTGCCGGCTGTTATATTTCAGAGACTGTTGGCCGTGGATAGATGGGATTTGGCATAAAAATAAGTGAATGATCCACTTTTAGTACCTTATGGGTACTAGTTGAATTTTACCTTAGGTACCAGAGTTCAACATATACTAGTTACTTACGTCATATTTTATCTATATCTTCTATACATACAAATAAATAAAATTGAAGTGTCTGTTTGTAATGTCAAAATAACAGTTTTTAACTAATATGAAAGTATGAAAGTATATACGGTACCTACAACAAAAAACCTTTTCTTTTATGACGTAGCCTCCCCCAATTATCGCCAAGCAGTACGTTGGAAAAAAAGTAAATAGGCAGTTTTTAACCTAAATTGAATTTTGTTTCTATAACGGCTCAATAGATAAGCATGAATTTTACACCAAAAATGCGGAATAACGTCTGTAACAATTCGAATTCTTTATTTACTCATTTATTTTAATATTTATTGAATAATAAAAAATACCCTGAAATGTAATACTGAATAATACATCAGTGTCTTGACGACTCTCACGTGGACTGTAAGTGCGTTATTTTTTACAAAAGAAATCCAAACTTGCTTTGAATGATTATGAATTAAAGCAAATTGTACAGATATAACAATTACGTAAAATAAACATGGAAATTAAGTTTGTAAATATATTTAAAGGTGTCTCTAGTTTCGTTTTGTGTTTTGAACTTATCATAGAGTAAGCCTGACAATGCCTAAATGTACTTACATTATTTTTAAGCTGAAATAACTGAAATAAAATAAAAAATAAGCTGTTTATTTTCGCTTTTACTTTACTTTAGTATTTCGTTTGTCAGTACTACGTAAGAAATGTTGAAAGCCAGGCCATCCTAACTAGTTCCATCACGGAGATCCGATAAGCATTTACCTGATCATCATCAGACCTTCAGAATGTATTTTGTATAATATCAAAACACTTAATACTAAATAAGATAACTGGTGAAACTCATCATTGTAACTAATTTATTATTAAAAATTGTATTCGGGTCACTCAGAGAGCGAATAAAAAATACTACACTACGACACATCTGTGTTTTTGCCTAAGCTATAGATTCTTTTGTTGTGGTACGGTTGTTTGTCGGTAGTTGGCGGTAAAGTAATAAATATTAGTTTAGAGACCAAATCATTAAGGGCAAAGTAATGCCCTTAAAGACGCAACTGCATGTAAGTTTGTGTGGGTGACGTATAATTAGCAGCTTTATGGCCCATAGCTTCTGAAATAAATTTTTTTCATAAAATCCTAAACTATCACAAATTCTAATGGAAAAAAAATACGGATTGCACTCCGGGAGTGCCGCAAGAAGTGAAAACTTTTTTTTAAAATTTATCTAGACGCGTTCGCGGTCTGCTATATGTACATGCATATATGCACACACTATAGCTGCGTCTCGTAACGGTGTCGCAAGTCCAGAGATTTTATCTCATCTAAAAATATGCGTACCGCGCTAAAAGAAGTTTTCACTTCAAAAGAAAATTGCACTTTGCTTTATAAATAATAACATTCGACACTCAAATTTTAAGGTCACTTTTGATTCATAACACGTTTGGTGAGGTGGTTAGTCACTTATCTTTCTGCGCTGGAATTTGATCCCCGCATGAAATAAATATTTGTATTACTTCCAAATAGTTGTTCCAGGTCTGGGTTGGCATGTGAGATTTATGTCTGTACACTGTACCTTTTTTTATTGGTATCCAGTAAAAATTATATTTGAACGGGGAAGGGCGAAGGGGTATGCCGTACTCCTACCGGCTAAAACCACTGGAGCGGTCATCTTTGGCACCGAAGGGGGAGCTCCAGGTCCTTGTAAGATAACACTAGACTGTACACTGTACCTACGACACAGGTGGAAATCTAGTGCGGAGTGAAGTTATTTTTAAAAACAGAAAAGAAAGAGCGATATGAAGATAAGATATGAAGAAAAATACAAAGAAGAAAGATAGAAAAGGTTCATTCAAAAGCCTTAAGACCAATTTAACATTTTAAAACGCAGGCTAATGGAGTCTGAAGCTAATAAACTCTGGCGCCCTCTTACGAGTGATAATAATAAACGTTTAAATTTAATGTTCGCATTTAAATTCGTGTCGCAAACTTGAGTGAATGCGCGAATACAGACATTATGGGTAAGTGACGTCATTAACATATGAAATGGATACGTTATTGTGTTAAGTGTACTCATTTACATTTGTATCGAATCGAATGCTCAATACTCTATTGAAAATTTGATCTTCCATTTTGTATTACTTTTTATACCTACAAAACCAAACTCAAGCAGCGTTGAGGTACGTGGGCGCGGCGTAAATTGAAAATGCTATTGTTATATTAAATGTCGCACGTAATTAAAGAATAATAATAAATACTTGAGATATAAATTTAGTAATTTCTTTATACAGACTTAACACAAATAAGGTATTATAAAGTTAAATTAGGAGTAATTCTTTGATAGGAGTATTGAGGTTTTAGGTTACATATGGCCTCTCCCAGCAGAAGCAGTAATAGCCTAGTAGTACCGCTTGCTTTCTATACAGGAGGATCTGAGTTCGATCCCGGTCCGCAACTTTGACTTTTCGGGTTTATGTGCGGATCAGAATTTGATTATCACTTACGTTAACGGTGAAGGAAAACATCGTGAGGAATCCTGCTTACCCGAAAGGGCTCCAAAATGTTCTCAATGGTGTGTGTAGTCTGACCGCCAACCCGCACTAGGCCAGCGTGGTGGACTAAGGCCTAATCATTCTCATCGTGCGAAAAGGCCCGTGCCCATCAGTGGGACAGTAATGGACTGATTATGTATGGCCTCGCCCAATTGTGAGGCAATGCCCAAAGGAGAATGGCGAGGTTGCATGTAACATGGGACCCAGCCTTCACGATAGCGTGGACTAAGGAAACTTATTAATACTTGTAGTACCTATAAAAAAATAAACACGATAATTTATTTCATTTGTAATGTATTTTCTATACTATGCAACACCTGCTCCATGATTCATGCGCAGCTGTCTCGTTAACACAGCTTAATAATTGCTAGGTGGGTGGAGACGACGTAGGCGTGAACGGTGGTAAGAGTCGTTTGAGTATATTGAATGAAATCAGCTATAAAACGCACATGCCACCTCATATTACTATATTATGCATTCTTATGGATTATACCATGGTAAAATATACCACATACAATACTCTAATGACTCATGTGTTCGGGTACAGTCATAGCAGCTACTTAAGGATAATCACCTAGAAATCCGACCATATGTTGTGGTCATCCTAAGAGTCTTGTAAGCTAAAGTGTAAAGATATTGTTTTTATAATTGTATGCCAACGCATGGCATACCATTAAAATAGAAACACATCTTCACTTTGCTTCACGTCAGTGTATAAAGACATATTCACAAACAAAGTAGCACATAAATTACTTTCATATATTGTTAAAATAAACACATAGGTAATTATCTTAATAAAAGTTCATCTAAATGCAGTAGGTGCAGCAATATAAAGTGGCGTATATTAAAATTCGTATTCGGAATGTAATAAATATTTAATATTATTTTATAACATTTCAACTTCTGAACCCAGTTTCCTAAAAACCCAATGTTTTTTTTATCTTAATGCCTTATAAGCATTAAGATAAAAAAAACATTGGGTTTTAACTGATGATAATGAACGTAAATTCATACTACCACGTGACTTCATTATTAGTGGGTCCAATTTCGCCATTCTCCTTTGGGTGCTACGCTGGACAATCCCATACACGCACGTCGTGAAAGACGAACGATAAGGAGTGTGTTTAGTATAAACAGCATGCTCGCTAAAGAATAGAAACTTCTACTAAATGCGCAGTATTCAATATACATACATGTATTATTTTGAGTAGATCATTTCGTGATGAAAAGTTTGTTCAGTTAACAAGGTTAGCCATGCTAACCTTAGAAGGTTAGAGTATCGTTACTTATATTGATGGCACAATTATCGTGGTGGCAAAGCGTCGGCTATCGTGTCACTGGTTCCATATCCGATTATTTTTTTGTATGATCCATAGATATTTGTTTCGGGTCTGGGTGTTTGTACTTATGAGATACATGTCTGTTAACTGTATTCGATTCCGATATTGGATAAACCAGAGAGCAGAGAATGGTCTAAAAAAATGGAGGCCCATTCCATCTGTCCTTCGGCGGTCGGGTACTGATTGCATGCATTTTTTTTAAGGGGAGGTGAGGTACCAACTTTTATAAAAGTGAATAAGTTTTCTCTACTGGTATTCAAGAAGACTGTCTCATGTCTGTTCAAGAAGTATTTAATTCCTAAATGAAATTTGAATGAGAACGATAATATTAGAGACGCACAACCTCAAATCTTACGAGTAGATATGTATTTAGCGGAATAGCATTGAGCTGAGAGAGCTAGCTGAGTAGAAGAAAAAGACGATACTAGTTCACTCAGTACAATTTATGAAACATTATTATTAAATAGCTTTTTTTTATATAAATAATGAAACCTCACAAATTGTATGCTTGTTATTTTGCCCCGTTGTCGTGAGGTGAGGGGGAAGAATATGCCTACCGATGCGATGGTGCGGTCATATGACTTTAGATCAGATGACTGTTAAAGATCTATTGCAATCGATTATATTACTGATTCAGCACAAACTATTTTTAGGTTTAGTATAAGACAATAATGTTGTACCGCCGACACGCCACGTTTTTTTTATATAAATCTTTTTTATTTTGAGTAGGTGGCAGTATTATTATTTCAAACAAAAAATATAAAATTTTAAAACTTTTTAAGTAAAATATCCGCCAAATGTCCTCAATGACTATCTCTGCACACTTGTGCAAAAGCATTTTGAATGACATTTTCACAGAGATGCCATGATACCATGATAGCTCGATGGATCTCTCTCTCTCTCTCTCTCTCTCTCTCTTAAGCTCTGGAATATTTTGGTTCTGCTTGCGATTGTGTGTTTGCATAGACCTGTGATTTGACGACATGACATAAAACACAGTCACATGGCGTTCTATCGCAGGATCTTGCTGGCTAATTACCATCGGCGTGTAGGCAAATGACACGGTCCGCGAAACCGTTGGTGTAACAACACAAATGAAAGAAGAAAGAAAATTTATTTATTCTTTGCACAGCAATAGTAGTAAAAAAATATTAAAGGAACACATAAATAGTACATATGAAAGTATAGACAAAAAATTACAAGTACCTACAATAGAATCAACTCAATGTTTTTCGGGTTATATAAGGCAGGTTTACCGTCCTGTGACATGTCGAGAATCTACATATAATTTAGATTAGGCTGCACAAAACTGTTAACATACTGTGGTAACGAATGCCATTTACGGTTACTGATTTTACAGATGACTATGCATAATTTTCACGAAATTTATAGGTAAGTTAATATTAACGCATTATTCCGTCGTGCTTCCATAATTAACAATAGCAATTACAACAGAGTACATGTATTAAAGTTCTATTTCTGCCAATTAGTGCAAGAAAAATGTGGCTGGTATTAAAATGTCCGTTTCTAATGGCCGTTCCATTCCTTTATATGTTCATCCTAGAGCTAAGACCCAAATGTTTCAAAACTAACCGTCCCAAAGCAGTGGTTTTTACGACACCTATAAAGTGACGAATAAGTGCCGACTTAATAAGAGCATTTATAAACACGCTTCGTCCCACCCGCATTATATTTACCTCCTTCTAGCCTGTTTATTACGGTCTATTCAATTAGACTGTACCTACTACATACCGAGAAGCTTACCAGGCGGTTTGTATAGCGGGTTGGGTTTGACAGGGATATCATCCCTTGAAACAACTTTAGGGTAATATTAGAGTTATGGAACCCTGAAAAGTTTTAGACGCCTTTCAATCTTGGACAGTGCTTGTCCTCGATTATTTTGTAAATTAATTAAAGTTTATCTGTGGAGTTCGCAGAATTTGGTGTCTATGGTTTCCTTTGTAGTAATGCTACAGTTATATACGTACTTTACTTCGTCCGCGTGGTATTTGGATCCTTGTGAAAAAGTAATCGTAAAGTAATCCCGTTTATAACTACACCGATGACGTCAAAGAATCCTGAATCGCAACATTTCAATTCAATTCTTTATTGCATTACATAATTCAATTTAAAAAACAGATGCTAGGTTTAAATCTATAGACCAATTATTGACCCTGTTGGGCACAGCATAGTTAATTAGGAGAGAGGAAGAGCTACTAAATTATTGCATTGAGATGAGCCGTATCATTTATGGGCTTGAGTCCTCTCTGCCACTCTTCCCTTGAGGGTATCTGTACACTATCTCCTATTGAACATATAGACTGGATTGTCAGCATCGCATGTCATGTCCATTAAGTTTCTATTCTTTGCATCTATTATTATTTGTAAATCATTTATTTAGTGTTACCGTACCGGTACCGCAGTCTCGGCGATCGGTAGATCGATGACCATTGATTTAAGCGTTAGATCCACTTAGAGACGGGTGGAAGAAGTCCATGAGGATATCCTCACAATAAAAAGGTACATAAATGATCGTTCTTGTGATGTCTGGCATTTTTACGAAAGCTCTTCTTTAGTTAGTGGATGTATATTGGTTACCGTGTAGTGCCCGCTAACAATAGCACCACCCCATATCATCCTATGGGTGTGATTATCTGGAGAATTAGCTAGTTAGCTTGCTGGGCAGCAGCGTCCTTCGAGGATATTTACAATCAACTGCGATCGCTAACCCTCCTGGCAAGCACTGGCACTGGTAAATCCGTACAATGAGCACACAACACAAACCCAGACCGGTCGTTGTAGCATTGAATCGTGTAACTAAAGCCTTTTCTAAGGTCTATTCATCTCAAAGTTTATACATTTTAGTGACTAGGAGAACAAGTCGTTCGCTTGCCTATAATAATTGTACCCAGGAAATCTAATTGAAATATTATTTGTTTAGTCTCGTACGCCAATCAATTTCACTTGCTACCCGTACCCTTCATAACGGAAGGTTTTAAGTACACTGTAGCTAGTGTGTTCCCACAGTCATTCATTTTCCCTTCTAGCATACTTACTGGTAGGTTTTTATTAAAGCTGTTGACACAAATAGAAATCCACTTAATGGAAATTAACATTCAATAACACAACTGAAACTAGTTATAATACACAAAGTTATTGCTACAGTATCAGTGTGTCCCATCTAATCTTGTTAATAACCGTAAATTTTATTACCGCCGTATTAAAGGGATCTTCAAAACAACATTAATATTCATCGTACAATTAGCATTGAGATGTGAGATGGCTTACTTGTTGTAAATATGTAAAATAATTGAGAATCATTAGGGTCGTAGGAAGTCTGTGTTTATTAAAAGTATCTGGTATGATATATGTGTTGGGTATGTAGGGTCGTTTTATCACCATTGCAACACAAATGCCTCGCACCACTCGAGGGGTGGAGAAGCGTGGGTGGTTGAAAAAGAATAGTAGTAGAGCAGATGCTTCATGTGGTGACTAGTGGTGTGCGGCTTTAGGCACATCACGGAAGGGATGATTGTATGTAAAGCTGTCACCACTAGAGGGTAGCGGAAGGAAGGCGACCTTAAAAAGGTCGCCCTGAGGCACTTTTCGGCGAGGATTGTAAAGGATCTCCCCAAGCCTCGCCGTGCGCTGTGCTGCGGACCACGCGTGAGCGCGTGCGTGCCACCGTCTTCCCGATGTGAGCGCGCAGACTTTACAATCTGTGTGCCCGTGACTCCCGAGGCCACCCAAAATGTAGTGACGGTAGGGGGCTCAGGCGTGTTGGACCTGGGTGTCGGGACGGTTGTTACCCCGGCGCCGTCTGTCCTTCTCCGTGCAGGATTGGCCCTCTCCCGATCCCGCTCTGCAGTCTCCTTCTGGAGCATGACGCTCTCGCAGAAGAAGACCACTGCACTCCAGTTTTCATGCTCTGCCAACATAGCCGACACTACTGCCAGCAGAGAGAGATCTTGCCTGATCCGATCGACCAGCCACCGCTCGACCGCCCATGTAGGGCAATCCTCGAGCGTGTGCTGTACGGTACCCTGGTCACTTCCACAATGGTGGCACTATGCTGTAACCTCACGTCCAATTATGGGCAGGTGCGCACCAAAACAACCGTGACTGTGGAATACCTGCGTCAGATGACGCGCTCGCTCCTTCTGAGCCAAGCTCCAAAGAGCGGCAGGATGGCCTCAATGACGCGCTTGGTCGCAAACTGCAACCAAAGGCGATGTCACCAAATCTTGAGTGTGCGCCGTCAAGCCAACCGTCTCATTCTGTCGAACGCTCCTGAAGGCACACTTTCGCCGTTTTGGCGGAGAAAGCGTGTCTGATCATAGAGCCATGCATCCATCTCCGCCTGGATGTCGAAAGGCGGACAATGCGCCAGGAGAGTTGCCACCTCGTAGGACACTGTTCGGTATCCTCGTGCGATCCGGATAGTCACTGAGGGCCACGGACTGCACGAACCCCCCGTAAGGTTTCCTGACATAGCACCCAAACCTTTCATATTATTATTAATTTACCAGCTTCCATACTGGAAATTTCGATCTGAAAAATGAACCACGTGGCCGTCCGAAAACTTTGGTCGAAAATGATGAATTAAAGGTGATTGTGGAAGCTGATGACACTCAATCTACGGCTGAATCAGCAGCAACTTTCGAAGTTAGCATCAAAAAAATATTGGTCTATTTGCGTCACATTAGCAAGGTAAAAAAGCTTGACTAATGGGTGCGCCACGAACTTTACGATCATCAGCGTAATGTGCGTGCATCTGAGGCCTACCTTGCGCTTCTCAACAGGCACAGAAACGAAGGAATTTTGAACCCCATTGTTATCTGCAATGAAAAATTGATTCTGATTGACAATTGCAAGCGCTCAGAAAGTTGGTTATAGCCTATAGGCACATCTCGGAATCTCAGTCATTGTGCGCTGTGCTAGGTTGCGCACACAGCAGCGCGCCGCCGTCTTCTTGTGTGTCGCTTGGTGTGGGCACGCAAAACCCCAATCTACGCAGCTGTGAACCCAGAGAACCCCACTATATAGCGACAACAAGGCCACAACAAGGCGATTTTTACTCCAATGCCGTCTCCTCCTTCTTCGAGCAGGATCGGCCCTCTTCCGATCCCGCTCTGCGGCCTCCTTTTGGTGCTTGACGCTCTCACAGAAGGAGACCACTGAATTTCAGTTTTCATGATTTGCCAACAAAGCAGTGCTGGCACCACTGCCAGCAGAGAGAGATCTTGGTCGATCCAATCGACCAGGATCGGCCACTTGGCAGCCCACACAGGGTACGCCTCAAGCGTGTGATCACAGGTATCCTGGATTTTTGTGCACATTTTACTGTTTTACAACAGTAAAATGTGCACAAAAATCCACGAGAGATGTAACGAGTTCGTTTCGGTGTAAATAGAAAATAAATGTAAGTAAAGGATTTGAAGTGTTTATACTGCATAAACACTTCAAATCCTTTACTTACACTACACTACTTACTGAAGTGCGCTATACGCACCTTTAGTACGCGTATATGAATTGCGCATAATCAAATTCTATTATGGGGAATAATTAATACATTATTAACAAATTCATATTCAAAGCGCTCTATGCTATACTATATACGACACCAAAAGTCATACAGCTATTGGATTTTATCTCGTTTTCAATTATATGCTTGTGCATCATCATTATATCAGCCAAAGGACGTCCATTGCTGAACAAAGCTAGAAGAAACCGTAAACTGACGTGGCAATGTGCGGGACACAGCTCGTAGCATTGATGGCCGTTAAGATATACCGGTTCTCGAGTGGCGTCGACACACCGGAAAACGTAGTGTGGGATGGCCTCCAATGAAATCGACAGACGATCTGGCGAAGGTTGCTGGGAGTCGTTGGATGTGGCCAGCATGTAACCGTTCGTTATGGGTCTATGGGCGAGGCGTTTGTTTATTGCACGAATAAATAGAATAAATAGATATTGTTTGTTTCTTCTTCTAACATAAAACTGCGCTACAGTCCAGCAATTATTCCTTCTTTCTTATATCCTTCGAGCTCTGCTAATACAGATTTACACAGATTCTCTTCAAGCTAACTTCATTCTACTCCAAAAATCACTTTACCATACCTCGTTAAATGACTGAGATGTCTTAGATGAGACAATATATAAGGGATAAGATTGTTATCATCAATTGTGTCACTAGTCGTAAAATAGCTTGGAAAGCACGGTACGTGATAATTAGGCCGAGAAGATTTTTTATCGAATTATAATCCGCATATGAATTTAAAAAGGCAGGGGTGTGGGTCGTTACCGAACTCAGACCCTCTTGTATAGAAGACAAACGTTCAACCACTAGGCACTGCTGCTCTAGTCTGATCATACGAGGACCCTGGAGCCCCCCTAAGGTGACGAAGATCACCGCCCCAGTGGTTTTAGCCGGTAGGAGTCCGGCATACCCCTTCGCCCTTCCCCGGGGCGAAGGAAGTTCATGAAGGATTTCCACTGGGCACCAATAAAAAAAAGAAAAAAAAAGAGGAGTCCGGCATGCCCCTTTTTCCTTCTGCGGGGCGGAGTAAGTTCATGAAGAATTTCCACTGAGCCCAATAAAAAAAAAGGCTAGCACTGCTACACTGAATTTGGCTATCAGTTGCGTTAACGGTGAAGGAAAATATCGTGAGGAAACCTGCCTTGCCTGTGAGGAATACACAGAGAAAATGTTCTCAACGGTGTATGTAGTCCGCCAACCCGCAATATCCCAGTGTGGTGGGCTAAGGCCTAAAATCGCTCTCATCTTGAGAAAAAACCCGTGCCCAGCAGTGGAACAGTAATGGGCTGATCATGTATGTGCCGAATACGTAAGTTGCCCTTCAACGAAGTTGTTCGACATTATTTCACATTAACTGCAAAAGATTAATTGCTGTAAACTCATTAAGCACTTGTAGTAAATTGGCAAACTTATGTTATTTATTACTTTGAATTAAAATACGTACTGCTCGCAAATAAAGCCCTTTTCCAATATTATTTACAAGACGTATCTAGGATCAAAAATATAAGCCTAATAGTTTCCATGACATATTTTCGATGTCAAGCCCATCACGCTACTGAAAGATCCATCGGATTTACTTGGTACACCATTATTGAAGAAAATGGGCTCCTCCTACTGATCACGAACCGACGTGACAAGATGCTATTATCGGCCGATAAATGTGCATCTACACTCGAAAGAGCTTGTTATATGGTGTTATTTTAATTTTATTTTATAGATTATACGAGTTCTAAATAAAAAGAATATTTGATATAGATTCAAGTAAGTACTTTTTGATCACTCGTGTGTCTGTCTGTCTGTCCGTCTGTCACAGCTGATTTGCTCCGTATCTACTTGACCGATTAAGATGAAATTTGGTATATATTTGGATTTCTATGACCCAAACATGGCCGTGTAACGTAAATAAATGAATTTGGACTCTGGGGGTCACTTTTAGGGGCAATGTAGAAAATTTACTATTCCCCCCAACCTATCTCCGAAACTAAGGATCTGAAAACGCCACGTTTGGTGCAGTGGCTGATACAGTCGGCTGCTGCGCTCCGGGTCGTGGGTTCGATTCCCGCACGGAACAAATATTTGTATGATCTGCAGGTAGTTGTTCCCGGTCTGGGTGTATTGTATGTGGAATTCATGTCTGTAAACGCACCCACGACACAGGAGAAATCCTAGCGTGGGGTAACGTATGTATAAAAAAAACTGAAAATAGCTCTGTACCCATAGATTATAGGAAAATATATACTCGTAATAAGTTTATTGTCTTAAAATAACTTTGTAAATCTTTCAATATTGCGCTTACGTTTACGAGAAACTTACGTTGCATGCGTTGGAATGTATGGGAGAACATGTTTTTAACTACGATGATAAATTTGTGCTTGGGATAAGTTATTGGTACAAGACCGAATTCAACAATAGACAATATATTCAGAAAATACTCTCTACAATCTGGTACCATACATAAGATTTAAGTTATGGTGAGTATAAAAAACATGGAGGATAACATTTTTTTATTTTTCTTGAAAAAAAAAAAAATGTTATAAAAATATATATTATCGTACGGAACTCTCTACGCGAGTTCCACTCGCACTTGTCCGGCTTTTTTTTCTATTAGTGGTGGTTAACTAGAATTATAATCTACTGATGATAAGCTATCCATCGCCAATTATGATCAGTATGAGAGTGAAAGTGGTATTTTTGATGCTTTTTAAAACGCTTTTATTAGCTTGGTATTTATCTATGTAACAGAATTTTTGAACTCGATTTTCATTTCATTCAAGGCGTTGGATTGATTGGACCGATGACAATGCAATAATTTAAATAGTTTGTCCCATTATCCTTGCCAGGATCCTCAGGCTTAGCGATTTTTTCATCTCTGATACCCAGAAACAATGACAAATTCATCAACCTACACAAACTTGCACAAAATATAATACCTCCATAAGATGTCGAATCAATTTTCCGCGGCAAGAGTGCGATGAGTCTCGAATAGTGTCTCATTCTTCAGATGATTTTATCCGTAATGGAGGGAGAATTTGTTTACTCATACGTCGAAAGGAAGATGCTTGGGTAAACAATTACCACCCGGAGTTATTGAGACTATGGACAGGCAACATGAACATTCAGCCATGCGAAAAATAAAAAAGAACACGTTTTTGTAGTTCATCATTTCGGCCGAATGGAGTCCACTGCTGGACACAGGCCTCGCCCAAAGATCACCACAACCACCGATATAGATGTATTGTGGGCTCATTGGGGGGTTTTGCCATAATCGCCAGGCTTGGCAGGCGGGTTGGCGATCGCAGTTGAGCTGTTAATGTATTCGAAGGACGCCGCTTCCCATCCTCCGGCTAATCCCTTATTCGACTTTTACGACACCCATGGGAAGAGATGGGGTGGTGGCATTCTGATCCGGCACCACACGGCTAGTTTTTGTAGTTAGCTGCACTAAAAAATAGAAAATAATTAATAGTTTTAAAAAACAAAAATCACGCTTTTGTAGATAACCGAACTAAAAAGTAGATAACGATTTTCAATCACTCTGTTGTAATTTTAAACTTATTGAAAAACATTTTCTGCTTTTTAGTTCGGTTATCTGCAAAAGCGTGTTTTTTTAACTATTATTTTTTACGTCGGTACTCTGTAAGATCATTGTAGTTCCTTCGTTGAGCCAGCCGTTTTGCGAGCTATCTACTGGGTACATTTACAATAGCTGCTCGATTTCTAGCACGAGAAAATTAAGAAAGAACATCAAGATGTTTCGAAAGTAAGAGTTCTCCAAAAAATAACCTCTAAGAGGCCTGTGGCGTTATCGGTACACAAAAGATTTGGTGAAAGGTTTCAGTAACATATGCATATGTGACATCCACAGCAACAGAGAAGGCTATTCTGGTCAGGGAACTACACGAACAATTACGACATAAACACACCTTAAAGGTAACATATTCCAGTTACAAATTTGATCTTAGAGGAATAGTCCTTTAGCAATTTATTATAGTAAACAAAATTCATCATCCATCATCATCATCATTTTAGCCGAAAAAAGTCCACTGCTGGACAAATATCTCCACAAAGATCACCCAAATGACCGGTCGGGGTGTGTTGTGTTCTCATTGGGAAGTATTGCCATAATTGCCACGCTTGGCAGGCGGGTTGGCGATAGTTAGATGGTTGAGTTGTGTATGTACTTGAGGGACGCTGCTGCCCATCCTTTGGCTAATCCCACAGTCACATTTTACGACACCCACGAGATGAGGTGGGTTGGCGTTAGTAGTAGTTGCCACAAAATGGCAAAAAAAAATACGGTAGTGTGATGCGTTTCATTTATTTAAACAATGAAACCATCATTTTAATAAACGAGTGTTGCTATTAATTGCCGAAGACCCGTCTAATTTAAAATGGTTGAGCAAATGTTTGTAGATGGGACCGAGAAAAATGAAAGTATACACGAGGGCACAGATGAATGAAAAGAATTGTGTAAGCGAATAATCGTGGATATGAATGAACATTAGGGATGTGTGTCAGAAATCTTATTTCAACGTTCATTATGTGATTGTTGATATTTTAAATGGTGCTGTAGAGATGTAGGCGGGTTGTTACAAGATTAGCTTTACCTCTATATTTTAGTGCGCTTATTACACAAAAACAATTCGCTTACCGGAATGAAAGATTCTAACATAACAGTAGCCTAAGTTATTCCTTATAACATCAGCTATCTGCCAGTGAAAGGCCCATAGAAATCGGCGGAGCCGTTTCGGATATTAGCGGGACCAAACAGACAGACAGACAAAAACAATAAAAATAGTGTTTTTGTTGTAGGTACTTATATACTTTCATATGCATCTATTAAAAAGCTGTTATTTTGGTACAACAAACAGACACTTCAATTTCACTTATTTGTATGTATAGATTAAGGAATTTGGCCCGAAAGGATAGAAGAAGGATATTTTTCCAGTAATTCTTCTTTGTTAGGGAGCCTTGTTGATAGTCCAAATGTGTGTTTGATTAGTCTTACCGTGTCTCTTACGACTTAAACCCAGAAACGTAATAAATAATTTATTCAAAACGTTTTCACGCTCAGATACCTTAAGTAATAAATAATGAGGGGAACCTCACTCTAATTGATACTAACCCAGAAGTTGTTGAAATGCAAATTCCGAAGTTGGACTTATTACAAAGGTTTAACATTAGGACGGTATGCAAACTGACAGTCTCTGACCCTTCAGAACTTTGTCTATTAGGCTGAAAGATCTGATAGGTCTCTCGCCACTTCTAAAGTTGATATTAGAAATGTTGAATTGAGGTTTCATTTTGATGATCTAAATCGAACAGACAGAATTCCGTGTCTGATTTTAGTGGTTAGAATTCTCGAACTTACCATGTGCAATTTGCCGTGTGGTGCTGGCTGAGAACATCACCACCCCATCTCAACACGTGGGTGTCGTTTAAGGATGGGATTAGCCGGAGGATGGAAGCATTTTTCGAGTCAATTAACTACAACCCAACTGCGATCGCCAACCCACCTGCCAAATCTGGTGATTAGTAGTGATCGAAGGGTCATTATGGCTGAACCTCCAAACGAGTACACAACACAAACCCAGACCGATCGTTGTGGCAATTTGGGCTTCCAGCTAGGTCCAGAAGTGGACATTTTTTGGCTGAAATGATATTGATGATGCCTTTGGGTTTACGCGAATTCCATTCATGTATCGGAGTCAAGATACATTTATATATTAAAGATGCACTTTACATATTGTATGTAATGGCATGTAAATAGTACGACACGTAGGACAAAGAAAAAAAAAGGACAGAGAAAACGTCTTTTTAGATTAGAAAATGGAAATTTGAAGAAGAAAATTTTTCTATTTTAAACGTTCTTGAGACTATTTGCTTCAGTTCCTACAGATAGTCTAATTTTGAAAATGAGTTTTCTGATAAGAAAAACTAAAATGAAAATGTAGGTATTCTAAATAGCACTATTGAAAAGTTCAGTAACTCAACTTCCGTTAAGATGAACTTCAAACTTCGGAAGCTTCGATAGGCATTGAAATTTAAATAGCAGACAGCGATCTAAGCGCGGTTTTTAACTGGAAAAGCAAATGCAGCAAAAGTTCTCGACAGTACTCACCAGTAGTAATACTATAATTTTTCCTAGGTGTAATCTGCTGTACAGGATAAGACGCGAGGATACGGTACCATTGTGGAAGTGACCAGGATATTTTTCAGCACACTGTCGAGGAGTGCCCTGCGTGGGCTGCCGAGCGGTGGATCCTGGTTGATCAGATTGGGGAAGATCTCTCTCTGCCGGAAGTAGTGTCTGGCTGGCTATGTTGGCAGAGCATGAAAATTGGAGTGTAGAGGTCTTATTCTGCGAGAGCGTCATGCTCCAGAAGAAGACTGCAGAGCAGGATCGGGAGAGGGCCGATCCTGCCCGGAAAAGAACAAGACGGCGCTGGGGTAACAATTGCCCCGGCACGCAGGTCAAACACGCCTGAGCCCCGTCCGTCAAATAGAAAAAAATAGATAAAGTCCTTACCATGTGTTTAAAACAAAGATACAGGTCTGTCCAAACAGTGACCTCATAATAATATAAATTTTTCATGGGGTAACGAAAATGTATGTTCCGAGATTCTTGAAATTTTGCGATATATATTTAATTTATTGAAAAAATTGCGGAAGGCACAAGGCAAGGCGTTTCACATTCTTTTTTTTTGCTATTTTAATTGTTTATGGATTATTCTTTGTGACAAAATAATTATCTTCGCGTCAAAGCTGTTCACCCCCCGGGTGGATTGTAAAGGACCCCTCGAAGCGTCCCTGTGCGCATGCGCACCACCGTCTTCTCGTGGATCGCTCGGTATCTCGCTATATATGTAACTGTGACTCGTAGGGTTTCTCCTGCACAAAATGCTACTCTTACTTTCATCCCCTTCTTTAATCAACTCTCTTTCTTAGTCAGTTTTACCTAATTCATATGGTAGCCATCATTTCACGATTCTTATTCGTCATCTTCACTTTCCCATTACCCCACCTGCTTTGCCTCCCTTACAGCAGTGTAGACTCTATGAGGTGGACTGGAACAAATATTCCCTTGCTTTAGAAAGCAAATTATACCATTTCCCCCCAGTCGATTGCTAAATAGTTATTTAAGATAATAGGCAAAAACTCACCCCCCTACCCTTATCTCGGAAATTACTGAGCCTATAATTTTGAATAAAATATGTATAGTATTTCTTTACTTATAGATACGGGAAAACCTGTAGGAAGTCTATGGTCTTAAAATAACATGGTAAATCTTTTAACATTGTGCGTACAAACTTACATTTACAGTTGGAATGTAAGGGAGAACATGTTTTTCAACTGCAATGTTAAGTTTGTTCTTCGCTTAAATTATTGGTACTACTCGTTTGCCTTAACTAGGCCAAGCATTTTTCACTTTTCGTACCTAAAGATAACATATTCATCGTACGGAACCCTCTGCACGCGAGTTTAACTCGCACTTGTCCGGCTTTTTATATAATAGAGTGAATACAATTATTGATATATATTTCCTAAATAGGAAAAAATGCAGTACTAACATCATTGACTAAATTTATAACTTAAGCTACGATGATACTGAAATTTTTCTATCATCTATTATAGTACATTAGTTCGCTTACTCATCCTCCTACAAACACTCACTTATTACTGGCATACTGGGAGGCCATCGTTTGGCACTATTTATTTAATTTTGTTCATTCAATTGTATTAATTTATATATTTATAAATTCCATCTCTCATCAACTTACTTCTGCCTACCAGCTCGATAGAAAGAAAGAAGGGTACAATCTTCCCAGCCATCATCTCTGTCATCTCGGAGGCAAGAATAACCAGGGATCCTAAAAATGGACCCAGGCAGCAAGGAAGTCTCCGAGATCGCAAGAAGGGCAGTTTTAAATTGATTAATCAGGTAAATTATGTCAGGTTTCTTCCGACGTATACTTCTACCATTACACTGTAGAAGGGATTGAGGGAAGTGGAGTTTTTGGAGTTGAAAGCATGCAGTAAGGTGGTTGGTGAAGTAAAATTATGACGTTGTTCGGTAAGGAGTTAGAGAATTTGCAAACAATATTAATAAGAGAGGAGGTAAGAAGCTCTATAAGATTGTCGTTGGGAGTAATAACAGGCGTGGATTCCACGGAAGGGGTAGAAAACGCGCAGCCATTTGAGTCGAGAGGAATGGGGAGTATTGGCTTAGTCATTATCAGGTTGTACGTCATAGGGTTTACCGAAAACAGGTCTAGGACGAGGGAATTTTTGTGCGGTTTTAACGTATAATTAATGGGATTGGGTAGCAGGAGAGGGCGAGTGACAGGCTTCTTGTGTAATTTGAGGACCGCGTTCAGAAGGAGAGGGGAAGAAGTTGAGACATTTGAGTACAGACGCTTTGAGGTGGGAAACCTAAGTGATGCTTCCAAGTAACGAGTGATGACATGGGACATGACTATTTTGTAATCAAAATCAGTGGCGGCAACTCGTCAGGGATACTACAATTATCACCCATGTGGTTTTGGGAACAACGGAAGCATCTAGGTTGCAAATGACATTTGGTACTTATGTGCCCAAATCTGCAACAATTTTGACACTAAATAATAGGGAGCTGGTAAACATCTACTGGAAGTGAGGTGTCGTAGCAGAAAAATCTTTCTAGGACAGATTAACTTAAAAATGCCAGGTCTACTGTTCTAGACGGAATCACCATCATCATCTTTTCTACACTTATTATTTAAGAGCTCGTATTATTTGGCCACAGTTTAAAGTACTCTTATTGCCTTCAACCAATTTCTCCAGGGTCCAGTCGGTAGCGATATTTATAACGACTCCCATGCGGGAAATATGGAACATCGGAATTTTGGCTGCGTATGTATATCTAAATCAAGAGTTGGGTTGGTGGTGAAATTATAGGCATCTTTACAATTGTTGAATTCAATGGATACTCTATTTTGGCCTAGATTTTGACTACCGCCCTTCACAATGCCGGTAATTTGATTTTTGTGAATCAATAGAGCAAGCTTGAGTAACCTTATAGTTTACCCAGCCGATATGTCGGATTACGATAGCGAAACATGTACGATAAACGGTGCCTTGTTATTTTCCGTATAAGATAATTTGGCATTCGATTCAAATCCTGGTTGTGAAAAAACACATTGATACGAGTTCAATGGAGATACAATTTTTCTTTGGATCTATAGATGTATCTGAATCATTAGACGTACGCTTTAGGATCCTATCGGGCTGGCTTTTGCCCGACTCAAAAATATTAGGATAGGAAGGAACACCACCGCCTCGATCCGGAGGGGAATGGGCCTGGAACTAGAAATAGCCAAAACGCTTTAAATTACGAACAGAAAAGAAAAAACTAACAATTTTTGGAACTCAAGCTAATACAATTTCTTCTTCTTCTTCTTCTCTTAAATTATGGCTTCTGCAGAGTATCTGCCACAATTTCGCCAATGTTAAGTATTAGGCAACGTTGTACGGTGTTTAGATTAATTAATCTTAACATATCCATAAAACATTTCAAAAAAATGAAATTCTAAAAAATAAGTCGGCGATTTCTTCTTCTTCTCTTAGGTCCGTATTACAGAGCATTGATCTCAGTTTAAAACTAGTTTTGAGTTGAGCATTCATTTTATAACGTCCCTCAAGCATAGATTTATTGAACGTAGTTCAACTGAATCGTGACTCGTAGGTCTGTACTTGAGCAGAGATTTGAACTGTGATCACGTGAGTGTGGTCCGGATAGCGCTTGGGCACAGTTTTTGATGTATGTCGTTTCTTGCGCATTGATTTTTGGTTATATTGTTGTTGAATACATGATAAGATGTTTTTATAAGTGTCTCTGCAATGATATTATATAATAATGTACCTGTAAAATGTCATTGCATGGAAGCATAAATTTATCACAAAATGGGTATTTTTGGAGAAGTTGACTATTACAATGATTTATTTAACGATCAGTCGAAAAGAAGTTTGGTCTTTAGTGTTCCTCTCAGATGTATATGATTGACTTGTATAATTGTTTTTTTTAAATGAGGTAGTTTCATGTTTCCCTATTATGTGGTGAAAAACGTCATACTTTCTTTTCTTTAACTTTGTGGAGGAGCCAACACGATTTCGCTACAGGTTATTATGTTAATGTGTACATCAAATTAAACTACATTTATTTGTCAACATAACATCTTTTCAAGTGTGCAATGACAATATGCGCCAACGCCAACACACGTTCCTTTATAGTTTATACTTCAACAACATTAATTAAAGTATATAAAAATAGTTTACGTAGGTGGGAACTATGGGATTAGCCGGAGAATAGGCTGCACTGTCCTTCGAGTACATTAATTACAACTCAACTACAATCGCCAACTCACCTACCAAGCATTGCAATTATGGCAAGACCCTTCAATGAGTACATAACATAAACTCAGACCAATCGTTGTGCCGATATTTGGGGGACGTTATGTCCAGCAGTGGATGTTTTCCGGCTGAATTGATGCTCATTTGCATGGGTTTTTTGTTTATTACCATTGTTTACCGACTTCTCTAGTAATATTAATAAAGAAATTGCTTACTAATCTCATAGAAAGTATATCGGAATAAATAAAGAAAGAAAGAAGAAAGAAAAACGTTTATTCGTAAATCCGTAAATGTACAATCTGTGCATAAAATAATAAAAAAGGACTAATCCTTGTACACCTACATAAAGTCCTTACAATGTCATAAAATCTTGTACATTACAGTATTTAAAAAGAGAAACAGGACTGTAAACTTTATTCAATACTAGCGGCCCGACCCGGATTCGCACGGCTGGACTAAAATTTTTAAACATTTTGGGATAAACGTAGAATCAATGTTATGCATGTCCGTTTATGCAAGAAAACAATTTACACATCCTTAAATATAAAATTGAATGGCCCCTTGATATAATTAAGTGCACTTGGAACTACTTTTGGTGGCGGCCCAAACCATTCCACTCGGAAGTTTTCTATTAGACGAGCCACAAATGTTTCCATCTCTAATTCGGCTATGCGACGACCTGTGGATAACAACAAAAAAAGTGATCGTGATGCACAACATAGTTATGAATAAAAAATGCAAATATAGAGTTTCGTGCCTGGGATAATTTCATATGGCATAGCGAATAAGGGCCCTGATTGGAAACCCAATACACTTATAAAGTTATTACACTTATTTTTTATAGTCCGTGTAATCATGTACTATATATAATTATTTTACGGTACAGTTTGCCAGTACTCACACAGTGCAGTAGCACCATGGTTATTGTTCCACAAAAAGACGCAACTGACCATCTCTCCAATTAAGTCTCTTAGTCGCCTTTCAACGTCCACTGGAGGAGCTGGAGTGGTGCCATATTCTTAATACGGACCCATCGGAATTACCCAAGATCATCAAAGTGGCTTTAAGGCACATTAAACTATGGATATTTAAAAAAGCAATTCGATAATAACAACTTTAGAAGTGTTATTTAAAAATATACCTATACAGCTACGGGCTCCGAAGCCGAAGGGTGAATGAGCAAATGGATGGGCATTCCCATAATAAAGTGGGTCATTTTTCTCGGCCACCCATCGCTCTGGTATGTACTCTCGAGCTTTGGGGTAATTCTTTTCCATCAACGACATGTCTCGGTGACAGAATACAACTTGCATCTGAAAATAAAATTAAACAACCGTAATAAAAAAAATACGATTTTACATTTTATTTTCACGGCTGATACATAAACCTGAAATACAAACAGTATTAGTTACTTATCACCATAATAAAGTAGTGGTGTTTTGTGACTTGTAATATAATACAAATGTGACAAGAATGCTATTCTTGGCTAAATTATTCTATTCACAAAGTATTCAACCCTAGCTAAGGAAGGTATATCTTATTTAATACTCACGGTAATTTTACGTGAGAATATACAAACAAACGAAAACTAGTATGTGCTACTAGGCAGTTTTCGACGTTTAATGTTGTGTGTACAGTACATCATACATACTATAAAATATTCCATAGTTCACTTACGTTTTTAGGTATCGTAAATCCCAATATTTCATATTCCTTCGTCGTCAGCCTCAAATTCCCTGAAACGACCGGCATCATCCTCAAAGACTCCTTGATGCAAGCCCTCAGATATGGTCTACGCTCCGACTTCGACAGTATTTCTTCCCTCAATTTTTCTTGTTTCTCTGGGTTTATCGCCAAGAGGTAGAGGGTTGCTGTTACTGTGTTTGCGGCCTGTATTTGATGAATGTCTATTTTTAATTCTGTAATCTGCCTGCATTTAATGAAAGTACAATTTTAGGGCAACATAACAAAAGTCTCGATAAAGAAAGTGTAATGTAGTTAGTCAGCAAAACTAGATATGGACTAAAGAACTTCAGTAAAATTAAAATTAAGGTACATAAAAAAATGTACACAAAGTTATATGAACAAAGTATTGAATTAAAAATATAAAATGTTATCAATATTAGCTACATTCAATATATAATTTTAAATCCTGTAAGTTATTGCCACAGCAATGTCTCAGCAATGTCTAATGCACGAATAGTCTAGAAGCTCAACAATCATCGATAGGACAGCATTGGATCTGGCCTTAAGCATTGTGGTGTGAAGACAGACAGTCGCGCGCTCGCAAACATGGCGTAGGGATTTCACCGTCATCATCATTTCATCCGAAAAAACATCCACTGCTGGACACAGGCCTCTCCCAAAGTTCGCCACAACCACTGGTCTAGGATTGTGTTGTGTGGTCATTGGGTGGTTTTGCCATAAGCGCCACGCTTGGCATGCGGGTTGGCGATCGCAGTTATGTTGTGAATGTACTAGAAGGACGCTGCTGCCCATCCTCCGACTACTCCTTTAGTCGCCTTTTAAGACACCCACAGGATGAAATAGGTTGGTGCTATTCTAAGCTGGCACCACACGGACAGGGGATATGGGATCTCTCAAATACTTTCGCCAACCACTTTGTTATACAGGTGGTCACTGCGATCACCGATGATCACTCATTTATATTGTATATGTATGATTACTGTATAGCAACTACCCTCATCGTACTGCTTATACATTTTTATTTTTTATTGTATAGTCAGTTTATTTTGTTCTTCAGAATGTTTAATTAATCATCATCGTCATCATCATATATGCCAAAGGACGTCCACTGCTGAAAAAAGTTCTCCCCTTGAATTTCCACAATTGAATCATCATTTTGCGGGGATTTTGCCAGTACTCACCACGCTTGGCAGGGCGGTTAGTGAGCACATAAGTAGTCCACAGAAGGGGTACTGCTGCCCATCTCTCTGGTTTAGAGCCCCTTAGTAGCATTTTACTACATCCACGAGAGGAGAAAGTGGCGCTATATTCTTTATCTGGACACCACCCGGATATTTTGTTGATTGTAGCACGATATAAAAAAAGGTCAGTCCTCAAATCCGACTCGGCTGGGCAGCGTTTGGGAAACTTCACAACGTCACACTTCTTTTCGTCAACAATACTGCAATGCTTCAAGACGAAAGTCTTTAACCACGTTGTTACCAGTTATGACACATGGAGACGTGGTCACTCACAATGGGCCTCATAAGAAAGCTCAAGGTTACGAGCTATGGAGAGAGCTATGCTTGGTAGTTCTCTACGAGATCGAATAAAAATGCGGAGACCCGTAGAAGTACTAAAGTTGCCGCCATAGCTGAGAGGATTAGTAAACTGAAGGGGCAATGGGTGGGGCACATTGCTCGTAGAATTGATGGCCGTTGGGGAAAAACGATTCTCAAATGGAGACCGCGCACCGGAAATCACAGCGTGGGATGACCTCCAACGAGGTGGACAGACGACCTGCTGAAGGTCACTGGGAGTCGATGGATGAGAGTGGCATGTAACTGCTCGTTGTGGAAATCTAAGAGGGAGGCCGTGGCCGTGGATTCACCAGTGGACGTCCTTTGGCTGATATGATGATGATGATAAATAAAGGAGCAGTTTGATATGCCCAACTTCAAGAAAGAAGTCAAGCCAAGTCTGCCTCAGCTGGATAGCATTTGGTAGCTTCTCAACGTCTTTCTGTCAACAATACCGTAGTGCCTCAAAACGAAAGTGTTTAATCAGTGCGTGTTACCTGTGATGATACATGTCGTTTTTTATAAGCCACATAGGAAGGCTCACTCGAATCGAATTAGAAATTAGAAGATCAGTAACAGAAGTGAAGTTGCCAATAAAGCGATAACATTAGTTAGCTGAAGCGGCAAAAGGTGGAGCAAACATCATGGCCGTTGGGTCAGAAAGTTTTTCTAGTGAACACTACGCACCGGATAACGCAGTATGGGATTGCAGCTAACGAGCTCTACAGACGACATGGCGAAGGTTGGTGGGAGTCATTGGATGCAGGTGGCATGTTACTGTCTTGAGTCACTCTGGAAACCTATTGGAGAGACTTTCTTTAGTAGTAGATGCCCTTTGGCTGATGTGCTGGAGACCAGTAAGTTTGAAAAACTGCCTGAATTGTACCCAGAAGGCACAGGACTGAGTGTTTTAACACAACTTGGGAAAGATTATGTTCAACAGTGGACTGCGATACCCTGAGTTGAATGTGAATTTTATAGTATCCCAGGAAATAATGAAGATTTCCCTATGTTCAATTTGATATTTAGGTCTGAGCTTACCGTATCAACACCAGCGAATAACATGTCACTGGCCATAATATAAGCCACTTCTTCGTTGATTTCTAGCAATTTCGCTAAAACACCTTTCTCGCTATCGGTTTTGTTCTTCAATTGTGCCATTCCTTTTTTAAGAAAGTATTTTGTTAGGCTAAAAATATGAATAAATACATCAAAGTAATTTATTTTAATTTTAAACTGGGACCCGCGGTTTCACCCGCCGTTTCATTTAAAAGAAAGTGCATTATTTATATATAATTTAGAGTACTTCGGCATAGACACTACCTTGGTTCTTTGTCGGATGACCTCATTTCGAATTTTATCCTTCAAAGAGACTCCGAGCATAGCTCGCTCCATAGCCCGCTGTGCAACTTTAAATTTGTGGACTAGTCCAACCGTTAATGTCCACGTTTCGTTTCGTTTCGACAAAGAACCAAGGTAACCGACATAGCTCGTAAAATTAGCTTGCTGAAGTGGCAATGGGCTGGCCATGTCTGTCGAAGGACCGATAGCCGTTGGAGCAGACGAGTCCTAGAATGGAGACCGCGGCTCGGCAACCGTAAGGTAGGACGCCCGCCCGCCAGGTGGACCGATGACCTGAGAAAGGTCGCTGGAGGGGACTGGATGCGGAAGGCGGAGGACCGGGTGTTGTGGCGTAAATTGGGAGAGGCCTATGTCCAGCAGTGGACTATGATTGGCTGATTGATTGATTGATTGACTTCGGCATAGACACTTGACATAGAGTATGTATTTATATATATTGGATTACATGGGTTTTATTTTTTTGCACGGGACCAAATAAAAGTAGCTCAAGTTATTCCTTATAACATCAGATATCTTCCAGTGAAAGTCCCGTAGAAATCGGTTTAGCCGTTTCGGAGATTAACGAACAAACAGACAGATAGATAGACAAGAAAATTACAAATAGCTTTTTTGTTGTAGGTACCGTATATACTTTCATATGCATTTAGTAAGAAGCTGTTATTTTGACATTACAAACAGACACTACAATATTATTTATTTGTATAGATAAACCTATTACTGGCCCTTATGAAACGTTAGAATGTTAGTTGTTAATGAAATAATTTCAAGGTTCCAATCTTATTGAGAAGAGTCGGCAAAAACCTCCATGGATACTCTTATAAAATACGTATACAGGTTCATCCAAATAGTAACGTCGTAAAAATAGATTCCTCATACCCAGGGGTATCCGAAAATACCCCATGTATGTTCCGTAATGCTTGATAGTATTCAATTTTTTTTCTGGAACATTTTATGGAAACCGCTTCAAAAATTCTAGCTATATTTTTAAAAGGCTTTCCACATTATTTTTTTGCAATTTTCATTGTAATGGAATATTGTTTCAGATATAAAATAATCATCTTCCTATCATTAATTCAAGATACAAAAAATTTGATCAAGGTCAAACTGTAACCACGGACATGTGGTCACCCGTCGACTATATATTTTTTTTTTATAGCAGCATGCGTTATGATTTACACAATTTGAAAGAGTACAAAGATGGGTTTATCCCTGTGATGTACGCCTATCTTCAACTGGATTGAATTGATTTATAAATCTCAGTGCAATTTAGTGGCAAATATTAAATAGGGAGAAAGAATAGTCTCTTTGAGGATTACTTTTGTGGATTCTAGCTTTTCTCTTTTAAACACAAAGTTAATTGTCAACTATCTAGTGCCATACTATTGTAATGATGTACCATCAAATCAGTTTTCTAAGCATGATAATTATTATTTTCCGATAGGCAAAGACAAATATGGTTGTCATTCATATTCGGATCTTATAAATCAAATTCCATATGATTGATCCTGAACAATGCTCTTGGACACTACGGTAACTTGTTTATCATGGTATTTGGGCTGAGAGTGATGATCTATTTAAATAAATCAGGAGACACCTGCCGCATTTTTAACAAACTTTTTGATGTCATCTATCTATTTACTTTATGTGCAAGAATAAAATCCAGGCATGCACGAAGCAGGTCCTATTTACATAATAGTAAATAGAGGGCTGGAGGGGCGAAGTGCCTCAACTACACAATTTTGTTGTCACTGTGCCGCAGAGGCACAACAGTGGGGTATTGCTCTCTTTTTATGGTATATGGGCTGTGCCAAACGCCTAAGCTATATTACTGCACGTATAGCATTTTAAGATGAACTCTTAAGAAGATAATTGTGTTTCTTTTAACAATAAATAAAAGTAATTTGTTGACTATTTCATTTCATTTATGAACCTGTCTTTTTACACTGATGAGAAGCAAAGTGAAGATGTGATCCCATATACTCGTAAATGTTACACATGGCAGGCATATAATAACAAAATCAAAATACAAGGGTTGTGTGTGCACTACACTGGCTGCTGCCCGAGCTCGGGGGATCACGCGAGAAAGTTCGCCGTCTCTACGGAGGAGGTCGTGCGGTCCGTGGCCCTGTACAGGGCGCCTGTATGGTCAGCTCGTTTGTCAAGTGCCCAGCGCTGCAGAAACAAAATTCACAGTCTGCAGCGCAGAGTGGCTATACGAATCGCACAACGATACCCAACAGTGTCCTTCGAAGCGGCAAATCTCCTGGTGCGTTTTCTGCGTTTCGACATCCTGGAGGAGATGGATGCCTGGGTCTACGATCAGACACGCTTCCTCCACCAGAGCGGTGATTGTGCGCCTCCAGGGGCGTTGGACAGGCTGAGGCGACTAGCTCAGCGGCATGCACTTGGGAAGTGGCGTCACCACCAGCGGACGCAGTTTGCGACCAAGCGCATTGTGGAGGCCTGCCGAGCCTGTCTCAGAAGTAGTGAGCGCGTCACCTACCGCCTGACGTAGGTGTTCACCGGCCACGGATAGGAGGTGAAGCCACGACACCATGCCACCATTGTGCTAGTGACCAAGATATCCCACAGCACACGCTCGAGGCGTGCCCTGCATGGGCGGCCGAGTGGCGGATCTTGGTCGATCGGATTGGGCAAGATCTCTCTCTGCCGGCCGTAGTGTTGGCTAGGCTATGTTGACGGAGCATGAAAACTGGAATGCAGTGGTCTCCTTCTGTGAGAGCGACATGCTCCAGATGGAGACCGCAGAGCGGGATCGGGAGTTATAGAAAGGGTTTTTATAACGTTACAGGCTATATGGACGACAAAAATGCTTGGGTATCTTGATATTTAATTAACAACGTCATCATTTCTTACATCTTCTTGATAATTCTACATTTGTATCATCATATCAGCCAAAGGACGTCCGCTGCTGAACAAAGGCCTCCCCCATATATTTCCACAATTGTTTCGATTTTGGGGGGAATTTTCCAGTACTCACCACGTTTAGTAGGCGGGTTGGTTGGCGCAGTAGGGATACTGTTCTGCGGAAGGGACGCTGCCCATTTCTGTCATCTACAGTCCATTAGTCGCCTTTTACGATATCTCCGGGAGGAGTGGTTCTATATTCTTAATCCGGACACCACACGGTAGGATGTTTGTTTAAATGATATTGATTACTCGTTTGTTTTTTTGATATATTTACTTTATTTACTTAGATTTGATACTGTAGGTGCGGTGCATTTATTGTAATGACGTGTCGTTGTCTGGAAATGAGAATGAAACGTGATAGCAACTGTTGCGATATGTTGATGTTTACAGATTGCGGGCCAGTGGGGGGTATTAACATCGCAGACTATTCGGCTGGCGGGCTTCTTTTGATAAGCAAGCGAATCTTTATTGCTGCCTACAGTGCCTACTTGCATTGCCTGAGTTTGCGTCATGGCTGAGACTAGGGTTATGCAAAAAATATGTTCGATTTCTAATGACTACATTTTGAATTTTGTAGATCTTATGTTTTTTCTCGATGAAATCCTTTCAATGGACGTTTTCAATTGTGCTAAATATTTGTGCAGATAATTTAATAGGATATTATATATTTGTGTAAAGGCACGTAATGCAAAAATCAACACTTAGATAAACAACAGTATGTTATCCGTCGCAACTTAGGAGTGGCCTAAGTTCGGCAGTGGATAGCGTTAGGCAAATTTAGACCTACCCCGATTTGGAGTTGAACCTGTTACCTTATTTTTGTGACCAGTTACGTGATCCATGTGGGCCAAGTGTGGGCCTCTTTTCAAACTTCTCTTGGAAAAGGTAAATTTTATTTGTCATTGTAATGACATCCAATGACAATCACTTGGGTTCTATACAACATGTTTGAAGATACATTAAAGAAACACATATTTTTTTATAATCTGAAGCTTACTTCTCATGGTGCTCGTACAATTTCATGGCTTTCTTGAACATTGGCGTAGAGACAAACCTCCAAAGGCTTGGTTTGAAGTCTAGTTCGTTAGCTGTACTAAACAGGTCGTGAATACACTGGATCAATTGCAACTCAGGAGAGTCTTTGGGCAACTTGGCATTCAAGCAGTTCAGACGGCAACCAAGAGCTACAGTGCCAATAGACTCTAAAGCCCACAAGTTCATTTCCTTGTCGAAATTGTTTCGGATAATGTTGTTTTCGTCACGGTTTCCTTTCATCCTGAAAATGGTGTAATGACCAAATAAATAAAATTAATATTAAATGAAAAAAAAATGTTGTTGTTTCAACCCTCTTCTTTGTAACCTATTAACTAACACCCATTAAGAGTAATATCTTAGTTTTAAGTACCTTTATATTCTCTTTGAAATGAAAATTATATTATCGTTTTCAGATTCTGTTTTTTTTTTATGTTGTACGCACAAATTGATTACAGCGTAATTAATTTCTTGATACGAAAAACAATTGTTAAACACTTACATTCATTTTCAGTCACATTTACTGGTGTTAGGTCTTTTAATGCAAGAGTCCAGCTAGGTAGGTATCACCGTGATTGCCGTTCCGGTGGTACATTTTGTATTTCCACCGGGTGAAATCAAAAAGGAAGCCCGTGAGTAGAATCGGGAGAGGGTTGATCCCGCTTGGTGTAGAAGGAGAGGCCACTGGAGTAACAATCGTCCCAGGACCCATACCAACACGCCTGAGCCCTCTGCCATTGCTATATGACAATTCGGAGCCTTGAAGGTCACGGAACACATTAAGAAATCTACGTACTCATACCGAGTGATCCCTGGGACGAAGATGGCGCATCATGAGTGTTACCATCGTGAGGAAACTAAATTAAAATAAAGGTAGGTACCATCGCAGTGCCCAGTATTTTGATGCTAAGCAGTAGTGTTCAAACTATAGCCATAACTGTATTCCGGTTTGAAGGACGCTGTAACTAGTAATATTACTGGACAGACACTAAATAAGTTATGCCTCGAGGTGACGAGCAGTGGTGGTTCTGCCACGCAGGACTTTTCTTGGGTAGCATTACAATTGCTATGGGTTGGTGTGACGCTCGCGTCACTAGATTGTATAAAAAGTCATATATTTAATTAGTAACCATTTTGTTTCAATAACGGCACCTTAGATTAAATGTTGATACTGAAAACCAGTAAATTGTATAAAATTTTAACGACTGGCAATATTAATGTAACATACGTACAATTTATAAAATTCTTAAAAATAAAAATTAATGATTTTAATTATGTTGTTGTTATAACACCAGAGACCCTTTTGACAAAATATTTCCACAGGTTTAGGAACATCGGAGATAGACAGGGCGAGTAGCTATACTTTGCCGAAAACCATACAGTTTCTTCGATTGATTGACGAGAAATAATAAAATGTTTACCTTGTGATCATGTCCTGTGCAACCTCATCTAGCACTGTGCAGTAGAGTTTGATCGTTTTAGGTTGTAACATTACTGGGTTTACTGTTGAGCGGAACTCTTTCCATATTTCACCATGGCTATATGGAAAATATGGTTTTAGTATATTTTGCATACACATATATATCACATACAATATAAGCCCATTACTGTCCCAATGCTGAGCACGGACTTTTTCTTACTATGAAAAGGGTGAGGCCTTAGTCTACTATGCTAGCCTAGTGCGGGTTGACAGACTACATACACCATTGAGAACATTTTGGAGGTCCCTCCTTTTGGACGCGTTAATGCAAGTAATAATCAAATTCTGTACTGTACTTGAATCTGAAAACTTAAAGGTGCAGGCCGAGATCGAACTCAGACCCTCCTGTATGGAAGGCAAGCATTCCACAACTAGGCTATCACTGCCTTCCCGCACGGAAAAGGACGAGACGGTGCTGGGGTAATAACTGTCCCGGCACCCAGGTCCAACACGCCTGAGCCCCCTGCCGATATTACATGGTGGGGGGCGTCGCGGATCCCGTGCGCGCAGATTGAGGAGTCGGCGTGATCACACCGAGCGATCCCCGGGAAGACCGCGGCGCGAACGTGGTCACGTGCCGCCGTGTGCACAGCACAGCTCTCCGAGAATTTCTGGGGGGCGACCTTTTCACAGTCGCCTTCCCTCTGCTAGAGGGGGGTGACCGCTTTACAATCATCCCAGGCTGTAAAGCGGTCACCCCTCCGTGATCATGTAATCTTACGAGTACCTGGAGCCCCCCCTTCGGTGCCGAAGATGACCACTCCAGTGGTTATAGCCGGTAGGAGTCCGGAATAATAATAAATAAAAAATTAGCATGGTCTAAGTGAATGCTGAAGATAATATAGGTATCACAAAAAAGCTGTTGCATTTTCTTTTTTCAACATATCTAATAAATAATTATTTTATGTCTTAGTTACTTGTTCTCTTAGTTGTAATAATATCCACATACATTTAGAAAAAAAATGACGGACACTGTCAGTTGACCGATTTAGATAGCCATGAAAAATGTCATGGATTATTAAAATAATACCATATATATTACAGGTAATTTTACTTTTGAATGCTATATGGAAAAACGTAATGCTAAACCCATTTTACTTTTTCCCATTTCCTGGATGACATGATGCGTGGCTAAAACATCTCTTTTTATAGCCGTATGGTTTTTTTCCGACAAATTGTTTTATGCTGCAGATATAAAATTTAATAGACATTACTTTGTCCAGAGTCATTTGAAAACATGGTTTACGTATTATTATTCTTTACCAACAGTAGTTTTCTATAAACTAAACTATATGCCTGGTCTGACACGAACTTATGAGGATTTTTATTTTTAACTCCAAATCTATGTAGGTTTTGATTTTTTGATAAACGATATTTATAAATGTGTTTTCAAGTGAACTCACTCGGTTATCAGGCCTGTTGCACGAAATTTATGCCCCCTGCTTTTCTTTAGGTCTTTCCTGTAGTATTCAAGGGAAATGAATCCCGGACGCATAGGTAACCAGTTCTCACTTCTCAATACCTGTAAATGTAAACATTTTTATTTGCTACTGCATAATCAACAAATTAATAGAATAACAATAAATTTCAAGTCTGTTTCATGAGTAACTAGCTAGGAACCGCGGTTTCACTCGGGTTTCATTTAAAAGAAATTTAGAGTACTTCGACATAGACACTTGACATAGAATATATATTTTCGATTTCAAGGTTTTTTTTTGCGCGGAACCCTAATTATTTTTCTAAAATAAAAGTGGCCTAAGTTATTCCTTATAACATCAGCTATCTGCCAGTGAAAGTCCCGTCAAAATCGGTCTAGCCGTTTCGGACATTATACGCAACAATCAGACAGACATACAGACAGACTAAAAATTTAAAAATTGTTTTTTTTTTTGTTATAGGTACCGTATATACTTTCATATGCATTTAGTATAAAGCTGTTATTTTGACATTACAAACAGAGTGTAGTTTTATAAGCACCTATGTACAGCAAGTTTTGGTATTGAGATATCATGCTTGTAGTTCTTTTTCTAGTTTTGTTTAAAGAAGAAAATGTATATTTATTTGTTCTGACAAATATTGCTAATTCTAATATGTGCAGGTACAGAAACGTTAAAAGTTTACGAGATTGTAAAACGGAAATGCAACAAGCTGTTGTTTTAGACCAAACATGGCTCTAAGCTTAAGCTTTTGAGCTTTAAAAATATTTTTACTTTCACTACAATTTCTCCAAAATATAATGCCAAATCTTAAAACTGATACAACCAGGCCGTGGTATGCTACAAGTATGGTTTGATGGTTAACTTTTTTTGATAAGTTGTGTAATCCATTAGCAGATATGCCTATTGTTTTGCAGATGTCCTCTGCTTGTACTTTCCAATTTAGTTGGCTATCTATTGAAATTCCTAAAAATTTCGTAACATTGACTCTGTCTACAGTTTGACCGTTGTAATTTATATTCATGTCTTCAGCATGTATTCGTTAGTAAGAGTGCATTATTTTTGTTTTATTTTTTGTATATTATTATGTGTTTTGAAGATTAAATTATTATAATTTAGCCAATTTATTACTATGTTAAGCCAATTGTTGATGTCACTTTCGTACGAATCTTTGTTGAGACATTATATTAGTATTAAGCTGTCGTAGGCTATTAGTACCATAGGATGAAAAGTTTCACTTGGAAGGTAATTGAAATACATACAATAAAAACAATAATGGTCCGAGAACGCTACCCTACGGGACGCCAAATATTGTTTCTCTGGGCGATGATACGTTTTTTAATTCTTTTTTTGATTTCAGACAAACTTTAGAAATCTCTGTGTATTGTTTACGATCACTTAGATAGGATTTTATTTTGCTTTTTTAATTTGCGGGCATTTCCTCGAATGCCATAAGCATGGAGTTTCATGGAGTAAGAGCGTCTCATGATTTACATAATCAAAGGCTTTCGACATATTTGATAAATTGCACATACTGGTATTTTAGCGTCTACGTTTAGCATTATTTTATTTAAAAAGTCGAAATTATTTATATTTTTTCTAAATCCCTTTTGTTCGTCACATAATATGTTAAATTTTGTCTAAAACGCATAAATGAATTCATAGATTACTTTTTATGTTATTTTATTCATTGTATATCGGTCCAGCTGAAAACCAGTGTCGGGCATTATTCGTCCGGCTTATGCTGAGCTGGTTACCCTTTTAGCGCACACTCGAGACACAAAGTGTAGCTCTGTGTATACCTATGTTTAAATTTTATTTGTTTTATACTTTTTTATTTAATTTAAAGTTTTCAGTATTATTTTGTGTGTCTCTGTTTGTGACAAATAAATATATTTCTTTCTTTCTTTATATACGCCAATTGAATATTGTCGAGTAATAGCAAAATTTGACTGTTGGTAGATACAGTATTATATTTGTATGCCTTACTTTTTGCAAGGCCTTTTTAGCTCTATAATTATTTCACCATAAACATAAGTAAGTATTACTTTGTTTATATTTATACAGAATTTCACTATTGTAGCACAATAATCGTCCATTTTCGATGTGATGTCACGCTTGTATTTTAACAGTTAATAACTTTGTAATGTGTTTATATAATCACTGAATAACAATATCACTTGTTTATTGTAGTCCACTTTCACTAATTTACTTATTGAAATATCTTAATTATTGTACAAATTATTTTTAAGAATTAAATATTATTGAGCTAATGTTACTGTGTGAGAGAAGGATACAAGACAGAGACTTTAAAAATTTTTTTATCAGCTAATGATTGTGACTGTGATCTATGTACATTCTTTTCTAATGAAAAAGGGTTTATTTCGTGTAAATTAATGATGTTTGTATATGTATATTATAATTATACTGTATACGTAATACAGTTTTCTGAATGCTAAAATAGTTACCTAGTTCTTAAAGGATTATGTTAATTTAATAAACATTTTTGACTGGGACAGATTTGTCGCTTCAATGGTCCTTTTCATTTCTGACATAGAAAACTGGGTATTTAAAACAAAACATTCTGGATGGAATTTTCACCAGTCGATTTAATAATCAACTTGTAAAAATTCGGTACTCCGAACTTCTAAGTCAAAGATAAACCGTTACCAAAGGCACATAATATGATATTTATATTATTTGATAGCAGTTAAACGCCTTCCATACAGGAGGGTTTGAGTTCGATCCCGGCCTGCGTCTTAAAGTTTTCAGATTCACGTGTGGATCATAATTTTACTATCACTTACTTTAGTGTCGGTAAAGGAAACCTTCGTTAGGAAAATATTCGCAATCGTGTATGTAGTCTGCCAACCCGCACCAGGACAGCGTAGTGGATTAAGGCCTAAACCTTATCATCATGAGAAAAAGCTCATTGCTTTCTGGCTCATTTTAAAAGAGTATTCATGCAGTTTCATGTCGGCTCTTGTCCATAGGATCAACTAATCAGACCGTGCAACTTAAATTCAGACGTTTCATAAGTACCAGGAATTGGTTAATTTGAAATAAAAATATTTGACTTTGATTATGAAAGGCACACGATTATAGTTGTTACCTGTATCCATACAAACAACATTATTATTGTTCATTGATATCATTAATTCAAATCATGATGACTTGGATTTAATCGGTTCACCGGATGTCAAAAAAGATAAAATTATTTGATGTGTTTAGTTTGTCATGATGACATAGCAAAAAATATGAATAGGTATTATTATCAGCACAGAATAGGATGTGGGTTCATGGCCCGTTGCTACCACTGTGAATGCGATCAGGCCACCGCACAGCATATGTTCGAGGAGTGCCCTACACAGGCTACGGGTCACGGCTGATCCTAGTCAATGGGATCGGGCAAGATCTCTCTTTGCCGGTAGTAGTGTTGGCTATGCTTGCACATGCGCATTGCGTATGAAAATTGTAGTACTGTGGTCTCCTTATGTGAGAGCAACATGTATGTACCTATATCCCACACGCTTCAGTCTACTGTCGCTGCTGTGGTGGGGGGCCTCGGGGGTCACGGGCGAGCAATGAGCCGCACACATTTGCTATTTTGTTATAACTCTAATTACGTAGCGTACTCTACTATATTGTAAAGATATTAAAACTCTAGTTTTAAAACTGCACAGTTTTAATATCTTTTAACCTTGCAACTTACAATGACATAAGTAAAGTCGTATAAGAGGCATAAAGCGACAACTTGTGAAATTAAACCATTGTTAGAATTGCCTCAATATTTCTGCCTCATGGACCTAACTCAATTCGACAATCTTCTCGCTTATAAGAGAGATTGGTAAGAGATTTCTTATCTTTCAAGCGTTGATATCTTCGACTCATCATTTATCAGTAAGCCCAACATACAGCTAGACATAGGTATCTCCTAAGTTCCACCACAGTATCTGGTCTTTTGGACTCACATTAAGCTCTTCCACTTGCCCTGATCCCAAGTTACTTGGGGTCGGCGCATTAAGAAAGATTGCAAAGATTTAGACCAGAGTTTCTTAGAGTCGGCCACCAACACCAACCCTCCTTGGATACCTATTCTAGTATTGGTGGTTTACCTGCCACCTGCGGGAATCCAAACAGCTTACCTACCATACTCGCCAGTTTCCAAAGTTCCACAGTCGCCTTCTGCGGGACCCACAGGACGAAACGAGGTAGCCATATTCGTCACCGGATCTAAGCGAATGGCTTGTTTTGACTCACATGATCCACCAAAAAGAATTCGTTCGAAAAATCGGGAGTCAGTCGAATAATTGTATGATAAAACATAGTTACCCACCAAATATATAATATAATTACTCAGTAAAAATCAATTATCTTTACTTACTTGTGCTGAGCTTTCAGCATCATTTAGAAGTATCATAGGTGCCTTGCCAAGCAATCCATCGAACCTTACAATTGGTCCGTACAGTTCAAATAATTTCATTGTACCCTCAACTCCATCCATGTTTTGCAGGTCACCTTAAACATAAAATAAATAATGATAGCACCTTAAATGGCGCATGTTGGCGACTTGATCCTCTCTGCTCCAATTATTGGGAGGGCCTCTCTCTAAAGCCCTAACCAACCGCAGCTCGGACCCCGTCACAGGCACTGGTGTCTTACTATTTTTATATTTAAATATATACCGTTTTCATATTTATGTATATATATTTATAAATATCTATTTATTTAAATGGAAACATTAATGTTTATTTTATACATGAAAGGTAAAACAACCCAGAGCACATGAATACAGCAGGTTGTATAGTTTTAGAATTGATGGCTAATATTTAATCATCATCTCCTCATAGATTTTCATAACAACCGGTTCCGTGCCACCCGCATCCAACGACTCCCAGCGACCTTCTCCAGGTCATCTGTCCATGTTGTCGGAGGTCGTCCCGCACTACATTTCCCGGGACGTGGTCTCCACTCAAGACCTTTTCGTCCCAACGGACATCAGTTCTACGAGCAATGTGCATGGGGGTCTAATGCATGTATGATATGTGATCTGAAACATGGGTATGTTTCATATCACATATCATACATGCATTAGACCTATTATTTCAGTCCACTGATGGACTTCGTATTTAAGAGGTAATAAGATTTTTATTAATAGCGACTATTCACAGGCACTTATGAATAGTCGAGACTTTAGTTGCCACGCTCCAATATGTAGATTTCCTATGGAGAAGAACCGGCAAGAAACTCCATGACTCTTTAAATCATATTATTTATGAGTACAATGTTCTAGAAATGAAGGTTATGTAAAGACGATCTAGGAGAAAACAGTTTATCTAAACTTCTCGAAAAGTAAACTACTAAACAAGCCAAACAATAACATTTATTAAAATTAATGGTAAATCCCCACACTAAGCAAGACAATTGATCAAGGCAATCAGTTCCATGTGGTTCCCAGAAAATAAAAGACCCCCCTCTCCACCCGTCGGTGACATAAAAGGTGATTTATTAGTTAGGAATGATATCAATAGAATGTGCAGCAGCATCCTCTAGTGTGCTAATAACAACAGACTGTCAATTCATCTGCCAAACATGGTGATTATGTCAAGGACCACCAGTGAAAAGCAATGGTAAAACAAAAGCAAATTCCTTACCTCCAGGCAAGAAATGATGCAGTTGCCCAATTATGGGCAAAGACGAAGGTCCAGGGATCTCCTTCCATGACTTCAAGTTGCCATCTGACTTTACAGCTTCGCTTGCTACCGCTATTGTTCTGCAAAGAACATTTATTAGGAAAAACCTTTCATTTGGATGGAAATCTTTGTAATATTCAGACAATTCTTATATGAATCTGTTTTCATAATATTGTTTTGAAAAGGATATAAGGAGCTTCAAGTCGGTGATGTTACGTACATGTACCAGTATCAGCTTTTCGGGTGTCAAACCTAAATATGTTATTTATTTATTTATATACACTTTATTGTACACCACATAATACATAGAGATAAATATTTAAAAAGATACATGTACAATGGGCGGTCTTATCGCACAGGGCGATCTCTTCCAGATCTCTTCTCTCTTTTATTTTGTTAGTACGAGATATATAGAATATCTCCCAACAAGCAGCTTATCGTAAATACTGACTGTTAAACTTACGCCTTGCATGTCGGCTGCATGATGCATCTTTGATTCAAGATTTTTAACTTAATCCGTTCTTGTGTAATAATCTCATTTAATACCAAATCCAAAGATATTGGATTAGATTGATTATTAACTTCGGCCATTCTGTTGTATCCACACGGATACAACAGCGAAATCAGTCGAGCGTGCGAGCATGCTGTACCAGCCGTTGAATTTTGCTTTCCGCTCACTCTCGTTCCATGGTCTGTACGATGCATTAGCCTCATCTTGCGGGGCTAGGCATAAAACACAACTTCTTGTTGGTCTACATGAACCATGGTTGGGGCATACCTGGCCCCACCCGACTTCATAAATAAATTGGTTATAATATTTTATATATCGTGTAGGGTTTTTGAAGTCGGTATTTTTTTTTTTGTAAAAATGTTTAATTTGTTTCTATTTAGTGTAAATAAATGTAAGATTTTTTTTCAATTTGGTATCAGTATTTAACACTAAAAATAAGAATGACTCAAAATCAGTTCTCTCATCTGAGAGGAATCGAAATTATTAAGACGTCGTCTAGATAAGCGTAGTCAAATTAATCTGTTTATTGAAGCTGGTTAAAAAATAAAATGAAATGAAATTGATATGGAACCAAACCGAAAGCATTTTGCACCAGTTAAAAAAGTAATTGCTCAAATCGGTCTACAAATACAATAAAAAAAAAACAATCGGAGTAATCGGTGCACATACATAAAAAATACGCATCGAATTGAGAACCTCCTCCTTTTTGAAGTCGGTTAAAAATGAACATTGACATCGGTATTTGCATTTACAAGGTTAAATAGTGTGACAGTGACTATAATTATGTATACCTTGAGGTATTAAGAAGTGGTAAAAAAAATTACGTCTACCTTATGATGCGCACTATACCGATTTATTTAATACTTAGTCCATCATAATCTCCACCATACTTAAGCAAAGACCGTTGTCAGAATTCATGTAAGCAAACTATAAGCCATATTTTTTAGGATATCACCAAGGGTCTGACCCTTAGTTAGATAGATACTTTATAAATATAGACGTCGAGCATAACATATCTATCTATACCGTGTGGTGCCGGATCAGAATACCACCACCCCATCTCTACTCGTGGGTGTCGTAAAAGTCGACTAAGGGATTAGTCGGAGGATGGGCAGCAGCGTCCTTCGAGCCCAACCCGTCTGCCAAGCGTGGCGATTATGGCAAATACCCCCAATGAACCCACAACACACCCATATCGGTCGTTGTGGTGCTCTTTGGGGGAGGCCTGTGTCCAGCAGTGGACTTCATTCGGCCGAAATGATGAACATATCCCTATTGAAAACGAAGGGATCGCGAGATTTCGCGGGAGTCACGTGAATACCCCCTAAATTGAATTCAAATAGATAATAGCAAACGGATTGTCATCTGAGAGCAATGTACATTATTTTTCGTATCTTACTTACACACAGCCACTCCGTGATTTATATACGAACAAACAGATCTCGTATATATTATTTTATTTTGGTCCGATCAGTAGGAATTAGTGTATTTAATAGTAATAATATAACGTAATGTACGGTCCAACAAAAATAACTAACTTTATTATTTTCATTTGTTTTGTATTTTAATAAATAAAGTTGCAATTCGAGTATAGAAAATATACATTTTTACGACAATTTATTAAAAAAATGTGCACTAGTAAAGAAAACGCTCGTCGGTGTAGTCGTGTGAAGATGGTATAATGGTGACGAAAAAAAGTACTAAAATATTATCTTTACTTAATATTTCATCAGTAAATGTAAAAATAAAAATGAAATTTACATTTTGCACTTAAATAAATTTATTTATTTATTTATTTATTTTAGGAAGATCAACAGCATGTAATATTAAACATAAACGATAATTGTAAGTGTCAGCAAGCCAATTACAGATCTTCACGAATAAACAGTAGTTTACAATTAAGTGAACAAATAACAAAATAACATAAATCAAACAAAAATATAACCCTGCACCACAACTACTTAGTGTTTAGAGAAAAAGTCTTGACTAAGCACCCGTCTTACTGTTTCCAGCTTAGTGTTAAAAATGTCAATATCAAACATTTTACATTGTTTGTTTAAACAACTGCTCGCTCGCCACAGAAACGCATTCTGGCGGTAATTAGTAGACACCAAGGGGAGATGAATGGGATTGTTATGCCTTGCCGTTATTCTAGGTACATTAAACGGTATTCTACAGAGAAGATCAGGACAGTCGATCGTACCTTTGAGTAAATTTAAGATGTAGGTGACGTCAGCTATCTCACGACGTTTTGCTAATGGAAGAATGTGGAACTTGGCACAAAGCTTCAAGTAATCATCAGAGGAGTACCGAAGATGCAATCGGTAACACATATATTTTGTGAATTTTCGTTGGATATTCTCTAATCTGGAAATATATATGTCATAGCAGGGGTTCCAAACCTGACTGGCATATTCAAGTATACTACGTACGAATGTGCAATATAGGATTTTGAAGGTTTTAGCATTTTTAAAGTTTTTAGACATTCGCATCACAAATCCCAATGATCGTGATGCCTTGCTGATAATAGTATCTATATGGTCATTGAATAGCAGCTTAGAGTCATGGGTGACACCAAGGTCGCGTACGTTGCAGCGCCTCAATAAACTATGCCCTTTAAGAAAATATTCGGACGGCATAATATTTGTCTTTCTACTGTAAGTAACCACCGAACACTTAGATGGATTCAAGTCAAGCTTATTCTTAGTGCAATAATCGTCCAATCGAATTAAATCATTCTGGAGCATTAGAATATCCGTCGTTGTTGATACAGTCTGGAATATCTTCATGTCGTCGGCAAAACATAATAACTGTGAATGGTGGAAGCACTGATCGATGTCGTTTACAAAGATTAGAAATAGCAAAGGACCTAAAAGGGAGCCTTGAGGTACTCCGCTGGGCACGATAACCCAACTAGAGATATAATTATTAATAACTACAGCTTGAGAGCGATTGGATATATACGATGAGAGCCATCGTAGCAGATCTCCTCTTATGCCAATCTGCTCCAGCTTATGAATTAGGATAAAGTGGTCTATTCTGTCGAAACATTTACTATAATCTGTGTACACGACATCGACCTGCTTTCCTTTACTCAATGCCTCAGATATGTAATCATTTAATAGGATAAGGTTAGATGTTGTTGAACGCCCCTTCACGAAACCGTGTTGAAAAACGTTGAAACTGTTTTTTAGAGCCGCGTATAACTGGTTATAAACTATTTTTTCAAACACCTTAGCCAAGACACATAATTTCGAAAGAGGCCTGTAATTGGTGGCATCTGTCTTAGTTCCTTTTTTGTGAATCGGGGTAATGAACGCCGACTTCCACATAAACGGCACGGTACACTCAGACAACGATTTAGAAAATAATAATGCAACAGGTACGGATATAGTGTCTGAGCAATTGGCTAGGAAAATGGGTGGTAAAAGATCAGGCCCCGCCGACTTTTTGAGATCAAGAGTTTTAAGTATTTTGACTAGGTCAATATAATTTATGGAAATGCTAGATATATCGGAAAGAGGGTGGTAATTATCAAAAGAAGGAGTCGTTGCAGGTTGAGAGTGTGGCAAAAATGTTGAGTGAAAATATTCAGAGAAAACATTACATATGGCTTCCCCAGTGTTGGCAATTTTATTGCCAAATTTTACTGAGCCAGGAATGCTATTTGATGTTTTGCGGTTACTTACAAATGTCCAAAAATATTTGGGATTGCCCTTAATGGATTCTTCAACAGATGATATATAATTTTGGTAACACTCAGTCTCAAGTTTCTTAACTCGTAATCTGAGTAATTTAAACGACTCAAAATCAGATCGATTTGCATATTTTTTAAATTTCCCTAAGAATTTATATTTTTCTTTGATACATTTTTTTAATGCCGGAGTATACCACACAGGAAAAGTATTACTAGAATTCAATTTAGTTACAGGTACATATTTATCAATTAAACGCCTAATGAGTTCATAAAAATATTCAATTGCATCTTCCATAGACCGATTATAAATCTCATTGCGCCAGTCGATGTTCTGAATTTCCGTATTTATAGAAATATAGTCGCCTTTACGAAACTTATAATTAGTTCGCGTTGCAGGTTTTAGGTAAGACAATTCGGAAGATGTGACTGTTATGGAAAGAGCTTTGTGGTGTGGATCGATCGGCACTAATGGCTCATCACACTCAGAAACAGTTAGAATATCATTCGATAGAACAAGATCCAATATCCTACCGTACCTGTTGTTTACGTAGTTGTATTGAGATAAGTTGTGGGTATGTAGTGAATCAACTAACGAATATTCATCCACAGTATTCACATTACTCGGTAATAATATATGGTCCACGTTACTTAGATCCCATGATATACTACTCAAATTAAAATCGCCAATTATTAAATACCTATCGTCCGGATTACATATCATAATTTTATCTAATTTGGATAAAAAGTTACTAAGTTGAGCGGAGAAAGATAAACCCGAATTTTGCCGACAAAGATAAAGAACACACAAGTACAAATTACACCGTGTGCCACTATTCAAATCACTGATAGGTAGCATGAGCCATAGATCCTCCGCTGTCGATGCAAAATTAGGTTGCCAATGGGCGACTATGTTTTTCCGCACTGCAATAAGTACTCCGCCACCACGGGTTTGATTGGTAAGCTCATAATCTCTATCCCGCCGCCAAACTATATAACGATTATCGAACAATTCCGAATCAGTCACACTATTCGTTAACCAGGTCTCCGTTAAAACCACTATGTCATAGGAACCAATACATAAGTTTCTAAAAAAAGTTATTGTTTTGGAACGAAGTCCCCGAACGTTTTGATAATAAATCATTAGATCAGTCTTACGACGTATATTTACTTCAATGGTAGTCATTGCAATAATATGTTAATAGAAACCTAGTAGGCAATCTCGTAGAATACAAAGGCAAGAAATTGATAATACACTCATAAGTGGGATTATGTGGGTAAATTAAGAAATATGCAACTAAAAAATAAAAGTATTGGGTGACGTTAAAATTAATTGAATAATCATGCGCAAGCGCAAGCTTCCATCTATGATAGAAATAAACAGATGCTAAAAACTGTAGAGCGAGCGAGACAGTAATATGTAATTGATTTTTTACTAAGCTATGAACCGGCCGGTGGATCCAAGTAAGTGAGCGGGGCGTTCTCACAATCCATACGGCAGAGATAACCAATCTAATGTTATTGAAGTAGATTATGCTAGCAGAGTTACAACAGGAGCGAAAACAGTTGCAATATAACAATTTAGTCAGACATACACTTATAACAAAGCTCGTGATATCGAATAGGCGAACGATTAAGCAATTTTGTTTAAATCCTGAATTTTAGTAAGGATAAATGTGCGGGAAGTGTCATTCTTTCGCACGTGGATTTTTCCGAACTTAACCCAAACATAATTGAAGTTATTCAATTTTGCAGTTTCTCGGGTTTTGTTTAGTAGTAGTTTCGTTTCCGTGTTTAAATGATCATTAACATATACTTGTTTTGGTGAATCCCGGAATCCTAAATCCTCAGCTTTCAAAGTCTTCAGCGCTCGTGCAGATGCTATGAACTCCTCCTTTACATACCGATTTATAAAACTGACTATTATGGACTTCTCCTTTGAGTTATATGAGGGGATTCTAGATATGTAGTTGATTTGTGCTTTAGGAACTTGATAGCCAACCTTCATGCCGATCGTGTCCATAATATTGAAGAGGTTCTCATCCTTCTTTTGTGGAACACCCTTAATTTCAACGTTATTCAAACGTGACCTGTGATCATTTATCGACATTTGAAGCTTCACTTCAATTAGGCTTGATTCAAGTGCTATATACTTAAGTTCAAGGTCATTAGCGTTTTTTTCTACACTGGTCAATCTGGTAGTAAATTCAGCGATCTTGTCATTGGCAAAGTCACAAGAGGTTTTCAAGTCCACAAGCTCATTTCTTATGCATTTGATATCTTCAAACACAGTTGGTAATCCGACGAGTTGCAGTTTTAAATCTTTAATTTCCTTGATCAAGTCTGCCAATGTTATCTGTTCCTCAACAGGTGAATGTGAAGGTGAAGGGGATGGTGCTCTGCATAATGCACATTTCCAGGTGGATTTACGTGCTCCTAGCCGTTTCCATCCGGCTTCGGTAATATTGGCACAACCGAAATCTAATTGCTTAGTGCATGCGGCACATTGGACACCCGCACCTTTAGCAAAATTATTGTTGCAAATATCGCACTTCATCACTACTACGAAAGGTTGACGATATATGAAAGACGCCAATTGCACTAGATACGTGTTACTAAGACCGATGCTCACAGTGATGAGATTTGTTTTTATTGTTCGTTTTCAACTAATACGTTTACCTGAACCGAATAGAAGTTTACTTTCATAACCTTTGCGACGAAAGACTAAAGGATGTAGAATATGTAAAACAATAACAATTAACGGCCAAATTCAACCTTATTCAGCCTAACCAGACTATCAAAATATCCAGCATTTTGTTGATAGATGATGTAAATGTACAATCTATAAAACCTAGAGATTACGTCTTGAAATAAAGTTCACTATTTAAGTAATAAAACCTGTTGTGCGCATGAAGTTGAAGGAATCAACATAACCTGCTTTAGTATCAAATCATTTTCAACCGACATATGTACATCATCATCATCATATCGGCCATACAACGTCCAGTATTGAATAAAGTCCTCCCCAATAGATTTCTACAACTGTGTTATCATATTGGGGGGAATTTGTCAGTACTCGGCACGCTTGGCAGGCGGGTTGGTGAGCGCAGAATGGCTACTGTTCCACAGAAAGGACGCTGCTGCCCATCCCTCTGGTTTAGATTCCCTTAGTCGCCTTTTACGACATCCACGGGAGGAGATGGAGTGGTGTTATATTCTTAATCCGGACACCACATGGATAATGTACATCATACATGAATTCAATTTCACGTTGCAATCACAAACTTCTTTAATATTAATAACATGGCTTACCTTAAAAACTCCTTATTAAATGACACTAAATTTAATATCGGCTTTAGCTTCGACGTCTGCATATTTATGATGTTAATCACACAATAACACAATAATTCACCGAGTTGTTATCTCATCACTTGTGGCACTATTACAAAACTCGAGATAACACTATGTCAATATGCACGCCAGTTTGTTTAGATTATAAAATTATGTGATTTTGAAGTTAAGTGCTAAAAGTTATGTCCTATATTATGGGATACTCTAGTTGACTAGACTCTAGACTCTGAACTAACTACCACTCACCACGCATTTTTAAAGTAAACAAAAAAATACATAATACAAATACAATTGATAGATAACGCACATAATGGAACGACATGTTATGATGTTTGATGATGATCGTCATGTCCAATCATATATGCAGGAGCGAATAGTCGTACGAGACGCGCGGGTGTTTATAAACGCTCATGACCTTCGCTATTATTCAATTGGCTCCTAACGGAGTTGAATGATTAATACAAAGTAGCTTTGATCATTTAAATTGTAGTCTTATTGTGTTGTAGTAAAGTCGGTTTCGGTTGGGCTAGGATCTTGTTGTGTAATTTTGAATGGTGTATGCGATTCAATTTGCGGGTGCAAATTGTCCTGTACCTGGGCGATCCAAAGTTGCCACGAGAGAAAAATTTATACAGAAGATTTTTGTGCACATTTTACTGTTGTAAAACTGTAACGAGTTCGTTTCGGTGTAAATAGAAAATAAATATGAGTAAAAGATTTTGGAATGTAGGTATATCTTTTTTAAGTGTTTATGTTTGTTTATTAGTTGAAGTGCGCAATACGCACCTTTAGTACGCGTGTATGAATTGCGCATAGTCAAGTTCTATTATGGGGAATAATTAACACATTATTAACAAATGCATATTGGGGTATTGTTAACACATGCACCGTAACCTGACACCAAAAGTCATACAGGTATTGGATGTTTTCTCGTTTTCAATTATATGCTTGTGCATCATAATCATATCACCATTGTCACCAAAGGACCTCCATTGCTGAACAAAGCTAGAAGAAACCGTAAACTGACTTGGCAATGTGCGGGACACACAGCCCGTAGCACTGATGGCCGTTAAGATAGAATGGTTCTCGAGTGGAGTCGACGCACCAAAAAACGTAGTGTGGGATGACCTCCAATGAAATGGACAGACGATCTGGCGAACGTTGCTGGGAGTCGTCGGATGTGGCCAGCATGTAACCGTTCGTTGTGGGTCTATGGGCGAGACGTTTGTTTATTGCACGAATAAATATACATAGATATTGTTTGTTTCATTTTCTAACGTAGTTTTCTGTACATCTGGTAGGAAACTGCGCTGCACGGTAGGGACAGTCCAGTAATTATTATTCATTTCTTATATCCTTCGAACTCTGCTAATACGGATTTACACAGACTCTCTTCAAGCTAACTTCATTCTACTCCAAAAATCACTTTGCCATACCTCATTAAATGACTGAGGTATCTTAGAGGAGATTATGTATATGGGATACGGTTATCGTCATCAATTGTGGCGTTACTACTAATAGCTTGGAACGGTACGTGATAATTAGGCCGAGAAGATTTTTTTACTGAATTATAATCCGCATATGAATTTAAAAAGGCAGGGGTGTGGCCTGTGATCCATCTCAGACCCTCTTGTATAGAAGGCAAACGTTCAACCACTAGGCTACTAGGCACTGCTGCTCTAGTGTGATCATACGAGGACCTGGAGCCCCCCTAAGGTGCCGAAGATGACCGCCCCAGTGGTTTTAGCCGGTAGGAGTCCGGCGTGCCCCTTCGTCCTACCCCGGGGCGGAGGAAGTTCATGAAGAATTTCCACTGAGCCCAATAAAAAAAAGGTTAGCACTGCTACACTGAATTTGGCTATCAGTTGCGTTAACGGTGAGGAAAAAATCGTGAGGAAACCTGCCTTCCCTGTGAGGGATACAAAGAGAAAATGGTTCTCAACGGTGTATGTAGTCCGTCAACCCGCAATATGCCAGTGTGGTGGACTAAGGCCTAAAATCTCTCTCATCGTGAGAAAAGACCCGTGCCCACCAGTGTAACACTAATGGGCTGATCATGTATGTGCCGAATAAGTAAGTTGCCCTTCAACTTCAAATTCAAGTTTTTCGACATTATTTCACATTGACTGCAAAAGATTAATTGGCAAACTTATGTTATTTATTACGTTGAATTAAAATACGTATTGCTCGAAAATAAAGCCCTTTTCCAATATTATTTACAAGACGTATCTAGGATCAAAAATATAAGCCTAATAGTTTTCATGACATATTTTCGATGTCAAGCCCATCACGCTACTGAAAGATCCATCAGATTTACTTTGTACACCATTATTGAACAAAATGGGCTCGTCCTATTGAACTCGAACCGATATAACTAGATACTATTATCGGCCGATAAATGTGCATCTACACTCGAAAGAGCTTGCTATATGGTGTTATATTTATTTTATTTAATAGATTGTTCTAGTTCTGAATAAAAAGAACTTGAATCTATATGAAAGATATAGATTCAAGTAAGTACTTTTTTTAGGGTGCCAAACGTTCGAAGGAAAAAGCGGCGGTACCCTTATAGGATCATTCGCGTGTCTCTCTGTCTGTCCGTCTGTCACAGCCGATTTGCTCCGAATCTACAAAAAAAATGCGGTAGTGTGATGCGTTTCAGTTATATAAGATAAAATATAACTGTACTTGTAACTCCATAATCCTGAGCTGAAATAAGTTAGACCTTTGCAATCGAGCCGAAAACTTTGACTTATTAAATTTGTTTAGTAATTACAAAGTAAGATATTATTGCAATAACATAGCATATTAAGCATTATTTAATTGAGTCTGCAAACTTCATAAATTTACTTGCGGTTTACTTTAATTTAAAGCAAACAACCTTTTAGTGAATGAATATACATAAACCATAGCATTTAGCTCCAGTATATTCTCTTTATTTATTTCTACTTACTAATAGCTTTTTGGTCTCTTTTATGATTCTTCTATGTTACTGTATGAATGGCTTTTTACTCCCATTGTGATTCGTTTTAGAGTTATCGTGCGATGCGAATTTATAAAGAGGCTAACAGCATATCGAGAGAGTCACGTGCACCGATAAATCTTTGCCCTTTTTGTCGTGAAGAAATACTCTTAGGCTTCCTCCGCCTTGGGATGGGCGAAGAGGCATGCCGGACTCTTACCGGCCAAACCCCATGTTGTTCCTTCCACTTACCTATCACTGGAGGTGAGGTGTTCGCCTTGTAATCATTGGACCACGCCTCCGGCAGATATCGGTAGTCACATGGTCTGACAAGCCCCGCCTCTGTGCGAGCTGGTCAGCCACACATCCCTTCAGGGAGGCGCGCGTAGAACACAAAGCGCCGCCATCTGGGGCCTGTTTCTGTTTGGGTGACAGACTGTCCCTAAGCCTACTAAGCCCTAAGCTGTATAGAAGCCTGTAAGTCCAGTGTATATTATGTTTCGCCGATCAGGCCACATGTCATAATAATGCACTTAATTTTGTAAAGTAGATAATTGGACGCCGCGCTTATATGTACATAAATTAATGTTAATCGACAGTATCATCAGTAATGTCACTGTAATCTATTCTATACTATAATAAAATCGTAGAGATACAAAAACTGAACAATGAATATTTTTTGAAAAATATCACTCACCCGTGCTCCAGGAACGAGACTGTTGCCAAAACTGCAATTTTTTGAATTTCTGTGTTTGTCTGTTTCTGTGTTGGATGTTACCGCTAAAACTACAGTATAGAATTCGTTGAAATTTGGCAAAAATGTCTGTTACTATTCAAGGATAGATCTAGAATACTTCAACTAAAAATCATCATGCTTTTATACATGGGAGGTGAGTAGTATAACAATATGTCTACAAAGTTTTGTTTTACAGCGAATTTTAGGAAACAATCACACAAATGAACACATTCGTTATCAGTACGTAATAAGAATGATTAAAAAAAACATTATTATCACGCTCTATCAAAAGGGAGCTAAGCGACAGATTTTAAAAATGAGAAAGCTTATTTCGTAACCAACCGTCGTTCGTAGTTTTTGCAACCGGTTACGTAGCCTGCTAAACTAACACGCGGGTTGTCATTGCTTTGATCTCGGGATCACACCCACCTCTAAAATCATACTTTTTGGATTTTGTTTTGCATTAAATTTATTGTCTTGAAATTATATTGAATATTCTGTCTGGTCTGTAGTTGATATTTTATTATATGATAAATCACGGGTTCAAGGCAACAGATGTCGCTAGCAGTTCTTTCCTTTGAACTAAGTCATAAGTTTTCATTTGTATTTCACATAAATTGTCATCATGAAATGGACTTGTTTAATAAAGTATTTGTTTGTCAATTTATTAGTGAAAAACTATTGACTTCGGTGCCAAAAGTGCATTTTCGTAACTGCTGTGTGTCCTAAGCAAAAAAGCATGATAAAATATTTGTTTTGTTATCCTTAAATAAAGGATAATATATTCAATTTCAAAAGTTTTTGGGTTACTTAGTTTTATAATTATTAAATTTATAAAGTTTAAATACTTATTTCTTTCTTCTAACTAGATGGTGTTACTGTCGAATTACATCACGGTATGGCTTCATGGGCAAAACGTGAGGTTAAGGGTCAGCTCAGATTAAACGTAGTATGTTTCCCAACACGCTTACATCTCTACAGCACCATTTAAAATATTAACAATCACATGACGAACGTTGAAATAAGATTTCTGACACACATCCCTAATGTTCATTCATATCCATGATCATACGCTTACACAATTTTTTTCATTCATCTGTGCCCTCGTGTATACTTTCATTTTCTTCCGTCCCATCTAAAAACATTTTCTTTTTTTGTTCATCATTCATCATCATTTCGGCCGAATGAAGTCCACTGCTGGACACATGCCTCCCCCAAAGATCACCACAACCACCGATATGGACGTGTTGTGGGCTCATTGGGGGGTTTTGCCATAATCGCCACGCTTGGCGGGCGGGTTGGCGATCGCAGTTGAGTTGTTAATGTACTCGAAGGACGCTGCTGCCCATCCTCCGGCCAAACCCTTAGTCGACTTTTACGCCACCCATGGGAGGAGATGGGGTGGTGGCATTCTGAGCCATTCAGCACCACACGGCTTTTTTTGTTCAACCATTTTATATTAGACGGGTCTTCGGGAATTAGTAGCAACACTCGTCTATTAAAATTATGGTTTCATTGCTTAAATAAATAAAACGCATCACACTACCGCAATTTGAGTTACATTTCGTTTTCTCTTTACCTGTGTGACATCGGTCGGGACTGGTCAGCTTTTTAGTGCTATGGCAAAACGTAATTTGGCCTTTTACGTGAGAAACCCGTGACGGTTTTGCCGTCCGGCAACATTCATGGGGATCGTCATACGATTATGGAGGCCTGAACAGGGGGTCTGCCCGTCTTCTATGGATCTGACACATTCGCCTATTATCCTATATTATCCTTACATAGCTGAAGGCACGGTGTGTACAGTGGCTGATACAGTCGGATGCTGCGCTCCGTGTCGCGGGTTTAATTCCCGCACGGAACAAATATTTGTACGATCTGCAGGTAGATGTTCAAAGTCTGGGTATATTGTATCTGTAAATGCACCCGCGTCACAGGAGAAATCCTAGTGTGGGGCAACGTTTATTTTAAGAATAAAAGAAATGATAGTAATTTTTCCTAACTTTTTTCTCAATTCTATTGTGACAATAAGACTGCTTTTAACATAATTCAAAATTTATTTTTAATTTTAATTAATGTCAGTAACCGGAACGGGGCATCTATTTTTTTTACTGTTTAGAGTTCCAAACACATTGTTTACATAAATAAAAAATCTGAGATTAACTTTAACACTTTCACACTTATGTGGAATGTAATTATTTACATTTATAGTTACAAATGAAACTACGTATGATAGAAAAACATTAATTTAGCTATTATAATTCCGCACAAACATTTTGTTATCGGCTCGTTTTAATACATTTCTTACTGATCTAACCAGAATTTCATGACCCACATGAATCTCACCACATTCTCACAATCGATTGGCCCAACATATAGTTCTGCCTGAAACGAGCATGCTCGTCTCCGAGTTTGTAAAATAAGCCAGTTTTGCTTTCGATGGGATTTACCGAAGGACCCTCCATTTCCTTATCCATGAGAAATTAACCTTCGCCCTGGTTTGGAGGATCTTAGCTATACTAACGGGGCTATTGCGGGAGTAGTATAAGGCTGTGTCGTTGGCGAAGAGGTAGGTAGGGCTGGTTCACAAGTTAAAAGTCGCTCAGCGAGCAATGGAGAGGGCTATGCTCGGAGTCTCTCTGAAGGATAAAATCAGAAATGAAGTGATCCGACAGAGAACCAAAGTTATCGACATAGCTCATAGGATTAGTAAGCTGAAGTGGCATTGGGCTGGCCATACTAGTCGTAGAACGGACATCCGTTGGGGAAAACGTGTTCTTGAGTGGAGACCGCGTCTTGGTAAACGTAGGGTAGGACGCCTTCAAGCTCGGTGGAGTGATGACCTGCGCAAGGTGGCTGGCAGTAGCTGGATGAGAGTAGCCGAGGATCGCGATCAGTCGCATGCACTTGAAGAGGCCTATGTCCAGCAGTGGACTGCGATAGGCTGATGATGATGATGGTGGTTGGCGAAGAGTGCTAACTTGGGCGAGTAATGGGTTGCTTCATCGGTTCTGTCACTGGTGTACAGCCAGAACAATAGTGGAGCTAGCACGGATCCTTGTGGGACACCGGCTCTTATGGGATGAGGGGTGTACCCTTAATGCAAAAGTGGAAACTGTGATTTGACAAGTACACTCAAATGATGAGTATAAGACGGTCAGGCAATCCGAATTTATACAGCTATAAGCAATAAGCCGTTGTACCAGACATTGTCAAATGCTTTTGCCACATCGGAATAGTACTCCCGTCCTCATGCTGTTATGGAATTCGAACGTGATATGTTCAACTAATTAATGCATTTGTTAAACATAGGAGTGTTTGGCTTATCGCAAAGGAATTGAGAAGACTTATGGGGTGATAACTGGTGGGTTTACCGGGTTTGTGAATACTAATACTTGTGGTCTCTTTCCACTTGTGTGGAAACAGGTTGTTTATCAATGCCGCATTAAAAAAGTTAGTCATTAAAATTATAAAATGGTTTGGGAAGAGTTTAAACACCTTAATGGTGTGATACCTTCTGTTCGTGATCTTTTTTTTATTGATCCGGTGGAAATACATCATGTACTTCCTCCACCCCGGGAAAGGGCGGAGGGGTATGCCGGATCTTCATCTAGAGCAGTCTTTCCCAACGTGGGCGATAACGCCCCCTTGTGGGTGCTGCAGGCCTAAAGGGGGACGGTAAGAGACCCAGAAAAAAGGGGGCATTGTGTAGGGCTTTGGGGTCGATTTATAATTTCATCTACCTAGCTAGGAAGACTCTTAGACACCGACTGAGCTCTCGACTCTCGACTACATCTTGTGAACATCAACTAATATTAATTAAGATATAGCTCAAACTCGGTTCGATATAAAAGACCGCGGGCAATCATGTTTTAACAAGTTTTTGTTAAATAATCCGAATTGTACATTCCTATACCAATCGGCTGGTTCTATAATACTTGTTCTTGCTTGTCGAGTACGATTGGGCGTCGAATGAGATAAACGAGTTTATGCCCGTTTGTCTTATTCCTGTTGGTGCGTGCTGCTTATGCAATCCTATATAAACGACGTAAATTTATTTTATTTTCATTTGCGGTTTCGCGCATAATAGATAAGCAGTACTTGATTTCAAAACTTACGTATTTCTTAAAACAAAACAATGTCGCAAGTAAAAAAGAAGAGACGGCAATACTCTGCGAAATATATTAAATTCGGATTTATTGAAAATCCCACAAACCCGTCGTCGCCTTTGTGTCTTCTATGTCTAAAAACATTTTCGAACGAAGCAATGAAGCCTTCAAGACTGCAAGATCATTTGAATAAAATGCATCCAGATAAGACAGAAAAGAATGTAGCATATTTTCAAGACCTAGAGAAGAAGCATAATACTCAGCCAAGTGTATCAAAACTATTTTCGGCGGCTGCTAAGCAAGATGACGACGGACTTCGAGCTTCGTACAATATCTCTTTGTTAATTGCTCAAAAAGGCAAACCACACAACATCGGAGAAGAGTTAATTTTGCCAGCAATAAAGGAAGTAATAACTACTGTGCTTCATAAACCGGCCGCAGATATTATCCGAAAAATTCCTTTGAGTAATAATTCTGTGCAAAGACGAATTGATGAAATGGCTGAAAACATTGAAGAATCATTGTGCAATCATCTGAGGACTAGTCAATTCTCAATTCAGCTCGATGAGTCCACTTTACCAACTAATGAAGCGTTGTTGCTATCTTACGTGAGGTTTATTAAAGATGAGAAAATACGTGAAGAACTATTGTTTGCCAGAAATTTGGAGACAGATACAAAAGGCGAAACGACTATTTCAATCACTGCAATATGTCATCAAAGCAGTCAATAAAATCCGTAGCAGCTCTTTGAATGATAGATTATTTCATCAGCTTTGTGTTACTAATGACGAAGATTTCAACCGTTTGTTGCTTCATACCGAAGTTCGTTGGCTGTCAAGAGGCAATTGTCTGATTCGATTTTACAACCTGTTTGACTCTATGATAGAGTTCTTGGATACTAAAGATACAGAACTGCGCAACAAGCTCATAACATCAAAGAATGATATAGCTTACATGACAGACCTGTATAAAATGTTCAACGACACGAACCTCCAACTGCAAGGCGATGAACTAAATTTAATTAAAACAAAAAATGTCGTTGCTGCTTTCGCAGCCAAACTGCTTCTGCACAAAAAGAATATGGGCAGACGTGAGTTTCACAATTTTCCGAATTTATCAGTATACTGCAGTAACGACGACTTGTTTGCCTACTGCCAACATTTGGAAAACCTCCACATTGACTTCACCGAACGATACCAGGACATTTTAAACTTGGAAATACCAGACTGGGTGTTGGATCCGTTTTCAGATGTCAACACAGCGATGTCACCTCAGCTGGAAGAAGAACTTATAGAATTGACAACAAACGAAGAAATAAAAATCAAGTTCAAAAATGGATATCAAGAATTTTGGCTACAAAAACCGATCCCGCAATTGTACCCTGGATTGTGGTCAATTGTTCAACGATTTTTGATAGCATTCCCATCGTCATATTTGTGTGAACGTGGATTTAGTGCTGTGGCAACGCTGCTTACTAAAAAGAGAAATCGTTTGCTTGTTACCGAACGTGGTGACTTGCGGCTGTTTTTGAGTAAATTGGAACCTGATATCAACAAACTTATTGAACAGCATCAGATTCAACCTTCACATTAGTTTTTATATAAGAATTGATTATGTTTGTTTTATTTTCAATAAAAGATACTCTGTCCGAATACTATAAATTTGCGTTTCAATAATCAGTTATAAGTACTTAGCGGTTTTTAAGTATGTTTAAAAAGGGGGGCGTTAAAAAATAATTTATTCTTAAAGTGGGCAGTAGACAAAAAAAGGTTGGGAACCCCTGATCTAGAGCCACCCATAGGTGCCACGCTTTTAGGCACATCTCGGAGGGAATGACAGTAAAGCGGTCAACCCCTCTAGCGGAGGGAAGGTAACTGTAAAGAGGCCACCTACCCAGGCATTTCTCAGGGGGATTGTAAAGGATTGCCCCGAAATCTCGCTATGCACTGTGCTGCGCTCACAGTGACCACATGCGAACCGCTGTCTTCCTGGGGGTCGCTTGGTTTGTGCACGCAGATTTCCCAATAAGCGCGCTCGCGACCCCCAATGCCCCCACCATATAAAGACGATAGACGGGGCTCAAGCGTGTTGGACACGGGCGCCGTGGGGGTTGTTACCCCTGCTCCATGTCCTCCTTCTCCGAGCGGGATCAGCCCTGTGCCAGCCGTGTGCTATGTGGTATCCTGATCGTCTCCACAGTGGTGGCACTGTGCCGTGACCTCACGTCCTGTTCTGTGCAAGTACGCACCGGAACAACCGTGTCCGGTGAATACCTGCGTCAGGCGGAATATGACGCTCGCTCCTTTGGAGCCAGGCTCCGAAGAGCGCAGGACAGCCTCAACGACGCGCATTTGCGCGTACTGTGGCAGCATCAGCCGCTCGCGCCACAGCTCGAGTGCACGCCGCCGAGCCTGCCGCCTCATACTTTTAAGCGCCCCCCTGAAGGAATCGTGACTTTATCTACCGTGACAGAACCGAGTGGGCCATCAGTTTCTTCGACAGGTGGAATGGCGGCTCTCAATTTTGGCAATGACTACAGTCTCAGACCAAGCTCACCTTAGCTTGGTCTACTGGTAGAGTGCTTGGAGAACATTGTGTTTCTAATTATAGTCCATTGACGAAAAATCTGAATACCTAGCCGTCTGTCTAGAAGCACAATGTTCCGCAAGCACTCTACCAGTAGACCAAGCTCACCTCACCGAGGTCAATGCCGAAGGTGAACGAAGACGTCCCTTCTGTTAGAGAGGGTGATCGCTTTACAGTCATTCCCTTCTAGATGTGCCTAAGGACGAGGCGGCTACAAGCGGCTCTCGTGTGACTGTATCAAGGACCTCTCTGGTTTAGATAAATACCACCGAATACTGAAACGCCGGTTAATATTAATTCCCGCTTTAAAGCTTTTGAGCCACCCAATTTTGTACCGAAAACAGGTTTCTCGAATAGTATAACCGGGATTAAATATTAACTGGCGTTTTAGTCTTCGGCTGTTAGTCGCTTTATACGACATCCAGGGGAAGAAAGTGATGGTGTGGTGATATATTCTTAATCCGGATACCGGAACTAATTGCTATAACTAACATATATTTACCAAAGTACATTTAAATTTAAATGTAGTCCAGTGATGACATATGGAACAGAGACGTGGTCACTCACAATGAGCCTCATAAGAAAGCTCTAGGTCACTCAGCGAGCTACGGAGAGAGCTTTGCTTGGTATTTCTCTACGAGACCGAATCAGAATTCAGGTGATCCGTAGAAGAACTAAAGTTGTCGACATAGCTGAAAGGATTAGTAAACTGAAGGGGCAATGGGCAGGGCACATTGCTCGTAGAACTGATGGCCGTTGGGCACAAAGGTTCTCGAATGGAGACCGCCTTTGTTCGCCTTTGCTCAGCCACGTACTGTGGCTGATATGATGAATTATTCTGATTTTAATTTTATGTACTTATTTTATTATTATTTACGTTGATTGACCATGAAATAGTATAATTACACAAATTAGCATGCATTTAAATAGCTGCCATTAGCAGCGCCAAACTCCTAAGACCGGGCGGTACTTAGAAGCGCGGTACCACTGACGAGCCCCTCAAAGTCTCTAACTCAAAGTTTTTATTGCTAAAAGGATCGAATACACACACACATAATAAAAGTCAACAGTTAAGGTGGATGGTTCGGAAAAGTCGGTCTTATGGAGAAGAGCTGGCCAGAAACTCGATTATTTTGAAAGAGCGTCTATCTATTAAAAGAAAGTGATATTAAAATTTTAATATCACGTTTTAACACGTGAGGTATGGGAAAATAAAGTGCAGTATATGTGAAATATATACACACAATAATAAAACACACGATTATAGCTGTAATACACAATTCAAATTAAGAATTATTAATGTAGGTAACACTTATCGAGTCAGCGAATTTCTCACATTTACAAAATGTAGAAAATAATAAATAATTCATAAAATCTTTTTAACAAAATAAAAACCAACTTCAAAAGCCTTACACGATAGGAAAACCTTAAAAACACTAAAAATAAAAATAAACCTTATTCGTGAAGTCGGGCGGGGTGAGAAGTAAAATACAATTTCTCGTTGGTCTGCTTGTACCATGGTTGGGCCATAGCTGGCTCCGCCAGACTTCATAAATAATATATTTTTTCTTTTAAGTGGGTTTAATGTTTTCCTATTGTGTAAACTTTATGAAGTCGGTATTTTTTATTAAATAGCTTTATTTGTTTCTTTTTAGTGTAATTAAATGTAAGAACTATTTTCTTTTTAGGTATCAGTTTAAATCGTAACCAACCCAAGATACCTACTTATCTAAGTTAGACTAGACAGTCACAACTCACTGAACCAAACTTAATTATATTTATTTGAAACCAATTCTTTTTTTTTTTTAAAACATTGTCCCACACTAGGATTTCTCATGTGTCGTGGGTGCGTTTACAGACACAATACACCCAGACTCGGAACAACTACCTGCAGATCATACAAATATTCGTTCCGTGCGTGAATCGAACCCACGACCCGGGGCGCAGCAGTCGACTGTATCAGCCACTGCATCAACCGTGCTGTCAGAATTCGAGAGTATTTAACACAAAAAATAAGAATGACTCAAATGGGTTCTCTAATCTCGGAAGAATCGAAAATATGAAGATATCATCTAGATAAGCGCAGACAAATTAAACTTTATTATTGAAGCTGGTTAAGAAACTGCTCAATCAAATGTAATGACATTTTTATGAGATTAGTTCAAAAGTATTTTGCATCTATTCACAAAATAATTGCTGAAATCGGTTAACAAATTTTAGACTAATCGGTTTACATGCGGAAAAAATAATACGCACCGACTTGAGAACCTACTCCTTTTTAAAGTCGATTAGTTAAGGCCATTATAACCATCAGAGCTGTAATAACAAAAAATAACTAATAAATAAAGTGAAAAAATAGAAAGAACGGATAAGAACACCACTTTATCTTAATTCAGATTGATTTTTAGAAAAACTCAATTTAGATAAACGCATAATTATATTGTCAATGAGGTTCCAAGCCACATGTGCGGAAAGAATCAGTGCCAAAGATCCCTGTAGTCAACGTAATCTATAGCTTTTCAATAAACAAATCTATAAGGACGCGTTGAATATGAGCCCTAAAGTACCTACCTAAGTGGTAACTATTTTATAACTAAGCTTTCAACTGATTCTTGTACTACTTCTTCACAAGTAAAGTAAACACAAAGTATTAATAGCAAACACATCTGTAAACATCCAAACAATTGAATTACATAACAACAAGAAGTGCTCTATAAACAAAACTTAACAATAAAATGGCCGCCAAATGGATTTTTCCTCACAAACAAACATGGAGGGCTAATATTGCTAAAAGCCCGCGCCGTAGCCCGTCGTCACGTGCCGAGCCTGAAGTTTCAATATTCGTAAAAGGCTACGACTATTTTCGATATCTGATGCCAACTATTTTCTTTTTCATTCGCTTCAATTAATAGAAGTGTAAACATAGCTACAAATGTAAGTTTATTTTGCTTTGCTAAGAAACGATGCCACTACCAAAAATTCTCCTGTACCGTGGGTACAGTTTACTCACATAAATTTCACCTGCACAAACGATTATCCGAACAACCGTGTGGTGCCGGCTCAGAATGCCACCACCCCATCTCCTCCCATAGGTGTCGTAAAAGTCGACTAAGGTATTAGCCGGAGGATGGGTAGCAGCATCCTTCGAGTACATTGGCAACTCAACTGCGATCGCCAACCCGTCTGCCAAGCGTGGCGATTATGGCAAAACCCCCCAATGAGCCCACAACACATCCATATCGGTCGGTTGTGGATATCTTTGGGGGAGGCCTGTGTCCAGCAGTGGACTTCATTCAGCCGAAATGAGTGAAAAAAATTAGAACAATTTACTGTAGGCCATAGAAATACTTGTTCAGTGCCGGGATCAATACCGCGATCAGTAGTGCAGGAAACTAATTGCTTTACCACTGCGTCAACTGTGCCGACATTTAACTAGAATATCTTGCCGATTTATATATTACCAATACCTCTTTTTAGGAAAAGCACGTTTAGCAGTAGACTGCGATATACTGTTGAAAATGGGGTGTACGAATGGAGACTCCACGAGAGATGAAACCTATTTACGTCCAATGAACCCTGGGCAGTCTGCTCTATTATCAATCTTGCTGACTGGCTAATATTTTCACCAGGGCATGAGCCATTTCCATTTGAAATATAGCTCGTGCAGACAGAAGAGAGAAGAAGAAGACCTGTAGAACATGCTTCATTTTGTTCTTTAATTTCATCGACAACATTAAAAATATTGCATAATTAAACATCATACAATTAACTCTTACATACATAATGGTAGTACTTTAGACAATTACGGCTATACCTTTTTATCCTTTTGACCTGTCTTTATGCGTACCATTAAAGGACACAAAGGACCAGATTAATTACGTGTAATTAAGCAATTATTAATGAAGGTACTTGAGGGCAACATATTTTATTGAGTAGAACTATTTACTAAACACTAAACGTGAATTGCAGGCTTCAGATAAATTAAATACTTAACATTGGTTTTATTTGTTATTCGTTTAAAGTGCGATACTTGCACGCAAGTGCGTTGCATCCATGGAATATATAATATTAAAGTTTACTTGTATTTTTCCAGTAGCCTTCGCGTACGGGTCTGTCCAGAGGATGAGCAGCAGCGTACATCTAAGTGCTAAAATAACACACTGCGATCATCAAGCGTGGTTATTATGGGGAAAGACTTCCTATGACTGGGATGGTTTATCATGATACTTTACATTTGTTAGTCATCATTTCAGCCGAATGAAGTCCACTGCTGGACACAGGCCTCCCCTAAAGATCACCACAACGACCGATATGGCTGTGCTGTGGGCTCAATGGGGGTTTTGCCATAATCGCCACGCTTGGCAGACGGGTGGGCGATCGCAGTTGACTTGTTAATGTATTCGAAGGACGCTGCTGCCCATCCTCCGGCTAATCCCTTAGTCAACTTTTACGACACCCACGGGAGGAGATGGGGTGGTGTTATTCTGAGCCGGCACCACACGATATCCGGCACCACACGGCAATTATGAGCTTATTCATCTTACAATCAGGAAATTATATATTCTTCATATTGTTTTAAAACTTCATAAATCCCTACCCTACGATCCCAGTGTACTCAAAAGAAGAAGGGAACATTTTGTAGCTCCGTTAATCTCTGTAAACACATCTTATGCAAAATGGTAACACACTGCGCAAGCGGTTTATCTCTATAATAAAATCAATAAATATTTAAATATCTACCCCACGTGCTATCAGGAATGTAAAAAGTCTATGATATGCTGGCTGAAGACCATGAGTTACGATGAGAGCTTCATCTCTTACAAACTGTTACCTAAATTAAAGACAAACTCACGCACGCACACGCACACAAAGACTCACGCATACAAACACACACACACAATATCAAATAAATTAATGATTTTCGATTTAACGATTTTTGTTTCTTTTTGTTTATTATGTACTAAATTTCTGATTGCGTGCACACTCCTACATTTTATTGCACTAGTAATGAAGAGCAGAGCTTCCTAGCATAGGTATCGTTTGTATACTTAAAAGGAGACCCTAACAAGATATATTGTAGAAGTTGTACAAGTTACTGAAAATAAAACTTATAATAATTATTTATTTCTCTATTCACGGGCTTATATCGCCTGTACGGGGGAACCCGTTCTTTTGATAGGCTTACGCGGAGACATGAGTCCAACACGCAGAGACCCTTTAGAGAATTTTAATGTAAAATGTAATAGGACACTTACCGGGGACTCTCCATGGCTACACTAAAAAATGCAATCTCGGATCGTCCCCGGAGGTGTAAAACTATTGTATAAGACGGAAACTACAATTTTAAGGTCTATTATAATGGGTGCTAAATGGATTATATACTTCTAAAAACGGAAATAACGGCGTCTGCCTTTCAACCTTTAAAGTGAAATTTTGTAGCAGACGGTGACTTGCCACTCACAAGATGGGCCCCCCAAATGGCCACCACTACAGGCGACAAGGTGTGAGCGGCTAGAGGTGTTGAGAGGTGCGGCAACGGTTTCACCATCGCGCGTCTCGAAGACTCGGAGCGGGCTTCCCCGTTATTATGCCATTAGACACTTCCACCCCCGAGCTCGTTATTATTATTATTTTATTATTATTATCATATCAGCCACAGGTCGTCCAGTGCTGAACAAAGGCCTCCCCCTTAGATTTCCACAGCAAACGGTCACATGCCGCTCTCATCCAACGACTCCCAGCAACCTTCACCAGGTCGTCTGTCCAGCTCGTTGGAGGTCGTCCCATGCTGCGTTTTCCGGTGCGCGGTCTCCATTCGAGAACCTTTTTGCCCCAATGGCCATCAGTTCTACGAACAATGTGTCTTGCCCATTGCCACTTCAGTTTACTTATCCTTTCAGCTATGTCGACAACTTTAGTTCTTCTATCTCCTCATTTCTGATTCGATCTCGTAGAGAAATACCAAGCATAGCTCTTTCCATAGCTCGCTGAGTGACCTTGAGTTTTTTTATGAGGCCCATCGTGAGTGACCACGTCTGTGTTCCATAAGTCATGGTAACACACACTGGTTAAAGACTTTCGTCTTGAGGCATTGCGGTATTGTTGATGAAACGACGTTGCGGAGATACCCGAACACTGCCCAGCCGAGTCGGATTCGACGATTGACCTCTTTCCCGAAGTTGGATCTACCTAACTGGACAGTTTGTCCCAGGTAAACATACTCGTCAACAACTTCGAGAACAAAGCTCCCAATGGATATTGGGATGCGCACGACATGGGCATTTGACATGACTTTCGTCTTGCCATGTTTATTTTAAGGCCCACCTGTTGAGAAACTCTGTTGACATCATCGAGCATTGTGCTGAGCTCTTGCAGATATTCTGCCTTGACTACGATGACGTCGGCAAATCGAAGGTGAGTGATATACTTGCCATTGATGTTAATGCCGAATCCTTTCCACTTCAGCAGCTTGAAAGCATCCTCCATTGCAGCGGTGAACAGTTTCGGGTAAATGACGCCCCCTGTCTCACACCTCTCTGCAATGGAATTCAAAAGTAGTTATTATTATAGCAGGTGAAATAGGCAAGACTACAGTATCACCCTGGCCAAGCTCTCAACCTGGAACTCTTCTACCATTAGACCTTCCTTCTGGGTGCAGTAACTCATCGCCTTTAATGTTTGAGAATCTTTTATTTAATATATTAGCATATTGAGAGCCTTAGGGCTATGCACATTGCTTAACATTTTAATAATTTATTTATCACGAGGATGGTCGTCTCCTTAATGCCATTTTTGCAATGCCTGCCACAAAAGATAAAAACTGTTTGCATGAATGCGGCGAGATTCAAGACGCTACTGAGGTTGTAGAATAAACGGGTATTTCATTGCTGCGCATTGTATAGGCTCGACTTTCTGCACATGCATTAACATTGTGGATTTTCCGTAATGTTTGTATAATCATTTTCAATGACATCAGTATGCAGTTAGTCAGGAATACAACGGATGGCATTCAAAATTTTACATGCTTTAGGAACAGAGCACTCACGGCATTTACAATTTGTATCTGGGACTACGATTTGACTGACTGTCATGATATGTCCAACTGTGGACTATTTATGAACAAATTAAAACATTCAACATTTTATTGTAATATCAATGAATATCTAAATGAAATTATTTCGTAAAAAATCGAATTATAGCGGTATTGTGTTTATAATAACATTTTCAAAATATGGTAGATACTTGTCTAGTAGATACCCAAGTACAGTAAAGGGCTAACCCTTTCCTACTCTTCTACTTTGCTTTGCCTAACACGACTAAGATGCTCTCATAATTTTAAATCTACTATCTAAGTATTAATGTTGAAATGCAATAAATATATTAAGTGTTGAGTACCGAGACTTTTATGGGTCGCGTTGGTATTGATTGATTGAATTTAATTTAATATTGAGTGGTGCACATGCTTAGTTGGAAACATTGTTTTCATTTTCAATAAGAGGTAATCCAAATAATTTTCATTATAGATACACTGGAGTAGTACTACTACTCAAACACATTGTAAACATCTGTTAATTTCGTACATTGACGATATTATAACTTGCACCATCCAATTACTTAAGAGAGGAATTAATAAGGAATTAAAATGCACGAAAAAAGTAACTTTTTATTACAAATACGTATTCTGGGGCTTAACAAATTTGTTAAACAAACAAATCACAACAAAATATTGACCACAACAAAAACTTAATCTGTAACTTAATTAGTTGAAAGAAATTAGCAGAGTGATACAAAATAGCTCATGATTCATCTTATAAGATATAATTCGTTGAACTCTTGAAAGTTGCGTCCATACTTTTACAAGACGAACCCGCACTTGAACTTTTTACTATAAAAATAATCGCCTAAAGGGCAAGTTTATTTCTATATTTTTTTTACATATCAAATCTTACGACTCTAGGAACAGGAACCATTTGTTGTGAAGGCAACATTTAATACCCGCCTTCAATAAGACGTTTCACCTTGAAGTTACTTCTCAGAATTATCAACGCTCTATTCGCCTTTCTCAACTCCCTTAATGTACGCAAGATGCCAATTTCCAATCGCCGAGAACTATATAAGCCGGAAAAATGTAGAGAAATGGCAATAACGTCACATACATATAATTCCGTCGTAGGTTTTATTGTAAAGGCTGACACATTTCACAAAGACCCTTTTATAAACGGAGTTTAAATAAAAATGCTTTTATGAGCTTTTGTCGAAGCCTTATTTGCTTTATTTTAATAAGGATTTTTTGGCGCTCTGAAAGGACTACTGTAAATACATTCCATTCATTCACTTGCTTCTATCTAAAAATAGAAGTCGATAAACTAAAACTTTACTTAGCACGGGACAGATCAAGGTTTATTAAACGATTTTAAACTTTGTACATTTTATAAGAATACTGGATTATGTGACTTTATCATCAACTGGCGACGACGCCCGGTGCAATTTTGCCAAAACATCGGGAAACACAAGCTAGCGTACACGATTCTTTTTAATCGACTTCAAAAAGGACGGACGGCCTTCTCAACTCGTCTGTATTTATATTTACGGTTTATGTATGTTTGGGCATCATCATCATATCAGTCAAAGCACGCTCCACGGCTAAACAAATACCTATCACAATTGTGTCGTCATTTTGGAGGGAATTTACCAGTACTTACCAGTTTACCAGTACTTGGCAGGCCGCGCAGAATGGCTATTGTTCCACAGAAGGGATGCTGCTGCCCATCCCTCTGGTTAAGATTCCTTTAGTCGCCTTTTATGACATCCACCTTAATTGAGTTTTATTCCAGCAAATCTTTCAATGATAAAAAACAGAAGCAAAAGAGGACAGTACCGCGTGTACAATCAGGATGAAAACAACAGTTAAGAATAATTATAGTAAGCGATTTTGGGGGTGTTGTTAATAAGACAATACCCAACTAATGGACATAATAAATACTTACCTATTTAAATAAATATATACCATAGATACACACTAATTAGTTATACTATTATAGTAAATGCTTTTTCAGTTCTTTCTTGGAAACGTCCAGAGAAAGGCTTTTGCGTAGTGAGTATGAAAGAGAATTCCAGAGGCACACTCTGCGTACGGTAAATGATCTATATATCCATAACGGCTGGAGTTATGATGAGTACGAAGGAGAAGAGAAGAAGATGTACGACAGGCTGTACCCCTAGGCACAAGATACTCAAAGCGCTCACGAAAACAAACAGGAGACTTAGGGTTGTGAGGAACCGAATAAAGAAGGGAAATAATATGAGAGTCCCGACGTTTCCGTATTGGTAACCACTTGAGTTTTGTTCGGAATTCCGATATATGGTCGTATTTTTGAAGGCTGAAAATGAAGCGGATAGACAAATTCCGCAAACGTTCAAGTGTATTAAGGAGTTGCATCCGTTCATCAAAGTAGCAGACATCAGCATAATATAGAAGCGGTAAAAGTAAGAACTGGACAAGAGTTCTTTTTGTGTGAAAAGGCAGGAACTTCTGGAGACTGCCTTTTTAGTTTTAGTTAATAATAATAATGTTATTGAGATAACAAGATTGACAATTGAAATTATGTTTAAATGATATTTAAGTAAATGCTTTCCAAAAACAAATAGGTTAGCCAACATTAAAGTTATAAGTTCTTTTACAAATAAAATGTGCGTATTGTGATTTTTTAATGGGCAGATACCATTACGAGGACTGCTTTTATGTGGTTATGCGATGCGCATCCCTGGTCCGTAGGGTTCGGGCCAGCGCCAACAGTATCCTGATTATGATAGCTAGCAAACTAGCCTGTAATTTTGTAAACCACTACTACATGGTTTTAGCTGGACCTGTGACCATATTTGGTAGTAATTTCGCGACTTCGATGACAATAGACAATTTAATGAACTAACATAGCTTGTAAAGAAATTGTAACTAAGAATATGAGTCTGTGGTACTTGAAATTAAATTATTATCTACATGTTTCTCTATTCACGGGCTAATAGCCTCTGCAACTCTTTGCAGAGGTCCGGTCCCCAGTTGTCGTTTTGGCAGGCAGCTTATAAGGTATATTGCAATGGGTGCTAAATAGATTTAAAATACTACGAAAAACGGAAACAATCCGGCTGCCTTTCAAACTTTAAATTAAATGCTGTGGCAGACTGTGACTTGCCATTCACGGGATGGGTCCTGTAAATGGCCATCAATAAGTTCGGCATCGGTTTCACCATCGCGCATCTCTAAGACTCGGAGCGGGGTTTCCCGTTATTACGCCATTAGACACTTCCACCCCCGAGCATATAGCTCTAGCACCCCCCCTCTGATGGGCCAACTAAGGCAAGCTAGAGTTGAAAGTTCTGCGGGCACTCATGGGGTTTTACTCCAGCCGACCAATAAAGGTAAGCCAGAGTCGAGGCTTTAATTGACTCTGGAACATTGCGCAGTGTCGCCACTCACATACAGTTCGCCACAAACTGCCCAGCGTTCTGTAAGCTTCTTAATAATATAATTATTATAATGACTTTATTTCAAGTACAAGACAGGGTATATATTTATATATTAAATATATGTAAGGGTTAGTAGTAGTACGTAGATGAACTAAAGTTTACGACACAGCTGAAAGGATTAGTAAACTGAAGTGGCAATGGGCGGGGCACATTGCTCGTAGAACTGATGGCCATTGGGGCAAAAAGGTTCTCGAATCGAGACCATGCACTGGAAAACGCAGCGTGGGACGGCCTCCTAGGTGGATAGATGACCTAGTGAAGTTTGCGGGGAGTCGTTGGATGAGAGCGGCATGTAACAGCTCGTTGTGGAAATCTAAGTGGGAGGCCTTTGTTCAGCAGTGGACGTCCTCTGGCTTATATGATGATATAGGGGTTAGTAATAATTTACTTATACTTAAATGTTAGTAATTTACAATTTAATAGATCTCCTCATGATATAATTTTGTATCAAAAGGGAGGAAGAAGCGAGGAAGCTGCTTTAATCTGCCCTCGGGGATTACGTTAACCCATGGTCAGATATTTTTTGATTTGATTGCTCAGAGGATAGATAGATAGATTCACTATTATTATTATCAACCGACTGAAATTTTAGCGCTGACTTCAAATAAAACCTGAATAATTAATAAAATAAAGTTCCATGAAAGCATTAATGTAGTGACACACCACGTGGAAGATGCTTTTTTTTTTTTTTTTTTTTTTTTTTTGTTGGGCTTCTCGCATACATTTCTGGGAAATGTGGTTGCTTAACCGGTCATTTGCTGGCGAAGCCAAAAGAGGCCTCCAGCCAGGCTTAAATTAATTATTAAAAACTAACTAAGCAACTTTCGCTAAGGGCGCCCCCTGCGGGACACGGACCTCGGCTTAGGGCGTTGCTGGGGATATCAAGCTATTGTTTTGGGGACAGCTGGATCGGTATTATTTAAATTGTATTAAGGGACATTTAAAGCTACAGGCTCGGCACGGGCCGGCGCGAGCAAGAGACGGGAGGGAGAAGTGCTAACTTGAACGGGAAGGTGATGCGGCGATAGGCCTCCGCGACGTCGGTGAGGCGGGCATCCTCGGCGGCGAGGGCGGTACAACGGTCGGGTGTTCAGTGAACGAGACAACGCGAGTCTCTTCATGTGATCTAACGTGATTTTATCGTCTGGATCGACCAGAACGTGCCTCGGGCGGCGTACTCTACTGATACGGGAGGGTTCGTAGTCGGCGGCTGATACCACAAGGGGATTTGGGTGGGACAGGGCAGAATCGAGATAGCGTTTGGACGCTTGTTTCATAAATTGCCTGATGGTCGGCAAGTTAAGGTCGAAATGGAGTTGGTCGTTTCGCATGTACAGAGGCGCTCCGGTGGCCTTGCGCATGAAACGGGTTTGGAGGGTTTCTAATCTACGGAGTGGGTATGATTCGGCGTGTGCGAACACTGGGCTGGCATAGGTCATGATGGGTCGAATGCATGTGGTGTAAATTCTCACCTTATTTCTAAGGGATAATTTACTACGAGCGTTCAGAATATAGTGAAGGCGACCGAGCACAAAGGCAGCGCGGGCACGCACCATCTTTGTGTGGGGAATGAAGGTCAGTTTTTTGTCTAGGGTGACTCCAAGATACTTGGCGTGCGGTTCCCAAGGAACCGATTGGCCCAGCATCGAGATCTCCCTGAAGCGTGGGTGGTCGTCGCCTAATTTGCAAAATAGGACGGCTTTACTTTTGATAGGGTTAACTTCGATCCGCCATTTCCTAAACCATTTACCGTAGACGTTGGCTGTGGTTTGGAGGATCTTAGTTATACTATCGGGACTGCTACCAGAGTAGAATATGGCCGTGTCATCTGCGAACAGTGCTAATTGGGTCGTATTAGCAGGTCTTTTGGGGAGGTCACTGGTGTACAGTGTGAACAATAATGGGGCTAGCACGGATCCTTGTGGGACTCCGGCTCTAATGGGGTGGGGGGAAGAGAGAGCGCCCGTGATTCGATATCGGAAACTGCGATTTGACAAGAAGTCTCGTATGATGAGAACGAGACGGTCAGGCACTCCGAGTTGGTACAACTTATATAATAAGCCATTGTGCCAGACTTTGTCAAATGCTTTCGCAACATCGAAAAAGAGGACTCCCGTCATCAGGCCGCGTGAGAATCCGAACGTGATGTGTTCAACTAGTCGGTGGACTTGTTGTACACACGAGTGTTTGGTTCTAAAACCAAACTGTTCGTCGGGTATGAGTTTCTTGGAATCGGCATAATCCTTTAATCGGGAATAGATAATCCGCTCATAAATCTTCGCAAGAGAATTGAGAAGGCTTATGGGGCGATAGCTGGAAGGCTCGCACTTGGGCTTACCGGGTTTGGGAATACCGATAACGGTGGCCTGTTTCCACGTATGCGGAAATAGGTTATTGTTTAATGCCGCATTGAAGATGACGGTCATTAAGGCGATAAGACGTTCGGGGAAGAGTTTAATCACCTTGTTGGTGATACCGTCAGAGCCGGGGGCTTTGCGAGGGTGAATCTGTTTCACGAGATTTCTGACCTCGTCTGCCGTGACCGGAGGGAGGGGGTCGTCAGGGTCCTCGGCAGGCGGAATAGCTGCTCTACGTTCGACTTCAGCGTCAACCTTTTTGAGGTGAGCTTGGTCTACAGGTAGAGTGCTTGGGGAACATTGCGCTTCTAGACTGTCAGCTAGGCATTCGGATTTTTCGTCGTCATCAAAGGCCGGCCTTTGGTTGGGACGGTTGAGGGGGGGGACAGCATTGGATGTTTCGGATTTGAGTTTCCGTTGCAGATGCCAGAACGCAAGGTGGGTTGGCTCTAAGTCGCCCAACATCTTATCCCAGTTAGCCTCTCGGCACTCCTTGATACGTTCCTTGACAGCACGCTGCAGGTGGCGCATAAAGAGGCGATTGGGTTCGCTGGGAAAAGATGAGTACGCTCTAAGGGCTGCTTTCTTCTCCGTCATCAGTGCACGTACATCGTCAGGGAGTTTCATGCGATGGTCTTCCATCGCAGGAACTCGCCGTGAACACTCGTCCACGACGGACTGTACATGCCCGGTGAGGGAGTCGATCGCGCCTAGCGTGTCTGCGACTGACGTTATGCATTCGGGAATTCTATCTAACTGAGCGGACGAGGGGTCGTTGAGGCGTTGCCTAACTTTCCTCCAGTCCGTCGTCACAATGGTCTGAGGGGGTAGCCCTGTGTCCGTGGGGCCAAAGCGGGAGGTGAGGTGAAGGATCACAGGACGGTGATCGGAGTCTAGCTCTTGTAGTACTTCAATGGAATGCAACTTGAGGTTGATATTCATTAGAAGTGCTATGTCGAGTATATCCGGGCGATGATGTCAAAATTGAGGAGGTTACTGAGGGAGTATAATTTACTTCCTCTGTGGTTGTGGGTGAGACAGTTCCAAGACTCATGTTTGGCATTGAGATCTCCCGCCACTATGACGGAGTCGCCTAGATCGAAGAGTGCTTCGAGATCCGATTGGATTGGATCGTCTTGGGCATTGGGGGATTGGTAAGCCGACACTATAGTGATCGGTTGATGACCTGTCATGCCTATTCTGCACACAGATGCCTCTAGATTGGAAAGGGACGGGGTATCTAGGGGCATGCAATAAAGGGATCTCTTATAGTAGATAAGAGTGCCTCCTCCACGGGAGTGGGTCCTATCGTTGCGCACTATATCATAGTTTGCAATTCTAGGGTTCCTGTGAGAGGGTTTCAAAAAGGACTCTTGTATCAACATAATGTCAATAAGGTGGTCGCGGAGGAATAAGGCGATTTCGTCTTTTTGGCCATTAATGCTGTTGGCATTGAAGATGCCTATTTTAAGGGATCGGGGTTTTATTCTGCACCTGCTTTGTGAATCCATTACGGATGGACGCGGTAGGAGAGGAGGGCGGATGAAACATCAGCGAAGTCGCTGAGAACTAGCATGAGGCCGTATTGGCCCTGGTTTGCCCTAATGGCTGCGGCCATTTGGGCGACTCTGTTCGGGTCGACAGAGTTGAGAAGACCGAGGCAAACTGAGAGGTCGTCAGTTTTGAGAAGGGGTGAGGGAGGGGCGGCCCTCTGAGAGTGCACTTGTGGTGCGGGTTGGTTGTACGGCACGGGAAGGTACGGTGCCGTATGGGGGGCGGTCATCAGCGAGGGAATCGCTGACGCTTGGGTCGCCTGTTGGGTCAGTAAACTAGGCCTCAGGGCGGGGAACGCTTGCTGGTGATTCAGCGCGTTCCACGGCGATGGCCTTTGAGGGCTGAGTCGTTGGGACGTGGGAGGGGCCTGAGAGGCGTAATGGGCGGCCGCGAAGGCTTGGGTAGCCGCTTTGCGCTTTGCTGCCTTGTTGTTAGCGCGCGGTGCTTTGGGGCATCCGCGATAATTCGCGGGATGACCCGACTCACCGCAAAGCACACAACTCGGAGGCTCTGTGCAAAGCGTGCGATCTTTGGGGCGATCGCAGTCGGAGGTGCTGTGGTCACCTAGGCACTTAACGCACCTAGGTTTGGCGTAGCAGTGTCGCTGCGCGTGACCATAGAGTTGGCAGCGGTGACACTGCCCGGGAGGACCATAACGATGGGGAGGTTCGATTTTGATGCCTGAGAGGTGGCATACAGTCTTGATATTAAAAATCTTCCGATCATTATCGGCGGTCTTTTCGCATATGGCGAGGACCATATCGTAAGCTTCACCGCTGCGACCAGCGTGCATGCGATGAACTTCGAGGACGGGGATACTTTGCGACAGAAGGTCGTCTTTGATGGAGTCGGTGTCGATCTCCTTGGGGATGCCTTTAAGGACTATCCGGAGTGGGCGTTCCTCGGCGAGGGAGTACGTGTGGAAATACACGCTGCGGTCCTGTAGGGCACGGGTCAAAGACCTGAAGTCTTGGGCAGTGGGAACTGCCACTTTGACGCCGACGGCTGTGGTGCGGGCACTTAGGTAGTTAATACCTAGTTCAACACACATTTTGGACACGTCATTCCACTTGTCCTTGGCCTGAATGTAGATTGCGGGCGGTTTTTTGTCCTTTTTAGGGACCTTGGTGGGCTGGGATTGGGGTTGGGAATTAGCGGGGGTAGGGGTAGGGGGAAGACTGGCCTGAGAAGTGGCCGTTGTGGGGACAGGGGCAGAGGGCGGAGCGGAGGACGAAGCCTCGTCCGTTTTCGGGGCTTTAGCGGGCGCAGCTTGTGCGGAGGACTTGGCCTTGCGGGCCCGCTTTTTACGGCTACCGCTGACGAGTTCCAACTCGCCGAATCGGAGGAGGGGTTTTGGGGAGGAGCAGGAGAGTCCTCGCTCTCTGACATGTCCGACATGTCCGAGGGCATGTCGGCGTCGGGGGACGTGGAGGCGTTCGTGCTGGCGGTGGGGAGGGGGGTTTTTGCCTGAGGGGCGGATGAGATGCCGGCATCCAATTCAGGGGTTGTGCCCCTTTTCTTGGGTTCGGGATAGGGGGGCTGCACTTTTGTGCCTGGGGACAGAAGGCTGCCATAGTTGGCAGCAATGTAGGGGTCTTTTAGAAGGATCTCCCTAATATTTTTAAGTAGCGTGGCGTCGTCGGCCATTTTGTTTTGCAAACAAAATGGCGGACGTGGGACAAAAAGAAAAAACAGAAATACGCTTAAAGCGTAGAGGACAATCGATTTACGCGATCCCTAACCTCCCGGGTTGGATGGGCCCGGGGGTGTGTAACAACCCCTCCCTGCCGGGTGTAGGCAGGGAAGTGTGTGTACCTGTGGTGAGCCCTAAGCTAGTACCATCCGTGGCCAGTCTTAATGGGCAAACGGGTCCCTGACAGCTCTTTTGCAAGGGGCGATAAGGTATCGCCCGCAAGAGACTGTATATCCTGAAAACGTAGACTCGAACTAGGGTCGACTAGGGTAGCCCCCAAGGCCGGTGGTCCTAGTCCGCTGCCGACTAACTGCTTTGCCCTGATGGGGCTAGGCGGGTGTGCCGGGTCAACACCCCACTCGGCTTCGTTGGCACCGTAAGGTATCCGCCGAGGACCACCAAACAGTGGTTTTTCCCTGAAGGGGCACAATAACTCGATGAATATAGTCGGTGAAAGAAATAAAATCAGTAGTCGCCTTGACAAAGGCAACGCGTGATTTATGTGAAGTGACTGCAATCCGACGGAACGGATTGCGAAAAAACACTACACGGCACACTGATCGGGGAGCGCGAGCACTGCACGACCGTCTGCGGCGAGCGTCAGACACGGAATGGTGGAAGATGCATGCATGCATGACCTTAAATGCAGTTGAGCTTTGTTTTTTTATTTAAATTACTCTAGATGTATCGAACCCAAAGAAACATGGCAACTGAACGTGGAAGAATCGGTGGACCTACGTTGGACGGAAGCTTTCTTGTATTAATATGCAGAGGCACACCTCATCAGTGACTAAATTACAGTCACCATTTTTTTAAATAATTATAGTGCTTTCCGCAAAAGCGTCTCATTGTGCGTATCAGAAGCTTTTGATCTTAGAGAAACCCTTATGGATTTTTTTCATCCTGATAAAGGTGGAGGGGCATGCCTTTTTTGTACGGCATTTACTGTACCCCCTGCAGGACTCAACACGCCACTCGTACTGGTGGGTTCCATGGTCCTGTGCGGGATAACCAGCCAACAAAATAAACGGGCGCGCGCGAAACACGTGCCTCCCTTCGCACACTTGTCGCAAATCGGTCGGATTGATTGCCTTAAATCTGCTGCCCGCAGACCGCAGCTCATTGAGGCCGGAGATCGGTAAGTACCGTCCAGCATCTGGCAAGTCGTAGGACTGAAGTCTCAATATTGTCTCAAGATATCTTAGGTGTTAAGACACCCGGCATAGAATAAGATGTGAGCTCACCGGTCAGTGCTACCATTATGGTAGTGACCAGGATGCCGCACAGCACATGTTCGAGGAATGTCCCGCGTGGGCTGTCGAGTGAGGGATCCTGGTCGATCGGATCGGGCAAGATCTCGCTCCCTCTGCCAGCAGGCTTTGTGGCAGCAAGAAAATTGGAATGCAGTGGTCTTCTTTTGCGAGAGCGTCATGGTCCAGAGCAGTATCAGGAGAGGTTCGATCCCGCACAGAGAACGACGAGATGGTGCCGGGGTAACAACCCCTCCGGCGCCCAGGTTCATCACACCAGATCCTTCTGCCTTCACTATATGGCGGAGGGCCTCGGGGGTCACGGGTGCCTAGATTGGGGAGTCTGCGTGGTTATACCGAACGGCCCCCGGGAAGACGGCCGCGTGCACGTGGTCACGGGGGTGCCTGGGAGCGGTCTTTTTACATTCGCCTTCTCTCCGCTAGAGGGGGACCGCTTTACAGTCATCCCCTCAGAGATATGTCAAAAGACGTAGCACTAACGGGCGGCTTAGGCGGAGGTGCATCTGACGAGGAGCCTCTCTTCGGTGCCACAGAGGACCGTTCCAGTAGTTTTACCGGTAGGAGTCCGGCATTCCCCTTACTCGGGGCGGAGAAAGTTCATGTTGAATTTCCACTCAGGACCAATAAAAACTAAATAAAAAAGGTGCCTTAACCTAACAAAAAAAAAAACATTAATTTCAATTAAGCGTACAAAACATTTTAATCATACTCGTATTTGTGTTCGCCTTTACTCCGCGTTAGCTATTACTAATTTAATACAACAAAGGGAGGTACCTAAATCCCTTCAGTAACCACAACACATGTTCTGGAATGTAAATCATCAAACATTTTAGACTAACTGCCCCCTTTAGTCATTAGCAAAGTTTGGAGTCCACATTGTGTATGAAATTTGAGCTGGCCAATTAGTTATTGGGGGGTTCGCTCAAAATTATGAACAGCCCTAGGGATAGGTGAATAATGCGTTCCTTTAGGTACTCAATAAGTTTAAGGCTGTTATGTTCATTTATTAATATTTTTATAATTTTGAACAAGCTACCGTGTGGTGCCGGCTCAGAATGCCACCACCCCATTTCATCCCGTGGGTGTCGTAAAAGTCGACTAAGGGATTAACCGGAGGATGGGCAGCAGCGTCCTTCGAGTACATTAACAACTCAACTGCGATCGCCAACCCGTCTGCCAAGCGTGGCGATTATGGCAAGACCCCCCAATGAGCACACAACAAGCCCATATCGGCCGTTGTTGTGATCTTTGGGGGAGGCCTGTGTCCAGCAGTGGACTTCATTCGGCCGAAATGATGAACAAGCTAAAGATTTTTAACGTTTACCGACATTTTATTTCTCCTGTATACCGTTACAGATTACAGATAAAAATCGTACAAGCATAAACACCCCGATCCATCCTATAGGCTATACAAATATTTGTTCCAGCCGGAATCAACATCTGCAATACGTGCCGTCGTATACATTTCTACGATCAGTACTGATAAAATATACTACTGCCACCACTATCTTATTCCTTTACTGTATACTTATATCCCCCAAAATCGGATATTATTGTCGCGGGTTATGGGTAGGAAATAAACCTTTTTAGTCTACTGGAATGATATATAAGTCTATACACGCCTATTTGTTCTCAACTAGTCGGTTACAAATTCCTGTAACACTAATATATAGATGAAAATAAATAGCGCACACAAACATGTTTCAACTCTCCTTTATCACGCCACACTAAAATTACACTCAACATAGAAAAATAAAAATCAAAAACTGACTGACTCTAGCCAGTTTCTATAAACTTTTGTGGAGGTGTGATTGGCAGAGAGAAATGACCACGGCTGGGATTGAATTACTTTGCCGATTTTTCTGCCGAAAACCTACAAAATACAGGAAGGTACGGCCTACCTGAAATATTGTTTCTTGCATTGGAAAATTACCCTTGGGAATCGGGGAATAGATAGCGCGTTTGAATTCATAATACTTTCTTTTTCGTTTGGTTAGTGGCCGCTAAAAGGCCTCCAACTTAGATTGGCATATATATATTTGAAAAAATTACTAGCAATGTTGATCATACACCAATTACGTTGCAGCTTGAGATAGATCAACGTTAGTACTGGAGTGTTTGAAGTTTAAATTAACGTTTTCTAGCTCCCTAAACCGACGTCTTAGCCGTTGGATTATTACCACTTTGTTTATATTTGCATAGGTTTGATATTAGTCATCTATTTGGTTCCGCTAATATTTATTTACTAACAATGTGGTTTACACATAAAGCAAATAACTCCTCTTTTTGTAATCATTGGAATTTCTACATGAACTTCCTCCAACCCAGGGAAGGGTGAAGGGGCATGCCGGACTCCTACCGGTTAAAACCACTGGGCTCCAGGTTCTCGTAAGATCACACTAGAGAAAGCAACTAACTTATATCACTTAATAATCAACAACATTTTGTGAGGATTAACTACTGTGATATTAACCTGTTACTATTTAATGGCTTCGGTATAATCATATATCCTCGTTTATGACATTAATATTAACGCTTTATAGAGTCATTTTTACTCATCCACACAAGCTTTATATTTGAACGTTAACAGGTTCGATCGAGAGAAACTTCATTAATGTATGTATATCAGATATTACCTAAAACAATAAAAACATACTAGCATAATAATCAGCCTCTATACTTTGACTGGCTCTTTAGTGTAGTCAAAAAAGGTTATGTTTTTTTATGTCATTAAAAACAAACCCGTATATTGACTAGTCACATAAGTTTTAAGCTGATGCTTGTATCAATTGTACGACGACGACGAGAGTTTTTTTTATTTATCTCTTCCTCGATTCGCGAAACATACATATATCATAATCATAAATTATTAATAAATATAGAATTTATTAACTTGCCGACCATCAGGAAATTTATGAAACAAGCGTCAAAACGCTATCTTGATTCTGCCCTGTCCCACCCAAATCCCCTTGTGGTATCAGCCGCCGATTACCTACCCTCCCGTATCCATAGAGTACGCCGACCGAGGCACGTTCTGGTCAATCCGATCACATAAAGAGACTCGCGTTGTCTCATTCACTTAACACCCGATCGTTTTACCGTCCTCGCCGCTGAGGATGCCCGCCTCACCGATGTCGCGGAGGCCTATCACCGCGTCACCTTCCCGTTCAAGTTAGTACTTCTCCCTCCCGTCTCTTGCCGGCTCGTGCCGAGCCTGTAGTTTTAAATGTCCCCTAATACATTACAAATAATACCGATCTAGCTGTCCCCAAAACAATAGCTTGTTATCCCCAGCAACGCCCTAAGCCGAGGTTCGTGTCCCGCAGGGTGCGCTTTTAGCGCAAGTTGCTTAGTTTTTAATATTAGGTTTAAGCCTGTCTGGAGGCCTCATTTGGCTTCGCCAGAAATGACCGGTTGAGCAACCACATTTCCCAGAAATGTATGCGGGAAGCCTAACAAAAAAAACAGTTCTACCGCGAGTGAACTCACATATTATACACATAATCATATTTGTAGGCAGTGTTGGGCTGTTTATTAGTGAAGTTCGGTTACCAGTTTAAGCCGCGTTTCATAACCAGTAACAAAGTAACTGCATAGTTATTATTCTCTTAGTAAAAAATGTTTATGCATGAAAGTTGCAATAGCGTTGATCAATATGCAAAATCCAGGTCACAAAGGTTGTTTGTAAGACCTAGGTGGGCTTCCTGCAGCCAACACCATTTACAATTCCGATCTCACCTTCCCTGGCACTGGATAATAAGAATAAAAAGTCCTTGTGGCTCTGCGACGTCGGTCTGCAAACAACTAAATCTTACAGCAAGAATGCAAAGATTGTGGGCCAAGTTCGTTAGTTTCTTCGGACGTGAATAGCGTTAAATAAATTCTAGGACGAATTTAACTTATTTGAGAAGTTTAAGTAAAAAGTCTTGGGACTTAAGGAAGCATTTTGGATCATGTTGGAATCCAAAATGTATTCATTTAAACTTTAAAAGCTCGAACGAGATAATTGCCTATGTTACTATGCGAGCTGATATCGTCATAAACAATACTCAATACATTTATTGCACTCCACAATTTACTTAGGTGTTACAGTATAGTATCGGAATCATATGTCCTGTCGGGCACGGAAAAAAGGTAGGAGAGAGGAGGAAGTCATTTTTAACACGCTTTTATTAGCTTGGTATGTATCTATGTAACATAATTTTTGATCTCGATTTTCATCCCCTTCAAAACGTCGGATTGATTTGAAACTTCGCACATTTATGAAGGACTGGTGACAATGTAATAATTTAAATAGTTTGTCACAATCCTCAGGATTAGCGATTTTTTCATCTCTGATACCCGGAAAACATGATAAATTCATCGACATACACAAACTTTCACAAAAAATAATACCTCCATAAGATGTCGATTCTTGGGTAAATAATTACCACATGGAGTTATGGAGACTACGGACAGGCAACAAGGACATTCAGTCAGTTCAGTAACTAAAACAAAAATTACACGTTTTTGTAGTATGCACAAAAAAATGGAATATAAATAATAGTTTAAAAAACTATATAAAAAAGCACGCCTTTGTAGTAGATAGCCGACCTTAAAAGTAAAAAATAATTTTCAATAAGTTTAAAATAACAATAGAGTGATTAATAAAAAACAAATCAAAATTGTAAAAAAGCGTGGGGTGGTTTATCACATATTTTCATGATTCCGCTACTTTAACAAATATTTACAATAATTGACAGCACCCCACGCTTTTTTACAATGTTTTTTTTTGTTGCTAAGCTCTCTATTGTTATTTTAAAATATTTAAAAAATATTTTCTACTATTTAGTTCGGTTATCTACAAAAGCGTGTTTTTTTAACTTTTATTTATTTTATACTATCGATTTTTATAATATGAATGTCATGTTAACACAACCTATGTTAATTTGTTATTATAGCTGCGTTTGATGTATTGACATTAATACAGTTTTTGCTTAGTAAATATAGGTAATATTAGTCAGTATTAAGTTTAATTTTATGTATTTATTCTGCTATACCTATTTAATTTTGTATCGTAGTTATTTTAAGCAATACTATTATTTAAATCAAATATTTATTATCCCTAACAATCACAGTCTTGGTATCGTTAATAGTTTTAGGTCTTTGAAGTCCCCACTTGTGTACTCTCTGTGTCTTTTATATTTACTAATATTCTTTTGAGTTTAGTTTCTTATGAGTGAAAAGGGATGGTACGTCTGTGTTGTTTCCCCATAAGGTTATGCCATAGCTGAGCCACGAATAAGCGTAAGCATAATATGTCATAAGTGCTGTTTGTAGATTGGTAGACTTTTTTTACTTCGCGGAGGGCTACTTTGATAGTTAAGATTTTTTTTTTGATTCTTGATAAAATATGTTTAATCTAAGTGGTGTTTTTCGTGGTGGATGGAAAGTCATTAATTTAGTTTTCTGATGTTATTAATTTCTTAGTTATGAAGGCTCATTCAGATATTTATGTCGCTTATGGCCGAATACTCAAACGCCATTTAACTTTAGGCACATCACACATTAACATCTAACGTAGGCATCCGATGACCCTACCCTGTGCAATGGAAGCGTTGATAACTTCCTTGTCAGAGCGGATACTTTGTATTTCTTTACTATTGTGGTTAAAGAACTCAATTTCTATAAGATGCTCCCTGTTCTGTTAATTAAATGCAAACCATTTGTGAGCTTTTCCTCTGACTCATATCTCGTGTAGTTTGTTTAATAACATATTATATATTACTTTGTCGTAGGCTTCGGTCATATCTCACAGTTTAACTATTGCGTATTCCTTAGTATTTATAAAATTAAGGGCTTCCTGTATAGATTTATACACAGCCAGAGTAGTGACCGACTTTTTCGAAAACCATTTTGGGCTTCGTCAATTATTTTATATTTTTCGCAAAAAGACTAAATTCGCTCACACATGGCTTTCTCAAATATTTTTGATGCTGTTGGTAAAAGGGTAGTCGGTAGTTGTTAGGATCCGTCTTAGAGTCCTTCTTTTGGATAGGTTTGATTATTGCTTCTTTTAACATGTAAGGGAAGGTCCCGTCTTCAAAAGATTGATTTATTAATCAATAAAATGGTGGGGTTCATGCGCATTGTTTGATCAGGACCGGTGAGAGTTCATCAATACCGTAGCTTTTTTATTTTTCAGATTTGTAGGTATGTGAACGTATGTGCCAATAGGCATGTTATTTTCTGTTAAACAGCTTCCTTGGCCGATTGAGAAGCGAATATAAATGTTAGCTATTGGTTTCGGCTCAGATATTGTGGTGTTGTTTATTTTCAATTCTATGTTGTGTTTTATATTTTTTATTTATACGTTTTATGAATGTTTTATTAGAATCCACATAGTACTGTATTATTAGATTTTTTAATTTTATTCATATAATTTATTGTATTAGCTCCAGTTACTAATGTTTTAAGTATTTTTTCATACTTTTATAGTACTGTGTAAGGATTTGAATGTTACTTTTCAGTGTAAGTATTTTTAACAGTTTTATTTTTACAGGAAAGTGTTATGCCTGTAGTTAACCAATACTTATTGGTATGCAGCGGTTATGCGTATTTATTACGGTATTACTAAATGCATTATAATTTTAATTTATATTTTTATCTATTAAAGTGATGTCTTACCATTTCAGTACTTTTAGTTCGGTTTTAAATTGCTGTATATTTTTGCTGTTATATAGTCTCTTTTTACGTACCATGTTTGTTTGGTTTGTGGGGGTATTTTCACTTGAAGGTGCACTGATTTTTGTTGTCAAAGTTTGTGAAAATTAAATCTAGACATATGGATGAGGTCTAAGTTATACGCAAAGCAATTATATGCAAACAAGCATTAACGTATCGGTTCCTTGCCTATCTTTTTAAGCGAGTGGCACTTACGGATCACGGGAACGGTTCACATTTAAATCCATTACTTTCCTTAAAGTTTTTATTCTGTAACGTCCTGATATTTTCAAAGGGGGAATTTATATTTGCATTGCGGAATTATAGATTCTTTTCTTCGATAGTAATTTTTATTCAATTGTACAAGTAAATACTATACGACTTTGTCACTTATTTTGTAATCCAAAGCTATTTCTATAAAAATTGTCGTGAAATACATCATCATCATGATCACGTCACCTGCAAAACAAACGCCTCTATCCATAGACTTGCATTGCATTGTGTCATTTTGGGCGGAACTCACCGCATTGGGTTGGTGAGCGCAGTATGGCTACTGCTCCAGACTGACGCTGATGCCCATCCCTCTGGTTTAAAGTCATTAGTCACTTTTTACGACATTCCCGGAAGGAGCATTGCCATATTTTTAATCCAAACACCACACAGAAAATACTAACGTGTAATACAGATTTGCTGATATTATCATAAGCCGCGTAGTGCCGGCTACGAATAAGCTTTGTGGTGCCGGCTACGAATAGCACCAACCCATCTCATCCCGCGACTGTCGTAAACGGTGACAATGGGAATATCCAGAGGATGGGCCGCAGCACCCTTCGAGTACATTCACAACTCAACTGCGATCGCCAAACTACCCGCCAAGCCTGGCGATTATGGCGAAACCCGCCAATGAGCACACAACTCACCGTGACCGGTCGTTGATGATATTATCAGTATCTCGAATGTCTCGAATTGACCAGCATAGTGTGGTACGCAGAACTATTTCAGGTTAGGCTTAAATATTTTTTGGGCATGTGGAATGTTTACCTTCATGCGAATGACAAGGTTGTTTTTTAACTAAAAAAAACAGAAACTTGCGTTGAGTGATATTTTTGAGTGTAAAAGCAGTAAATTCATCATTACTCATATATTTTTCAGCAAGAATTTATGAGATGCCGAACAGACGCTATAGTCAGTTTATATTCATAACATGGTTCCTCACGCTATGAATACTGAGGTGGATTGATCAGAGATTTTGTAAGGTGGCATATTTTATGCTGTTAGGCCTCGTATCATTTACGGTATACATCCGCATAAACCAAATTTATACAGATATACATTTGTGTAGATTGTTGCGCGAACTAACGCTGAACAATGAAATGAGAGTGATTGGTGTCAGAAATACAGAACACGGAGGTAATATATAGTAACGTCTTAAGTTTTCGCGATTATTATACATTATAATAAAACAATATTAAACGGATTCTATCGCGTATCTTTTAGATTTTTGTTTTTTCTGTAGTTTCGATTACTTTGCAGCATTCGTGGTCACAGGATGACTAAGGTGACAGGCGTCGTTACAGATTTTTATCAAGGTTTTTTTTTATATACCGCACAATTTTATTTAGCTGGATAGTATTAAGCATAAACAAATCTAATCTAATGAAAATAGTGACGATGATGAGCCAAAAAATCACTTCAAAAATTAAACTTAACGATCTATGAATAACGGCATATTGATTGTTAGCGTGATGTATCATGTTTTAGGTTTACGTAAATACGTTGCCAGCACATGTATGTGGAATCAAGGAATACACTTAAAATACCAACACAACACGTAAAATAGTTATCTCAGAATAATCTACCATACTCCATAGGTCACAAACAAAAATCATCAATCTCTTCACTGAATTCTGGGAACTCTCTACACAAATATCAAAGACTAGTGTGAAGCAATTTATTAAGCTTAAATCCATCTATATAATCTATGAAATACAGTGTACTCCATTTCAGTGCTACCAAACATTGGACCTCCATTTAGGCTGCGATAAAAGCTTCCAAACAAATGCCTTGAAAGGGTATTAGTCTTCCCCAATCCTCTGTTTAGCGCCTTAAGCCGTATAAGTAACATTGCTTTTTCTTTTACCAGTCTATTTGTAATGAAAGAAATAAGAAATATTTGTTTGTTTTACGTTAAAACGGTGTATCTCAGAGTAATTAAAGCATTGGTACAATTATGATGATATAAGCAAGAAATATTTAAATTTAAGATAAGCATATTGATTTGTTATATTTAAAATTAAAATGGTGCTCATTCATCACGCTGTAAGCCGTCGGTGAATATGGGCCAACGATAATTTTTCTTAAAGATATTTCCATTGTCAGTATGATTGCCTGGGGATCATGGTAAATGGTTAAGCCACGCCTACCTCAGAGGACTGACCATTGATTCAGATTGTTCTTTAACACATCATCTGTGCTTTGCGACGGTCGGAATGTAGATAACTGGGGTATATAATGGTTTTAGTAGAATAGACGCTTTATGTTTTCGTAAAGAATTGAGTTTCAATTTGTTTTTATCTTTTGTTCAATTATGAATTGTTACGATATGTGTTGTTTAGCTCATGTCATCATATCAGCTATAGGCCACCTATTGCTGAACAAAGGGCTGTCCCATAAATTTCCACAATTGTGTCGACATTTTGGGGGACATTTGCCAGTACTCACTATGCTTGGTAGGCAGGTTTGTGAGCGCAGATTCCTCTGCTTTAGAGTCCATTAGTCGCCTTTTATATGTGATGAGATGGAGTGGTACTATATTTTTAATCCTACTAATAGGGTCCTACACGAGTTTTAATAGTGAACTTTGTTTTAAGGGGACTATCGATGGATTATAATAATAGGCGTTTTTTATTTAATTCGCGTTTAGGAAATAGCAAGTTGTCATTTCCATTTTCTACTGCAATTTTTTTTTTTATTACAGCGGCGCGTGATCTATTTCTGTGTGTATTTTTGCTACTAAAGTCGTGGAAAAGTACAACGGAACGGTACAATTTTATTAAACAATTACTGAATTAATGATACAATATTTTTTAAATTATTGCTATCCCTGTAACCTGCTAATTTTCCCTTAGAAATTTTAGCTTACATGTAGCAAAGGTAAACAAGCATAATTATTGTTGTGATATTATAATTTATTCCTATGTTGGTAACCGGGGGATATGTGCTGGGGAGTTTGTGGTGTGGTTGTGTGGTGGTGTGTCGTAGTCTCACCAGACTTATCAGGAAATGGTAAAGGATGCGCTGTCATTTGTGTATTCAAGAAGAACTAACCATTTAATCCAATCTGAAGGATTTTTTATTTTACTTTCTATAGTGTCTTATAAAAACTTACCCCTAGATAATAACTAGGACAAGCAGATAATGATAACAAATTTAAAGTGGTATTATAAGGTTGGTTAACTCCTTTAGGGATAAAATCAGCGGTTAAGAAAAACATAAACATTTCCTTTAATTAATGCAAGATATATTTTGAAAATGGCAGGACTTGATATTTATCATACGAACTAATGTCGCTAAGGTAATTTATTATTATTTCAGAGTTGCATCATACGATTGTATTATGATTTCTGAAATAACAACAAATAACCAGAAGTACAAGTACTTCTGGTTATTTGGTGTGGTCTGGTTGTAGTCTAAAACATATGCAACACGCTACTCTTTCGCGTCGTTCCCGAATACTTACACCTACTTACCTACGTTACAGTATATTGATGATATCAACTATAAATTCTTGTAGTTCCCATGTCACTTTTGAAACCTACTATGAAAGATAGCATTGCCTTTTCACAGTCTCCTTTGTGACCAAATATTATTTATACAGACGAAACCTTTTCGTCTTGTACCTGGCGTCCCCTCGGGCATTGTTTGTGTTCTGTTAAGGCGCTCCTAATCCAAAGCTATTTTTGTAGCTATGTTTAGCAGCTGTACAGTCGTCGATATGCCGTCTATACCATGCAACTCAGTGAACACAGTGTGTGTGTGATTTGGAATTTATACTTTGATGTAGCCGCAAGCGTCCGATGTCTAGCCGGCTGGATTGCTAGTGTCAAACCGCTTTTGCACATAAAAAATAAGTTTAGTCGATTTTCAAACAGTCCATACCTTCTGATATCAGAAGTTCAGTTGTAACTCCATCCTACCCCAGGGCATTTCTAATTTTAAGTGGCGTATCGATAACGCTCTGGAATCCACATTTTCATATAAGGTCGTGATGCATGTGAAGCGTATAACTGACCATCGAATTTTTCAACTTCCGGAAGAATTGAAAATTAGAACGATGACCTCTCGACTGCCTGTGACTGATTAGCTCTGGGAAGCATTACAATTTTTAATGGCAGCAACCACCAGATGAACGAATTGCTCGTCTCTTCACCAGATTGTATTGAATAGAAGAAATTTTAGGTTAGGTCAATGAATAAGTACAGACTGCGTGGATGCCTAGGAAATACAGGGGCTGAAATAATGACTTCACACATGATAATGTTTAATCTTAATTTTATATGTTCTGTAGGTACTTACGTACATAATTGTAAATGCCGTGTGGTGGCCAAGAATAACACCAACCCATGTTATCCCGTGGCTAGATGACAGTGAAAGGTGACTATGGGATTAATCGGAGAATAAGCAACACTGTCCTTCGAGTACATTAATAACAACTCAACTGCGAGCGCCAACCCACCTACCAAGCGTGGCAATTATGGCAAGACCCTTCAATGAGTACATAACATAAACTCAGACCAATCGTTGTGCCGATATTTGGGGGAGGCTATGTCCAGCAGTGGATATTTTCCTGCTAAAATTATGAATGGTGTAAATAATTAAATAAGCTCATTTGCATGGTTTTCTTGTTTATTACTATTATTTACCGATTTCTCTAGTAATTATTAATGAAAAAAATGCTTACTAATCTCATAGAACGTATATCGGAATAGATGAAAAAAGAAAGAAAGAAAGAAAAACGTTTATACGTAAATTCGTAATTATACAATCTTTGCATAAAATAATAAAAAAAGACTAATCCTTGTACACCTACATAAAGTCCTTACAATGTCATAAAATCTTGTACATTACGTACAAGTACATTTACGTATTTAAAAAGAGAAACAGTACTGTAAACTTCATTCAATACTAGCGGCCCGACCCGGCTTCGCACGGGTGGACTAATAATATTAAACATTTTGTGATAAACGTAGAATCAATGTTATGTATGACCGTTTATGCAAGAAAACAATTTACACATCCTTAAATATAAAATTGAATGGCCCCTTGATAAAATTAAGTGCACTTTTAAACACTATTGGTGGCGGCCCAAACCATTCCACTCGGAAATTTTCTATTAGTCGAGCCACAAATATTTCCATCTCTAATTCGGCTATGCGACGACCTGTGGATAACAACAAAAAAAGTGATCGTGAAGCAAAACATAGTTATGAATAAAAAATGCAAATATAGAGTTTCGTGTCTGGAATAATTTCATATGGCATATCTTAACAGAATCAGGGCCCTGATGGGACACCCAATATACTGATAAATTTCTTAACTCTTGGAACTTAATGATGCTACAAGTCAGAGAAATGGAAGAAATTAGAGCGGCACATCGAGATAAGTGTAGTTTTTTATGTTTACGCTCTACTGTGCCATGGCTTATTTAGCCTTGTCGCATTTATGTTTAAGTGAGCTAGATTAAGGCAGAGAATAAACATAGAATTGAGAATTTCCTTATTATCATCATCATATCAGTCAAATGAAGTCCACTGCTGAACCTCTTCATAGATTTGCATAATTATGTATATCGTTATTTTAGGGGGCATTTTGCCAGTACTCACACAGTGCAGTAGCACCATGGTTAACGTTCCGCAAAAAGACGCAACTGACCATCTCTCCAATTAAGTCTCTTAGTCGCCTTTACAACATCCACTGGAGGAGCTGGAGTGGTGCCATATTCTTAATATGGACACATCGGAATTACCCAAGATCATCAAAGTGGACTTCGCGGCACATTAAACTATGGATATTTAAAAAAGCAATACGATAATAACAACTTTAGAAGTATTATTTAAAAATATACCTATACAGCTACGGGCTCCGTAGCCGAAGGGTGAATTAGCAAATGGATGGGCATTCCCATAATAAAGTGGGTCATTTTTCTCGGCCACCCATCGCTCTGGTAGGTACTCTCGAGCTTTGGGGTAATTCTCTTCCATCAACGACATGTCTCGGTGACAGAATACAACTTCCATCTGAAAATAAAATTAAAACACCTTAATAAAAATAAAAACACTTTTACATTTTAGTTTGGCAGCTGATACATAAACCTGAAATGTTGTTTGTTACTTATCACCATAATAAAGTAGTGGTGTTTTGTGAATTGTAATATAATACACATGTGACAAGAATCCTATGCTAGGCTTAATTATTCTATTCACAGAGTATTCCACTCTAGCTAAGGAAGGTATATCTCATTTGATATTCACGGTAATTTTACTTGAGTATATACAACCAAACGACAAGTATAGTGCGCTAGTATGTGCCACTAGGCAGCTTTCGACGTTTAATGTTGTGTGTACAGTTTTCATACCCACTCACTATAAAATATTCCATAGTTCACTTACGTTTTTAGGTATCCTATATCCCAATAAGTCATATTCCTTCGTCGTCAGCCTCAAATTCACTGAAACGACCGGCATCATCCTCAAAGACTCCTTGATGCAAGCCCTCAGATATGGTCTACGCTCCGACTTCGACAGTATTTCTTCCCTCAATTTTTCTTGTTTCTCTGGGTTTATCGCCAAGAGGTAGAGGGTTGCTGTTACTGTGTTTGAGGCCTGTATTAATTGAATGTCTATTTTAAATTCTGTACTCGGCCTGCATTTAATGAAAGTACAATTTTAGGGCAATATAAAAAGTCTCAATAAGGAAAGTGTAATGTAGTTAGTCAGCAAAACTAGATATGGACTGAAGAACTTCAGTAAAATTAAAATTAAAGTATATAAAAAAAGTACATACAATTATATGAACAAAGTATTGAATTAAAAATATTTTTTCTTTTTTGAGAAATATTTTATGAATATGTAAAGATTGACTAATTTGAGCACCGAACAACGTTGCCTTATACTTGAAATTGGTGAAATTGTGGAAGATACTCTCCAGAAGCCATAATCCAAGAGAAGAAAATGTAAAATGTTATCGATATTAGCTACATTAAATATTTAATTTTAAATTTTGTCAGTCAATCCCACAGCAATGTCTAATGCACGAACAGTCTAGCAGCCCAACAATCATTGATAGGACAGCATTGGAGCTGGCCCGTACTACCCTGCGTACTAAGGACGTGCACCGCTTGCGCATTGTGGTGTGAAAACAGTCAGTCGCGCGCTCGAAAACATGGCCTGGGCTTCGTCATCATCATCATTTCAGCCGAAAAAACGTCCACTGCTGGACATATGCCTCTCCCAAAGATCGCCACAACCACTGGTCTAGGATTGTGTTGTGTGGTCATTGGGCCGTTTTTGCATAAGCGCCACGCTTGGCATGCGGGTGGCGATCGCAGTTATGTTGTGAATGTACTGGATGGACGCTGGTGCCCATCCTCTGACTACTCCTTTAGTCACCTTTTAAGATACCCACGGGATGAAATAGGTTGGTGCTATTCTAAGCCGGCACCACACGGACAGGCGATAGGGACCCCTCAAATACTTTCGCCAACCACATTGTTATACAGATAGATGGTCACTGCGGTTACCGATGATCACTTATTTATATAGTATATGTATGATTATTGTATAGCAACTATCCTCATTGTATACTTATACATTTTTCTTTTTTATTGTATAGTCAGTTTATTTTGTTTCTTCAGAATGTTTTTGTTAGTCATCATCATCATCATATCTGCCAAAGGACGTCCACTGCTGAAAAAAGTTCTTCCCATGAATTTCTATAATTCAATCATCATTTTGCGGGGAATTTGCCAGAACTCACCACGCTTGGCAGGGGGGTTAGTGAGCGCATAAGTATGCTAGTCCACAGAAGGGGTACTGTTGCCCATCTCTCTGGTTTAGACCCGCTTAGTCGCATTCTATAACATCCACGGGAGGAGAAAGTGGCGCTATGTTCTTAATCCGGACAACATCCATTTTGTTAATTGTAACACGATATAAAAAAGGGAAAAGGTCAATTGTCAAATCCGACTCGGCTGGGCAGCGTTTGGGAAACTTCACAACGTCACTTTTCTTTTTGTCAACAATACTACAATGCCTCAAGACGAAAGTCTTTAACCACGTTGTTACCAGATAAGACACATGGAATAGAGACGTGGTCACTCACAATGGGCCTCATAAGAAAGCTCAAGGTAACGAGCTATGGAGACAGCTACGCTTGGTAGTTCTCTACGAGATCGAATAAAAATGCGGAGATCCGTAGAAGTACTAAAGTTATCTTCATAGCTGAGAGGATTAGTAAACTGAAGCGGCAATGGGTGGGGCATATTGCTCGTAGAATTGATGGCCGCTGGGAACAAAAGGTTCTCGAATGGAGACCGCGCACCGCAAATCGCAGCGTGGGATGACCTCTAACGAGGTGGACTCGATGGATGAGAGCGGCATGTAACAGCTCGTTGTGGAAATCTAAGAGGGAGGCAGTTATTCAGCAGTGGACGTCCTTTGGCTGATATGATGATGATGATAAATCAAGGTGCAGTTTGATAAGCCCAACTTCAAGAAAGAAGTCAAGCCAAGTCTGCCTCTGCTGGATAGCATTTGGAAAGCTTCGCAACGTCTTTCTGTCAACAATACCGTAGTGCCTCAAAACGAAAGTGTTTAATCAGTGCGTGTTGTACCTGTGATGATATATGTCACAGAATTGTAGTCGATTTTTTATGAGCCACATAGGTAGGCTCACTCAGCGAGCCATGCTTTGCTCAATGAGATCGAATTAGAAATTAGAAGATCCATAGCAGAAGTGAAGTTGCCAATAAAGTGATAAAATTAGTTAGCTGAAGCGGCAAAAGGTGGAGCAAACAGCTCGTAGAAATCATGGCCGCAGTATGGGATTGCAGCTAACGAGCTCTACAGACGACATGGCGAAGGTTGATGGGAGTCATTGGATGCAGGTGGCATGTTACTGTCTTAAGTCACTCTAGAAACCTATTGGAGAGACTTTCTTTAGTAGTAGATGCCAGTAAGTTTGAAAAACTGCCTGAATTGTACCCAGAAGGCACAGGACTGAGTGTTTTAACACAACTTGGGAAAGATTATGGTCAACAGTGGACTGCGATACCCTGAGTTGAATGTGAATTTTATATGTTGATGTTGCTCAAACTCCTAAGCAGCACAAGAAGTTGCGTCCGACCAAAAAACGGCCTACAAAGGCGGCCGAGGTGCAACCAAACACTTCCACCTGCCCTCCGCGTCCTGGTCTGCCACCATCACAAACTCTTTCACCTCGTCCGCAGCCAAAGCAGCTTGTGAATAAGGCGCAGATTCAAGGGCCCCCTATCAGGTATCAGCTTGCTGCTGGAGCGATAAGTAGTCCTAATTGTACACTAAATACGAATATCTTTGACGACACAATCATTGACGAAGACGGTTATAAGACAGTGATTAGTAAGAAAAATAAATACCGCGATATTAGTAAAACAAATTATAACAGAACAGGGAAGGCAATTCTGACATCAAATAAAATTAAAATAGTGCCGAAACTTTCGTATATATACGCCTCATGATTTGATATTTCAACAACAGACAAAGACTGAATCGACTTTATCGAAGAAAGCGGACACACGGTCGTGAAGGTTGACAAACTTATACCATATAAAGAAACTGATTACGTGTCCTTTAAAGTAACAATCAATCAGGCACAAGTGGATACTTTCTTAAGCGACGAGTTTTGGCCTTGTGGTGTGGTATATAGACGATACACACTGAGACGGGTACAACATACTCTCGATACCCGTGCAGGTAGAAATGAAAATTAGTCTCGTTTCGTTTAACTGCAGATCTGTAAAGCGTGCCTGTGGTCATATCAGAGACCTATGCAAGAACCACGACGTAATTGCACTTCAAGAACATTGGTTGCTTCCTGATGACTTAGCGTATCTCAATGGAATACATCCGGAATTTGCGTACCACGGTGTCTCGGCGGTAGATACGTCCTCGGGTACCCTAAAAGGACGACCATATGGAGGAGTTGCAATAATGTGGAGGAAGACTATGTTTACAAATGTCTCGCCGATTGAAACGGGTTCGATGCGCGTCGCGGCAGTGTGTATACAGCTCGCTGGCCGCAGCTGTGTGGTTATGTCGGTATATATGCATACCGAGGCAATGGATAGCCTGCCTCTATTTACGGAGTGCCTAGGAATCATTAGTGCGGTCACTGAAAACAGTACAGTCGAGTGTGTCATATCGCTTGGTGATTTTAATGCGGATATATCACGTTCTAACAGCATATTTGCGAACGAGCTGCTTGATTACTGTAAAGAACAACATTGGACGTGTGCGGACCTTAACCTACTAGGTATGTCTTCCAACACATTTACGTATCTTAGTGGTTCTCATGGGACTACCAGTTGGCTGGATCACTATGTGGTTACAGCATCGGCCTTGAGTACTATAAAGGATATAACTGTTTTGAATGATGTAAACTGGTCAGACCACTTTCCATTAGTAATCAATTGTGACATTGATGTAGTAGTACCAAAGATAAATATCCAATATACGCATACTATAAATAAAATATTATGGGGGAACCGAAATTATGAACAACAATGTAATTATGCTAAGTTATGTGACCAATTTATTGACTCATGTATTTGGCCAAGTGTTCTATGTACTGGTACCTCCTGTAGTAATAAATGCCATTTGATACATATTAACGAATGTTACAATAATATTATAAACTGTATAACTAAAGCTGCATTTCAATCATATCGTGGTAAAATTCATATCCGGAAAAAACAGGTAATAGGCTGGAACTATCACGTGAGGGACGCGCATGTGACTGCAAGGCAATATTATCAACTCTGGTTACTATATGGGCGTCCGACGGTGGGCAGAATTTATGACGACATGACTAGCAGTCGTAAGCTGTTTAAAAACAAAATAAAATGGTGTCAGAAAAATGAAGATAAAATTAAAATGGATATCATTGCCATCCATAGACAGAACAAAGATTTTGGCAAATTCTGGAAAGAAACTAACAAACTAAATTCTAAGACATGTCTTCCTATATCTGTTAATAATAGTCAAAATCCACTAGAAATCGCTAACATGTTTGCGAGTAAGTTCTGCCCTTCGACGGAGAATGCTGGTGAGCAGCGCGGGGCCTGTGACACGGGGACTGCGACGTTATCGCCGCCGCCGCCGTCTAGCTCGTCGCAACCATCCGCACGGTCGAGGCCGGTGTCAGTGCTTGATGCGCTACGTCGTCGATCGCATGCGATACAAGTAGATTTCATGTTGCACCTGACAAACTATTAGAACAAGTGAGGCGAATGAAAAGAGGCAAATCCCCGGGTCACGACGGACTCAGTGTTGAACACATATTGTATGCGGGACCATTGCTGTATGAAAAACTTGCTTACTTTTTTAATGCGTGTATCGACCACAGCTACTTGCCAACAGATATTATGAAAACTAATGTGGTACCAATAATTAAAAACAAAACTGGTGACGTATCCTGCTTGTCTAATTACCGCCCCATATCATTGGCGGCAACAATTTTATCACAAATATTTGAACGTGTTATTAACGGTTACTTAGGTGAAGATTATATTCCTATTAGTAGAGCTCAATATGGCTTTAGACGCGGCTTATCTACTGATCTCGCAATATTTTCAATGAAAAACACGGTAAGAAGCTACATTTTAAGAAACACCTCTGTTTTTGCATGCTTTCTTGATCTGAGCCGTGCTTTTGACTCTATTAATTATAAAATACAATGGGAAAAATTAAGAAATACAAAAGTACCACCTACAATAATAAATATTTTGGAGTATTGGTACACTAATCAAGTAAATCGAGTCAAGTGGGGCAGCTGCAGCTTCTCTGAAACATACAAACTAGCCTGTGGGGTAAGACAAGGTAGTCTGACTTCTACAGTGCTTTTTAATCTATATATTAACGAGCTACTGGAGGAGCTGAGCAGAACCAGAGCCGGATGCCACGTAGGAGGCGAATGCCTTAATAACCTTAGCTACGCTGACGATATGGTGCTGCTCAGCCCCTCTGTTGGCGGGTTGAGAAAACTTATTGCGATCTGCGAGCGCTATGCAGCCGCTCATTGGTTGACGTATAATGTAAATGAATCGGAAATATTGATTTTTAAATACGGTAAAGGACCAGAAAATGTATTGCCCGTAAATTTGTGTGGGACTGCGCTTAAAATTGTAAATAACTTTAAATATCTTGGACACATTGTTACCGATGACCTTACTGATAACCTTGACTTAGAAAGACAAAGGCGAAGCATTGCTTGTAAAAGTAACATGCTCGCCAGACGATTTGCATACTGTTCGAAGCAGGCTAAGGTAACCCTGTTCATACTGCCAGGCGTTCTACACCGGCCAACTTTGGTATAAGTACACAAGGAGTACCTACAATACTTTTTGTGTACAATACAACAACGCATTCCGGGCCATGCTCGGGTTGTCCTGGCGGTGTAGCGCGTCTGGAATGTTTGCTGAGAACCGTACCGACGATTTCTATGCCGTAATGCGTAGGCTTCGAGCATCATTTCACCTAAGACTAATTAAATGTAAAAACAGCATCGTGACTACTGTATTCAACACCATTTACATGGCCACTAAATATTTTAATTTAATTTGAATTTATATTGTATAGACTGGACATAAATGTTAATCTTAGCTGACTTTTACACTTTGTACTATTAATCTTGTGAATTCTAATTTTGTGTTATTATTGTGTTTTTATTGAATTTTATTTTGTATCGACTGGAACATAGTTGCGTTCAGTTTTAACTTGATATTGTGATGTATAATGTTGTGTATTATTTATAAATCTAATTATAATTAAATATTGATTAAATTATAATAATGTGATATGGGTATGGTATGTGTAGACGTTAAACTCTTGTGCTTTGCCTGAAATAAAGATTTTTATTTTATTTATTTATAGTGTCATAGGAAACATTTAAGATTTTATGTTCCTATGTCCAATTTGATATATATGTCTGAGCTTACCGAATCAACACCAGCAAATAACATGTCACTGGCCATAATATAAGCCACTTCTTCGTTGATTTCTAGCAATTTCGCTAAAACACCTTTCTCGCTATCGGGGTTGTTTTTCAATTGTGCCATTCCTTTTTTTAGAAAGTATTCCATAAGGCTAAAAATATGAATTTAAACATCAAAGTAATATATTTTTATTTAAATAAACCCATTACTGGCCCCTATGAAACGTAAGAATGTTAGTTGTTAATGAAAATTGCAAGGTTCCAATTATTTGATCTTCTTGAGAAGAGTCGGCAAAAAACCTCCATGAATACTCCTATAAATATGTATACAGGTTCGTCCAAATAGTAACGTCAAAAAAAATAGATTCCTCATACCAAAATATCCAAAAATACCCCATTTATGTTCCGTGATGCTACAAAAATTCTATCTATATTTTTTTACAAGGCTTTCAGACATAAAATAATCATCTCTCTATCATTAATTCAAGATACAAACATTTTGTTCGAAAAGGAGAAATTTACAGATTCAGAGTCGTTTGGAGAATGGCGAAATTGGAGCCACTGATAATGAAGCTACGTGTAAGTATAAATTTACGTTCATTTTAAGTACATATTTTAAGAGGGCTCGAGGGCCTCGTACTGTCACACTAGAGCAAGCCTCAGTCCATTTAGCTGACCGAGTGTGGATTGACGAATTACACATACCACTGAGAATATTTTAAAGCCCTCTCAGGTGTACAGGTTCCCTCACGATGTTTTCCTTCGGCGTCAACGCAAATGATAATCAAATTCTGACCCGCACATGAATCGGAAAAGTGTGGACCGGGATCGAACTCAGCTTAGTGGTACGTTCGACCAGTATCGATCTCCGAACAGCTTTGATTAATTGTAATTATGTTAAAAAAATACAGGAAAATCATAGCATATCTTATTTTTGTCAGAATTTATATCAAAGTCGATTGTAATGATGTACCATCAAATCATGTCAGTGGTCACACTTGAGTTACATAAAACGCTCTTACTGCTCGTGAAATAAAGACGCTGTCAAGGTCAAACCGTAACCATGGACACGAGGTCGACTATACAATTTTTTTTATAGCAGCATGCGTTATCATTTACACTAATTGAAATATTACACAGATGGGTTTATCCCTGTGATGTAAGTATATCTTCAATTGGATTGAATTGATTTATAAATCACAGTACAATTTAGTAGCAAATATTGAATACAGAGAAAGAATAGTATCTTTGAGGATTACTTTTGTGGATTCTAGCTTTTCTCTTTTAAACACAGAGTTAATTGTCAACTATCTAGTGCCATACTATTGTAATGATGTACCATCAAATCAATTTTCTAAACATGATGATTATAATTTTCCGATATACAGAGATAAATATATTTGCAATTCATATTCGGATCTGATGAATCAAACTCCGTATGATTGATCCTGAAAAATGCTGGACACTACGGTAACTTGTTCATCATGATGTTTGGGCTGGAAGTGATGTGTGCGGATGGAACGCACGACACATCACATCCTATACAGGGCGCCTGTATGGCCAGAGACTGTCGACTGTCAGGTGCCCAGCGCTGCAGAAACAAACTTCACAGTCTGCAGCGCAGAGTGGCTGTACGGATCGTACAACAATACCGAACAGTGTCCTTCAAGGCGGCAACTCTCCTGGTGCCTTTTCCGCCTTTCGACATCCTGGAGGAGATGGATGCCTGGGTCTACGATCAGTCACGCTCCCTCCACCAGACCGGCGAAGGTGCGCCTCCAGGGGCGTTGGACAGGCTGAGGCGGCTAGCTCAGCGGCATGCACTTGGGATGTGGTGTCACCACGTGAGGTCGCAGTTTGCGATCAAGCACGTTGTCGAGGCCTACCGAGCCTGGCTCAAAAGAAGCGAGCGCGTCACCTACCGCCTGACGCAGGTGTTCACCAGGCACGGATAGGAAGCGAGTCCACGACACAATGCCACCATTGTGCTAGTGACCAAGATACCCCACAGCACACGCTTGAGGCGTGCCCTGCGTGGGCGGCTGAGCGGCGGATCTTGGTCGATCGGATCGGGCAATATCTCTCTCTGCCGGCAGAAGGAGACCGTAGAGTGGGATCGAAAGAGTTTTTATAGCGTTACAGGCTATATGGACGACAAAAATGTTTGGGTATCTTGGCGCAGTATGGAAACTGTTCTGCGGAAGGGACATTGCTGGCCATCTCTGTCGACTACAGTCCACTAGTCGCCTTTTACGATATCTACGGGAGGAGTGGTTCTATATTCTTAATCCGGACACCACACGGAATGATGTTTGTTTAAATGATATTGATTACTTGTATGTTTTTATATTGACTTTATTTATTAAGATTTGATATTGTAAGTGCGGTGCATTTACTATTTTAATGACGCGATAGTTGTCTGGAAATGAAAATGAAACGTCATAGCAACTGTTGTGATATGTCGATGTTTACAGATTGCGGGCCAGTGGGGGTACTAACATCGCAGCCTATTCGGCTGGGCGGTTTGTTTTGATAAGCAAGCGAATCTTTATTGCCGCCTACAGTGCCTACTTGCACTTCCTGAGTTTGCGTCATGGCTGAGGCTAGCTTTATGATAAAAAATATGTTTCGTTTCTAATGACTACAATTTTAATAATTTTAATTTTGTAGATCTTATGTTTTTTCTCCATGGAATCCTTTCAATGGACGTTTTGAATTGTGCTAAATATTTGTGCAGATAATTTAATAGGATATTATATATTTGTGCACGTAATGCAAAAATCAACACTTAGATAAACAACAGTATGTTATCCGTCGCAACTTAGGAGTGGCCTAAAGTTCGGAAGTGGATAGCGTTAGGCAAAATTTAGACCCACCTCGATTTGAAATTGAACTTGTTACCTTATTTTTGTGACCAGTTACGTGACCCATGTGGGCCAAGTGTAACCCTCTTTTCAAACTTCTCTTGGGAAAGTATTGTGGGGATTTTACTGTGGGGGAATGCTGCTGAAGTTCAAACCATTTTTGTGCTGCAAAAACGAGCTATTCGTTCAATTTATAAGTTAAGCCCGAAATATTCACTCAGAGAGAAATTTAAAGAGATTAATATAATGACCGTTCCATCTCAGTACATTTATGAAAATGTCTTATATGTACATAAAAATATTAAGCTTTTTGCAAAAAATAGTGATATCCATAGTATTAATACCAGGAACAAACACAAACTGGTTGTTCCTGCCACTAGGCTCCAGAAGATAAGCAAATCATTTAAATGTCAATGTGTACGTTTTTACAATAAAATCCCAAGTCATATTAAAAAATTATGCCTTAATAAATTTAAAATCATTATAAAACAGAAGCTGTGTGGAAAAGGTTTCTATAACGTTACAGAATATATGGATGACAAAAATGCTTGGGATTGAGCTGCTCAGATATTCATGGGCTTACAATGATATTCCTGGTTATATGTTTAAAATGCCTTTACATTTATTCCTATTTTGACATTCAATAAATTACATCATAATTTCTTACAATGGATTATAATAATTCATATAATGACATTTTAATATTTCTATATTTGCTATGACATTAATCACTTGCTATTTTTATTTATTTTTATATTCACTGTTTACTTTGATTAGATACTGTATGTGCGTTACCATGTGGGTTATTAATTCATTTTGTTCAGTTGACGTGATATTTGTCTGGTAGATTAGGCATGTCATGCTCACTCAAGTGTCCTACTTACGGTGGCGTCGTGTGAGTCACTGAGTTGCCCTATAATATGGTTGAGCTAAGCGACGCTGATGCTGATGAATCATGCTCGTGAACGAGTGCTGTCGGTTGGGACTGGTCAGCTTAATACAGCCATGGCAATTTGATCATAAGCTTATAAAATATTAAAATCTGACTTGTTTAGTGTTAGACTTAAGGCAATTTAGACCCTTTTCTCCTACATTGTCCTCACATAACCTTAATTTCAAGAGCAATGTATTCAAATATTGTAACAAAACTATTTTGATTTTAAAAGAGTAACCATGGAGCTTCTTGCTCGTTCTTCTCCATAGGAAACCTACATCTTGGAACGCGGTAAAGTCTGACTATTCATGAGTGCCTGTAATTGGTTTTATATGAATAAAAATATTTTTATCTTATCTTTATCTTTAATGGTAAATTTTACTTGTCATTGTTATGACAGCCAATGATAATCACTTGGGTTCATTACAAAATTTTTGGCTATACATTTCAGAAGTTATAGCAATATATATATAATCACAAACTTACTTCTCATGGTGCTCATACAGTTTCAAGGCTTTCTTCAACATTGGCGTGGTGATGAACCTCCAAAGGTTTGGTTTATAGTCTAGTTCGTTAGCTATACTAAACAGGTCGTAAAAACACTGGATCAACTGTAACTCAGGAGAGTCTTCGGACAACTTGGTATTAAAGCAGTTCAGACGGCAACCAAGAGCTACAGTGCCAATAGACTCTAAAGCCCACAAGTTCATTTCCTTGCCGAAATTGTTTCGGATAATGTTGTTTTCGTCACGGTTTCCTTTCATCCTGAAAATGGTGTAATAATCAAATAAAAATTAAAAAATTATATAAAGAAATAATTTGTATTTGTCTGATTCTCAGCCTTAGATTTTATTCTCTTGTGATTTCAACCCTCTTTTATGTAACCTATTAACTAACACCCATTAAGAGCAATATCTTAGTTTTAAGTACCTTTATATTCTCTTTGATATGAAAATTATAGTATCATTTTTAGTTTCTGTTTTTTTATGTTATACGCACAAATTTATTGATACGAAAAACAGTTGTGAAACATTGACATTCATTTTCAGTCACAATATACCGGCGTTAGGTGTTTTAAAGCAAGAGTCCAGCTAGGCACTGTGTTTGTCGTTCCGGTGGTTTTATGCCCCCCCCCCCCACGCTTCGATAGAGAGGAGAAAGTACATGTTGTAATTCCACCGGGTGAAATAAAAAAGGAACCCCGTGAGTAGGATCGGGGGAGGGTTGATCCCGCTCGGTGTAGAAGGAGAGGCCAATGGAGTAACAATCATACCAGGACCCATATCCAACACGCCTGAGCCCTCTGCTATATGACAATTCGGGGCCATGGGGGTCACGGAGCACATTAAGAAATCTACGTACTCATACAGAGTGATCCCTGGGACGAAGGTGGCGCGTCATGAGTATTTCCATCGCGAGGAAACTAGATTAAAATAAACCACCGCAGTGCCCCGGTATTTTGATGCCCAGCAGTAGCGTTTAAACTATAGCCATTACTGTATTCCGGTTTGAAGGACACTGTAACTAGTAATATTACTGGACAGAGACTAAATAACTTATGTCTCGAGGTGACGAGCAGTGGTGGTTGTGCCACGCAGGACTTTTCCCGGGTAGCATTACAATTGCTATGGGTCGGCGTGATGCTCGCGTCACCAGATTGTATAAAATTTAATTAGTAACCATTTTTTTCAATAACGGCAGCTTAGATTAAATGTTGATACTGAAATCAGTAAATAATATAAAATTTTAACGACTGACAATATTTATGTAACAAACGTACAATTTATAAAACTCTTAAAAATAAAAATGTATGATTTTAATTATGTTGTTGATAAAACACCGGAGACTACTCCCTTTTTACAAAATATTTCCACAGGTTTAGGAACATCGGAGATAGACAGGGCGAGTAGCTATACTTTGCCGAAAACCATACAGTTTCTTCGATTGATTGACGAGAAATAATAAAATGTTTACCTTGTGATCATATCCTGTGCAACCTCATCAAGCACTGTGCAGTAGAGTTTGATCGTTTTAGGTTGTAGCATTACTGGGTTAACTATAGAGCGGAACTCTTTCCACATTTCACCATGGCTAGACGGAAAACATGGGTTTAGTATATTTTGCATACACATTTTGTCACATACATTGATCAACCCATTACTGTCCCACTGCTGAACACGGACCTTTTCTCACTACGAAAAGGGTTAGGCCTTAGTCTACCACGCTAGCCTAGTGCGGGTTGATAGACTACATACACCATTGAGAACATTTTGGAGGTCCCTTCTTTTGAACCCCTCTGGTGTGCAGGTTTCCTCATGATAATTTCCTTCAACGTTAATGTAAGTAATAATCAAATTCTGACAACTCAGAGGTGCGGGCCGAGATCGAACTCAGACCCTCCTGTATGGAAGGTAAGCAATTCACCACTAAGCTATTACTGCCTTCCCGCACGGAGAAGGACGCGACGGTGCCGGGGTAACAACTGTCCCGGAACCCAGGTCCAACACGCCTAAGCCCTCTGCCGTCACTACATGGTGGGGGGCCTCGGGGGTCCCGGGCGCGCAGATTGGGGAGTCTGCGTGCTCACACTGAGCGACCCCCTGGAAGATAGCGGCGCGCACGTCGTCACGTGCCACCGTGTGCGCAGCACAGCGTACGGCGAGGCTAGGGGATCCTTTTCAATCCTCTCCTAGAAGTAAGTACCTTTTCACAGTCGCCTTCTCTCTGCTAGAGGGGGTGACCGCTTTACAGTCATACCCTCCGTGATGTGCCTAAAGGCGTGGCACCCATGGGTGACTCTAGTATGATCTTACGAGGACCTGGAGCCCCACTTCGGTGCCGAAGATGACCGCTCCAGTGGTTATAACCAGTAGGAGTCCGGCATAACCCTTCGCCCTTCCCCGGAGCGAATTTTTTTTTAGCTTGGTCTAAGTGAATGCTGAAGATACATTTATATCAGAGGTATTTTAACTTTTGAATGCTATATGGAAAAACATCGCGAGTCATTCGAAAACATGGTTTACGTATTATATTTTTTTACCAACTGTTGTTTTCTATAAACTAAACTATATGCTTCGTCCGAGATGACCTTATGAGGTTTTTTCCTTTTTAACTCCAAATCTATGTAGGTTTTGAATTTTTGATACACGATATTTATAAATGTGTTTTAAATGAACTCACTCGGTTATCAGGCCTGTTGAACGCAATTTATGCCCCCTGCTATTCTTTAGGTCTTTCCTGTAGTATTCAAGGGAAGTGAATTCCGGACGCATTGGCAACACGTTCTCACTTCTCAATATCTGTAAATGTAAACATTTTTATTTGCTACTGCATATTCAACAAATTACGGGGATAACAATAAATTTGAAGTCTGTTTTATGAGTAATTTCTTGATTATTTATCTGTTGTACAGAGTTCAACATTCTTAAGTATTGAGGTAGATGTCGGTCAAAATACTGTTTTATACAAAATAATAGAATGTTTTATTTGCAAAGAATGTAGGTTTTACAAATCAGATCTTGGAATTATTCAGAAAGTTAACATTATCATTCTGCCTTTGAGGCATGCAAAAAATAATATGCACCTAAAATCTATACAATGTTAAAAAATGAAAACTATAACATTATAATCTAAATTAATTTTTAATTATATTAACGTATTGGCTAAGAAATCTGTTACAGAATAATAATATTTATCTCAAAATAATTGTGCAAGATGCTTTTTAAATATTCTATATAGTTTAATATTGTTAGGAATTTTGACATACTCAGCAGGCATCATACAAATAACACGATTTTAACAGTGTAGTTTTATATGCACCTATGTACAGCAAGTTTTGGTATTGAGTTCTCATGTTTGTAGTTATTTTCCTAGTATCGTTTAAAGAAGGAAATATATATTTATTTGTTCTGACATATATTGCTAATTGCTTGCTTGCTCCGGAAACTCAGATGCAAAAGAAAAATAGCAATTAGACACCGGCGATCGGAAACAACAACCAAATAACAAGCGACGAAGCGACGAAGCGAGAACAATAACACAACAAAAACAAAATACCCTCCCCCAAGCCGACTGGTCCTCGTGGGGGATAAAGACCACTACCCTCCAAAGATAAACAAGCACACCTCGGATATATACATAGCTACTTTTAATACAAGATCGTTACGAACTGATGAAAAGCGCATTGAACTCCAACTAGCCATAGCAGAAATAAAATGGGACATTATAGGAATTAGTGAGATGAGAAGACTTGGCGAAGGGATAGAAGACTACGGGGACTACATCCTACACTACAAAGGAGAGACACCAGGATTGTATGGTGTGGGCTTCTTAATTAAAAAGAGACTTCCGCACAGAATCGAAGAAATCAAAGGGATATCCGAAAGAATAACAGTGTTAAATATAACATTACCCTTAAACAAAAAGGAAAAATGGTCCATCATTCAAGCCTCCTCACCAACTGAATCAGATAAGAGAGAAGATATTATAAAAATTGAAAAATTCTATGAAGATTTACGAACAGCTATTACAAATTCCCACAAAAGCATCATTCTAATGGGTGACTTCAATGGTCAAATAGGAAAGTGTAATAATAAGGGAGAAGAATACACTATAGGCAAATACGGACATGGTAAAAGAAGCAAAAATGGAAATAGAGTAGTCACATTGGCGTTAGAAAACAAACTTAGGATCCTCAATAGTTTCTACAAGAAAAAGTTAACAAAGCAATGGACGTGGATTGCTCCAAATGGACTACATAAAAACGAAATTGATTTAATTATGACTAATAATGCCAAAATCATTCAAGATGTGTCAATCATACATAATCTAAACTTTTATTCGGATCATAAAATGGTTCGTGCTAGACTGACAAGCACGCATATTAAGAATAAAAGGATGTTCCAAAATGGTAGTTCTTCCTTTATATACACCCGTACTGCGGACCAACATATGACTAGTTTAAAAGAATCTATAGAAAAATACAAGGGAAACAATATATCAACTCAAGCTAAGTATGTGAAACTTATAAACATCATACAAACAGAAACCAAGAAAGTTGACACTAGAAGCAAAAAGGTCATTTCTGATGAGACACAGCAGCTGCTACAGGAGAGGAAAGAACTAATACAAAGGAAAGAAAACAAAATCAATCGCTGTCAAATAGCAGAAATTAGCAAAAAGATAAATGAAAACATGAGAAAAGATAAGAAACTAAAAAGGCAAAATACATTGAAAGAACATATCGAGAAAACCGGGGGAACAAAAAAGGCTATTAAAGAACTGAACCCTAAAAAAGCTTGGATGCTAAAGTTGAAGACTAAAGGCGGAAACTATACAAATAAAAGACCAGAAATACTCAAAACAGCTACAGAATATTACCGAAACTTGTACCAAAGTAAGAAACTAAAAGAAGGGATCACCGAGAGAAACATAAGAGAATTAGAACCGACGCCAAAAATATTAAAGGAAGAAACAATGAGAGCAATTAATACACAAAAACGAGACAAAGCCCCTGGAACTGACCAAATAACAAATGAACTATTAAAAGCTACCCTACCGATTATTGCCCCTTCACTAACAGATATTTTCAATGAAATTATTGAGACGGAAAATATCCCCACAGATTGGACCAAATCAACCATAATACTGCTTCATAAAAAAGGAGATCGAGGAGACATAGCAAATTATCGCCCAATCAGCTTGATGTCGAATATCTATAAAGTTTTTTCTAAAATAATTTTGTCCAGAATCACATCTACACTTGACGAAAACCAACCGAAAGAACAAGCAGGGTTCCGAAGTAAATACTCAACAATAGACCACATACATGTTCTAAGACAAGTTCTACAGAAATACAATGAATACCATAAAAGTTACTATCTGGGCTTTGTAGATTACAACAAGGCCTTCGATTCCTTAGAACATGAATACATTTGGGAAGCTTTGCGTTCTCAAGGTATACAGGAAAAGTACATACGAATATTTAAGAACATATATTCAAAAAGCACAGCCCAAATCAGACTAGAAGCAACAGGAGAGGAGTTTCATCTAGAGAGAGGCGTCCGACAGGGTGACCCAATCTCACCCAAGTTGTTTTCGGCGGCCTTAGAGATGATATTTAAAAACTTAGATTGGGAAGAAAGCGGACTCAACATAAACGGTCAAAACCTGAATCACTTACGTTTCGCAGACGATCTAATTCTCTTCTCAGAAAGCCCAAAAAAACTAGAGCAAATGCTACAACAACTATCAGATCAAAGTATAAAAGCAGGACTTACAATGAACCCAACAAAAACCAAAATTATGACTAACGCTTCACAGACATACAGTATCATTATAAACAAGGAAAAAATTGAATACGTGGAGGAGTATATATATCTAGGACAGCTAATAGCCACACGGGATACTATGCATAAAGAAATTGATAGAAGAATCGCGAACACGTGGAAAAGATTTTGGTCTCTTAGCGAAGTTATGAAAAACAAAGACATGCCAATTAAAGATAAAAGGAAAGTTTATAACATGTGCATCTTGCCATGTTTAACATATGGCTGTCAAACATGGGCATTAACAGAGAAATTAACTAACAAAATAAACATATGTCAAAATGGAATAGAGAGAAGTGTAATCGGAGTAAGAAGAAAAGATAAAGTAAGATTAAATAAAATAAAAAATGTAACTAAATTTAATGACGTGAACAAAGTATGCAAAACACTAAAATGGAAATGGGCAGGACATATGCTGAGAGAGGAAAATGAGAAATGGACTAGAATAATATCAGAGTGGTACCCCAGGGATGGCAAAAGAAGTAAAGGTCGACAAATGAGACGTTGGGAAGATGACCTCAAAAAAGCGGCCGGTCCAGAATGGATCAAAATTGCAAGAGACAGAGATAGGTGGAAGTCTTTGGAGGAGGCCTTTGTCGAAGGACAAGCTGTTGTTTGAAAAACGATCGTCAATAATAAATGTAATACTCATATAGTATTTTAAATTATGATAGGAACAGCAATAAAGGCTTATTTTATTTATTTATATTGCTAATTCTAATTGTACAAGCACAGAAACGTTAAAAGTTTAGGAGATTTTAAAACGCAAATGCAACAAGCTGTTGTTTTTAGACAAAACATGGCTCTAAGCTTAAGCTTTTGAGATATAAAAATGTTTTTCCCTGCACTACAATTTCCCCAAAACATTATGCCAAATCTTAAAACTGATACAACCAGGCCATGGTATGCTACAAGTATGGTTTGATGGTTAAGATATGCTTATTTTTTTGCAGATGTCCTCTGCTTGTACCTTCCAATTTAGTTGGCAATCTATTGAAATTCCTAAAAATTTCGTAACATTGACTCTGTCTACAATTTGACCGTTGTAATTTATATTCATATCTTCAGCATACATTCGTTAGTAGGAGTGCATTATTTTTTGTATATTATTATGTATATTGAAGATTAAATTATTATAATTTAGCCAGTTTGTTACTACGTTAAGCGAATTGTTGATGTCACTTTCATACGATTCTTTGTTGAGACATTACATTAGTACTATGCTGTCGTCGGTAACTAGTGCCATAGGATGAGGAGTTTGACGTGGAAGGTCATTGATATAAATACAATAAAAACAACAATGGTTCGAGAACACGACCCTACGGAACGCCAAACATTGTTTCTCTGTGCGATGATACGTATTTTAATTCATTTTTAGATTTCAGGCAAACTTTAGAAATCTCTGTATATTGATTACGATCACTTAGATAGGATTTTATTTCACTTTTTTAATTTTCGGGCAATTCCTCGAATGCCATATGCATGGAGTTTCATGGAGTAAGAGGGTCTCATGATAACACTAATTCCAAAAAGTTCAAACAAATCGGCTGTGGAAGAATATCGCCCTTTTGCTATCTTATCATCTTCTGCAAAAATATTCGAGAGTATTCTTCATAGGTACATATATGCACAGGTTGATAAATATTTGTGTAATGAGCAGTATGGCTTCAGGCCTGAAAGATCTGTCAATACTAATCTACTTACGCTTGTAGATTATATTTCTATTCAGTGGTTTTAGCCGGTAGGTGTCCAGCATACCCCTTCGCCCTTCCCCGGGGCGAAGGAAGTTCATGAAGAATTTCCACTGGGCACCTATTAAAACAAAAAAAGGTATAGTATGTCATTTCTTCTTACAGTACTTAAAAAAAATGGTTTTACTATTTAGTCTTTCAGGAAATATTCCTGTGTATATGCTAAGGTTAATAATATGGCTTAGAGGGTCAGCTATACAACTAGAAACAAATTTAATGACTTCTGTTGAAACACCATCATACCCAGCTTTTCTTGTTTTTTAAGAATTTTATTATATGCTTAACAGATACATATCTTCAGAAATAGCTGGGGACATAAATATTGAGTGTGGTATATGTTTTATATATTTGATATCTGTTATCTTATGTTTTGGTATATCTGAAGTCTGATCTATAAAAAAAATGTTGAATGACTGCTATTTCAGTAGAATTTGTTAATATTATGCCATGTTTTTATTGCTCCGAACGTTCGAAGGAAAAACGGAGAAACCCTTATAGGATCACCCGTGTGTCTGTCTGTCTGTAATAGCTCTTTACCTATAGATTACAGGAAAACCTATAAAAACTCTGTGGTCTCAAAATAACATAGTAAAGCTTTCAATATCGTGCGTACACATTTACATTTTCAGTTGGAATGTATTGGAGAACATGTTTTTCAACTAAAATTTTAAGTATGTTTTTGGGATAAACCATTTAATTTACCACAAAATTTGGTTCAATTTAACAAAAAAATATGGAAGACAACATATTCAACGTACGGATCCCTCTCCACGCGAGTTCAACTTTTTATTTCAGAAATGGTCTTACTGATAAATGATGAAAAAATAAGTAAAAAAGTGTTTATTTGTAATGTCAAAATAACAGCTTTTTAGTAAATGCGTATGAAAGTATATACGGTACCTATACAAAAAAAAACTTTTAATTTCTGTTTGTCGATTTTGACGAAACTTTCACTGGCAGATAGCTGATGTTGTAAGGAATAACTGAGGCTACTTTTATTTTAGAAAAATAACTAGGGTTCCGCGCAAAAAAAGAAATCCTTGAAATACAATATATATATTCTATGTCAAGTGTCTATATTGAACTATTCTAAATTTCTTTTAAAGAAAGAAAGATAGAAATTTTATTAAACAACACAGAAACCAACACACCATAAGGTACAGCTCAAACAGTAAAAATAAACAAAAAGGAAAAAGTAGGTAAACTTAAAAACAACGAATGATACAAGAATAATGTGAGATCACAACAAAAACATAAACGTGCTAAATCGTCTCGCAGCAGTGGTAAGTCACTCTTAAATCGACCATACTGCACTGTCTAGTCTAAACCGGTTGCATCCCGATACCAAGACGCGGCCATCCCGCTCATATAGTTACTATACTCTTTGCGTATAGCTACTAGTTAGCTGTCGAGCTAGCCAAGGTGCGGATGGCTGGACGCGGCACCGTGCGGTGGCTACAAGCCAACATGAAAATGATGAGTCTGCAGTTTTTAGTCAAATTTAATTTAATTATTATCCCCACAGATCACTCAAGCATGGAGGAATGATGCTGGCTCCGGTGACGCGCATAAGCAAACACATAATGAAGTTATCGTAAATACGTGCACACTTAGAATACATAATAATACGAATACCTACACATAATACGAATACCTAGCTAGGCTGGTGTGGAGTTGTGTGTTTAAAAGGCCACAGCTCAGCTAAAGCTGCAGATAACTGCAGCGCTGATATTCAGCTAAAGTCTCAAGGCACAGGTCTGTCGTCAATAAGCAATATGTACACCCCTGGACTTAAGTGCAACTGGAATATGAAACATTTATGAAAATGATAATTGCAAGTTTCGGTCGTTTTTGTCACTGTTGATCCACTTAGAATATTATCATATACTTGGTACATATGTTGACACTTAACAAAATGACACGCAACTAAACTAAAGTAAATGACACATTTTACGAATAGCTAAAAATCTAATGTAAATCATAGTAACATAAAACATCGTAATAAAATAGTATTAAATAGTAGTAGTAGTAGTATAAAAATGTCAAAATATATTGTAAAGTATATTATATTAATTTATGTGCTGCATTGTTGAAAATCTAACAGCATCTTTCTAAATTTTGATCTAAAATCATATGCAGTGTTTAGGTTACGTAATGGCGGCGTGATTTTGTTCCAGCATTTAGTAGTAGCAAATCTAAAACTACCTCGAAATGCTGTTGATACTGCTGTACATGGCACCTTGGGGGAATGTTATAACAAAAACGAGCGCATGCATTCTGCACTCTTTGAATAAGGAGACTAGATTTCGCTAGCAGTCTAGGTCCATAGGCCGCGTCTAACTAATTAAATTTAGATAACACTAACGAATCTACTAATTGCACCCGAAGTTCAACACTAAGATAATTACGCAGTCTATATAGTAATTTTATTCTATAAAAAACAGTTTCTGACTGCCTCCGTAATGTGACGTTCGAATCGTAAACCTGCGTCCATTATTAATCCCAGATTTCTGGCTTCGTGTACTTGTTCAATAAGTACATTGTCTATATATATCTGAGGATCCTTATTGATGATCTGCCTCACTTGATTCTTTGAACCTAATATTAAATATTTAGTTATACTCGAATTTACCACAAGTGAATTCCGGAGAGCCCATTTGCAAATATTATTTAAGTCTTCATTTATTTTACATACGGTTTCTTGAGTTTCACTGGCTTTAAAAGAAAAATATACTTGGACGTCATCTGCATATATGTGGTATTTGCAATGTTTTATCACTTGAGCCATATCTGCACTGTATAGGATAAACATCAAAGGGCCTAGCATTGATCCTTGTGGCACGAGGGTATTACGTAGCTCCTGTACGTCATGGCGCAGCAATTTAATTTCTTCTTGCATGCTATAAATCTGTTCGCGGAATAAGTGAATTTCAAGGCCCAGGTCTAGGAGCTCTGACTCTGCTGTAGTACCCACGGGTACTGCACTGTTTATATTAACCGGTACCACGGTTGGCAAAATATCAAATTGTTCTTCCTCAGTAGATTGCTTGTCTAGATCAATCTTTACAGGGGTTTCAGATCGGTTATCCCTTGGTTTATTTTTTAAGCAGTCCGGATACGATCATTTAGGCAACTTAGCACCTGCCTTGGTTCGGCCCATAGACTATACACTTAATACTGACATAGATGCGCAACTCTAAGACCACAATAATCAAATATGCGACCTTGACTACCAGATGGCGCTACGTTTTCATTTAGTACCGAAATAATCCTGCAGGTGGCGTCCCTCTCTAGACGTATCTATACAAATAAATGAAATTGAAGTGTCTGTTTGTAATGTCAAAATAACAGCTTTTTACTGAATGCATATGAAAGTATATACGGTACATATAACAAAACAACAATTTTTGCATTTTTTGTCTGTCTGTCTGTTTGTTCCGGGTAATCTCCGAAACGGCTGGACCGATTTTGACGGTACTTCCGCTGGCAGATAGCTGATGTTGTAAGGAATAACTTAGGCTACTTTTATTTTAGAAAAATAACTAGGGTTTCGCGCAAAGAAAATAAAACCCTTGAAATCCAGTATATATATTCTATGTCAAATGTCTATGCCGAAGTATTCTAAATTTCTTTTAAATTAAACGCGGGTGAAACCGCGGGTCCCAGCTAGTTTTTAATAAACTTTGTTCATTGTATGAAAAAATCACTAGATCGATTAAATTCCGCCGCAGACCATATATCATATATCGAAAAAAGTTATGCAATTTAACCGATCTAATCATTTCTCGAAACTAGAATAGTTCTACAAAAAATAAACAAGAGAAACGTTTCAGTGATTTTTATTATTCTTTTCGTACAATAATCATAAGCTTACCAAAACTAGGTCAATCATATCATATTAAGAAAATTTTACATTCAAAGTTCTGTTCACCTGTTTACACCGTGGATTATAAAATTCAGTGCGAGATTATTCAAAAATGTCAACAAATTCAACGTAAAATGATCACACTCGCAAAATACTCTAATCCTAATCAAACACGTAAACACCAGCTAAATAAAGTTTACAAACTTGCAAAAGGTAGGTAGGTATCTTTTCTCTTTGACAATTTGTGAAGTGATGATGTTTTCATAATAAACTTATTATTGTATGCCGACATTAAATAAACGCAAAACGTATTTATTTAATGTCACAAAAAAGATTGTAATTTAAGAACGTATTTACAAAAAATAAAACATTAATTAAGTTTATTTTGGGTACTTCTGCTTCGGTACTACTGCCATCTAGTCACATTTTGAATAAAACTTAATATGAAATGTGCCGACTGTAGGCAGGAGATGGCGCTAGTTTCGATGCAACTTTTTGTACTCACCATTTGTATGAGACTTTCACCCTCCTGGTTCGGCCCACACATGCATGGTGGTAAATATTAGGGCAAGTAGTACATACAGGTCACGCCATCTACTTTGTTAATAAATCTTCCGCAAGCGCCGCAGTTTACCATGTTTTTTATCACGATCATTATAGCAACAAGTTCAATATGTATGTAAAAGAAGTTTAGGATTATTACACTATATATACACTAGATGTCACTTAGCATAATAGTTACACCTAAATAAATCAGCTGATATTCGGGAAGATGATTATGTACCAATGTTTGTACACCAACACGTCATTTTAAATTATGTGTTTTATTATTTTGTTTCTGTTATGATACATTAACTTGGCTGTTAATTAGCGAATAACAATGTATCGCACACTTATCACAAGAAATCAGTACGAACTAGTTCCATTTAGGTCATTCATTCTAGAGATTGTTTTACGGTTTAGTGAAGTAAAATTCCACGTACCTATATTTAATTTGTATTAGCTGTTATATTAAGGCTTCACAACATTCCACATATAACTAGTCTGTACACTATAACGATTAAGCTTTCATGTTTTGCACTTGTCGATACTAATAAAGTTGTTTATAAATTATAGGACTTTTTTTCACGGAACGATATTAAACCGTTTATAACTTGACGACAGCGCATCCTAGTCTCTCTACACAAATAAATAAAGTTGAAGTGTCTGTTTGTAATGTCAAAATAACAGCTTTTTACTAAATGCATATGAAAGTATATACGGTACCTATAACACCAAAAAAAAAATGTCTGTCTGTCTGTTTGAGGTAATGAGGTCTACCTACCTAAGACAACGGTCACCGTGAAGATAGAGGGCGATTCGCATGTGGTTACGAGCCGCACACATTTGCTATTTTGGTATAACTCTAATTATGTAGCGTACTCTAATATATCGTAAAGAAATTAAAATTATAGTTTAAAACTGAACAGTTTTAATATTTTTTAACCTTGCAACTTACAAGAACACGAGTAAAGTCGTATCAGAGGCAAAAAGAGATAAGCGACTTGTGAAATTAAACTATTGTTGGAATTGTCTCAATACTTCTGCGTCGTGGGCCTAACTCAATTGGACAATCTTCTCGCTTATTATCTCTTACCTTTCAAGCGTTGATATCTTCGACTCATCATTTATCAGTTAAGCCCAACATACAGCTAGACATAGGTCTCTCCTAAGTTCCAACACAGTATCTGGTCTTTTGGACTCACATGAAGCTCTTGCATTTACTCTGATCCAAAGTTACTTGGAGTCGGCGGATAAAGAAAGATTGCAATTTTCTTGACTAGAGGTTTTTACAGTCGGCCGCCTGCCTGACACCAACCCCTCCTTGGATACCTATTCTAGTATTGGTGGTTTACCTGCCACCAGTAGGTAATCCAAACAGCTTAATGGTACGCGCCGGTTTCCAAAGTTCCTTAGTCGCCTTCTGCGGCACCCACAGGACGAGACGAGTGGCTTTTTTGAGTCACATGATCCACAAAATGTAAATCGGGAGTCGGCTGACTAATAGTATGATAAAACATAGTTGGACCCACCAAATGTTTATAGTATAATTACTCAGTAAAAAAACAATTATCTTCACTTACTTGTGCTGAACTTTCAGCATCATTTAGAAGTAACATAGGTGCCTTGCCGAGCAATCCATCGAATCTTACAATTGGTCCGTACCGTTCAAATAATTTCATTGTACCCTCATCTCCATCCACGTCGTGCAGGTCACCTTAAACATAAAATAAATAATAATAACACCCTAAATGGCGCTTGTTGGATACTTGATCCTCTCTGCTCGAATTGTTAGGAAGGCCTCTCTCAAAATCACCCTAACCACCCGCAGCTCGCACCCTGTTCACAAGCTCTGGTGTCTTACTATTTTGATATTCAAATACTAGCTTTTGCCCGCGGATTCGCACGCATGGAATTTAGACATGTATGTCATGGTATTGAAAACATGCAATAATGACCTCAGCTTATATTAGGAACTTGTAATAGGTGTAGAGGGATCATGACATATTCCCGAATGACACGACCCATAGGCCTGCCGCATATTGCATCCAGTTCAGTCAGCCGAGTGCAAAACCATGCGATTTGTCTTTTGTTTACCGGTTATAGACCTAGTGAGTATACAGCGTGCCGATTGCGAGCGATCTGCTTGCCGACGCCACCGTTGCCGCCCATTAATGATTTGCATTCTAGATCCATCCTTCGATAGTAACGGACATTTTTGCCAAATTCTAACGCAGTCTATACTGTAGTTTTAGCGGTAACATCCAACATAGAAACAGACAAAAAGAAAAACAGACAGAAATTGCAGTTTTAGCATGAGTCTCGTTCCTGGGCAGTGATTTTTTTCAAAAAGTAATCATTGTACAGTTTTTGTCTCTCTACGATTTTATTATAGTATAGATAGATATGCCGTTTTTATATGTATTTATTTAAAAGGACATATTAATGTTTATTTTATACATAAAATACATAACAACCCAGAGCACATGAATACAGCAGGTTGTTAGTCTTAGACATTTTGGCTACTATTTTATCATCATCATAAGATCATATAAGGAACGTCCACTGCTGAACAATGAGCACTCCATAGATTTCCACAACAACCGGTTACGTGCCACCCGCATCCAAGAACTCCCAGCGACCTTCTCCAGGTTGTCTGTCCATGTCGTCGGAGATCGTCCCACACTGCATTTCCCGCTACGTGGTCTCCACTCGAGAACATTTTCGCCCCAACGGACTTCAGTTCTACTAGCAACGTGCCCCACCCATGTTTCATATCACATATCATACATGCATTAGAACTATTATTTCAGCCCACTGATGGACCTCGTATTTAAGAGGTAAAGAGATTTTTATTAATAGCGATTATTTACAGGCACTTATGAATAGTCGAGACTTTAGTTGCCACGCTCCAATATGCAGATCTCCTACGGGGAAGAACCGGCAAGAAACTCCATGACTTTTTAAATCATATTATTTATGAGTACAATATTCTAGAAATGAAGGTTATGCAAAGACAATCTAGGAGAAAACAGTTTATTAAAATTTCTTGGAAAGTCTGTACTATACAAAACTGTGTGTAACATTAATTAAAATTAACCGTAAATCCCCACACTAAACAAGACTATTGATCAAGACAATGCGTTCCGTGTGGTTCCCAGGAAATAAAAGACCCCCCTTCTCTACCCATGGATGACATAAAAGGTGACTTCATCATTTCGGCCGAAGGAAGTCCACTGCTGGACACAGGCCTCCCCCAAAGATGTCCACAACGACCGATATGGATGTGTTGTGGGCTCATTGGGGAGTTTTGCCATAATCGCCACGCTTGGCAGACGGGTTGGCGATCGCAGTTAAGTTGTTAATGTACTCGAAGGACGCTGCTGCCCATCCTCCGGCTAATCCCTTAGTCGACTTTTACGACACCCATGGGAGGAGATGGGGTGGTGGCATTCTGAGCCGGCACCACACGGCACAAAAGGTAAAAAGGTGACTTATTAGTTATGAACGGCGAAAAAGGTGACTTATTAGTTATGAACGATATCAATAGAATGTGCAGCAGCATCCTTCAGTGTGCTAATAACAATATACTGTCAATTCATCTGCTAAACATGGTGATTATGTCAAGGACTACCCCAGTGATAAGCAATGGTAAAACAAAGCAAATTTCTTACCTCCAGGCAAGAAATGATGCAGTTGCCCAATTATGGGCAAAGACGGAGGTCCAGGGATCTCCTTCCATGACTTCATGTTGCCATCTGACTTGACAGCTTCGCTTGCCACCGCTATTGTTCTGAAAAGTACATTTATTAAGAAAAACCATTCATTTGGATGGAAATTTTGTAATATTCAGACAATTCTTATACGAATCTGTTTACATAATATTGTTTTGAAAAAGATACAAGAAGCTCTAAGTCGGTGATCTTACGTACTTGTATCAGTATCAGCTTTTCGGGTGTCAGACCTAAATATTGTATTAGTACGAGAAAATATCTCCCTACAAGCAGCTAACTTTTAAACTTACGCGTTGCATGTCGGCCGAAATTAATAATCAATCTAATCCAAATTTTTTGATTAAAGATTTTAAACTTAATAACAATAACAATCACATTTAACACCAAATCCAAAGATATTGGATTAAATCGATAATTTGTTTCAGCCGTTCATGTGTACACAACAGCAAAATCGGTCGAGCGTGCGAGCATGCTGTACCAGCCGTTGAATCCTACTCGTTTGCTTTAGCTCACTCTCGTTCCTTTATCTGTACGAGGCATTAGCCTCATCTTGTTAGAATGGAAGCCCACTACAACATACATACTTAGTTAGGGATGACTTTAAGTAAAAACGAACATTGACATCGGTATTTGTGTTTAGCCTTGAGTGACAGTGACTATAATTATGTTCCGTAATCTCGTCCTCATTTAGTACTATGTAGTTTGCACCTTGCACAACTCACTGCATCACAATTTTAAAGATGAACACTTTCATCAAAATTTTTAATATAGTCTGTGGTTCCTACGCGCTCTTTCGCTATCTGTAATGTACATGTCATTTGTACTTTTTTGTGCCGCTCGCTGTATACGCAACTCAAGAAAATCTTCCAATTATCCTCCTTTTTCTTCAAAAATGGGGAAACACTGGCGGAGGAGTAAGGATGAGGCAATAGAAAAGCTAAATAATCGATTGTGGGAGCCCAAAAAAAGCGGGAGTCAACACGACCGTACCGGTAAGTTACTAACTACATGTTTCACAGGATATGGATCCGCAGTGCCGCAGCAATATACACTATATGCACGTAAATCTAAACGACACCACCAATAGAGCTTTCACGAGAGGTCAGCCGGTGGGGGTTATTCGTTTACAAGGAAGAAGACAGGTCAACGGTGACAAGTTTATAGTGCCTTATTTTAAAAATAAACGACACCACCAATAGAGCTTTCACGAGAGGTCAGCCGGTGAGTTATTCGTTTACAAGGAAGAAAACAGGTCAACAGTGCCTTAATTTAAAAATAAACGACACCACCAATAGAGCTTTCACGAGAGGTCAGCCGGTGAGAAGTTTATAGTGCCTTATTTTAAAAATAAACGTCACCACCAATAGAGCTTTCACGAGAGGTCAGCCGGTGAGTTATTCGTTTACAAGGACGAAGACAGGTCAACAGTGCCTTAATTTAAAAATAAACGACACCACCAATAGAGCTTTCACGAGAGGTCAGCCGGTCGTGTATTCGTTTACAAGCATGAACTCGAGGTCAACCGTGACAAGTTTAAAACGACACCACCAATAGAGCTTTCACGAGAGGTAAGCCGGTGCAGTATTCGTTTACAAGCGAAGAACGAGGGAGCTTCCACAAGAGGCTAGCCAGTTAAGTATCTTTTATTAGCAAGATAAAACGCTGTTTGATGCATCCTTAGAGCTTTCACGAGGGGTTAGCCTTGGATTTGCAGTCAGGAGCCTAGATGATTACGAAGACCTCTTCAGTCGAAGCCGAGGTAGTTTACCACACGGACAAGGACAATGTTTTTCATTACATGAGCGGAGCTGATGCAGTCAAGCTCTAATGAACCAGGTGCAAACACCTTTCCGTCACCTATCATAAGTGGCTACAAATATAGTGTCTCACCTAGTGATGAAATCAGATAAAAGAAAGGAGGGGGGCAGGCTTGCAAAAATAGTGCTCACCTCTGAGATAATTCAGTAGGAATAACACGCAATATACAAAAAAAAAAAAAAAAAAAACGACTAATCATGCAGAATGGCCTTAAGATCTAGATCCACTATAATCAAGAAACATGGCCCTATAAATAAAGCATACAAGCATTTATGGAAAAGTCAAATCAATGCTATTATGAGACACTTAGTACTATCTCAACCCTTGAAAAGATTTTCAACAACATGATTGTACACAATGAGATGAAAACCACATTTCGCAATCAGTGATTCAACTGGATTGCTATGCAACTTATTGTATGAAGTTATAGCCTGCACATCATTGATAAATTGATATCAGAGAAGCCTGCAATCTCATAATACCTGTTTGGGAACAAACTATAGGATAAAGTAAATACCATTAAAGCTGTTCAAAATCTGGGTGAGAATGAAAGAATACTCCCAGTGAAGGTAAGTAGCTATCAAAATCCCCTAAAACTTGAAACTAAAAGGGGGGAGTACAACAGCTATAAATGTCTTTCCAAGCGGGCAAAACCATGTCGAGTCCAACAACATATGTGAATAAATTGCTGGTGGTTTTCGTGATATTCTGGCGGAGACACCACTATCCCTGTTGCTGAGGCCCTAGCCTGGATCCTGATCAATGATGAATAAGGTACATACCAATCAACTGAAACACTTTTCCTACTACTGCGATACTAGGTATCACTAAAAGTCCTACCATACACAAATGGTTTAAAGGTTATACTATACCTTTCACTAATGTTCCTGTACAAACTACTGCTCCATTAAATAACCAGGTTACTCAGAAACTGAGTAAATTTTTATCAAAATGAGAAAAGATTTTAAAAATTGTTGCAACAAATTTATTGTAAGATATAAAAAATGCATATTGTACTGCCAATAAGGGAATCTGATAGGAAACACTCATGTTCCCTATTTCCAGATTATTTGTATGAATTTACATGCCATCCCTTCAGGCTTAGTACAGCACCATATGATTTTACCTAGATCATGAAACTGCTAATTTTTACATGAGATCATTGCATCGGTTATTAATAATAATTCTTGTCTTGCTGACTCCTATGAAAAGTGTAAACTAAATGTGTCCACCAACCAAAATTTCTTAGAAAATCTTGGTGTTTTCATATCAAAGAAAATATGCCTAAATGCTAAACACAAATAGCAGAATTTGGGACCCATATTAGATTCCATGCAATTTTTTCTATCTTGCTCTCCCAGAAGAAGATAATATTTTATTTCTAAATTCTAGAGAAACCATAAACGGGTGCAAAATAATAATTATCTTAACCAAAAGGTGTCCTTGTTTCAACATAGCTTAACATTGTGCATGGCCCAGCTATAGAATACATTTGACTTTATACCTACCAATGTCATGGAAAAATCTTACAACAGTAGCCCTGAAAAAGTAATAGTGCAATCTTATGTATATAGGATACATTTGCACATACTTAAATGGTGGCCTCCTATATTGAAAGGAATTAAAACTAAATGAATTTACCTACACTTATAAGCACAGAAACCAGTTGCTTTTGAAATAAAACAAGGTAATATTTCACTTGGAATAGATATGAACCATAACCTATATTAATAAGATATGGGCACACACTTCAATGGCAAAGAAGCTGTGGTAGTTTTGTAGTCGTTTGATCATATTATATGTGTAGAATGCCATTGCTAATAAAGAATGAAAGTGTTTCATTCGGAAATTGAAATGGAACTATGTGGCCGTAGCCTTTGAACCACTTATAGCTAATCTTGGTGAACGATAGAATGATGTTTGCAAATGGATGTATTGCTAATTGCATCAACTATGTATCATGGGTTCCTGACCTAGATACACCATAGATGCCTCTACTCTTGAATGGCATGGGACATTCTTCTGTGTTCCCTCCATTTGCACTCATAGTAGATTTTTATTTTTTTTGGAAAATAAAAACAGAGCATTGTAATTATATATATATGGGTGTATAGTAAGATATATATGTATATATATATATAAGGTCTTATTTTAATAGTCCACGATATTTTGCATGGCGCCTTAATGAACGCTAAAGATAATGTGGGTATCACTAAAAAAATTGTAGTGATATATTTGTTTTTATTTTTGTCACATTTTATTTTATTTTATAAGTCAATAATTTCATTACTTACTTATTCCCGTAGTAGTAATAATATCCACATGCATCTAGTAAGAAAATGGCAGACACGGCCGGTTGACCGAATTAGGCAGTCGGCAACGTTTAACGAAACAGGCGGCGGCAGAAAGAACCGAATTTTGTACCATCAGATTAATTTATTTGTGGGAAATACATAATCTTTAGCATTTACTTAGGCAGCATGCAAAATATCGTGGATTATTAAAATAAGACCTTGTATATATATATACATATATATCTATAATAAAAACTAAAAGATGTGTATATACATATATTATTCTGCGACCTAGTATATAAAAAAAAAAAAAAAAAAAAAGTAAAAAGAAAAAAAAAAAAAAAGATGTCTATATACATACAATATACTGCGACCTAGTCGTGACTTACTGTCGTATCCTTCCAGGGAATCACAATCCTTTACACAGGATTCTAACACTGATTGCCACCACATTTTCAGGAGAGCGCGTTTCTAAGAAGTATACCATCCTCTTCAACGGACAAAATGTTAGCTTCGTTACAGAACAAAACAGGATGGCAATATTAATCTGCAATAATCAGTGAAGCCCCAACTGTAAAAGTTATGATGTGCATCCCCTGGTTATATTATTCTTAGCATCGAAGTTTAATTAATAATTAAAGGTTTTCCTATAGCTCACTCAACACTGAGGTCAACAATTTTTTTTTTTTTTTTTTTCCTCTCTTCCTACACTTAGGATCGCACTTGAGTAGAGATGAGAGAAGAACAAAGTTCTTTAAGCAAATATTTAAAGGTAGGGCAACAAACCCTAAGTATTATGTTGTACCTATGTGACTTTAACATTAAGAATAATTATTGTTGAATATGTTTCCCAATGCAAGCCTGTGTGAAATTACCCAAACACGGGATCAAACCTTGTTGCTGATTTGTATAGATAAAATTACCGTTAAAGTAGATAATATCAACATAAAAATTACAAAATGGTAAAAACATCGAGATCTTACCTTTTGTCTTACCATTGATCTTAACCATTTTTAATACTAGCATTTCTTACCAATTATTTTAAAGATAATTGCCATTAATATTTGTCCTGCAACAACCTTACTTTGTTATTTAGATGTTAATAAAATAAAGGACGAACTGTAATACATAATTATTACATTAAGGAAGCCTTATTACGGCGCCTCCACCGCATCTATTAAGCAGATGGTTGAAGTAAGTTTTAACTAATAATGGATTGGATCCTAGTAAATCTACAGCATACTACACAAAAGCAAGAAACGCCTCAACTTGGCTTGGTTTTGCAAGAGGTCAAATGTTTATTTATGATCCCAATGGCTCAAGCTATGTGTTCTATATGGATATTTCTTAAATAAATAATAAACACAAACTAAAATAAGAACCAACTTATGTGATGAATAGGTATTATAAGTACACCATATAATCATATAAATTAGAAATGCAAAGAATTGCACTTTTGGGAGTACGGCAGTGCTTCCGCCAAGTTTATTTTTATATGAATAATGCGAAACGTATTTATTTATACCTGTTCATCTACTATAAGTCTTAGAGGACACAAGACTGAGGTTCATAAATAATTATAATAAATTGTAATAATGTTTATTAACGAATAAACAAGGTTGATTATTAACACAACTTTCTTCTTTGAACATCTACATAGTACTAAATGAGGACGAGATTACGGAACATAATTACAAAGATCGGACTAACTTACCTAGTGACGTCCGATCCTCAATTATGTGAAGTAATCTCGTCCTCATCGAGTCCCAACCCATCCCAAATAAATCTAGAATTCTATAAAATTGCAATCTAGATCCCTGCTGAAAGTTGTGTTCTTATGCTTTGAATTAATGACATGTACATTACAGATAGCGAAAGAGCGCGTAGGAACCACAGACTATATTAAAATTTTTGATGAAAGTGTTCATCTTTAAAATTGTGATGCAGTGAGTTGTGCAATGTGCAAACTACATAGTACTAAATGAGGACGAGATTACTTCACATAATTGAGGATCGGACGTCACTAGGTAAGTTAGTCCGATCTTTGTAATTATATGTAATTCAAATAACAACAAGTGGTAAAAATTTGCACGTCTACCTTATGATGCGCACTATACCGATTTATTTAATACTTAGTCCATCATAATCTCCACTATAGTTAAGTCAAGATCGATGTCAGAATTCAAGTAAGCAAACTATAAACCATATTTTTTAGGTTATCACTATCACTAAGGGTCAGAATAGATAATTTTTATATGTATACGTCGATCATAACATGTCTATCCCTGGTGAAAACGAAGGGATCGCGATATTTCGCGGGAGTCACGTGTATTCGCCCTAAATGGAATTCAAATAGATAATAGCAAACGGATTGTCACCTGAGAGCAATGTATATTATTTTTCGTATCTTACTTACACACAGCCACTCCGTAATTTATATACGAACAAACAGATCTCTTATACATCTTTTTATTTTGGTCCTAGATCAGTGTTAATAGTAATAATACTATATTCCAACAAAAATAATGAACTGTATTATTATCATTTTATTTTGTATTTTAATAAATAAAGTTGCAATCCGAGTATAGAAAATTTACATTTTTTCAACATTTTATTGAATAATGCGCACTAATAAAGAAAACGCTCGTCGCTGTAGTCAAATGGTGAAGAAAAAAAGTACTAAAATAGTGTCTTCATTTAAATATTTAATCAGTAAATGTAAAAATAAAAAATGAAATCTACATTTTGCACTTAAATAAACACAATCTATAAAACCTACAGATGTCGCTTTGAAATAAATAGGTCCCTATTTAAGTTATAAAACCTGTTGTGCACATGAAGATTGAGGGAATCAACATAACCTGCCAGCATAAGTATAGAATCATTTTCAACCGATTATGTACATCATTATCATCATCATATCGGCCATACAACGTCCACTACTGAACAAAGGCCTCCCTCATAGATCTCCACAACTGTGTCATCATATTGGGGGGTCTTTGCCACTACTCACCACGCTTGGCAGGCGGATCGGTGAGTGCAGAATGGCTACTGTTCCACAGAAAGGACGCTACCCATCCCTCTGGTTTAGAGTCCCTTTAGTCGCCTTTTAAGACATCCACGGAAGGAGATAGAGCGGTGCTATATTCTTAAGCCGGACACCACACGGATAATGTACGTCATACATGTATTCCATTTCACGCTGCAATCACAAACTTCTTTAATATTGATAATATGGCTTACCTTAAAAACTCCTTATTAATTGACACTAAATTTAATATCGGCTTTAGCTTCGACGTCTGCATGTTTATGATTCTAATCAAACAATAACACAATAATTAACCAACTTGTAATCGCATCACTTGTGGCACTATTACAAAACTCGACATAACACTATGCCAATAACACGTCAGTTTGTTAGATCATAAAATTATTCCATTTTTAAATTAAACTAAAAAATACATTTTACAAATACAATCGATAGATAACGCACATGATGGAACGACATGTTATGATGATTGATGTTAATCATATATGCAGGAGCGAACAGTCGTTCGAGACTTATATAGGTTGAAAGGGATGGAAGTATAACATATTGATCAGCCGTGGACCAAAGTGGTCAGTGGCATATTGCACCCGCGGACTGCTGTACGTTGCTGGCATCTGTAGCTGGAAACTAATACCTCTTTTTCCAACTACAAATGATTGTCTATACTCAGGCTACACGTATTTTATTACTCACTATTCTCCTGTTTTTAATAATGAAGACATTGTTGTTAATATCATACATGAATCTATTTACAATTTTACCGCGTTTCTTGAATTTTGTTATTGATTTTAAACCAACTTGTCGATAAGCTAGAAATTTGAAATGTTGAACATAGCTCAGAATTAGATGACAATGCAAGAACAAAGTAGGTTTTAAATATAACATGTTTTATAACGAACCTAAAAGCTTAAAATAATTTATCCTAGCACCATAGTATTTAAAACGAAAAACGTCAGGCGCATTCAATAGATAATTGATTCATGAACGGTTCACCTAAGTAACTAACGATTTTAATGCTCTTTATTAATAATGTAAAACTGTTTTGTATTTTCACAATGACAGCTACTCCCTATACTCCTCCATAAATACCTCAATAATGATTTGTACGTTTCTTAATGTCACCTATTTCGATGAAATGAAATTCGAAGTTAAGGCGATACTATACCACAAAGCACATGCGGTAAAGCGCGCCTGTACCTTTTCAACTATTATAATAATAATAGAGTAAAAGTTAATAAAAGAAGTCTATCTTATATTTTTTTGATGTTTAAACATTCTTGTATACCACCTTTCTGTGAAATATGAAGGTATGGACGAACAGTATACGGGTGGGCTAAGAAAACCAACTGTCAAGCTGATTTATGAAGGGTCCGTTTGTGGTGTTCGTCTACGGAACTCTAAAAGTTACCACATAAACGCCCACTGCTGAACATGGGCCCCAATACACTCACTTTGTCAAAAGATCTTTACATCAAACACAATAAATTGATCATCCAGAATTTTTTCATGTTTTACTATTTACACAATAAAAACTACAGGCACTAAAACGACCAGAAAAAAGATTTTTTGCCGACATCCACATTTTTCAACATCGAACTCTACTTTTATTGTCATACAGTATACCTTTTTCGATAGCCCTCAGCATAATAGGAGTGCACCCTAAGGGGCTCGGCCCTCTCATAGCTCTCAACAACCTTTCTTTGATGGACAGCAAACCTTATTACAAAAAAATTGATCCGGTATTCAAAATCTATAATGGTTTGAACGTGATTGTGATATATAAATATTATATCGTTAGAAGATTATATAATTTTGTATCAGAACAAGTTTGAGATGAGATTCCTGACCTCTATACTCAGGCTAATTAAAACGAACCGTTAGCACTATCTCTGGGGCGGTACTCTTATGTCAGCTTTCAACGGCGCGTGATCTCATGAAAACTATTAATACATATTCAATTAATACATACATACATATAATCACGCCTCTCAGGCAGAGACCACTTCTTTCCACTTGCTACGATCCTTACATACTTGTTTCGCTTCGTCCACTTTCATTATTCCCTTCATACATGCTCTTCGGTTTAGGGACTCTTGACCTGGCCTTTTTCCAAGACGTCCCTGATTTGGTCTTGAAACGTCCGCCTAGGTCTACCCCTTCCAGCACTTTCATTCACACTCGCCCTATACACTTTTTTCGTCAATCGTTCTTCATTCATTCTCTCAACACGGCCAAGTGACCCTTTTCCCTTAAACAATGGCACGATTACGGCTTTGCACCAGTCTCCCGGTACTTGCCCATTTCGCCAGCATAAATTGAAAAGGTGGTACAGCTGGCTAGCCGCTATGCCCTGTCCAGCCCTCAGCATCTCGACGGTAATCCTGTCATACCCTGCAGCCTTACCTAATCTCATTCTTTCCAACGCTTTCACTATTTCATCCATGCTTATCTCACTTTCATCATCATTTATATCAGTTTCCATGGAAGGTCGACATTATACATTCATACATTCAATTAATACTTCAATAAATAAACATATCCTAAATAATACTAAATAAATGATTTACACATAAATAGTAGATGCAATCATTTCAATCCAATTTATAAAATATTATAGGTACAGTGAGCGATATAAGTCGCTGAACAATTAAAAAAAATAAGTCGTTAATTCTCTTTATTTTAGAAACGTTGGTGAACATTCTCATAACCAGATAATAATAACATTTTTAAATAATGACTTGATTAAGAAAAAATATGGATATGATGCAGAACGAGAGGATGGAAGCGATTTGAAAAAATAAGTGTTTAGCGACTTATGTCACTGACCGTACTATCAAATAATACAAATATTTTGGTACTACAATATTATTTATTTCCATATCAAATTAATACAGTAAAAAATAAATTAAAATTAGTAGAATTCTAACGAATAATGACAATGAATTTAAATTATAAACAATGCAATTAATAATTTCTATACAATTTAAAAAATACGTCACTATAATAGGAACCTGCGAGCAGCGGAATAAAATAATAACAACAAATAAAAATTGAAGTAAATAAGCGGCTCTTTCCCTCTCCTACTAAACTATGCTGTGCCCAAAAAGGTCCATAGTTGATACATAGATTTAAAAGTACTACCAGTTTTTAACTTTAATTATGGAATGAAATAAAGAAATCTGCATCAGCACATCAGCCATTGCTAAACGAGCCATTGCCTTTCCCAAAGGCGACCGGTTTTATGCCGTGTGTCGTTAGTTTTGAGAGGAATTTGGCAGTACTCACTACACTTGTCAGGCGGGTTGGTGAGCGCAGAGCGACTGCTAGTCCACAACGGGACGCTGCTACCCATACTCGTTCACAGTTCCTTAATAGCCTTTTACGAAATCGCGGGAGGAGAATGAGCGGTGCTTGCTATATTCTTAATCCGTACACCAAACGGAACATATTAGCTCCTAAACGACAACTGTTGATGTACAAAAATGTATGTAAATTAAATGACACAAATATGCTATAAGTGTATAAATAAAATCTAAAAATAATAATATAAATCACATGTCAAATGTCAATCTCCAGGGTCAAAGTCAAAGTCAAAGTCAAATATTTTTATTTCAAATAAACCAAATATTGGCACTTATGAAACGTCAGAATCTAAGTTGCACGGTTCCAAATAGTTGATCTATGGAGAAGAGCCGGCAAGAAACTCCATAGATACTCTTTTAAAATAATTGAGATTACGATGTTGAATAATACAAATTAAGGTAAACCATATAAAGAGCATTATGTAGGCCAATGTATAAAAAAAAGACATACTAATGTAATATAATCATTATTCGCCATGGCAGTTAATGGCTGACCAGTCCCAACAGACGGCACCCGTTCACGAGCATGACGCATGCATCAGCATCGCTTAGCTCAACCATATTTTAGGGAACCCAACGACCCGATACACAACGCCACCGCCAGCAAGACATTTTAGTGAGCATGACAGACACCAGGCCAAAGGCAAAGGGTACTAAATATATAACATTAACGGCTACATGATGCTCGCACATTTACAATTTTATGATTAATTAATAATGTCAAAATATTATTAGAATGTAAATTGCAGTCATTAAATCAAACATAGGAAAATAATTTATATAATAAATATAGAATTCAATTTTAAATAAGTCAAATTAAATGTCAAGATGTCAATAAAAAGATAAAAAATAAGTCAAGTAAATGTCAGGATATCAACAAAAAAAAAAAAATCTACAATTTCTGTGTAGACGGTAAAGCATTGATTGGGAATAACAACACGTCAATCATGCGAAAATTATACATTATAAAGCGCCAGAGGGTCGCAGTGTGCAGGAGGGAAACGTTTACCAGACATCGCTATCGTCGATGTAATGATTTATATTATAGTAGGCTTTCGAAATTAAAATGCGCTTAATCAATGATTTGAATCTTATTTCTGGTAAGTCGGTAATACTACATGGAATTTTGTTATAGAATCTAATACTGTTTCCCATAAACGACTTGCTGGTTCTGCTAAGTCTAAAGCCAGGTACAACCAACTTGTTCTTGTTGCGAGTATTTAAGCTGTGCACGTCACTTTTCTTACTGAAATTTGCTATATTTTTGCGGATATACATAATGTTTTGGAAAATGTATAAGGATGGTAGAGTAAGAATGTTTGTTTCCTTAAATAGTTCCCGTAGTGAGTCACGAGAGTCTAGGTTATAGATAGCTCGCACTGCTCTTTTCTGTAATATAAAAATAGACTCAACATCAGCAGCCGAGCCCCACAGTAAAATTCCATAAGACATAATACTGTGAAAGTACGCAAAATATACTAACCTAGCTGTAGCCACATCCGTAACCTGTCTAATTTTCCTAACGGCAAATGCAGCAGAGCTTAGTTTGCCTGAAAGTGCCTTTATATGGGGTCCCCATTGCAATTTTGAGTCTAAAGTAACACCCAAAAATACAGTTGAGGAGACCAGATCTAATTCTTTTCCGTCAAGTTTTACTTGTGACCTTACATGGGTCACATTTGCTGTAGAGAATCTTAGACATTTGGTTTTTTTTGCGTTTAATAGAAGATTATTCGCCGAAAACCAATCAGATATCTTATGAAGTATATCATTGGATTCTATAAGATGGCTATCCTTTCTATTTACTTTAAATATAAGTGACGTGTCATCAGCAAACAAGACTATATTCGACATTGTATCGTTTATCATGTATGGCAGGTCATTTATATAGACCAGAAACAAAAATGGCCCCAAAATTGATCCTTGCGGTACCCCCATTTTAACGTGTGTGCCTGTTGATGTGACGTTTTCAATTTCTACTCTTTGATCCCGATTTGACAAATATGAGCTTACAAAATCAATAGATCTACCTTGAATTCCGTAGTACTTAAGTTTCAGAATGAGGGTGCGGTGGTCCACGCAGTCGAATGCTTTAGACAGATCGCAGAACACGCCTAAAGCATCATGTGCATCCTCCCAGGCCCCTAAAACGGTTTTAATGAGAGTGGACCCAGCATCCTCTGTAGATCGTCCCCGCGTAAATCCAAACTGATTGTCATGAAATATCCTATTTCTGTTAAAGTGTGCTGCCATTTGATTTAAAACTAGTTTTTCAAAAATTTTGCTCAAGGTTGGTAGCACAGATATTGGCCTATAATTTGATGCATTATTTAGGCAACCAGCTTTAAAAATGGGTACAATTTTGCTGGATTTCATGAGATCGGGAAAAGTGCCCTCTGCGATGCAGGCATTAAATATTGAAGCCAAAATTGGCGCAATATCGTAAGTAAGTAGTCGTTATCTCACCATGGGCTTAAGTAATTCCGGAGCAAAATTACAGCAGCTTCTACATTTCTTAATTCCTTTTGGTTTTAATAGAATGTATACCAGTGGACCACCCCTTTGTGGATCTCCCCTCTTTTCCCCTGCATATGGTTCGCAGGGTAAGATTGCTGCGCCTTGGCAGCGGCCGCGTACGTAACTGTCTGAGTGGCCGTCGCCAACTGTAACCGTCACCCATCCGCCGCAAGTGGTGGGCGGCGACGTTGCTCCAGGAGAAGCCGCCCCTCCAAGGCAGCTAACTTAGTATTCAGCATGCCCCCGAAGAAGATTGGTCTCCTCCGTCAATTTTCCTACCTGGAATGAGAGGCTTAAGAGTTTAGAACGCAGATCTGTGTTCTCCCTCTCCAGCCTTTCAATGTTTGGCCTAGTGCGCTGGGCTACTTCCATCTACTGTGAACTGCACCGTCCACGCGGCCATACGGAGACTGCAGCCCCTTTGAGGTTGCGGGACTTGTCCGCAACGTTTTCTATGAGCTTCAGCTATAATAACGTATAACTCATCTTATGTAATTTGCCTGTTTACTTTCTATAAGTTATACGTGTGAGAAACCTCAAAAACTTTTTTGCAAGTATGGGTTTTTACAATACTAAAAAAGTAAAATATTTGTTGTCATATCATAAACGTTGTGTGTACCACTAATGGGCATATGTATCAGGACTATTACTTATATCGATCTGTATTGTTTTATATGTATGCTGTTGGTGTACCAGTAAATAAATATATATAATATTTTTGTCATCATATTCCTAACAATCATCATCATTTCGGCCAAATGAAGTCCACTGCTGGACACAGGCCTCCCCCAAAGATCACCGCATCCACCGATATGGGTGTGTTATGGGCTCATTGGGGGGTTTTGCCATAATCACCACGCTTGGCAGACGGGTTGGCGATCGCAGTTGAGTTGTTTATGTACTCGAAGGATGCTGCTGCCCATCCTCCGGCTAATCCCTTAGTCGACTTTTACGACACCCATGGGAGGAGATGGGGTGGTGGCATTCTGAGCCGGCACCACACGGCATAACTCCTAACAATACTGACTACTGATACAATAAAATTATTGTACTTTTAACGATTCCCAATAAGACCGCAAAATTTCACTTCATTTAGTCGTCTCGTTGTGGGTTAAATTTGTTTTTACAAGATTCCATACATATTTATCAAATAATTAATTTAAATGCGTGTTCAAAATGAATGGAAGCAATGGCGTTTACCTTTCAATCTACACTTGAAATTCCAAAGCAGACGGCACTCGGTATAATAATCTGCACTACACGCGACAGGGAGCAACTTAACCGTGACCAGCTCGTGATATCCAGCTGCATGGGTTACTCATGCGGTTCCGCTCTGACTAAGCAATAAAGGCAAGCCGGAGACGAAGCCACGGTTAGAATTTAGGTACACCGTGTCGCCACTTATTTACTCGTAAAGCTCGTTACAAGTCGTTCTGCAATTTGTATGTGCCTTAATAGATTAATACTATAATATATAAACGACTATTATGGATAGACGTTTATATTGAACCATTTTATAATAATATATGCTAATACGACATGAAATAGATATTTCTTAGTTACAGAAGCTTATTTATTTAGAGGTAAAATTTTTGATGGCATCTCTATAATGTGTTGTGTTGCAGAGTGATGTGGTAACTGGGTATATTAAACAAAAAGAAGTATTTTATCTATTGAGATAATCTATATTTTTTATTAAATAAAAAGAGAAACTGACTGAATGGAAGATTATACACAATATAGATATATAAATACATAAACATTTATATATACACATATACAAATACTCTATAATTAATTTGACAAAATATCGAAAAGCAGTTACTTCAGATGTAATACTTAGTAAATTGTAAGCAAAAATAATTACAGTGACAAGTAATGTTCCCTCACTAGTCTTTTGAACACTGATATTGACTGAGCTCGTCTTATTAAAACTGGTAATGCATTCCACAAACGAGCGGCCTGAACCGTAAAGGAGTTATCAATAAATTTTATGGAATGCATTGGCATTTTAAGTTTTAGGTCTTCTGATGATCTTAGAAATTTTGTATGAGTGTCACCGATGAACTCGAGGCGTTTTTTAAGGTAAGAGGGAGTGGAAGGAATGAATAATACACTGTAAAGTAACGAAAGAATCTGAGTATTCCGACGAAGGCGAATTGGTAACCACTTGAGCTTAGTGCGGAATTCTGAGACATGATCATATTTTCTTAAACCAAATATAAATCGTATCGTAATCGTAAAGTCGTAAGATATTCGTATTAAGTACTTATAAATATATATATGAAAACTAGCCGTGTGGTGCCAGCTAAGAATAGCACCAACGTGTCTGATCCCGTGGGTGTATTAAAAGGGAACTATGGGATTAACCGAAAGATGGGCAACAGCGTCGTTCGAGTATATTTATAAATCAACTGCGATTGCTAACCCGCCTGCCAAGCGTGGCTATTAAGGCACACCCCCCCAACGAGCACACAACTCAAACCCAGAGCTTTCGTTGATAGTTCTTGGGAAGCTTATGTCCAGCAATGGACGGCTGAAATGATGATATGAAAAGCTTGACATGTTGCTGCAATAATATAAGGGAGAAGAAACGGTTTACAAATTCATAGACTCAGTGGTAAATAAAGATGAAGCTGTTCATTATCCAGTGGGATTTTAAACACTTCAAATCCACTGGGTCTCACGCGCCATGGGATTGTACTTTAGGTGTGTACTATACTACTAAAACTATATTACTAAGGAATTTGAAGCCGCCCGAATTGTGTAATGGCACTAGGCTCCAAGTCAAAGGTTTGCATCGCCACGTTTTTTTTAGAATGGCTTCTCACCAATATTTCCTGGAAATGTGGCTGCTTAACCGGACAATTTCTGTTGAAGCCAAAAGAGGCCTCCAGCCAAGCTTAAAATTAATTTTATAGACTAAGCAACTGCTTCTTACGGCAGCCCCTGCAGGACTCTTGCCTCGCCTTAGGGCATTGCTGGAGGATACTAGCTATGTAAGGACAGCTGAATTGGTATGATTTAAATATTTTAGGGAATATTTAAGACAATCAGCTTGGCGCGGGCCACAGTGAACGAGACTCTTCATGCGATCTGTGGTAATTTTATCATTCAGGTCGATCTGTACGTGCCTCGGGTGGCAGAAGCTACTGGTACGAGAGGGTCGGTATTTGGCGGCTACAACCACAATGGGATTCGAGTAGCAGCGACTCGAATCTCGAGCAGATTCGAATAAGCGTTTAGAAGCTTTTTTCATGATTTGCCTGATTGTCGGCAAGTTAAAATCGATAGTGTTGTTGCGCAATTATCAACTACATAATGGTCCTTAATATTGACAATGTTCAAAAGAGCTTATTTTAAAAACTAAATTAATACCTTCTACTACAAACTGTTCCCTTAAATCAAGTATAACCTTCGACTATTTTCTACCAGGAACACATACATTTTACGATAGTTTTGTTTTTACGCAACTACGGACTACTAGATAACGATGTAACTCAGGTCACGTGGAGCTAAGTTTTTAACGAGCCCTCTCTGATAACAAGTAAAAATAAACGGTATCGCTCACGAACATGTTAGGGAACTACTTAGTGAACACTTTTTTTTCTGATGTAGAGTAGTGAGGGATGGCACGTGTAAGTACAAGGTGTACCCTTCACGTAGGTATAAAATATTTGGTCTTTGAATCCACGTCAAAGTTTCGTCCCCAGCAATAGTACGGTTGCCGTGTGGTGCCGGCTCAGAATGCTACCACCCCATTTCATCCCGTGGGTGTCGTAAAAGTCGACTAAGGGATTAACCGGAGGATGGGCAGCAGCGTCCTTCGAGTACATCAACAACTCAACTGCGATCGCGAACCCGCCAGCCAAGCATGGCGATTATGGCAAGACCCTCCAATGAGCACACAACACACCCATATCGGTCGTTGTGGTGATTTTTGGGGGAGGCCTGTGTTCAGCAGTGGACTTCATTCGGCCGAAATGATTGAATGATGATTGAATAGTACGGTCGGGATTTTCTTATTAGTCCAGGTACCATAAAACAGCAAAGACCTCTTCTCATACAGAGAAGGAAGGGCTAAGTGGCAGCGATAAGGTATAATATAAGTAATTTAAAACATTCTGTACGGATTTGCCGTGTGGTGGCAGTTACGAATTGCACCAACCCATCTCATCCCGCGGGTGTTATAAATAGTGACTATTGGACTAGCCGGGGAATGGGCAGCAGCGTCCTTCGAGTACATTAACAACTCAACTCGATCGCCAACCCACCTGTCAAGCATGGCGATTATGGCAAAACCCCGTAATGAACAAACAACACACCTAGACATCTCGTTGTGGCGATGTTTGCGGGAGGCCTGTGTCCAGCAGTGAACTTTATATGGGTGAAATGATGCATGGATTTAACGATTCTAATAATACTTGTTAAGTATACTTTTCTTTAGCGCTGTCTGTCCCGATTTCCGCATCGCACAAGGACTTGCGCATCTTTCTGCTCTCATCTATTCTATCTCATCATATCGGCCATTTATACGTCCACTGCCGAACAAAGGCCTCCCCCATAGATTTTCACAACTGTGTCATCATTTTGGGGGGTATTTGCCAATACTCATTACGCTTGGCAGGCGGGTTGGTGAGCGCAGTATGGCTACCGGTTCACAAAAGGGACGCTGCTGCCCATCCCTCTGGTTTAGATTCCCTTAGTCGCCTTTTACGACATCCACGGGAGGAGATGGAGTGGTGCTATATTCTTAATCCGGACACCACACGGAAAGTCCGGACACCACATGGAAAAGCGGAGGGAAGGCGACTGTAAAAAGGTCGCCCCCCAGGCACTTCTCGGGGAGGATTGTAAAGGATCCCCCCAAGCCTCGCATTGCGCTGTGCTGATCACACGGCGGCACGTGACCACCTGCGCGCCACCGTCTTCCCGGGGGTCGCTCGGTGTGAGCACGCAGACTCCCCAATCTGCGCACCCGCGACCCCCGAGAATCAAAAGTCCACCTGGATGGTTATTAACAATGTTCTTCATTAATGATAAATTTAGGGCTCTCTGGGAAGCTTATATTATGCAGTAGACGTTTATGGTAAAGGTGAAGTCTCTAACTCCTGAACTAAAATGAAAACTGGGCTTTTGTGCCGTTTGTACGGAATAATTGTATAGCAATGACTAGGTATGTATGTTAGTTGTGACTTATGTGTGTCTGTCACGTGTGTGATTGGCTATATTGGACTATGAAATTAAACTAACACGATGGACCAGTTTTTGAACAGAATTTTGTTTTTTATTTATTTATAATTATATTATAATAGGTCCTCTGAAGTTGCCGTTCTGCAGCACCAGCCATTTCAAATAAACATATTTTTGTATGGCTATGGACACCTGTATAACATTAATTATCGCTGATGCTCATATTTAGTCTTGTATGCATACTGCATCTCATTTATGTCAAAAGACATAATAATAATAAAAAATGCTCAAAATATTTGTATACCTTGTAATGCAATGTAGAATGTTATAATTATGTTCTTTATAGTAATAATTTTTCAGGATGATCATAACAGTGGCAGCAATATAAATTGGTAGTTCGTTCTGTAGGTAAATACAGCTTATTTGGGTTATGTAGTTATGGCTGTTCAAAACTATTATAATGCAAACCAAATGTTCATTGAAAACATCGTCTTCAGGTTTCAAATTTCCCTGGAGGCCCCCGTCCTCTAAACCTATCTTTCCATATCTCAGTACGGTAATAGGAAAATCCACTTTGTCTACTTTTCAAGACCTATACAGAATGTTTGATATTACTGTAGACACGCATTTATTACTCGCAATCTCAGCATCCTGCACATATTTACACTTTATAATACAAATATTGCCAAATTACCAAATTGCAAAGTCATAATGTTTTCCATTAAAAGTATGTATGTAAGTATAAACTTTAAATCAGTATTAGAAATAATTGCTTTGAATTTGTTTGCTGTTTATTTGATAAACTTACTGCGTAGTAAAGCTTACAAAAGTTAGGATAGCAATATTTTTTTAATGAGTTTTTGCGGATTTCTCTATGATTTTATATGAATCAAAGCAGAAGTTTAAATAGTCAAAATGGCTAGGCACAGCGCCTACACTAGATACGATTAAATATCGTCAACTCAACCCACGTACTCAACAGCTAGACGTTATGAAAAAGCAAAAGGGAGGTACTGGAGGAATCAAATATACCATCATATTTTGGTCTCGGCAGGCCAAATTTAGTAAAAGACACCAAATTGCAAATGCATTTATAGAGCTTTGAAGGAGTTTCGTGTCGAGTTTAACAGTTTTAATTTCTTGGAGAGAAAAATATTGATTTGTTAGTTCTGCATACTGAGTAACTGGTAGTAACCGGCTAGCGTGTTTGACTACCTCTATCAGTATCGGTATCGTCAGTGACGATAATTATTAAAGCGAGTCGATCATTTAGAGGTAGATTGCAGAGGCTCTGTCCTTTTTATTTGTAATAGAGACTTTTCAGTTGGTTTAGATGCCTTGATTTATTCACCTAAATGCTCTCCGAAGGGGAAGTATCTCTCTCACTCACTTGAATGATGTTCAAGAATTTGTCAGAGCTGAATGTAACCAGCTTACTTCTTTAAACGGTATCTTGGCAATATAGATCTAATAATATCCAAGCTGATAGCCGCTATACCAACCAATACCTAGATGTTGTGCGACTTTTTGAGAAGTTAATCCCTTAAGGTAAAATATATTTCCTGGTTAACTTTGGGTGCCTTAAGATATTGAAAGTTTTCTGGTATCAAAGTATTATCAAACAGCTTTTGCCTCTGTTATTTACCTAGGCCTTCCAATAATCTTACCCCAACGTTTAGAGATCTCCTCTCTGATGTTAGGTCTGAAAACCTTATATTTTTTCTAGATTCGGCAAGAATCTCTATAAATAGAAAGAAAAATAGAAAGAGGGGGAGGCTCTTTGTTGTGGTACTGGCACTTGTGCCACCAGAAACAGTATCAGAGACTATTTTAATAGTTTGTGGAACAGACACTACCGATAGAAAGATTGTACGGGTTACGTCTGATATTTCATGCTCGGAGGATTCAAAGTGCGAGAATAAGGTAGGCAGGTCGTGAGCGGTCAGATTCAAGATCTGGAACGATAGTTGAATCTAGCGTTTATATAGCGTTGTCGCTTTGATTTAACCAATAACGGCAAAAGGCGACATCAGTCAATTATTTAATTAGGTTGTAATCGCATCACAACACTTATATTTTACAATGTAGGTACATAGTTGCTCTGAACTTTGACCACAATCGCATCACGGTACTTGCTATGTGTTGTGTAACCGTTTACTTCATAATGCTTGAATAAACTGGGACGACTGCAATCGCATCGCAGTACATATCATCCAACAATTTTATTATATGTATACACACAGGTCGTAAAAGATAATACCTAAGATCGATGTTACGAGATTATGAATATTAAACTGGATCTATTTAATTAACCTTCATCACTGGAGGTGTGTTCACGTTGGCGTCTTTGTACCCGCTTTTCCAGTTGCCTTATTTTTCGTTTTATGGTGGTTGGATCATTTTCATTTTAGTGATTTGATGTGATTGATAGTTCCTTTCACACACACTTCTTTTCTATATTACAATTTTATTACACATTATAATAAAACCAGAGATGTTACGATGCCTGCACAAAAGAAGCGAATAATAAGTCAACGAGCGTAATGGGCCGGGTACGGCAGGTGAGGGTTCTCCCACTAGCTATCACGGAAGTAGCTTAATTTCTAACAAGAATTATTTTATTTATTAGTTTCTCTAAAATTGTCTTCGTTGCCTAATACATTGAGGAGTCTACCTAGTGAATCATGTAAATCTTGAGGATGCAGCGACGAAGTATAATGTAATATCGTACAGTATTCTGCTATGGGGAATGCTGCTGATATTCGAACTATTTTTGTGGTCCAAAAACGAGTTTTTTTAATATTCACTCAGTGAAAGAGATTAATATAATTACCGTTCCATTTCAATTGATTTACGAAAATGTTTTGTATGTACGACCGTATGCGTTCATAAGTCCAGTAGCAATCTCAAAACGAAATAGATTGACGCTTTGGTTTGACTTACGGCCTTCTTTTATTTAGTAGTTTCAATACTATACACACACACACCTACTCACTATTGTTTGCAACTGATTATGGTTCATAATTGCGTGCGAGTAGGATATGACACGCTAGCTAAGCGGATAACGTGTTCCGACGCGTGTAATGGCGAACGGTGAATTGAATCTTACAATTGGTGTAGTTATTTTTAAAGTTTTTATAAATACTCGCAATGATTCCATAGATTCCGCGCCATAGGATTGTACTGTAGGTGGGTACTCCTATACTACCGACAACTATATTAATGAGGAATTTGAAGCTGCCAAAATTGTGAAACGCCACTAGGCGACAAGTCTTAGGCTTAGGGTATTGCTGGCAGATACAAGCTATGTAGGGACAGCTGGATTGGTATGATTTAAATATTTTAGCTGTGACTGATATGATGAAACATTTTAGGAAATATTTTAGACTACGAGCTTGGCGCGGGCTGCGGTGAAAGAAACTGCGTGAGTCTCTTCATGTGATCTACGGTAATTTTATCATCCCGGTCGATCAGTATATGCCTTGGGCGGCGTACGCTACTGATATGGCAGGGTCGGTATTCGGCGGCGATATCACGAGGGGATTCGAGTGGGTCAGAGCAGAGTCCTAGAAGCGTTTGGACGCTTTTTCATGAATTGCCTGATGGTTTGCTCATATGCATCGCCATATGATATAGGCCACGATTTTAGCTGGACTAGCCCAGGGGGACCCAGTCATTATACCGCGTATTCCCAGATCTCCCGTTTGAATTTAAGAGACTGCAAGTCCCTATGAAAGTGAGATCGCGATAAGTTGCAAGGTCAAACATTCAAGTTCGCGTGAGTTGACTTGAGACATGACTGTTTCTTCTATAGATTTCAGAGTTTCTCCCATGGTCAGTTGTTTTTGTGGCGTGGTCACGTGTTAGCTCACTCCGTCATGTGATTATTCTGGAGCCACCTTAAAATGTGGTACTGATACAAAGAAATATAAACATCATCATAACTTCACAATTTGTTAATACTTATACATATGCACGTCGAGTCCTATTTTACACGGTAGGTGCAGTGGCTGATACAGTCGACTGCTGCGCTCCGGGTCGTGGGTTCGATTCCCACATGGAACAAGTATTTGTATGATCTGCAGGTAGTTGTTCCGGGTCTGGGTGTGTTGTATGTGGAATTCATGTCTGTAAACGCACCCATGACACAGGAGAAATCCTCGTGTGGGGGCAAAGTAAAAAAATAATATATGTATACAGGGTGTCCAGTAAATAGCACGACATACTGCAGGGGGTGAGAGCTTGGGTCAATACCTACCAAAAAAACACAATATATGTTAAGCAAAATCTTACGGATTTACAGTAGTACAAAATTTTCCGAAAAATCGAAAAATCTTTATCTTGACACAGATTTTTAATGCGGAGTCACTGTACTTTGAAAATCCTCACTTAATAAGTTCCGTTTGAAAAACAGCGTTGTGGTGACGACGTGTGCTACAAGCGTGCTTATGCGGAGATAGCAGAGTTTTTTGGACCTCGTACAGCTAGTACAAATCACGTTATTTCTTAGATTTTGATATACATATATAAGCGAGCCATTAATTATTTATCTTATTGCTTTCTTTCTTTCTTTCGATGATAGTGAAGATCACCTGTTCGTTATCTGCTATTAATATAATAAATTGAAAAAAGTATTTGATTGAATACTTGCTATAACCAAACCTTACTTTTAAAGTTAAACAGATAGTTTTATACAGAAGTAGCAGTCAAACTTGTTTCCAAATGAAATACAGAATAACGCATTTGTGAATTGCAGGTAAAATTGAAATTTGTGCATATTTTTTATAATACACTTTCAAGGTATTGGAAGCTTAATCGATTTAAATGTTCACCAGACAGTCTTAGATATAAGTTATTTATAAAATAAAGGACAATGCCAGAACTCTATATCCAGTAAAAGTAGTTTGCAACCATGCCAAATGCAGCGTGCAAAACACGCTTTGATGCCATGCGTATAAAGTAAAGCAGGTAATTACGCAAGTATTACAGAATAACCGTTTAAAATTGTCGTATTTTCATACAACTATTTTCATTTCTTGTAAATTAATGTTATGTGGTGGGACACGATCGGGCATTGTCATTTGTAATCGAAGAGGTTCTCTCTGAAGCATGAGCATTCTCTAAAATACTCTTAAATAAAACATTAATATCAAGTACGTCCGTTTATTTACAATTGGTCAAATTCGAAGGATTTACAAATAAAAACCATTAGTTTTACAAACATCACTTTAGTAAAAAGGCATTAAAATTGCTGTCAATACTTCGCAATAAACTGCAAGATACAGTAACGCAGCAAGACTGTAGCAAACGGAGTGCTTTTAGCCAGTAATGGGCATACAGTTATTACGTGAAAGCTTCTACTTTAAAACTAAGACATTTTTCTTACACAGAATGAAAGAGAAACGGATTATACTCTACCGCCTTCAAATAAAGTTCTTAAAAGACGTGGAGGAGTAAATGGCTCCTTTATTTTTCCCCTAAGCTTTTCAGCAATGTGGGAGATAATTCAGAGAAATAGACGCAGTGCATAAGGTTTATGATTCAACCAATTCAATTCAATTCAATGTTGTTGTGTACAAAACATTTACATCAATTCTAAACTAAAGAAAGACTGTTAAAAAGGAGCCTAATTAATCATTCTAATTAGCTTAAACGTATAAGTATTATGAGCGAACTTTACTGCAGATATTTAAGTATCTGCAGTAAAGTTCGTAAGTGTAAATTACAGTACAATGCCATGTATTGTATATTGCGCATAAATATATATTTGGAAGGAATGGATGGTAGTTATTGGTTCCATCTGACAATTGCGTGCTCATACGCACATTGGTGATAAGCATACTAAAAGAGCTGTGACATGTGCACGTATTGTGCTCGAGTGGTTTGTATATATTAAGCATATTGTGTATAGGTGGGATCTACCAGTTTCTGGAGTCCTCCCAGCTTCCAGGTAAAGAGTGAGCGCATTTTTTGGTGACGTTCAATGTACTTACTAATCTGTTTTGGACTAGTTCGAACATACATGTTTTATTTGACTATTGAGTCCCGAGTACCGATTAGTACACACGTATCGTGCGTGGACGAAATGTATCAGCTTCTAGAGTTCTCCTTGCGCCCAGAAGAAGAGATTCGCTTTAGTCTTTAATATTCAAAAATACCTACCCTATTCTGGTTTGGACTACTTTGAATTTTTTCTTTCTTTCGTGCGGTGCGTTTCTGGTACTGGTCTGTAGCAAAATTCATCACCCAAACATTGCTATTTTCGCTAGCGTTCTGTGTGTCCATTTCCAGGCTATAAGTTAGCTACAGCTATATTCTACTGCAAAAACGTTAGGAAAATACTTATAATCATTTAAATTAATCTTTATACCTTGGAAGCAAAATAATGTCTGCGATACATTCGATTATATTCGAAGCAGGATATATATCACATTCATAAGAACGCGTCTGTTTAATATTCAAAGCGCGTTACGCCTTAGCCTGTTAATGGTAATGCCGAATGTAAAAAATCTAGGAATCAACATTGTCCTCAATAATGGAGTGTTCGAAAATGTAGATACCACAACGTTTCTGGGTATTACCATAGGTAAAATACTCCAGTGGGACGCTCAACTGTCTTGCCTTGCAGGAAAGCTCAGCTCTGCTGCTTATGCTCTCCGAAAAGTTAGACTAGTTTTTTTATTGGGCCCAGTTGAAATTCTTCATGAACTTCCTCCACCCAGGGGAAGGGCGAAGGGACATGCTGGACTCCTAACGGCTAAAACCACTGGGGTGGTCATCCTCGGCACCTAAGGGGACCAGGACCTCGTACGATTACACTAGAGTCACCCACTGGTGCCAAGCCCATACGTACATCTCGGGAGGGTGACAGTAAAGGCCGATGATAAAACATCGGTCTCAGTGAACAATATATTGTTTCATACATTCTGTATGGATGCGTCCACACTCGGCAGTGTCAGTGCCATCACAGTGCTCTCAATGTCAGTGCCGGCGCCGGCAAGCACGGAAGGAGCATGGAAGCGAATTGTTACGATCATTGACAGTTACATATTATTAAATACAGCCATAGCAACAATTACTATAATCGAATATAGCGAAAATTGTGCCTCCGTAAACACGTTTTTGTCTGAACATCCGCGAAAAGTACTGAGACATCACTGAATGTGTGAATTGAAATCACTGAAAGCACTGATACGGAACTGTGCGGACACAGTGCCGATACTGTATCGTCACGGAAATGTATGAATAGGACTTAAAGCGGTCACCCCCAAAGGGGAGATTGTAAAGGATCCGCCCAAAGCCTCACTGTGCGCTGTGCTATGCTGCGCACACGGCAGCCCGTGACCATATGTGCGCCACCGTCTCATCGAGCGTCGTTTTGGTTTGGGCCCGCAAACTCCCCAATCTGCACGGCCGTAATTCCCGAGGCCCCAGGTTGGTGTATTTTAGCTATTTTCATAGTATCATGTCTCACGGAATTCTGTTATGGGTCAAACATTGGAAGTATCTTCATTCATTTTATTGCGAGACGAGATTATTTCAAAAACATTTTTATTCTCACCGTTGCATCACAACTTATCTTTAATAATATAAATATAATATACATTAGGCAAAACATAAGTTCCTACGTCCAAAATAGTAACGTCCACAATTCAATAAACTAAATAGACATCAATTATTCGTTTCTTACCACAGATCATACAGAGTGCATGGTTCGTTGGTAAGGCTTGACATTCGCGCTTACACACAATAAACTACCACATCGTTTACTTGAATTACCATATATTTCTTTAAAACGAATGTTAAATCTATACTTATTCAAAAGGCATACTACACGTATTGATAAAATTGCTGGTCACTGTGTACAGTGCAAGATCTCATAAAACATGTGCAGAGTGAATTGAATCCAGTGAATATTATAGTATTAAAAAAAAATTTTTTCTTTCAATCTTGACACTTTATGTAATATATACTTAATAAAGACGCATTAGCGACTTTAATAAAAGGGGACGTCTCATCTGTGTTATCTGGTAATAGGATGACTTTACAATAATAAACCGGATAGCGGCGAATTAGTATTTTTGGTTATAATTTGAGTATCAAGATATTTTTATTATTATATTTTCAACAGAAGTTTTATTCCGAAAAATTACATCACTTGGAAATGGTATTTTTTACAACAAATCTCAAGATCACTATTATGTACAGACTTATTATCATCATCATCATAGTATGAAGATATTTAAAAAAAAAAAAACTACAGAAGTTTTATTCCAAAAAATTACATCACTTGGTAATCGTTCTTTCTTAATAAGAAATCTCAAAATTACAATTATCCACAGATTTATTACATAAGCCTGTGGATAGTTTCCACTGTAGGGCAAAGGCTTTTTCTGGTACAGAGAAGTAACGAGAATTGATGGCACGATTTATAATTTTTAAATATTTAACTCTACCACCGAGAATAATTTTCACTACCAAAAAATTAATCATTCTTGATTTTAAGATATATTTAATATTTTGATATTAATTTGTGCGCAAATAGACCCGATATTATCCTTAAAATCATGAATTCAATTCGCGAACGTTTAAGAATTACTATTAATCATCCTTTCTGAATTTTTACACTACTGTAAAGCTGGTTTATCTCTTGATATTAAAATGAATCTCAACCAAATGTTACTGCGCAATTTAAAATATACTTTAATTTTTATGAAACGTTCGTGCTCAAATTAATTAGTCCAACATACCACCATTAGCAATCGCGTGTGTTGACGCCAAGTTATAAACATTTTTCGTAATGACATAAAATATGTATGTGTTACTCTTTTATGCTTCATAAAAACTAGACAGTGATAACAGTCTGGTTGAATGGATAAAAGTAATGAAGGTCAATTGCCGGTAGGCAATTTGCTGAACAAAGTCTATACTTTGTTCATGTACTCGAATGTTATATGTCAATAATAAACACCTGTAGGGACAATGTGTACCTATGTTACGGTTTAAAATAGGAGTGAACATAAACTTAAGATTATCTGGGTCAAGTTCAGATTTGGTCAATGTTATGTTCTAAAATTATTTCATCTTTAATCGGTTAAACTTAAAATTAGCCGAAACTTATTGGTTAAACTTCTTATATATTGTAAATCATAAAATTCGTGTGATGTACGGAGGGACTGGCAGGCGGATACATTTAACCGTAACATGTTATATAATAATACAAAAAATAATAATACAAAGTTATTCAGACGGCAGGGTTGGTGCAGTGGCTGATACAGTCGGCTGTTGCGCTCCGGGTCGTGGGTTCGATTCCCGCACGGAACAAATATTTGTATAATCTGCAGGTAGTTGTTCTGGGTCTGGGTATATTGTATGTGGAATTCATGTCTGTAAACGCACCCACAACACAGGAGAAATCCTAGTTTTTTACAAGGAACTACTAATAATTACTTAGAATTCCATACAGGTTAAGATAGACTTGAACAACTATGTTATAGATGTTGCATGGAAGATACAACGTCTTATCTATTCGTAGCTTGTATAACTTGTAACAGTAGCGGTAGCGTTCGAACTAAGGAATGCGGTAGATTATTTATGTGTGCTATAATCTCATGAGCAGTCGCCAAAGAGTGGAAAAGTTAAAGAACTCACAAAGTACTTCTTCGGCAACAGCTTAAATAGTAGTTGGATACAGTGAATGTTGTGAGAGATCCTAGTGATGCACTTTACGGATGGATGTAGAACACTGCATTCAATTTATAAGATTTATATATAGACTTTATACTATTTGCAGGGAATGGTTCTTTAGTGGATGAGGAAAAACAACAACTATAAATTATAAATTTAAAACAATTATAAATTTCGAAGTCTTCTTGTCATTCGCTAGTCTAAACAGTGACAGTTACGAAGACGTCCAAAGATTGGCGGGCTGTTTCTTCTCTAACATAGGGATCGATGAATAGAAAGGAAAGGCAAGGAAACTGATGAAATCTCACTAATAATAGAATACATTTTTTTTTGGCAATAGGAATTACAGATAACTTATGTTGCGGTTTTAGTAATTAGAAATATGACACGAATTTGGCCAGAACAATGCTTTATAATAGAGATGACAACGTGATGTGTTCCGCTCGCACCTCTATAGTAGATCGTGTAGCTGGCTCGGCCACACAGCGGAAGGGGGCCTGTCAGCATGAGTAACGGGCCAAGAGCTATCACGATGGCGGTAAATGCTTAAGAGAATCTCATCCTATCTCCTCGTAGATCGATGAAACATCGTAGTGGTTTTAGATGGCAAGGGTCTGGCACCTCTGCCTTGCGCAGGATGAAATACATCCCCATACAAACTTAAAAGAATAAATCGATGGCTGAATGCAATACAATGCTGACTTAAGTGGAATTCTTAGTAATTTAAAAGTTCCTAAACAGTTAAAGCCGTATTTTGTATTCTGCATATTCTTCAATATGCAGATTCCTTACAATGTCTTCCTTTATAGCTCCGTAGCAAGTGCAGAGTATGTGCAATAACTGGTACAGCAATAAGCATTCACACGCAACCTTAGGCGTTAGTCATGGACGGGGCTCGGATGCATCGAATGCCAAATAAATACTCATAGAATAATCGTGCTCTTATGAGAATATTCCGGGTCTATTGTATGAATCCTTTCTGTACAGGTATGGCATCATCACTATGGCTAGTGTATTATAATTAATATCTGTGACTATGGCAACTGATTGCCTTGCAGGAAAATATAAAAGATAAAAAAAAAAATCTAACCTTAGCATACGCTTGAAAAATATAAGAATGGTAGTCCAAAAAGATGACTTGCAATGGAATACCAGGAAGTTTAACAAAACTCATGGTTAATTTAAAAATTAACTTGGTAGAGTCAAGTGGTTAACTCGGCTAACCATGCATTAACGTACTCTGTCCAATAGAAAATTCAATGTCCACTGCGTTATGTTACTGAATATTTGCTATATGGCGTAATCTTTAGCATAAACCATGTTATCAATCAATTCATGAGCAAAGAGATTACAACCATCATGTCTATTTAAGTTTTAAGTACTCCAGCGATTCATTACTAATAAAACCCATAAGTAAATGCACACAAAATCAATCCAAACTGAACGCGTGGGTCACGTGGGTCATCTGGGTCACGTGGTGGGTAAACGCCATTTTCGTAACAGGTTCACCGAAATATCCATGAATTATTATTGGACGTTCATTGTTGGCGGATTTCTCGCTTCACATACCGCGATGTTGACAATAGAAGTTAATTAATTTGATACAGAATATTTGTGCAGTCATTGTATGTGGATTTTACGCGGGAACCATGTAGGCCACAACTGAAAAAGCCTATATCAAGCTATATTTTCACATGAGCTTAAACCATCACGCAGATTTGATATGTGTGAATTGATGTTTATTGAGTTGCTTTTCCGTGTGGCGTCCGGATTAAGAATATAGCACCACTCCCACCTCCTCCGTGGATGTCGTAAAAGGCGACTAAGGGAATCTAAACCAGAGGGATGGGCAGTAGCGTCCCTTCTGTGAAACGGTAGCCATACTGCGCTCACCAACCCGCCTGCCAAGCGTGGTGAGTATTGGCAAATACCCCCCAAAATGATGACACAGTTGTGAAAATCTATGGGCTCCCTTTGTTCAGCAGTGGACTATAAATGGCCGATATGATGAGTTGCTTTTTTCTTGATCTTTGTGGTGTCCGGGTTAAGAGATCCGTGCGGTGTCCAGACTAAGAATACAGCACGACTCTATCTCTTCCCGTAGATGTCATAAGAGGCGGCTTAGAGACTCCAAACCAAAGGGATGGGCAGTAACGTCCCTTCCGTGGCACACTATCATTCTATGCCTACCAACCCGCCTGTCAAGTGTGATGTGTACTGGCAACTTCTTCCCATAAAGTCGACATACCGACCTAAAAAACCTCTAATAAATAAAGGTTAAACTTTTCATAGATTTAGCCTTTGTTCGGTAGTGGCTGTCTTTTGGCGGATATCATGATGATGATACATTTTTTTAGTAACGATTTTTTCAATTTATATATTAGGCCTATTGCAGTCCGATTATTCAGATTTGTATACTGTTTTATAAAAATAAGAAATGACAATTTTCCCAGAAAAAAAAGACCACTCCTCTCAATCCATGGATGTCCAATCCAATGTCCAATCCACCGATTCTATATATACATATATAGAATCGGTGAATGATTTATTGTACGACAAAATTAAACAATGACATTCAGTGCTATCATTAAAATAGTAGCCCGGAATTACCCACTGCTGAGTATAGCCCTCCTATCTCATATACTATGTACTACAGTGTACAAGACTAAACAATACAGGGCCTTCAAAAAAAATATGCTTACAAAATCAATGGCAGCCTACCTCAAATACTGGCTTCTGGCTCAATAACAAATCTAACAATATAATTTGATAACTCAATAGTTATACCGCAAAACATATCATTTCACAATGCTGAACCTAACGAAGTTGTAACAGATAGCGCTGTAAATTTAATACTTCAACCCTCTATTATTACACTGCTATCTACATATCTCGGAATATTTACCCTAAGTAAACGATACCTTCCTCTGTATTGAGTTGGTATTCATGTAGACTATTTTAATTGTCAACTTCTACCCAAAGTGAAGGTTTTTATTTATTTATTTTATTTATTTGTAATTGAATTGAAATCATGTTGCAGTTCAATATAAGAAAACACAACACTGTATTCCGCCTATTGCTTTAATGCGTTCTGCGGCAATAATCGAACGCTGAGTGATTTCGGTTTATCTTCTGGAGAGTAGTGGCAGGAACAATGAGTTTGTGTTTGTTTCTGGTATAAATTACTTAATTACTATAGATATCACTGTTTTTTTGCATAGACCTTAATGTTTATATGTACATATAAATCATATTCACTGAGATGGAACGGTTCTTATACTCGTATTAATCTCTTTAGTTTTATCATCATATCAACCAAAGGACATCCACTGCTGAACAAAGACCTTCCCTATAGACTTCTACAACTATGTCGTCATTTTGTGGAGAACTTTCAAATACTCACCACGCTTGGCTGGCGGATTGGGGAGCGCGAAATGGCTGCTATTCCACTGTTAAGTCCTTAACTAAATATTTTTGCACCCAAATGAAGACCATGACCACTTGCTCAAGGTCTTCAAGGTAGTTTTTACCCAGATTTCGGTTTGAAATTAAAACTTACACTTATTTCGAATAATTAACTTTGTTCTGGAGGTTCATGCGAACAACTTCTTGGCAAAAGTTTAAGCTGCGAAAGCAATTTATCTAAGTCCAGGCTTCTGATTGAATCATTGCTGTGATGAATAATTATTTCATTTGCTAAATGGCTCTTGCTCTTCCTGATAAATTAGTTAGTTGTAGAAAGTTCTACCTATAAATATTAAATAATTATATCATTTAAAATTTAGTAAATCAATCGTGCCAATTAAAATTTGCCGTGTGGTGCCGGCTCAGACTACCACCACCCCATCTCCTCCCGTGGGTGTCGTAAAAGTCGACTAAGGGATTACCTGGAGGATGGGCAGCAGCGTCCTTCGATTATATTAACAACTCAACTGCGATCGCCAACCCGTCTGCCAAGCGTGGCGATTATGGCAAAACCCCCCAATGAGCCCACAACACACCCATATCGGTGGTTGTGATAATCTTTGGAGGAGGCCTGTGTCCAGCAGTGGACTTCATTCGGCCGTAATGATGATAATGATGAAATCAATCGTCTTAGTCTACCTATAGACAAAGTTTTCACTCTGAATATACTCTGTTTTTTATTTTTATTTTTTTAAAAACGTTGTCCCACACTAGGATTTCTCCTGTGTCGTGGGCGCGTTTACAGACATGAATTCCACATATAATACACCCAGACCCGGAATAACTACCTGCACATCATACAAATATTTGTTCCGTGCGGGAATCGAACCCACGACCCCCGGCGCAGCAGTCGACAGTATCAGCCACTGCACCAACCGTGCCGTCTAAAGTAAATGACGAGCAAAGGGCATGGATAGGTTAAATTTAATTTGGCAGCTTATTTATGTATACATTTCTAATCTAAATTAAATTACACAGATATACAAATAAAGGCACACATGATTTTTTAAATATTATATGTATTTCCGTCAATTGAAGGAAAACATCTTAGGGAATCTTATGTGTGAACTTGCCTACACAATGTAACGTAGTGGTGTTAGAGTTAATAAAAGTTCATCACCCAGCGTAAACATATATATTTAAAAAAGAAAAAAAACAAGAGAAAATGTGCGGTGTGGTCGGATGCCCGCCACTGTTACAGTTCTTTCTTTCAACTTTCCAAGGCCGGTAGGCACAGTGGTACTCTTCTGGCTCAAATCCCCGTGGTTGGCAGTGGGAGTGGTGATTGGCACTGCGTGCGGTAATGGGCCCGGAGATGGTGACCCTATGTGGTGATGAGACGCGGGGACTCGCCAGTAGGAAGGCACCGGCCGGTGCTGGATGGCGTGGCGTGTTACGAAATGCTTCACCTGAGCAGCAAGAATAGAAATACAAAATAAAACATGCATAAGGCAAATAAGAACAAGTTATATCATCTGATGGCTTAATGATGTAAATGGTTTAAACAGAAAACTCATATAGTTATAACACTAGAACGCAACAGAACGGCTAGGTACTATTATAAGCTCCAGTGTGATCTTACGAGGACCTGGAGCCCCCCTTTGGTGCCGAAGATGACCGCTCCAGTGGTTTTAGCCGGTAGGAGTCCAGCATGCCCCTTCGCCCTTCCCCGGTGCGAAGGAAGTTCCATGTAGAATTTCCACTGGACACCAATAAAAAAAAAAGGTACTATTATAAAACACGAGATCGGTTCAATAGGTGCAACACTTACCCAACTATGGGGTTTAAGATGCACTGATCAAAATGGGTCTATAAAGTTATAAAAAGACGAGGACCTACGGTTAAAGTAATCATATATTGAGCATGCGCTTCCGTTACCGTATTCTAATCAGTTCTTGAGGTATGTGTGCCGTTGTTTTCTTTTTTATGAAGGGCTGCTTGCATTCATCGCAAGAGGGATGTAGATGCTTAACCGGACAATAATACCGTATTTGACCCAGCGCGTTGTATTTATAAGGTCGGCCGATGGCGGGAGACGCCGAGGTAGGCCGTGACCACTAACTAATGAAGGTCGAGCGCATACCTCCTATGTTTTATTATTGTGAACCAATCTAAACTATATCTTTATCTCATTATTTATTCTAAATCATTATATTAAGGCTTTTTGCCATTTTTATTATTTGAAAAACAAAACTATACAAAAGAAGTCTTCGGAGTGTTCCTCTGAATCAGTGTTATCCGGTAAAGAGCCCGTAAAGACTGGCAAAATTGCCATGTTAAATGATAATTCTAATGCCTTGAGTAAAGAAAAGGCCATCACTTTCTCATCATCTCTCTCTTAGACTGCAAATCGGATGCATCACACTCGATCATCTGTAATGAGGCTGTATATCCCGCGCAAGTGTTAAAGGTCGACAAGTGCCCGATAGGTAGTGGGTCATTATTTTTCATATTTTTCATGTATGTAATTGTGTATAATGTGTTTATTTTAAAAATGTAAATTGTGATGAAATTTGCCACACAGATAGCCCCGGATTAAAATATAGGCTACTTTTTATCCTGGGAAATAAACAGTTCTCGAGGGATGCGCGGGATAAATATTTCTGTGATAGGCTGAGTCGCGGGCGAAACCGCGGCCAAGATCTTGTAAAATAAATAAAAAATAACAATTATAAATTTTCCAAGTTTTTAACATTCGTTAAATGTTTCCGGTTTGTTAGATATCTATGTCAAAATGTTGTTCTGCCGTCATCACTTCCAATTAATAACAAAAATAAAAAGATACTTCATTGACTTTAATATCTTTTGTTTGTTTCTAAGAGCTCAATAAATGTCAGACATCAATACATTTTGACAATAGACCAGAAGCTTTCTTTAATTTATTTTTGTTCCCATAAATATATTTAAATTCTGATGGGCTTTTCCTGAGTGGATGATTGCAGCTTGCAGGTATAGTGATTAAAGATGCATATGATGGTTCGTTTTGTAACGGTTGTATTTAGCTATAAACTAATAGCGTTATATCGTGAAGTTGAGAGAAATACACTCAATCATTGTCCCTAGTAACTAAACTTGTAATTGAAACTACTTATAAAACTTTGAAAGGTCTAGCTGTAAAGGAAAGGTAATATATATGACAAAATAACCAACGCGTGATAAAAATACGTGCCATCTGTGCGCGTTGGCTGACATGATGTTTTTTTTTTTTTTTTTTTTTTTTTTTGTTGGGCTTCTCGCATACATTTCTGGGAAATGTGGTTGCTTAACCGGTCATTTGCTGGCGAAGCCAAAAGAGGCCTCCAGCCAGGCTTAAATTAAATATTAAAAACTAAGCAACTTTCGCTAAGGGCGCCCCCTGCGGGACACGGACCTCGGCTTAGGGCGTTGCTGGGGATATCAAGCTATTGTTTTTGGGGACAGCTGGATCAGTATTATTTAAATTGTATTAGGGGACATTTAAAGCTACTGGCTCGGCACGGGCCGGCGCGAGCAAGAGACGGGAGGGAGAAGTGCTAACTTGAACGGGAAGGTGACGCGGCGATAGGCCTCCGCGACGTCGGTGAGGCGGGCATCCTCGGCGGCGAGGGCGGTATAACGGTCGGGTGTTTAGTGAACGAGACAACGCGAGTCTCTTCATGTGATCTAACGTGATTTTATCGTCTGGATCGACCAGAACGTGCCTCGGGCGGCGTACTCTACTGATACGGGAGGGTTCGTAGTCGGCGGCTGATACCACAAGGGGATTTGGGTGGGACAGGGCAGAATCAAGATAGCGTTTAGACGCTTGTTTCATAAATTGCCTGATGGTCGGCAAGTTAAGGTCGAAATGGAGTTGGTCGTTTCGCATGTACAGAGGCGCTCCGGTGGCCTTGCGCATGAAACGGGTTTGGAGAGTTTCTAATCTACGGAGTGGGTATGATTCAGCGTGTGCGAACACTGGGCTGGCATAGGTCATGATGGGTCGAATGCATGTGGTGTAAATTCTCACCTTATTTCTAAGGGATAATTTACTACGAGCGTTCAGGATATAGTGAAGGCGACCGAGCACAAAGGCAGCGCGGGCACGCACCATCTTTGTGTGGGGAATGAAGGTCAGTTTTTTGTCTAGGGTGACTCCAAGATACTTGGCGTGCGGTTCCCAAGGAACCGATTGGCCCAGCATCGAGATCTCCCTGAAGCGTGGGTGGTCGTCGCCTAATTTGCAAAATAGGACGGCTTTACTTTTGATAGGGTTAACTTCGATCCGCCATTTCCTAAACCATTTACCGTAGACGTTGGCTGTGGTTTGGAGGATCTTAGTTATATTATCGGGACTGCTACCAGAGTAGAATATGGCCGTGTCATCCGCGAACAGTGCTAATTGGGTAGTATTAGCAGGTCTTTTGGGGAGGTCACTGGTGTACAGTGTGAACAATAATGGGGCTAGCACGGATCCTTGTGGGACTCCGGCTCTAATGGGGTGGGGGGAAGAGAGAGCGCCCGTGATTCGACATCGGAAACTGCGATTTGACAAGAAGTCTCGTATGATGAGAACGAGACGGTCAGGCACTCCGAGTTGGTACAACTTATATAATAAGCCATTGTGCCAGACTTTGTCAAATGCTTTCGCAACATCGAAAAAGAGGACTCCCGTCATCAGGCCGCGTGAGAATCCGAACGTGATGTGTTCAACTAGTCGGTGGACTTGTTGTACACACGAGTGTTTGGTTCTAAAACCAAACTGTTCGTCGGGAATGAGTTTCTTGGAATCGGCATAATCCTTTAATCGGGAATAGATAATCCGCTCATAAATCTTCGCAAGAGAATTGAGAAGGCTTATGGGGCGATAGCTGGAAGGCTCGCACTTGGGCTTACCGGGTTTGGGAATACCGATAACGGTGGCCTGTTTCCACGTATGCGGAAATAGGTTATTGTTTAATGCCGCATTGAAGATGACGGTCATTAAGGCGATAAGACGTTCGGGGAAGAGTTTAATCACCTTGTTGGTGATACCGTCAGAGCCGGGGGCTTTGCGAGGGTGAATCTTTTTCACGAGATTTCTGACCTCGTCTGCCGTGACCGGAGGGAGGGGGTCGTCAGGGTCCTCGGCAGGCGGAATAGCTGCTCTACGTTCGACTTCAGCGTCAACCTTTTTGAGGTGAGCTTGGTCTACAGGTAGAGTGCTTGGGGAACATTGCGCTTCTAGACTGTCGGCTAGGCATTCGGATTTTTCGTCGTCATCAAAGGCCGGCCTTTGGTTGGGACGGTTGAGGGGGGGGACAGCATTGGATGTTTCGGATTTGAGTTTCCGTTGCAGATGCCAGAACGCAAGGTGGGTTGGCTCTAAGTCGCCCAACATCTTATCCCAGTTAGCCTCTCGGCACTCCTTAATACGTTCCTTGACAGCACGCTGCAGGTGGCGCATAAAGAGGCGATTGGGTTCGCTGGGAAAAGATGAGTACGCTCTAAGGGCTGCGTTCTTCTCCGTCATCAGTGCACGTACATCGTCAGGGAGTTTCATGCGATGGTCTTCCATCGCAGGAACTCGCCGTGAACACTCGTCCACGACGGACTGTACATGCCCGGTGAGGGAGTCGATCGCGCCTAGCGTGTCTGCGACTGACGTTATGCATTCGGGAATTCTATCTAACTGAGCGGACGAGGGGTCGTTGAGGCGTTGCCTAACTTTCCTCCAGTCCGTCGTCACAATGGTCTGAGGGGGTAGCCCTGTGTTCGTGGGGCCAAAGCGGGAGGTGAGGTGAAGGATCACAGGACGGTGATCGGAGTCTAGCTCTTGTAGTACTTCAATGGAATGCAACTTGAGGTTGATATTCATTAGAAGTGCTATGTCGAGTATATCCGGGCGATGATTTACATTGCTGGGGTAGTGAGTGGGATACATCGGGGCGATGATGTCAAAATTGAGGAGGTTACTGAGGGAGTATAATTTACTTCCTCTGTGGTTGTGGGTGAGACAGTTCCAAGACTCATGTTTGGCATTGAGATCTCCCGCCACTATGACGGAGTCGCCTAGATCGAAGAGTGCTTCGAGATCCGATTGAATTGGATCGTCTTGGGCATTGGGGGTTAGGTAAGCCTGACCTGTCATGCCTATCCTGCACACAGATGCCTCCAGATTGGAAAGGGACGGGGTATCTAGGGGCATGCAATAAAGGGATCTCTTATAGTAAATAAGAGTGCCTCCTCCACGGGAGTGGGTCCTGTCGTTGCGCACTATATCATAGTTTGCAATTCTAGGGTTCCTGTGGGAGGGTTTCAAAAAGGTCTCTTGTATCAACATAATGTCAATAAGGTGGTCGCGGAGGAATAAGGCGATTTCATCTTTTTGGCCATTAATGCTGTTGGCATTGAAGATGCCTATTTTAAGGGATCGGGGTTTTAATCTGCACCTGTTTTGTGAATCCATTACGGATGAACGCGGTAGGAGAGGATGAGACATCAGCGAAGTCACTGAGTACTAACATGAGGCCGTATTGGCCCTGGTTTGCCCTAATGGCCGCGGCCATTTGGGCGACTCTGTTCGGGTCAACAGAGTTGAGAAGACCGAGGCAAACTGAGAGGTCGTCAGTTTTGAGAAGGGGTGAGGGAGGGGCGGCCCTCTGAGAGTGCACTTGTGGTGCGGGTTGGTTGTACGGCACGGGAAGGTACGGTGCCGTATGGGGGGCGGTCATCAGCGAGGGAATCGCTGATGCCTGGGTCGCCTGTTGGGTCAATAGACTTTTCCTCAGGGCGGGGAACGCTTGCTGATGATTCAGCGCGTTCCATGGCGATGGCCTTTGAGGGCTGAGTCGTTGGGACGTGGGAGGGGCCTGAGAGGCGTAGTGGGCGGCCGCGAAGGCTTGGGTAGCCGCTTTGCGCTTAGCAGCCTTGCTGTTAGCTCGCGGGGCTTTGGGGCATCCGCGATAGTTCGCTGGATGACCCGACTCACCGCAAAGCACACAACTCGGGGGCTCTGTGCATTGCGTGCGATCTTTGGGGCGATCGCAGTCGGAGGTGCTGTGGTCACCTAGGCACTTAACGCACCTAGGTTTGGCGTAGCAGTGACGCTGCGCGTGACCATAGAGTTGGCAGCGGTGACACTGCCCGGGAGGACCATAACGATGGGGAGGTTTGATTTTTATGCCTGAGAGGTGGCATACAGTCTTGATATTAAAAATCTTCCGATCATTATCGGCGGTCTTTTTGCATATGGCGAGGACCATATCGTAAGCTTCACCGCTGCGACCAGCGTGCATGCGATGAACTTCGAGGACGGGGATACTTTGCGACAGAAGGTCGTCTTTGATGGAGTCGGTGTCGATCTCCTTGGGGATGCCTTTAAGGACTACCCGGAGTGGGCGTTCCTCAGCGAGAGAGTACGTGTGAAAGTACACGTTCCTGTCTTGGAGGGCACGGGTCAAAGACCTGAAGTCTTGGGCAGTGGGAACTGCCACTTTGACCCCGACGGCTGTGGTGCGGGCACTTAGGTAGTTAATACCTAGTTCTATACACATTTTGGACACGTCATTCCACTTGTCCTTGGCCTGAATGTATATTGCAGGCGGTTTTTTGTCCTTTTTAGGGACCTTGGCGGGCTGGGATTGGGAGTTAGCGGGGGTAGGGGTAGGGGGAAGACTGGCCTGAGAAGAGACCGTTGTGGGGACAGGGGCAGAGGGCGGAGCGGAGGACGAAGCCTCGTCCGTTTTCGGGGCTTTGGCGGGCGCAGCTTGAGCGGAGGACTTGGCCTTGCGGGCCCGCTTTTTACGGCTACCGCTGACGAGTTGGAACTCGTCAGAGGCCGAATCGGAGGAGGGGATTTGGGTAGGAGGGGGAGAGTCCTCGCTCTCTGACATGTCCGACACGTCCGAGAGTATGGGCATGTCGGCTTCGGGGGACGTGGAGGCGTTCGTGCTGGCGGTGGGGAGGGGGGCTTTTGCCTGAGGGGCGGATGATATACCGGCATCTAGTTCGGGGGTTGTGCCCCTTTTTTTGGGTTCGGGATAGGGGGGCTGCACTTTTGTGCCTGGCTCTAGTGGGGAGAGAAGGTTGCCATACTTGGCAACAAAGTAGGGGTCCTTTAGGAGGATCTCCCTAATATTTTTCCACGGCGTGGCGTCGTCGGCCATTTTGTTTATAAAACAAAATGGCGGACGGGGGGACGAAAACAAAAATACGCTATAAGCGCGGAGGAACAAACGCGATTTACGCGGTCCCTAACCTCCCGGGTTGGATGGGCCCGGGGGTGTGTAACAAACCCTCCCTGCCGGGTATAGGCAGGGAGGTGTGAGTACCTGTGGTGAGCCCTAAGCTAGTACCATCCGTGGCCAGTCTTAATGGGCAAACGGGTCCCTGACAGCTCTTTTGCAAGGGGCGATAAGGTATCGCCCGCAAGAGACTGTATAATCTGAAAATGTAGACTCGAACTAGGGTCGACTAGGGTAGCCCCCAAGGCCGGTGGTCCTAGTCCGCTGCCGACTAACTGCTTTGCCCTGATGGGGCTAGGCGGGTGTGCCGGGTCAACACCCCACTCGGCTTCGTTGGCACCGTAAGGTATCCGCCGAGGACCACCAAACAGTGGTTTTTCCCTGAAGGGGCACAAGAACTCGATGAATTTAATCGGTCAAAGAAACAAAAATCAGTAGTCGCCTTGAAAAAGGCAACGCGTGATTTAAATGAAGTGACTGCAATCCGACGGGACGGATTGCGAACAAACACTACACGGCACACTGATCGGGGAGCGCGAGCACTGCACGACCGTCTGCGGCGAGCGTCAGACACGGAGTGAAAAGTTGACATGATGAAAGCCGCCATAGTACTTAAAGGAAACCTGACCCAATTTTGTCATGGTTTAAAGAAACCACATTAAAATTGGGTCAATGTTCCTCAAGTTACAAAGTATGTACAACCAAGTTTTATAGAGCATAGTATTTTGCGTAAGTTAATTACATTCAATCACTTTGAGTTCACTCTTTACAACAATAAATTATGTATGCACGAGAAGAACTGTTTTAGGAAACTCAGATTGCGGACAATCTCGCGCCTTATACCAAAATGCCGTGTGGTGCCGGCTCAGAATGCCACCACCCCATCTCCTCCCATGGGTGTCGTAAAAGTCGACTAAGGGATTAGTCGGAGGATGGGCAGCAGCGTCCTTCGAGTACATTATTAACAACTCAACTGCGATCGCCAACCCGCCTGCCAAGCGTGGCGATTATGGCAAAACCCCCCAATGAGCCCACAACACATCCATATCGGTGGTTGTGGTGATCTTTGGGGGAGGCCTGTGTCCAGCAGTGGACTTGATTTGGCCGAAATGATGATACCAAAATGAGGCACGCGACAATTTACGACGTAAAAGTTTGCAATCAGCAACCGTGTGTTCAATATTTGACGATGTCGGGGAGTGTGGATGGATACACATGTTTTTTATTCTTTGTTAATTAAAATTGGTTTATGGAGTTACCTAATTGATAAATGAGTAATTTATGCTGTTTTAATTGACGCTTTGAAGTTAATTTGAAATGATTAAGGAATTCATCCTGCTTTTTTCGTAGCTAATGAGTGTGTCAGGCGATTTTAATTAATTGGCGCCTTATAGTCGGATAAAAATTTGTGTCTTAACAATTCAAATTGTCTTTCCTTAATATCTCTTGTTTTTACTTTGGGTAAGTAGTTGATTATAATTAATGATAGTGATATAGGTTTGCAGCAGTCATGCTAATAATTAGTTGACTATGTCAGTAACAAAACAATAAACAATGAGAGTGCAAAAATAACAAAATAATAATAATGAAAATTTGGATAGTTGTCAGTTGAAATAGATTCCAACTCAGACCATACTAAGACAAAATAACGAATTAAGTAATGAATTAATAAAGGAAAGAAAAATAAATAAACAAGAATAAAATCAAATCAAGACGAGCCTTCATGCTGCAAATATTTGATCTTTTTTTGAAACTACAGAGTTTTTTTTTTTAAACGTTGCCCACACTAGTATTTCTCCTGTGTCGTGGGTGCGTTTACAGACATGAATTCCACATACAATACATCCAGACCCGGAACAACTACCTGCAGATCATACAAATATTTGTTCCGTGCGGGAATCGAACCCACGACCCGGAGCGCAGCAGCCGACTGTATCAACCACTGCACCAACCAACTTTTTGAGACTAAAGTATGATATTCATTGATTATTCTATGAAATGGTGACTGTAGACCTAAATTTGTTTCTACTTATGTAATAGTTTTTCTGTGTGAATTGCTTTTAGGTGTGTACATAAAAATACCGGGTTCCGGTAATCAGTGGGTGATGACACATAAACTCATGCATAATGTTGTTATCTAGACTTATTATGATTATGTTAAATGATTTACCATATGCTTAGTTTTCACTGTACTTATATCAAAACAAAGGGCAATCAATAAAATTTTGGACATATAATATGCTGTGAAAGTTGTGATCACGACAACAGTTACCAAAAGTTAGTTTGAGTTTCGTATTCCTGGTGGCTATTGGCAAAGTTTTAATAAAACGAAGCCAACAGATGTCATCACAGAACTTCGTGCAAGTGACGTGTATTGCACGAGCTTCCCACAAGTTACGCAAACTTCGGGTCAGTAATGAATAATACTTATACACGTAATAATCACTGTAAAAGATGAATCTGCACTGAAGGAATTAGCAAGTAAAAGTAAATCTGCACATGAAAATCTCTTTCTTTCGAGTCGAGGAGATATACGTATTTGTATCTCTCTTAATTTAAAATATCATTATGGTATGTTAAAATGGTGGGATATCCACGGTGCACTAGAACCATATTGAACACAAGATAGTTTTTGCAGTTTCACATAAACTGCATACTATGATTTGATTGCATAATGATTAAAAACATACGTTAATTTACTCTATACCAGCCACTCTCTGAAGGATAACAGTATATACCTTTTTTTTCGTTTTTTTAATTGGTTTCCAGTGGAATCTCTACATATACTTCCAACGCCCCGGGGACGATCGAAGGGGTATGCCAGAGTCCTTGGTGCCCAGTGGAAATTCTTCATGAACTTCCTTCGCCCCGGGGAAGAGCGAAGGGGTATGCCGGACTCCTACCGGCTAAAACTACTTGACCTGACAGGGACGGGCCCAGTCTTTGGGCTGCCGGACTCCTTCGGCCGAATGAAGTCCACTGCTGGACACAGGCCTCCCCAAAGATTACCACAACCACCGATATGGATGTGTTGTGGGCTCATTGGGGGGTTTTGCCATAATCGCCACGCTTGGCAGGCGGGTTGGCGATCGCAGTTGAGTTGTTAATGTACTCGAAGGACGCTGCTGCCCATCCTCCGGTTAATCCCTTAGTCGACTTTTACGACACCCATGGGAGGAGATGGGGTGGTGGCATTCTAAGCCGGCACCACACGGCACCAATGTCATGTATAATTACTAAAAAGCTCTCGAGCTAACAACGTTCTAACTATTTTCAGAGAAAACATAACGTTTAACATTCGACGGCACGGTTGGTGCAGTGGCTGATACAGTTGCCTGTTGCGTTCCGGGTCGCGGGTTCGATTCCCGCACGGAACAAAACAAACGTTTGTATGATCTGCAGGTAGTTGTTCCGGGTCTGGGTGTACCTATTGTGTGTGTGTAATTTGTGTATGTAAACGCACCCACGACACAGGAGAACTCCTAGTGTGGGGCAACGTTTTATATTTACATCTAAACATCTACATCTATAAGTGAAAAAACCTTTGCAAAAGTTACTTTAGAAACAAAATAGTCTCCTAAAGTATTTAGGGTAAGATAAGCAGTTAACTTCCGACGACTGTCAAATATTTACGCTCTACTAGCATCTTTATAGGTACAGAATAAAACATATCCCTGCTTCAAACATTTTTAAACTACATTTGGATAAAATAATAGTAGAACACTTTAGTTACGAAATTAAAATTGTCACTACTCATCATCGACATTTCAGCCGTTTAATGTATAAATTAAACCATTGCACCCATTGCTGAACAAACGCCTCCCCCATAGATTTACACAATTGTTTCATCATTTTGGGGGGTATTTGCCGATACTCACCACGCTCGGCACGCGGGTTGGTGAGCGCAGGATGGCTACTGTTCCACAAATGGCACGCTGCTGCCCATCCCTCTGGTTTACAGAGTCCTTTAGTCGCCTTTTACGACATTCGGCGGGAGGAGATGGAGTGTTCCTATATTCTTAATCCGGACACCACACAGACACTTACACACACACACACTGTCAGTTACTACTATTGTTGGTAAAACTATATTAATATATGTACTATGTAGATTCTTAGTATGCCTGTCGTAAAATTTCAATCTGATCAGAACATATATATGTTATTATATTATGAGCGTACGTAAATACAACTCCCTTATTATAGTTTCAAGCCGAAGCGAAGCAGTAACAAAATTCTGAAACAAGTAAAACGCGATTGTGTAAAAGTAACTCCCACTGCGTAAAAATAAGATAAGCCATATTTTAGTATTATACCCTATCATGTACATAATTTAGAGGATTCTAAGGACACCTCATATGTTAAAATCCATCGAGCCGTCTAGGATCCAGAGCGTGCCAAAGAAGTAGACATGAATGACATTACCCTCCGTTTGGGGCAGTCGGGTAAAAATAATCATAAACATTCCGAAAAGGAGGTTGTTTCACCCTATCCACCAGGCTCCATTTATTGAATGTATGAAAATGATTGATGTTCCATTGAACGCAATATAATATTGTGCCAGTGAATATAGCAAAGCCCTTCTAGTTAAGGGTCGAAAACACGATTAAATATCTCACTTTATTAGTGCCCAAAAATGTACACCTAAAGTATAAATACAAATATATCTAATTACGTATAACATTCGCGTAATACGCAAGGCAAAGCAAGTAGGTAATTAGTTGGATATCGTATTTAGTTCATATTCAATTAGAACTCAAGGAAAAATAATACAATGATAATATAAAAATAACAAGGGTTTGGTTTAGTTCTACCCAGAGTTAGCCCAACATGTTATCAAAAAGACATTAGATAGGTAATCTGAGGCAAAGTACACACATTACATTGTTTGCTCAATAATACGAATTCTGCTGAACAGATGAATGTAGGCTTCAGTATTTTAGTACAAAAATATTACAGCCTCTATTAGTATATCTCATAAAACAACATTAATGTTCACGAAAGTTTTGCGAAAAATCTACATATTAGGATCTACATATTATTATTTATAATTACAGTCTCTATTAGTATATCTCATAAAACAACATTAGTATACCCGAAAGTTCTTGCAAAAAAACTGCATATTAGGTTATATTCATAAAGAAATCCTTGCCAGAAATAAATTTAATTATATAAATTTTTACCAGATTTTATTTCGTTTGCATAGTTTTAATTCAATTAATTAAGTCTCATTTTTGATAGATTTATGACCGAATAATGAAATGCCATTTAATATTTAAATCCTGTTTAATGATTTGAAACCTTGTGCCTTTCTACCAAAAACGGGCATCTCAAATAGTTAAGCAAGATATCAATATTAAGTGCCGTTTTAGTATTCGGCCGTGAATCTACTTAGTGAAATCGTTATTGACTTAAATGTTCTACCAATTTAATAGACCACGACAGTTATTACTATCGCGAGTTCTTTTAAAATAGAATCCATCTGGTTGGTTGAAACTTGATATAATAGACCATTGTAAACATAGGCTGAGGTACTATATGACTATAGTCTAGACATCTTTTTGTATCCGTCAAAGGAGATACTGTTTACTACTTATGTCTTGGTAACTATCTACTGATAAGACATAATAGGCTTGTAGTTAGTATAATATATATAGTAAATCGGCATTGCTTTAAAATAAAAGTGCGAAAATTACTTCTTGACAAGACTTCGGCAGATTTGTGATTGTGTAATGGTTATGTAAGTTTGTATATTATTATTACACTTTTGTTTTCATGTCTTCACATCTTGCCTGTCATATTTTATTGGTGCATCTACCTTGTTGTTCTCTGCATCACCTAAAGGTTGTCTGGTAGAAAATGCCTACGGCATTAAGACCGCCTTTGTACACTTGTACACTAAGCATAAATAAATAAAATGTTATTAATTATATAAATAACATGATACTTCGTCTCATTTAGTGGGTGACCTTAGAGATTTGTGGACTACATCTTACTTCAGTGCATTCTCAATGTCATACCCACTTACTGTACTTATGTTTATTCAAAAAATTGTTGGAGGAAAAATTTATGGGTACAAATAATAAGCTTTGTGTTGGGCGGGACAAATTGGGTCAGAAGACATGAAAGACTATAAGGAGATATTTACTTTAAAATGTTGATTATGTGTCGGTATATAAGAAATAAGTGGGATTTCTCAAACAATATTATTAACGCGAGTAACGAAGCAATATCTCCCAATCAATTGTCTGGATTCACAAGGGATAAGAAATCAATACCCTCTTTGTAGGTCTTTATTTCAGCGGAAAATTAAGACGAGTTTCTTTGTACCCCATTTTTTACGAAGAATTTATTGATATCTCATTGGACCGCTTTGAAGATTCTAAGTAGAATATATAGAAAATAGAACAGTAATTAAATTCATATAATTTTATTAATGAATGATATGATGTCCTCTTATGATAAACGATGGCGCAAACAGTTGTGCTCGCTTCGGTAAAACTTGGATACTTCGTAGACAGACGATATAAAAAGAAAATTACGAATGAACAAATGCTTGTCACCGGAAAAAATATTTTATCTTAAATCTTCGATATAGGTTTGTTTCCAGGTAACTGGATCAACAATATTGGAAAACGTGCTTCACCTTCTTATCTATGTACCCGCTTTTATTTTCAAGTGAGTGATCTGGAAAATTTACGATAATGTGACTTTGAATTTCGAAGACAGTATGAAATCGAACGTAGAAACTAAATAAAAATTATAAACTTTACGATAAAATATTGATACAACGTATGCGTCAAGGGCAAGTAAGACAACAATAAAATAAATATCTTAAACTACACAAATAATCACAAAAACTAACTGAATTCTATTTCTCTCCATTTGTATCTTCTTGGGTCGCGGTGGCCCCAGACGGACGGACGCTTACGGACTCGCTTTTTAAGCAGTGGATTGCTGGCATGTATGAATATGACGTTTCAATGTCATAATTATGTTCTTTCCTAATCAATACATGACATCACTGGCTTTAACGGTCGAGTGTAACATTCCGAGGAGACCTGGATCTAAAAATGCTGGACACAGGCCTCCCCTAAATATCACCACAACGACCGATATGGGTGTGTTGTGGGCACATTGGGGGGTTTTGCTATAATCGCCACGCTTGGCAGGCGGGTTGGCCATCGCAGTTGAGTTGTTAATATACTCGAAGGACGCTGCTGCCCATCCTCCAGCTAATCCTTTAGTCCACTTTTACGACCCCCACGGGAGGAGATGGGGTGGTGGGTATTCTGAGCCCGCACCATACAGTTTAATACTTTCATTTTTCATCATTTCAGCCGAATGAAGTCCACTGCTGGACACAGGCGTCCCCCAAAGATCACCACATCGCCCGATGTGGGTGAGTTGTGGGCTCATTGGGGGGTTTTGCCATAATCGCCACGCTTGGCGTTTAATACTTGGCTTGTTTAATACTTTGGTTATTTATAATTCAGAATAATATTTGCATACACGTCAAAAACACCATTTATGATTAAACTACTCAAATTAAATAAAAAGCAAAGAAAAAATTAGGAAAAAGGTTACACTTCCCACCGTCTTTGCACCATCAACCTCCATCAATAGGGACTCCCAGTATTCCTCTAGAATAAAAACAATAATGTTAGGCATCTATAAGCTAATTATTAACACTGATTATTTTACTATTCATAAACTTCATGATGAATTCAAAACTTTATTTCTAAGAATCTCTTAGTATCTTTGATTTAGGTTTGAAATCGTATTTTAAACGTAACACTCACACTTATTCCATTTTTATTCAATATTTGTGTTACATATACGATAGTTGTGTAATAATCACCCTCGCTTCGATATTAATATTTCCTTTCATGTTAAAATTAAAATTCTCGACACTGCTAATAGATTTAACCACAGACATCACTAACCAACTAAAAACGTTATATTTGATCAAACTGTCGCAACTGCATATGTTGACCTCACAGTCACAGATATCGAAGTAATTTATTTAGTTTTTTGTGGCCTGGCCTACCTTCAAATCTCTATTAAATTTATACGACTAAAACGTCTGGACGAAAAACTAGGTAATTATTATCCAACCACTGCGAGTATATACAAAACTTAAAAAAAAAATGCGCACCGCACGTGAGTATCAATCCTGCCGCTCGCCATTGAACGCATCTATCAGAATACGTTACCCGCTACGCTAGCATGCTATTTACTAGTTGATTTAAATTATGAACTACAATCAGTTGCAGACAGGTAATAAGTGTGTGTATGTATGTGTGTATAGAAACTACTTAATTAGGAGAAGGCCGTAAGTCCAACGAAAATGTCAATCTATTGCTTTGTGAGATTGCTACTGGACTTATGAACGCGATCGTACATGTGTATATATAATGTTGAATTAGTAAATACTAAATTTTTTAAAGTCCCTAGAAACAATTTTTATACATAATCTACTTTAAAACCCGTTCAATTAATTTAACAGCCAATAAACCCTACTTCTCTTTACTCACCTTTACTATAAAGAATCGTCTAATTCATAGCCATCTCCTATAGAACCTTTATCAATATCGATTAATGAATATTCAAATCACGGGCAACTGCTAAAAGATTTTTTTGGACAATATTCTGAGCGGCGAAGTATCGTTCGTGGAGCACAAAAGGAAACAATTTCGTTCTAATAAAAAATGAGTGATTGAAGACGAAATTACTCACCCACTCAATTATGAACGGTTCCCTCTGGTTCTCCAGGGATATTCATTATTGAGAATTATTCATTATGGTTTCTCAGGTTGGAGTTCGGAGAATGTTTAAAGTTTTTTACTTGTAATAAGAAAATTGCAAGGGAACGCTAATGATTATTTACTTCACTTTCAAAGCTCTCTATAAGTTCAGAACGTTATGTTAAGTTGACTAGTTAAGACTAGCAAACCCATCGTCCCCATCACTCCTATTACTCTTGTCCACGGTGGCAGGGGATGAGAGTCCTCCCACTATGCACTGCACGTAGTAGGTTAACAGTATACGAGCCCACCCTAGCTCCGTTTACTCTGTGTTCTGTTACGTTCAGAGGGAGGTAAGTACCTCCAACCCAGACTGAGATTCCCATGTCAGAATATTCGCGACTGACGAAAATGGTCCTCTAAATATTAGGGTATTTATTGACTGGTGCCCATGGTGCACACGAGGAAGTCTTGTGATCAGTACCGCATCTCACAGTTCTAACCTATCTTCACCGAACCGTTTCGGTGCAGCTGAGTTCATGTAGTAGTAATTTCAAATCTCATTTATAATATTTCAGTAAAATGATACGTACTTCTGTAAATTCTCTTCACGAAATAACAAAATGATATATAGGAAAAGTCGAACAATCGAAAATTCTATATAAATAGAATTGAAATTCGGATAAAAGAAAATCGAACGTAAGAGATGTTACCACAGCTGTTATTTTTAATTAACTGATGGGATAAATGGCAGGACTATCATCGACCTAATTATAAAGTAATGTCTATGTTCCAAATAATTTCCTCTCCAAATTAATATTTGTTTTTACGCAAACTACTTATAGTATATGTTTTTAGACGAATCGAACGTTAATCAAATCTACACTTCTAACATCGAGCAAGAAACTGTAACCGGATCAAGTAATTCTTAACACAAACAGTGATCCGAATGCGTGAGTCTGGATAAAGTAAAAAAAGGAAAAAATCATACCTAAGAAAAAGAGGAAAATCGCACGTTTTTATTAGAAAAAGCAACCTTCCCGTATATCCATACAAACGCCGACCATAATGTGTAATGTAAACATTGATACTGAGGTCGTTATTGCCCAGAAATATTGCTGTATTATTCATGTTACCATTCGGGACCTTATACACTTATATTTACGTGTGGTACAGGCAATGTTTGCTAACCGGATGATAAATGTCGTCATAATTCTTTGCGATACCTGGCTAAGGAGGTACTCTGTAGTTGTCTTTGACATTATTTCGTTCGGGTTTTCCCGTTTCGAAGATGTCACTACGAATAACTTATTAGTATGCTGGACAGTTCCGTGTGGTGTCCGGATTAAGAATATAGCACCACTCCATCTCCTCCCATGGATGTCGTAAAAGGCAACTAAGGAAATCTAAACTAGAGGGATGGGCAGCAGCGTCCCTTCTGTGAAACGGTAGCCATACTGCGCTCACCAACCCGCCTGCCAAGCGTGGTGAGTATTGGCAAATAACACCCAAAATGATGACACAGTTGTGAAAATTTATGGGGGAGGCCTTTGTTCAGCAGTGGACGAATAAATGGCCGATATGATTGAATGAATGAATGCTGGACAGAAACAAATATTTTCTGCTACGCTCCAATCGAATTTTTCCTTCAGTCTATGGCCGAATAAAAACCTTTTTATATCTTCCATGGCAAAAAAGTAAGAAAAGTTTTTCCAAAAAAACTCTTTCTTGATTTCTTCTTTCTTTAGAATAATCATGAAGGAATTTAACGTTTTTACTATTTTGTTTTTATTATTCACGCGTCTCAGTGTAGACTTGGTAAACCAAGTCACCGTAGGCGTTAAATACTTAACGCGTACGGAGGAGAAGCTGTCCTGAAGATAGTTACAACCAGTTTTATGAATGAACTGTTAAATACGTTACTATATATGCTTTTAAATTAGTTCAACAAACAGCTTGGATTAACGATAGTCGCAGTATATCCATGTTCAATGCACCTTTTCTTACCTAGTTGGATTTGGTACCTAATTGTGTTTTACTGCTTGTATTTTTAAATCATAAATTATTTTTAATTTATCTTTATTGTAGCTGGACCCGCGCCTTTGTCCACGTGATTATTTCTCATTTTAAAAAGACGTTGCCCCACACTTGGTTTTCTCCTATGTCGTGGGTGCGTTTACAGACATACATTTCACATACAATACACCCAGACCCGGAACAACTACTTGCAGATCATACAAATATTTGTTCCGTGCGGGAATCGAACCCGCGACCCGGAGCGCAGCAGTCGACTGTATCAACCACTGCACCAACCAATTTATTTAGCGCCTAATCTACACAGTGTAAATAAGGTATCAATCAAAACTTTTTTGCTATGCTGTGTTGGGCCTATAACTTACTGATTGTCGTGCAGAAGGATTATTATACGTGATTAGCTGCGCTTATCGCGGTCGAGGTTTCGATAGATGACAATTCATTACATATCATAATCCCTCCGTACCTCAGAGTAAGTCTCTGACAATCGGTTTTTAAACTTTCCGGGTAGCTTTCCCTGTCTAACATAATGTATACATGTCTAACTACATAGAATGACTAGCTGTTGCCCGGGGTTTCACCCGCGCGTATATTTTTACAAATATAAAAATATGGAAATTAATTTTAGAATTGTTTCAGTAGTTCAAGAGATTTCTCCATACATACAAACAAAACCTTTTTATAATTTTAGTATAGATGAGTAAATCCAACGATACAGCACAACTGATCAACGTGAGATCCGGGGTTCTATTTACTGGTAAGGCAGCCATAAGTCGGGTTTCTGTAAGAAAAGTATTAGTAACAGCCCAGAATTTGGAAGTGTCCATTAGATTCATCATTTCGGCCGAATGAAATCCACTGCTGGACACAGGCCTCTCCCAAAGATCACCACAACGACCGATATGGGCGTGTTGTGGACATTAGATTAGTATGCCCTATTACATGAGACGGATTATGGCATCAACGAAAAACATATGGGATTCCCAATGCTAAGATAGTTAAATGGGACTCAACGTACATGGAACAGAAGCCGCACTGCGCTTACGAACCCGCCTGCCAAACGTGGTGAGTAATGGCAAATTCCCCCAAAAACTATGACACAATTGTGGAAATCTATCGGGGAGGCCTTTGTTCAGCAGTGAACGTATTTTGGCTGATATAATGATGATGATGATGATGCATACATAAGTACTAGCTGTTGCCCACGTTTTCACCAGCACGTTTATTTTTATCAACATAATTACAGATACATTTGACGGCACGGTTGGTGCAGTGGCTGATACAGTCGGCTGCTGCGCTCCGGGTCGTGGGTTCGATTCCCACACGGAACAAATATTTGTATGACCTGCAGGTAGTTGTTCCGGGTCTGGGTGTATTGTATGTGGAATTCATGTCTGTAAACGCACCCACGACACAGGAGAAATCCTAGTGTGGGGCAACGTTTTTTTAAGAAATAAGAAAATAAGATATAGCCTGTATTACTCAGGGATAGTGAAGCTTTCTGTTAGTAAAATAAACTATAGAATCATTTTAGTAGTTCAAGAGATTTCCCCATACATACAAAATCGTTTCATAATTTTAGTATAGATGAGCAGATCCAACGATACGACTCAACTGTTCAACGTGAGATCCGGGCTTCAATTCACTGGTCGGGCAGCCATAAGATGGGTTTCTGAAGGAAAAGTATTCGTAACAGCCCGGAATTTTGAGTTGTCCATTAGATTAGTATGTTCCCTATTACACGAGATGGAAAAACATGTGCGGTTCCCGATACTAAGATAGCTAAATGGGCCTCGACTTATATATACATAAGTATTACCTTATTACCATTTAAGCTTGGCTGGAGGCCCCTTTTGGCTTCGCTAGAAATTGTCAGGTTAAGCAGCCACATTTCCAGAATATATCGCAGAGAATCCATTCTAAAAAATACATGGAGATGCAATCCTTTGAGTTGGAGCCCATTACATAATTTGGGCGACTTCAAATTCCTCAGTAATATGGTTCTCAGTAGTAAAGGAATAGCCATCTACACTAAAATACGGTAGATTTGAAGTTTTTAAAAATCCCACTGGATAATGAACAGCTTCATCTTTATTTACCACTTAGTTTCGGAATTTGTACACCATTTCTTCTCCCTTAAATTATTGCAGCAACATGCCCAGCTTTGTATATCATTTCAGAACATCACATCATTTCAGCCGACATTTCATTCCATCAGTACATCGCTTCAGCCGTCCACTGCTGGACGTGAGCATCCCCCAAAGAACGATCAACGAACGCTTTGGGTTTGTATTGTGTGCTCGTTAGGGGTTTTGCCATAGTTACCACGCTTGGCAGGCGGGTTAACACTCGCAGTTGAGTTGTAAATGTACTCGATGGACACTGTTGCTCATCTTTCGGTTAATCCCATAGTCGCCTTTTAATAAACCCACGAGATGAGAAGGGTTGGTGCTATTCGTAGCCGCCACCACACGGCTAGTTTTAATTGGGTGTCTATAACACTGAATTATCCTAGCGTAGACACTACTGCTACACTTGAATTAAACATATGTCGCTACATTATTGTCCGGCAAGTTGAATCAAGTGTATATACACAAAAGTAGAAAATAAAAACATATATTATTATATTATATACATAATACATTTGTTATGGAACTATTTAATAGAAATACTGGTTTCCAATATAACCCTTACACTACTGTAAGGAAGTAGAGGGGCGCTAGCGACTGTAACGCAGTTAGCAGCATCACTTCAGTGTGCGCGCCTTATGGTCATATTGGATCAATATCTAAAGCACTTTGTCTCCAACCTCCATTCAAGTAACTTCTAGTAATACACTTGTTTTGTTAATTCTAATACATTTTATATATATATTATAAAAGTGTATTTCTGAGTTGTCATACTACTAAACACTGAAATATATTTCTTTATCAAAAGCCGAGTATTAGTTTTCATAGATCTAACATCAAACCCGGATTTTAATTAAAACTTCCATCCCCTATTTTACCCTCATAAATGTAGATTTTATAAAACACTGAAATATATCTTCACAGTTTTTTTATTGAGAAGATGAATACAATTTTTTACAGATCTTACTTCAACACTGACCGATTATGCATACAAACTTTCACCCCCTGTTTTACTCCCTAAAGAGTTGAATTTACAAAAATAGCTGTTTCTTTATTTTCAACCAAAAAGCAAAATATAATTTTAACCAACTTAAAAACTGACGCATTTTAATACCCACCCTCGGTCACCCTCGGTTTATCCCCTTAAGGGATGAATTTGCAAAAGCACTGAAACACACTTATATCTTTATTTTCAACCAAAAAGCTAAATAATCATTTTCATAGATCTGGCTTGAAAAATAACGGTTCATCCATACAAACTTTGTGTTAAAATCGTTCATTAGTGAATGTCTACGTTATAAAAGCTACCTTCTCTCAGTTAGGCAATATGACTGGCGAAGTAGCTATTTATTTAGAAACCATTAACATTCAAATTACCTGTTATTTACTCATTTATCTTTCTATTCTAACTATTCTAGTATGAAAACTTGTCAAAGAACGACGATGATAGATGGAATGAAAAATGTCATTTTGAAAAAGTTCATTTTGATATCTTTCATTTATCGATAAATAGCATAGGCAGTGAGTCATGTCGTCAACGATTACCCCCGGTTTGGAAACTACTAATCATACTGTGGTGATTACATTGCCCGAGGCGATGATAGTTCGCAAAATTTCCCATATATCGGTGAATGCTAAGAATTTTCTATCGTAGGTAGGTCTATTTTTGTTTGTACAACTTTAATTATTTCAATAGATGCTCGTAACCTGCTGCACTCACTGTATATATGCTGTAATGTCCTTCATTGTCCATAAGGTATTTGAATATAAATGATCAACACATTATTCAACTCATGCAGTCTACCGCAATGAACTGCTGTTTTAAGCCTTAGTCAATAATAATAGTAATAAATTTAATTCTGATACCAAGATCCATAAATGTTAGTAAGTAATTACTATATTTATTAGTAAAAATACATTTTATTAAAATTTATTTGGAGACATGGAACGCAATCCAGTGTCTCACAATTGGACAATCCGAATAGTCCGTTAACACCCTTAGAATGGTGTTGGTGTTTGTGCGGACACGTTGCAATATAGATGCAGCCCTCTTTCTCATGATGGCATGAAAGCCATCCGTGCGTACCTCCACAAACATGCCAGTACCGTGGCAAAATGCTAAATAGGTTTTTGTATTGCACTCTAACCACATTGAGTGCCACCTGGGTACAGAAATTAAGACATTAGTTTAACCCGTAGTAATCACGCTAAGTGGTTTGGTGACTATCGAACCTTGTTTTGCATCAGTAAACATGAAGTGAACTCAAGTCAAATATTTTTTATTCATGTAAACCATTTGCTGGCACCTACGAATAGTCAGAATTTAAATAGTTGCACGATTCCAAGTCTTTGGTTCAATGGAGAAGAACCGGCAAGGAAATCCATGGATATACTCTTTGAAAATATATTCAAGTATTACACTCTTATTACTTAATCCAATATAATCGCAAAAAAGCTATGTGAGGATAATGCATGCTAATGTGTGGGATAAATACCAGAACAGAGTTTGGTGTACAGGTATATGCTTCACAATATTTACAATATTTTAGTTAGATCACAAACATTTAACATACTTACAATAATATTACTATAAACTATTGGGCTTGTGTTATTCCGCCGAAGGACGTAGGTAGACTTGGAGAAACGCCACCAAACACTATTATTTACACACTTTGTACTACTTAACGCCACTCATCACTCACCAAGGCTGTTGCATAAAATCAGCACTGTTGGCTCATTCTGATGACACAGCATTACGCTGAGCAACGACCTAAGTTGTGCGCAAATACGACGTGCAATTCCCATTTTTCCTATCATAACAAAACCATACTTTTTCGGCATTGGTAATTTCTAGTTGCCAACAATGTCAACTATAGAAAAGAAAATTATTGTTTTATTATCTTTGGCCTGGATTCCAAGGCTTTTGGCCACAAGTAAATTAAATACATAAATGTTATAGATTTAAGAGTTTAGTTAATAAGTACATGCCTTTGTCGTGTCGTCATTTTTACCCTTACTGTGTGTCTGTGCGTCGATTTTCCGCAAGAAGAAATTATTTCTTTATTTTTCCTATACACGAAATGAAACACTGACAGCTTTTATATAGCACAATTGATATCATCGAATATGATTAAACTACGTTCGGTTACTAACCGCACTCGGTGGGTAATCGAATGCAAATTCGGCAATATTTAACAATATGTTTAATATTGGCAAGTAACCTACTTACATAATATTACCAATATGGACTGCAATAATATTTATTATATTTATTTTCCGTTAATGAGAACAAATTGGATGCTTTTACACTGTTAATTAAAAATACACATGACACCTCAGCTCGAAAAAGTCTACTGCTGAACATGGTCCTCCCAATGATCACTACAATATATTGACATAATCATTTGCTTGCCAGGTGGGTTGGTGATTGCTGTTGTTTGTTATTAGTGCACGGAAGTATGCTGCCCATTCTCTTGTTTTTAATTCTTATTTACCTTTTACTACACCCATGGGTATCAGAGGGGTGGTCTATTCTGTGCTTGAAACCACATGCGAAATATTAGTAATTTAAAATATTGGCAATATTATAATTATTTCATAGTGTTTTTGAATCTACAATCACAAAAGAGGTTCATACCAAATAATTTAAGAATAACAATAAAGTCCAATTTCGCTTTGCCTACAAAGTAAAGTTGCGCAAGTCACCCAAAGAAACCGATTAATCAGTCGTCTGCACGTCTCCCTAACACTTTAACTTCTTTATTGGCGAAATTTCATCATTTCATCATTTCGGCCAAATGAAGTCCACTGCTGGACACAGGCCTCCCCCAAAGATCACCACAACGATCGATATGGATGTGTTGTGTGCTCATTGGGGGGGTTTGCCATAATCGCCACGCTTGGCAGGCGGGTTGGCGATCGCAGTTGAGTTGTTAATGTACTCGAAAGACGCTGCTGCCCATCCTCCGGCTAATCCCTTAGTCGACTTTTACGACACCCATGGGAGGAGATGGGCGAAATTTACCATCTATCAACCCTCAATAAATTCAAGCTATCGGTGTAAATTTCTTAAGAATAAAACGATATAAAAATAAAATGATAGATCGTTTTACTTCAGGTCTCTATTAGACTGTTTATGAATAACCAAAAAAAGTACATACATTATTAGTGTTACTGTGACGTAGTATCCATGTCTTGATCGGAGACTGGGAGGAGGGCTAACGTGTAATGTAGAAAGAGTACGTACCAATGCAGTGCCAGATCTTGTGGTGGCAGTAGTGTGTGTTTAAATTACTTACTTTAAACATGTGTTCCGCTTAGAAGAGCACTATAGCTAGTGAAATTATTGGAAATTAGAGATTAAATCATCATCATCATCATATCAGCCACAGGACGTCCACTGCTGAACAAAGGCCTCCCCCTCAGATTTCCACAACGAGCGGTCACATGCCGCTCTCATCCAATGACTCCCAGCGACCTTCACCAGATCGTCTGTCCATCTCGTTGGAGGTCGTCCCACGCTGCGTTTTCCGGTGCGCGGTCTCCATTCGAGAACCTTTGTGTCCCAACGGCCGTCAGTTCTACGAGCCTGCCCAATGCCACTTCAGTTTACTAATCCTTTCAGCTATGTCGACAACTTTAGTTCTTCTACGGGTCTCCTCATTTCTGATTCTGATTAAATAACCATAACAAATTCTGTGGTAACATTATCAGGTGGTATGTTGGACCCAGGTGGGAGCTGCAAGCTGCCAAGCCAGGGTTTACGCCCATGGTATTATCATAATACATTTGTCCACCCACGATGGAAAGAAATATACATGAGTAAATATCATGTATGTGTGAAGCTCTGACTATTACCAATTTTATTGTCTTTAAAGCGAATGTGGTACTGATCTGAATGCCGGTTTGTGCGTTAGTTAGGTGCTTATTGTTTATCGGCTATGTTATAGATGCGTTTCATGGCGCTAGCTTACTAAGGAGCTGCGTGGTAGAGGTTTTTCTCTAAAACTGCTGGACTAATCATGATTCCTGTGATTAAATTTAATGCTGTATAGCCGCCAGGCGCATGACAGTTATGAAATCAATAAAATGTGATCTTTTATATAATAAATATTATAATAAACTTGTGGTGAAATTATTTATTAGCACCGATATCATTAAGGAAGGAAAAACGTCCTTATATTACAGCGGGCTGACAAAATTTCCTCATTCGAGAAATTTACCAGCAGCACAATGTCAGGCATCACTAAGCGTATAAGTACACTTAGTATGTTATGTTATATGTATGTGATGTTAGTTACTGACAAGATTTTCTCAAATTCAAAGAATCATCACCGTCATCATCATCATAGTTTCAGCCGAAAAACGTCCACTGCTGGACAGAACCTTCTCACAAAGATTAGCATAACGACCGGTATGTGTTTGTGTGCTCATTGGGGGGTTTTGATATAATCGCCACGCTTGGCAGACAGGTTAGCGATCGCAGTTGTGTTATAAATGTACTTGAAGGACAAGTGCTACTGCTCATCCTATATATCCTCCAGCTCATCACATAGTCGCTTTTTAGGACACCCACGGGATCAGATGGGGTGGTGGAATTCTTAGCTGGCACCACACGGCAATTCAAAGAATTAAAAGAATAAAGAGAATTCAATTCCAAGAATGTAATAAAATAAAACGAATTCTAATAACTTATTTACACAAAAAAAAACCGGACAAGTGCGAGTTGAACTCGCGTGGCGAGGGTTTCGAAATTGCTGAATATTTTGTCTATTGTTGAATTCAGTCTTGTACCAATAACTTATCCCAAACTTAACACTTTAGTTAAAAAGCATGTTTTCCCATACATTCCGACCGCAAACGAAAGTTTGTACGCACTATATTGAAAGATTTACGATTACAATTTAAGACCATAGACTTCTTTAGGTTCTCCTGTTATATTCTTTTTTTTTTCAAAATTTAATGCTCATTAGTTGCGGTTATGAGGAGGAATGGTCCATTTTCGTCTATTTTACTAAATAACTTTAAATCTGTATATTTTAAAATGATAGAATAACTACTTTTGAGACCGTGACAACAACAAGCCCTTGCATTACACGGTACAGTTTTTTTTTTTTTTATTTATTTATTTCTTTGCAAACACGGGTAGTTATACATACATAGATCTTATCAAGTTTCATAGTTCTCCACGTTCTGCCTTCACATGGGCGTGCAAATTTTTAACAATCACAGAAACAAATTATATTAGTATGCTTACCAGTCATTGAAAATATTAAAATCGATATAATACCATTACATTACGGGATACACTTAAATGTTTATTTATATTTAATATTAGAGTACAAAATTTATAATATAAATGTCATGTGTTTATTAATTACAGTAATGTCAAGGAATATTTTTCATTTAATGTCAAATATAGATAAATTTCAATGTCAAGCTTAAACTGTTATATCGTTTGTAAATTACTGCCCGTAAGGATTCCCTTCTAGATATTCCTTCACGCTGTAATACACCCTTTCCGTTAGAAATTCTTTTAGCTTCTGCTTAAACAAGTGCAGGTTATCAATGTCTGTAATAAAACAGGGCAACTTATTATATATTTTGGGTGTCATGCAATATACACTAGTATTCATAAAAGCAGTTCTGCTTGTTATAGCCCGGATTTTGTTTTTATATCTTACACTTTTTAATTTTTCATACAAGTGCATATTACTTTTAACAAAAATCACAATCTCATAGATGTAAAGACTAGGCAAAGTCAAAATGTTTAGTTTTCTAAAAAATGGTTGGCAGCTATCAGTTTTCTTAAGTCTAGATATAGCCCGAATACACTTTTTTTGGGCTTTAAATACGGACTCCCATTCTACTGAGTTTCCCCAAAAGATTACACAATACCTCATTGCAGATGCTACATATGCATGGTAGGCGGTCAACACAGTGCATAAATTAACAAGTTTGGTGAGCATACAGAGCATATATGAAAATTTGTTTAATTTCATGCAGACATTTTCCACGTGTGCCTTCCAGTCTAAATTACAATCAACATACAAACCTAAGAATTTTGTTACCCCTACTTCGTGAATTTTTGTTCCGGAATAATTAATGTTTAGGTTAATAGGTGGCTTAGTTCTGTTTCTAAATATCATGAAATTAGTTTTTCCTAGATTAATTAGAAGATTGTTAGCCTTTAGCCAGTTGACAATACATATTAAGGTAGAATTCATGTCATTTTCCAGTAAAGTATAGTTTTTATCAGAAAAAATTGCTGTACTGTCGTCTGCAAAAAGGATCATTGGGAAATTTACGGCCTTTGGAAAATCGTTGATGTACATCAAAAACAATAGAGGCCCTAACACGCTGCCCTGTGGTACACCGCATGTCAGTTCTCTGTAATTAGAGACATGATCAGTTTCTTGTTTTCTTATTGAACAGAACTGAGTTATTAGTGTTGCTTGTTGCCTGTTACTTAAATATGATGTAATAAGATCCAAAACTGTGCCTCTGATACCATATGAATATAGCTTATTTTTTAGTACTGTCGCGGAGTGCCTCCCTCCGTGTTCCTTCCCGGTTAGCTCAACAAGGAGGCTCTCTCCACGGCAGCAAGTAACGGAGTTCAGTTATTGTGATTCAATGAAACGTAGCATATATGTTATATAGGTATATTGATATTCACAATTTCAACACTTCATCTTCATGGTGATGTTATATATTTCAAATATAGCTTATAAACACAATATTTAAGCTAGTTAAAATTAAGTAATTGTTATATTGCAGGAGACTATTGGTCAGAGCGACAGCTGTGTGTTGGACCACTAGCGTTCAGAATCGAATGTCTAATGATAATGATCAAAATATGAAGAGCGACTCTACGTCACATAAATTCGAATTTTGATTTGAATAAAGAATGAATCGTGAGGTGGACAGTGATGGAAGTAAAAGGTATGAAGTCATGAAAGAGGTTGATTGAAATGAAGATGAAGGATGACTTCGTCACAATACCCCGCTGTCCCGGTGAAAAAAAAAAATCATGTAAGATTTTTTTTTTTGCAATTAAACAATAAATCAATCATAAAGCGTGTCATAAAAAAAAAAGTAAAAACAAAAAAGTCAAAGAAATGGTAAATGTGAAATAAATTTTGTAGGTGTGGATGCTATGTAACAATGAGAATATACAATAGATTGGATTCCCAACACATACAACTAACACAAATCACGCATGCATTCTTCATCATTCAAAGTCTTATTTCCATTATTGGAAAAGGACGCCAAACATAGAGTAACCCTATACTATAATAAAGGTTACTCATGGAATCAATCTACAATAGTGTAGGCTTATTTAGTGTCAGTCACCACCCGCTGACGTTAGGTGAAGGTGTAGCTAAGGCTTATTTAGAGAGTCGCTAACCGCTCTGTAATATATATACAAGGAGTTAGCCAAATAGGCTCACGTACCTAACTATAAGGACGATACGTCTGAAAGACGAACATAAGATATTATAAAATATCTAAGTATTAATATAATTATTTGCATATTACATGCAATTAAGATTAATTGACCGAGGCTTATTTAGAGAGTTGTCGCCGCTCTTTTCGATAAGAAGTTTTGTTGGTGTATTATACTGGGTATAGAATAGGGCTTATTTAAAGAGTTTCAATCCGCTCTGTACTGTACGTTAATGGAAAATTAATATAATAATTAGTAATACATTATGTACATAGAGTAAGGAAGTAAATAGAAGAGTGATGATTAAGTTTAAGATAACATTTAAAATGATTCCGAAAAAGTTATGTTAAAAGAGTATTGGATAAAATGATAAGTAAAGAGGATTTATATACATAAAATAAATAAAAATAGGTAAAGGAAAATTATATCAAATTAATATTTGATTAGTTATTAATCAAATAAATCCTAAATATTGGAAAGGGTAAGGTCTTATATGATGAAGTTAATATATTATTCTCTAAAAGGGAAAGACGAGATTTTAAATCATTATATTTTAAATCCATTATATGGTTGAATGAGAAAACTATTAATGGTGATTATGTTATGATATGGTATGGTATGGGATAAATAGTTAATTAAATATAATAATCTATTGTGTAATAAATAAATACTTTGTTTGGTCTTCAACCACCTAGTACAGGAGTGCGTCTCGGTAGTCGGTTACGGAAACCTCGAGGAATACACCCTGTACGTCGGTGGTCTGCGTGCGCGTATACCTAAGGATACTCTCCTTAGGCACGCTGTAAGTGTATAACCGATCTCGTCTTGAAGTGACCACGAATGGTTTTAAGAACACTCCAAGATTCGAAAAGGTTTATGATTCTACCGCTGGGTAGATTGGTAGTGTATGTATTCGTGGATTAAGTGATTATGTGTATTGTAGGAGTATCTGTGTAGTGTAGATATATAAATAAATTCTACTTGATATAATAAACCTAATTAAATTAAAAATAAATTATGAATGACGTGTAATGATGATTGATGATGACTTACTGACAGCTGCCCTCTGACACCTAAAACAAATATTATATTTTCTATTTGTTATAAATCTAGACAAATATAATTAGCACTGGATAAATAACAAAATTATGGATTGAAAAAAAAAAATAACAACAGTTATAGAAAATACAGGTAAGTTTATAAAAATATATTGTTATTTACTGCCAGAAAGTGTACCCAGATATAAATAGACGTCGGCTGTAAATGCCTTTTAGAATTTTGAAAAAGATAAATAATTATGGAAAATCCTTCTGTAGTTCGCCGTTCAGGCCTCCCCGAAGATGGTTGATGATGATAACTTTCTTCTTATATTATGTAGCTAGATGATTAGGCAGCTGACGAATTGGGTTGGTGGGTATTCTTCAAATTGGGCGCCAGTGTCGCGGAGTGCCTCCCTCCGTGTTCCTTCCCGGTTAGCTCAACAAGGAGGCTCTCTCCACGGCAGCAAGTAACGGAGTTCAGTTATTGTGATTCAATGAAACGTAGCATATATGTTATATAGGTATATTGATATTCACAATTTCAACACTTCATCTTCATGGTGATGTTATATATTTCAAATATAGCTTATAAACACAATATTTAAGCTAGTTAAAATTAAGTAATTGTTATATTGCAGGAGACTATTGGTCAGAGCGACAGCTGTGTGTTGGACCACTAGCGTTCAGAATCGAATGTCTAATGATAATGATCAAAATATGAAGAGCGACTCTACGTCACATAAATTCGAATTTTGATTTGAATAAAGAATGAATCGTGAGGTGGACAGTGATGGAAGTAAAAGGTATGAAGTCATGAAAGAGGTTGATTGAAATGAAGATGAAGGATGACTTCGTCACAGTACTTTATGATCCACATAGTCAAATGCCTTGGTTAAGTCCATGTATAATGCACAAACAGGTATTTTTTTATCAACACTTGTCGTCACTTTACCTAGAAAGTTGTAAATCGCTTTATTAATGTTTTTATTCTTTCTAAATCCCATTTGTTCGTCGGTTAAGATGTTAAATTTTTCGAAGAATTGGTATAAACTGTTATGAATTATTTTTTCGAGCACTTTAGAGAATACCGGTATCAATGCTATCGGTCTGTAACATGACATATCGAATTTATCGCATTTCTTAAAAAGTGGTTTAATAATAGTTTTCTTTAGTATTTTAGGGAAACACCCATTTTGTATACAAAGATTAAATATATGGCTCAGAATCGGACATATAGCATTGCTTACGTATTTTAAAACTTTTGTTGTTATTCCGTCAAAACCAGTGCTGTTTGTATTTTTGAGGGATTGTATTATTTTATGAATTTCAAATGATATAACGGGATCTATAAATATGGAATTACTATGCATGCATGTCAATCGGTATGTATTGTTACTATTATTACATGTTACAGGTTTAACTTGGTCAATGTAAAAATTATTAAAATTGTGGGCTATGTCAATTGCATTCGTAGTTATTTTTCCATCAATATGTATTTGAGATATGTAATTTTTTGGAATATTCATTTTGCTATTGTTAATTATATTCCAGCTAGCCTTGGATTTATTAGGAGCAGTGTTAATGTAATAATTGTTTTGCGAATTTTGTGTTTGTTTAATTATTCGGCTTAGCCTTGAAGAGTATATTTTGAATGTATTCCTATCCTCTTCACTCTTTGACTTTCTGTATTTCCATAGCAACATTCTTTTTCGTTTAGAGCACAGTTTTAACCCTCTACTAATCCATTTCGGGCGCTTTTGAAATGATTTTCTGATTCTCGTAATTGGAAAACATAGCTTGTAAAGCAGACAGAATAGTTCATGAAAACTATTAAAAGCACTTTCAGGATTATAATCATCATAAATATAACCAAATGTAAGAGAATTGAGGTAATTTTTAAACTTTACCATATTTTCTAAACTATAGTCTCTTTTTAGTATATACCAGTGTTTAATTCTCGAGTTATATTTCACTGGACAAATTAACAATTGGGCTGTGTGATCTGAGAGTCCGAAATCTAATATGTAACATTTACAGCCCTTTATGTTATGGATCATGTGATCAATACATGTTTTACTTGCCAAACGAGTGGGTGATGTTGCCGCTAACTTTAAGTTAAATTCCGCTAAAATGTGTTTTAAAGCAGTCGATATTTTGTTCTTTTTAAGGGTATCTATGTTTAGGTCACCACATATTATAAGTTTTTTTGATTTATAACTAAACCTCAGCAAAATATCATTTAATTTTTCGAAAAACTTATCAATGTCTTCTAGGTTGTTTTTTGGAGGTCTGTATATACAAATTATGATTATTTCATGATCCAAAAGTTCTATGGCACTGCATTCTATAATATTCATGATAGTGTGTTGTGCAATTTCATCTATTGCTTTAAATTTATATCCATAACGAACCAATATACATGATCCGCCATGTCTATGTTTGCAAAACTTTATTCTGTAATTTTCTATAGAACCCCCCAAAAGTGACCTCCACGTACGTGTTTGGGTCGCAAAACTTCCATACGTGTACCAAATTTCAACTTAATCGGTCCACTAGATTCAGACAGACAGACAGACACACGAGTGCCTAAATAAGGGATTTTTTCGCCGTTTTTTCCTTCGGACGTTCGGAACCCTAATAAAGATACAGCAGCTTTTAATAAGGACATTTGAAATGATAACTGTATGCCAGTTACTTATCAATTAAATAGATTAGTGAATTTTTTTTTATATCATTTACATTTAATCTGTTTTATGACAGGTGTCACCAAATATTATTTTATGACAGATATCACCAAAGATTGATGGAGCCATAAACTAAAATTGGAATTGGAAACTTTGTCGAGTGTGGAAAAATTACAATGTTTGCATCACATAATTGAATTTTCCAGCAGCGCGTAGAAGTAATATCTGATACGACATACTCCAAATGCAAAAGCAACAAGTTGAAATTGACGAGTATTAGAACGTCCTGTCGTCTGTCCAATACGGATTCGTTTCAGGCAGACATTCAGCTTGTGATATTTATCTTTCAAGTGATGAGCTTGTTATGGAAAAGTAAAATATACTTACTCTACAAGTAGCTTGATCTACATATATTGAAATCTGGCGAAGCTGTCGACTACCTCGGTTACCATGGCCTGTCTTGTAGTAGAAGCGTGAGCTGCATAGCTCAACACACAAATATTAATGACATTATTCGTCGAGCTCTTGCCAGCTCCGGCGTACCAGCTATATTAGAACCCAGTGGCTTGACACGTGCTGATGGGAAGAGACCGGATGTCACTATTGCCATGGAAGTTGGGACGGCCTTTGGTGTGGGATGCAACTTGTGTCAACACCCTTGCTCCATCCTATCTTTCACCTATCTTTCAAGCTCAGCGGGCTGTGCTGGCGCTGCCGCTGCCACTGCAGAGATTCTCAAACAGTGTTTATAAATAACCTCATTGGAAGGATTGGAAGTTATGTGTTTGAGCCGTTTGGGATGAAACGCAAGCGGGACCCAAGGGCCATGGGGTCTGAGTGCACGTCTGCTATTTAAAGATATTGCCAGACGTTTGGTCGACTCTTCGCGTGACCACAGGGCTGGCCTATTTTTTGGACAAAGAATTAGCATTGCCATTCAACGTGGTAATGCTGCCAGTCTTCTGGGAATGGTACCAGTTGACAGCGATGAGGAGGAGTACTTATAGTTATATTTCTACATATATTGTGTTAGTTTAGTTATATTGTAGTATAGAATATATATTTTTAGTTTTAATTGTGTATAAAATACTAGCTTATGCCCGCGGCTTCACACGCGTGGAATTTAGTAATGTACACCATGTTATGGAAAACATGCAATAATGACCTGGGTTTTTATTAGGCACTTGTAATAGGTGTAGAGGATCATGATATATTTCCGAATGACACAACCCATAGGCAAGCCGCATTGCATCCAGCCCAGCCAGCCAAGTGCCAAACCATGCGCACTTGTCTTTTGTTTGGAAATACTTCCCACATGGCACTGGGTGTCGTCACCAATAACTTTCATAAAATGTAGCTTGCCCTTTTCCGCCTAGTATTAACAGTCCAATCACTAATTATAACCACACCGCTCATTTTGTCATTTAAATTAGGGCTTTAAGTCATGTGTTGTACAATACTTTTATAATATCAAGATACATTTCGCGAGTGCGCTCGCAACTGTCACCCTCTCATCCCACATACAGCGTACAGACCGAGTGAGCAGACCGCGCGCTTCAAGCGAGCATACAGCGTGCCGACTGCGAACAATCTGTTTGCCAACGCTATTAGTGCCGCCCATTATACAGATACGCGTTTGAGATCACTCACTATAATGTGCGCTGACTGGACAGCAATAAGTCGAACCCCGACTGTCGTTTCTAAGTAAGAAATACAAATGAAAAATCGATGCTGCCTTTATAATTTGTTGACGAGTGAAAGAGTTTCTTGGGACCTACTTGCTAAATAAAGATCAATTCTCACTAGGCTAAACTAAGATTATTAGCTTAGCTTAAATAGCTATTCAAAACCATTATTAGTTGATCTCGCATTGTATTGGCTTTCAGTGTGATGAGAGATCAGCGTAAACTGGATAATATTAATAATAATTGTAACAATAATTGTAATAATTTTTACCTTCAGAACACGGGTTTCCAAAAACTTCCAAGTACTTTCTTCTTCTTCTTCTCTTAGATTATGGCTTTTGCAGAGTGTCTTCCACAATTTCGCCAATGTCAAGTAAAAGGTAACGTCGTACGGTATTTAAATGAATAAATTTAAAAAATCATAAACAAATTCTCAAAAATGCCCAAGTACTTTTACGGCAGTGAATCACTCGATGCCATTCTGACAACCTCCAACGTCAAAGTTATCAGGGTGACCCATTAAAACTTGTCAGGCTTCTATTTGTGTCAATTCATGCATAACAACCCGTACACAATAATTTGCTGAAAATTAATTTCGTCATATATCGTTTAACGAAAACATGCACTGAGAGATATTGGATGGGTGTATTTCTGCTTGGAATGTACGCTGTAGGCGCACCGAATCGAGAAATCGGTAAGCAAATGGCTCCGTGATATAACGCACAACTACTTTGTATTCAGTGGGGTTCAGCGCGCAATCGTAAATGTGCAAATACCCTAACAGCCATGGTTTGAAGATTCTATGGTTTCCATGACATACATCTAAATTGCTGCATTCTGTCCTTCTCTGTAACCATGTTTTACCTCTCTTTGGCAGTTCCACGGCAACGACAATTAGCATCTTTTGTACATGGAAATAACTTTATTTCTAAGACAAACAGATAATATACGCGTAATTCAATTATTCATATACTTATAAGCAAACAACTGAAAATTGTAGTAATAAGCACCACTTTTAAGTAAAAGAAAACAGATATAATAATGAATAATTAAATGTCTAATATAGTAAACTATTAAACTCTACACAAGAGCGAGGCAAGGCGGTAAATTTTTAAATTCCTCTATTGTTACCAGTTTACGTGAAATTGATAAAACATATTAGAAGGCGTCGCCGGCCCGATGGTGTTCATAATTCCTCCTCCATGAAGAGTACCGACTTTAAAATTAACGGAAGATATATAATTTAAATTAAATTAAATTACAAATTGATTACCACATTCAATCAACTGAATTCACTCTGGAGCTAGGAAATGTTGTCATAATTCCAAAAAATGTAAGTGTTATTTATTACAAGTAATATGTTTTATTTTACTTTATTATAATGATGAATAATAGACGGCACGATTGGTGCAGTGGCTGATACAGTCGACTGCTGCGCACCGGGTCGTGGGTTCGATTCCCACACGGAACAAATATTTGTACGATCTGCAGGTAGTTGTTCCGGGTCTGGGTGTGTATTGCGTGTGGAATTTGTGTTTGTAAATGCACCCACGACACAGGAGAAATCCTAGTGTGGAGCAAAGTTTTTTTAAAAAACTATTTATTTTTATTTTTATTTTTATGAGTTGATTTTTATTCAACTACTATGCAATGGGTAAACATATTGAATAATGTTTTTTTTATTCTACCTGGTGATTAGAATAACAAGTCGTGCGCTTGATGATAAGCGTCACGCCCGCCCGTTACAATTGGACTGCTACCCATGACTAGTCCCGCGTGACACCACGCAGTGCAGTGTGTAGTGTGTATTTGCAGAGGTAACTAGCATTAGATATTTAGTCTCTTCACTCAGGAACTTTACTAGCGAAAGTGCCCATAAATTGTGTCTCGTTTTACGACACGCAATGAGATAATTAAGAGGCGTTTATACCAGTTGCACTCACTGATCTAAAAGCGATGGGTGAGGTTAAGCAACGCTCGGCGCTGAGTGACCGCATAGTGATATTGGAACTGAGTATCTCTGGAGCTTCGGAGGATACGTAAAGTTGTTGGTTCCAGTTGTTGTCATTAGACGGCAGTCGTTACATTAAGCCAACTCTGACAGAAGGTTGGCCATTAACCAAACGAAAGAAGAAGTGCCCTTCTAACCAAAACGCAATGTTTGAAGTGTATAAACACAACTGCTTGGCAGCAGAACAACATAAATAATAATACCTAATATACATCCGGTGATGGAATAAAATAAGTGATGATATTTTATAACTTTGAATCATCATCATCACCATTTCAGCCAAAAGATGTCACCTGCTAAACGTAGACCTACCCGAAAACTTACCAGTACTCACCACGTTTGGCAGGCGGATTGGTGAGTGCAGTACGGCTATTGTTTAACAGAAGGGACGCCGCAGCCAATTCTCCTGGTTTAGTGTCCCTTAGTGGCGACGACAAAAGGCGTTTTGTGACACCCATGGGAAGAGATAAAGTGGTGCTATATTCTTACACTGCACAGATAATTTTTAATCCAAACTTTTTAATGTGAATATAAAAGTATGTAATTCATTCCTGAGATTCACTGCACTAATCATAGGCCACCCAGCTGGGTGATCACAAAGCCCGAGACGATATTTAATAGTAAATATTACCAAGCTTGTGTATTCTTTTGAATATAGCAATCTTTATCAATTCTCTATGCAGTCCCCCAATGAAGTTTCTCTAAAGTTGTATTGAATAAAGTTCAAATTTAGTTGGACACTTTCTTGCAAACTATAAATTGTTGCTAGTATTATGCTCTCGTGCTGTAAACTTTATGTTTTAAAGGAGCGAGTGGGAGTGCGTTTTTCACATCAAATTAGAAACATACAGTTAATGTTTTTTTTTTAAACTTTGCCCCGCACTAGTATTTCTCCTGTGTCGTGGATGCGTTTACAGAAATGAATTCTACATACAATACACCCAGACCTGGAACAACTACCTGCAGGCCATACAAATATTTGTTCCGTGTGGGAATCGAACCCACGACCCGGAGCACAGCAGCCGACTGTATCAGCCACTGCACCAACCGTGCCGTCCCACACTTCGGAAATCAGCTTACCACTTTTTATTCGAAGCTTAGTAACAAGAATACTGTTAAAGATTAAAGCAGCCTCCTAGTATACTCCTTCCTTCTGATACGAAAAAAAAAACATATCATAAGGCGATCTTTTTAAAAGCTTACGGAACGCAGGGCAGCTTGTGATGAGCTATATATGAGTGGCGACGCTGCGTACCCGAATGTCCTAGAGAGTCGACCAGGGCCCATATCTCCAGCTTAACTTTATTGGTCGGCTGGAGTGGAACCCCATGAGTGCCCGTAGATCTTTCAACTCTGGCTTGCGTTAGTTGGCCGATCAGAAGGGGAACTTCAGAGCTATGTGCTCGGGGATGAAAGTGTCTAATGGCGTAATAACAGGAAAACTTGAACCACGCGGTGTTGCTTCCTGTCGCATGTATTAGTGGCCGTTTAGGGGGCTCAGCTTTTAAGTGGTGAGTCACCGTCTGCTATCGTATTTAACTTTATAGATTGAAAGGCAGACATCGTTGTTCCCGTTTTCCTTCAAGATTTCATTCCATGCAACACCCATTACAATTATAATAGACTACACGAACGGGGACAACTCGTGACTTCATTTTATAGTGCAGCCATGTAGCGTGCGCGTTTAGTAAGTACTTTTTAGATCCTCTGAGTAAGCCTATCAAAAAACCGAGTTCCTCAGTGGCTATTAATCCGTGAATATGAATATATATGTGTAGAGTAGTGTTGAGTAGGAGATACAACAGGCAGTACATTTGTCCCGTACTTGACACATTATTGTAAGAGCAGCTCAACATTTTAACATGTACCACTTCAAATTTTAAGTCGCGTTACTCTACTCTTCGCATGTGAACTGTAGGGTGAAAGAGAGAGAGAGAGAATGAGACACATGCTTCAAAAGCACGTCGTTTTATTCAACGGACATTATTGTGACTGCAAGAGACAACATAATGTTTTATTCACACTAATAAAAATGTATTAGTACAAAGTACAAGACGCGACAGTTTTAGAAAAATAAGATTTCATGAATGTCTGTTATATACCTATTTGTTTTGCTGTTTATGTATGTTTATGTCTTAGGTATATTTTAAATCAAAATTGTGTTTTACAAATAAGTCGCCTGCACAATAAATATTACAGTGGCTAATAAGTAAAAACGTCGATACAATCGTCATTCGTCTTTAATCAATCGCTTCTTATTACTTTGCTTTAAGTATTACGTCAATCACACTTTGTAAGACAGGCCGGTACAAATACAGCAACAGTATATGAAATACTCGTTCTTTCAAATGTACCGCCAAGCTTCATGACGCCTCGCCGCATTTGTAGTGGGACCTTGTTCTGGCTCGGTACAAAAAAGAGGTTACTCTTACAAATTCATTTTTAAATCATGTCCTACTCAACAGTAGTGTAGAGAATACTGTCACAATGCAGAAGTATAACTTCTACATTTCCTTTTTAGGCACTTGCCCGAAATATGCTCCTATGAATAAATCGCTACAAAATGCAAGAAATACAATTCGAGTATAAAAACTATCCACAATCAAAACACAAGAGAATTTTCATTCGTAAATAAGAGACAAGGATTCTGTAAAAATACTTTGTTCTGAACAATTTATATACGAAACATGTATGGATTCTCGAATTCGAGAACGTTAAGGTCTTATTACATTTTTAAAGGTCAATAGCCCACGACCCAATATCACAATGCAGACACCTTGTTTGACGTTAGATATACTCATAGCGTTTTACTTAACAAAGGCAACGCTTGAGCGGTTTAATAATTTACATAATCTCTACAACTAAGCTGAATAAATATGTTTGTGTTAGAAGTAGGTTTGTCATAGCAGTTAAGCGAAAACAAAACCTTAGTCCTTTTAGGCAACACTGTAGCTACATTATCGATAAAATTAAACGTGTGGTGCCGGCTAAGCATACCATCACCCCATCTCATCCTGTGGGTGTCGTAAAAGACGACTATGGGATTAGCCGGAGGATGGGCAGCAGCGTCCTTCCAGTACATTTATAACTCAACTACGATCGCCAAGCCGCCTGCCAAGCGTGGCGATTATAGCAATACCCCCCAATGAGCACACAACATAAACCAATAGCGGTCGTTGTGGAAATCTTTGGGCAAGGCTTCTGTCCAGCAGTGGACATTTTTCGGCTATGGTAATGATGATGATGATGTATATGATACTAGTACCTAGTTGTCCCGGCCCCACCCAGGTGAAATTCCTTTGATTTCCACAATGAATTCCTTTGTCTGGTTTTCCGTTATCACGAGCCGTACCAGTCATTTTTATTTTCATCATAATGGATCCGGCTGGTCACTCGTGAGTGAATACTGTACAAACAGATAGGCAGTCGGAAAGATAGACATACCCTCGTTTACTTAACAAAAGTTCAAAAAGACTAGAAAGACAACAAAATCACTAATTAATAGCAAGTAGACCCAAAACCACTTATAGCTCAAATTTATTTTCAACAAAAAGACAAGCACCACACTTTAATTAAATACATCACCTACTACGTATAGAGATCAAACATGAACCTTAATACCCTGTTAGGCGAAAACCATTTCGTGCGAAAAGACTTTGACCCTACTTATGCAGCACAAACCGTGTACCTATGTTCCCGCAAATGAATTATACAGAGACGTTTCAGTGCAAATTTCTTATTCATCTTATCTTACATTACCGCCTAAGCCTTCTGTTTCAAGAGGGTTATTACAGTGTATATGAAACCAGGTATATCTTTATCTGTTAATCGGGCAGGGTATTCATCATCATTATCATCATATTGCCAAAGGATGTCCAGTGCTGAGCAAAAGCCTCTCCACAGATTTCTTCAATGAACAGAAGAGTGTCTCCTTAACATTTTATATTCATGGTTTTTATATAACTTCGCTTAATTTTAATACCGTTCAGAAAGAACCAGCCTCATTCAAGTTTTTATGCCATAACTTCATGCTCATTTTCCTCAAAGAAGTAAATGGATTATATGAAATATGTATAAAGTGGCTGTATAAAGTCGCAGAAATGGCAGAGAGCAGGTTCTGTGCCAGCGGCTGAGCTTAATATCGGAATTTAACGGACTTTAACTTTATCGTCAGCTTATCCTAAATCCACAGTGTGTTCATATGCTCTAAAACCATTTTCAAATCAACTATTGTTTATTGACAAGCACTATTTTGTTGAACTCAGTTGATGGCAATCAAGCACATTCAAAGGGGCAAAAGCCATGGCCAAGCAGCCATGCTCCAGGTGATGCAATGTCGACGTCAACCTTTTTTTTATTTGTTTTTATTGGTGCCCAGTGGAGATTCTTCATGAACTTCCTTCGCCCCGGGGAAAGACGAAGGGGTATGCCGGACTCCTACCGGCTAAAACCACTGGAGCTATCATCTTCGGCACGTAAGGGAGGCTCCAGGTCCTCGTATGATCACACTAGAGCCACCCACTGGTGCCACCCCTATTGGCACATCTCGGAGAGGGTGACTGTAAAGCGGTCACCCCCCCAGGATTGTAAAGGATCCCCCAAAGCGTCCCACGGCAGCGCGTGACCACATGCGTGCTACCGTCTTCTCGTGGGTCGCTTGGTGTGGGCACGCAGATTCCCCAACCTACGCACCCGCAAACCCAGAGGTCCCCTACCTTATAGCAACGGCAGGGGTTTTCAGGCGTATTTTTTTTAATTAGGCGCCAGGGCGGTTGTTACCCCGGCGCTATCTCCTTCTTCTTCGAGCGGGATCGGCCCTCTCCCGATCCCGCTCTGCAGTCTCCTTCTGGAGCATGACGTTCTCACAGAAGGAGACCACTGCATTCCAGTTTTCGTGCTCTGCCAACATAGCCGACACTACTGCTGGCAGAGAGAGATCTTGCCCAATCCGATCGACCAGGATCCGCCGCTCGGCGGCCCACGCAGGGCACGCCTCGAGCGTGTACTGTGCGGTGTCCTGGTCGCTATCACAATGGTGGCATTGTGCCGTGGCCTCGCGTCCTATCCTGTGCAGGTACGCACCGAAACAACCGTGCCCGGTGAGCACCTGCGTCAGGTGATAGGTGACGCGCTCGCTCCTTCTGAGCCAGGCTCCGAAGAGCGGCAGGACGGCCTTGACGTCGCGCTTGGTCGCAAATTGCAACCGCAGGCGGTGACGTCACTTTACAAGTGCGCGTCGCCGAACCAGCCGCCGCAGCCTGTCCAACGCCCCTGGAGGTGCGTTTTCGCCACTCTGGCGGAGGGACCGTGTCTGATCGTAGACCCACGCATCCATCTCCGCCAGGATGTCGAAAGGCGGAAAACGCGCCAGGAGAGTTGCCGCCTCGTAGGACACCGTTCGGTATCCTCGTGCGATCCGGATAGCCACTCTGCGCTGCAGACCGTGAATTTTGGTTCTGCTGCCCAGGCACCTGACAGTCGAGCTGACCATACAGGCGCCCCGTACAGGACCACGGACCGCACAACCCCTCCGTAGAGACGGCGAACTTCCTCACATGGTCCCCCGAGATTGGGCAGCAGCCGGTGTAGTGCACCCACTACCCTCTCGACTCGGGGGACGAGGCGCTGAAAGTGCTCTTCGAGTCGACGTCAACCTACTCCTATTTCAAGCATCAGATTAGTAATGTCTTAGGTTTTCGCGGTTATTACACATTATAATAAAACAATACCATTGCTTGAAAAAATATAAAATATATTCTAAAGGGATAACAAACCGTGATTGACACGTGATTGGCAGTCAATTGGTGGAATCTGTACAGACAATAATAAAAATATAACACGAGATGAACTAACGTATCCATCCCGATGATTGAATCCTGTGCGAAAATCGGATGGGATTGGATGCCAAGATAGATTGGAAAAGACGAATTGAGGAATACAATTCATGGAAGAAAATAACTGGATTTTTTCCGAACAAAATACCAAGCCTTAATACGTGTTTAAATTAGTATGTTAGCACAGTTTATATTTATATTAATAATAAGAATGTATTGAAACTATAATAACTATGTGGTGTGGTGTTTGGAGTTCAGGAGACAAAGAGATCTTAGTGATCTTCTCTGACGGATAGGCAGTCATTTATGCTGGGAACGGTATGAAGAGATGTGGCCATACTTTCGAAGTCCAAAAATGAAGCGAATGCAGTTATTGAGAAGTCAATCCAATTTGTTGAGGATGACTTGGGGTAAATCCAAGTTACAAATATTCGCATAATCAATTACAGGAAGCACAAGGGACTGGACCAGAAGGGGTTTAGTGTTCATCATCATCATCATCATCATTTCAGCCATTTATACATCCACTGCTGAACAAAGGCCTCCCCGATATATTTTCACAATTGTTAGTTTTAGTGTTAGATGGTATAAAATGCTTAAATCTATAGAGCGACCACAGTATGGCTGTGACATTACGGCTAACCTGACAGACTTGCTTATTCCAACTTAGCCCAAATCCCAAATCTTTTAAGTCAGGTGATAATGGAATAACTGTAGTGTCAAATATAATCGGCGTAAGGTAATTAGGCGGCTTTCCGTGTGGTGCCGGCTTTCCGTGTGGTGCCGGCTTTCCGTGTGGTGCCGGCTTTCCGTGTGGTGCCGGCTCAGAATGCCACCACCCCATCTTCTCCCATAGGTGTCGTAAAAGTCGACTAAGGGATTAGCCGGAGGATGGGCAGCAGCGTCCTTCGAGTACATCAACAACTCAACTGCGATCGCCAACCCGCCTGTCAAGCGTGGCGATTATGGCAAAAGCCCCCAATGAGCCCACAACACATCCATATCGGTCGTTGTGGTGATCTTTGGGAGAGGCCTGTGTCCAGCAGTGGACTTTATTCAGCCGAACTGATGAAGGTAATTAGTATTTAGATTTTTAAGTGGAATGAGCTACCCGTAAGGATGGCTTGACATTTACCGACGTTCACGGCAACTCCAAAATTACGTGATCAGTCTGCAGGTTAGAGTTTATCCAAGACTACCGAATTATTTTATGTGACGTATGACATAAGTCAACATGTGACATGACCCCGAAATAACGCAACGAGTGCTGCTATTGTATGTTTGACAAACTTTCCTTGGCGAAAAAATGCACTTTTTAAATGTTCAAGCTTATTTCTATACTTTTTTACGGCAGCAATATACCTCAACCCCTTTTTTTTTGTTACTATCGTGACGTTTTGTGAAATGTAAGTCCGCTCAATTTTTCATATGGCTCTTTTTAGTTGGACCATAAAACCATTGTTTTTCATTGACCTTGACGACGTTCTGATTTAACGTTAGCGTAAAAAAAGGTCACTTTAGGCTCTAGTTAATACCATAAGGACGTAGTTTCTTATTTCCTGTAACTGATAATTAAGAACGTATACCTAGATATGATTGAGCTAGTAAACTACAAGTCACTCGGATAGTACCTACTAGCTGTTATCAAGATCTGTTCATGAATTCGAAATAATAAGCATTTATTTTTAATTTTGGAATACGTTGTCCTAACTACAATAACACTACAGCCATTTAGTAACATTTTTATCTTTACGCGAAGCATGTTGAACAACCTAAACACCAAACTATAAATTGGAGTAAATTAAACAATATCTCAATGTCATTTTAAAGTGAAATATCATTTCCTTTTGTGTGTGTCCATTTTCACGACTAAACGAACGGACGAAAAAGGAATAGAAACAAAAAATATTTTTACATATTTTAATCACACATAACACAGTGTCCAGTTCCATCCCATACGTAAATATTGTGTTCCGTATACGGGGATCGAACACGTGACAGCAGACCCGTCCTGCGCTATAGGAAGTCAATCGCTTAGCTACTTCACGAGCCGTACAATCAAACCACAAACATATAAATATAGATTTCTATGCACCATATTATGTTATATGTTAAACCGATGCTAGCCTTCATGAACTTTGACGACGTAATCTGACTATAGAAGATATGTATCCATTTATGGTTTAAGTTTAAGATTCCTGTAATAAACTCCTTCGTATGTCATTTGTTATTCCAAGATATCCATGCTTCTAGAACAAGGCGAAAATAATGTGGATAATTTCAAGGTTTCTGGTGATATCTTTACAGATAATTATCTGGCTATGTAAGGATTCTTCATTATAAAGGAAATTTATTTGTCTTTTGAAAGAGTTTGTAATATTGTCGCTTCTCACAAGTTCTTCAACGAGTCAACTCTTTATAACTGATGCATTAAGTGTCATTGATACGAGTCTTAGTGAGATCTAATGATGCCATCGGAACTGTAGCAAGTAACGAAGGCAATTATTAGTTGTGGAAGCTCCTCGATAAATCATCATTATATCAACCGAAGGACGTTCACTGCTAAACAAATGCCTCCCCCATCGATTTTTACTACAACCGTTATATGCTGACCATTTAGATATCCAGACTCCCAGCTAATCCTTTGAGTTTCGTTGAAAACTTTAGTTTTTCTTTGCATCTTCTCATTGCTGACTAGATCTTGTAGAGATTGAGCTTTCTTATAAGGTTCATAGTAACTGGCCACGTTTATCATAAATGTCATCACTAGTAACAGAAACTGGTTAAAGACGTTCGTTATGAGGCACTACAGTATTGTTGACGATAAGACGTTAAGTCTCATCTGTTGGGAAACTGTTGAAATCACCGAGCATTATGCTGTGCTCTTGCAGTAATTCTGTCATGACTAAGACGCTGTCGGAAAATCGAAGGTGAGCGCCATACGTTAATATCAATGCCTTTCTACGTCAGTAGCTTAAATGCGTTATCCATTGCAGCAGTGAACAGTTAGGAAAATGTCGTCCCTTGATAAATAACGGTTAATAAAATATACATATCCAAGTCCTTTTACGGTACACAAATAGTTCACTTACTGCTGAAATTGATATGATATATTCTGTGGGTTAGTATTATTAATGAATAAAACATTGCTCACATTACAATGTCTATATCTGTATAGTAAGGAAAAATAGTGAATTAATACGATACATACGATATATAGATACTTCAAACAGACTCTGTGTCTGTAATGTCTCTACAGCTATTCTTTAAGAGCTAATTCATAATAGCTGGTTTTCTAAAAGCATATAAAAGAATAATAAATTACTTTAACTTTACAGCAGCATCGCTAGCCTTCTTGTGCAGTGACAACGCCTTAAAGCAAGAATGTATTTTAACATTTTTATGTTTTCGCTTAATTTATTATTATGCAAGAAATTTAGGTTTATATACTTTGCTGGGTAGTTTTTTTTTCCCGACCTTCCTAGCTTACAATATCTAAGAAATATAACAAACAAAGTAGTCACTAACAAAGATCTTTCGATTAAGTCCCAACGTATAGAGTCACCACCATTGTTCAAAGGAGACTACAAATCGATCGGATCTTAGCAGGGTTACAGAGATATATTGCTGACCTATTTACTCATAATATGGTGTTACCCGTTGCTCATGTCCGATCGCTAGTGTGCTAGTATAATAGACTAAATTATACTGTCCCATCGAAGATCGGGTCTACTGATAGCAGTGGGTTTGGCTGAGGGTCTCGTTTTTGTGTTAGTTATTGGTCCTACTCTACACATGATCATCAATGATGACTCAGGATTTGATTGGTTTTGTCGAAATATTTGATTTTCAGGCTAACAAACGTATCATTTGTAATTGAGTGTTGTCAATGTAAATATACTCTATATAAGTTATTTTACGGAACATATTTCACTCTATACAGGCCACGAATTGAAAGCTGTAAAACAATATGCGGAAAGAAATTATTTGAAAATACCGTACTTTTTCATTAGTACTATTATAACGAACGGAATTAATTATTTTGCTATTTTTATTCTTACATTTACTTTCCACGGTACGAAGAGACAATATTCTAATGAGAAAGTTACGATGGCTGCAAGTTGCTTTCAGCGTAATCCATGCACTTTAAAGTTAGGCAACGCGTCAACGACCCCTGGTCCGCTCAGTTAGATAGAATTCCCGAATGCATAACGTCAGTCGCAGACACGCTAGGCGCGATCGACTCTCTCACCGGGCATTTACAGTCCGTCGTGGACGAGTGTTCACGGCGAGTTCCTGCGATGGAAGACCATCGCATGAAACTCCCTGACGATGTACGTGCACTGATGACGGAGAAGAACGCAGCCCTTAGAGCGTACTCATCTTTTCCCAGCGAACCCAATCGCCTCTTTATGCGCCACCTGCAGCGTGCTGTCAAGGAACGTATTAAGGAGAGTGCCGAGAGGCTAACTGGGATAAGATGTTGGGCGACTTAGAGCAAACCCACCTTGCGTTCTGGCATCTGCAACGGAAACTCAAATCCGAAACATCCAATGCTGTCCCCCCCCTCAACCATCCCAACCAAAGGCCGGCCTTTGATGACGACGAAAAATCCGAATGCCTAGCTGACAGGCTAGAAGCGCAATGTTCCCCAAGCACTCTACCTGTAGACCAAGCTCACCTAAAAAAGGTTGAGGCTGAAGTCGAACGTAGAGCAGATATTCCGCCTGCCGAGGACCCTGACGACCCCCTCCCTCCGGTCACGGCAGACGAGGTCAGAAATCTCGTGAAAAAGATTCACCCTCGCAAAGCCCCCGGCTCTGACGGTATCACCAACAAGGTGATTAAACTCTTCCCCGAACGTCTTATCGCCTTAATGACCGTCATCTTCAATGCGGCATTAAACAATAACCTCTTTCCGCATACGTGGAAACAGGCCACCGTTATCGGTATTCCCAAACCCGGTAAGCCCAAGTGCGAGCCTTCCAGCTATCGCCCCATAAGCCTTCTTAATTCTCTTGCGAAGATTTATGAGCGGATTATCTATTCCCGATTAAAGGATTTTGCCGATTCCAAGAAACTCATTCCTGACGAACAGTTTGGTTTTAGAACCAAACACTCGTGTGTACAACAAGTCCACCGACTAGTTGAACACATCACGTTCGGATTCTCACGCGGCCTGATGACGGGAGTCCTCTTTTTCGATGTTGCGAAAGCATTTGACAAAGTCTGGCACAATGGCTTATTATATAAGTTGTACCAACTCGGAGTGCCTGACCGTCTCGTTCTCATCATACGAGACTTCTTGTCAAATCGCAGTTTCCGATATCGAATCACGGGCGCTCTCTCTTCCCCCCACCCCATTAGAGCCGGAGTCCCACAAGGATCCGTGCTAGCCCCATTATTGTTCACACTGTACACCAGTGACCTCCCCAAAAGACCTGCTAATACGACCCAATTAGCACTGTTCGCGGATGACACGGCCATATTCTACTCTGGTAGCAGTCCCGATAATATAACTAAGATCCTCCAAACCACAGCCAACGTCTACGGTAAATGGTTTAGGAAATGGCGGATCGAAGTTAACCCTATCAAAAGTAAAGCCGTCCTATTTTGCAAATTAGGCGACGACCACCCACGCTTCAGGGAGATCTCGATGCCTCGGTACTTGGCGTGCGGTTCCTTGGGAACCGCACGCCAAGTATCTTGGAGTCACCCTAGACAAAAAACTGACCTTCATTCCCCACACAAAGATGGTGCGTGCCCGCGCTGCCTTTGTGCTCGGTCGCCTTCACTATATCCTGAACGCTCGTAGTAAATTATCCCTTAGAAATAAGGTGAGAATTTACACCACATGCATTCGACCCATCATGACCTATGCCAGCCCAGTGTTCGCACACGCTGAATCATACCCACTCCGTAGATTAGAAACCCTCCAAACCCGTTTCATGCGCAAGGCCACCGGAGCGCCTCTGTACATGCGAAACGACCAACTCCATTTCGACCTTAACTTGCCGACCATCAGGCAATTTATGAAACAAGCGTCTAAACGCTATCTTGATTCTGCCCTGTCCCACCCAAATCCCCTTGTGGTATCAGCCGCCGACTACGAACCCTCCCGTATCAGTAGAGTACGCCGCCCGAGGCACGTTCTGGTCGATCCAGACGATAAAATCACGTTAGATCACATGAAGAGACTCGCGTTGTCTCGTTCACCAAACACCCGACCGTTGTACCGCCCTCGCCGCCGAGGATGCCCGCCTCACCGACGTCGCGGAGGCCTATCGCCGCGTCACCTTCCCGTTCAAGTTAGCACTTCTCCCTCCCGTCTCTTGCTCGCGCCGGCCCGTGGCGAGCCTGTAGCTTTAAATGTCCCCTAATACAATTTAAATAATACCGATCCAGCTGTCCCCAAAACAATAGCTTGATATCCCCAGCAACGCCCTAAGCCGAGGTCCGTGTCCCGCAGGGGGCGCCCTTAGCGAAAGTTGCTTAGTTTTTAATATTTAATTTAAGCCTGGCTGGAGGCCTCTTTTGGCTTCGCCAGCAAATGACCGATTAAGCAACCACATTTCCCAGAAATGTATGCGAGAAGCCCAAAAAAAAAACAAAAAAAAATAACAAAAATCCATGCACTTTGAGTATTGAAAAGTCATTTTAAGGAAATAGTAGTTCAGTTATTATTTGAATATCTTTTATAAAAATATACAGTGCAAGTAAATTGATTTCTATGTTAGGTAAAAATCATTTGCAGCAAGAAAATCAATCTTATTAATATATAAACTACTGCTGCGTGTAAGAACTGTGAAACCAGTCCCCTAATACTTTCCAGCTGGTGACAAATGTCAATATCTTGGTCTATTTCTTTCATCATCATGGCGGATGAAGACAAAAACTACTTAATCTGGATATTTTGGACGAATGATGTGTCATTTATCTTTTCCATGTCTTCCGTGTTATCGGAGTACGATAACTATTGTTACAAAAATGCATATTTACACATTAATATTAATTACTGTGTTTTCAGATATGCTATGATTATTCAAAGTGACGATAAATAAATTTTTAAATGTATGATATGATAATGCCTGTAAAATATGTTTCGTTTTATTACACAATTTTTTACTGTATTAGGTCTTCATTTAAAGTTAACATTTAACCTAAGAATGGTTAGCGCTGAGAAATTACATAATGTAGAACATTAATAAAAAAGGAAAACAGGTAACAAGCAAACATTTCTATACCTATAATTTTTTTGAGCGTGACATTAAAGAGCTTTTGTCCTCAGAACAAAGCTTGTTAATATCTAACAACGATAGGCAAAATTAAGTAGGTAATGAAAAATATCACTTAAAACCGAGTGGTCAAAGGAAAACTTTTTAATGCCACCGCGATATTATAAACACTGTGGAAACATAAAGAGAACCTGTAAAGCCTCTATTGTTTGATCAAAACTCATTTGATCTAACATCGTTTGTAAATACAATAACCGTTAGATTTAAATAAATATTTTGTGTATATAATTAACATAAATGTATATTTATAGACGCTGAAATAATGCCTGTTTTACTGCTTGTATATAAATATAACTTTTTATTGGGTGATATAAACCACCTAAAATAAATCGAAACGCTGTAAAATAGACAAGAAAAACGATGTTACACTGAAATTCTGATACTATAAACGTCTAATAAATGAATGTTATAATTGTTGGCGTCGTTTTAATTTTAGATGAGTGACGTTTTTAATAAAGGTAGACTTTCTTTTTTTGTCTTAGTTAATATCTGGAGAAACTAATTCAGTTCTGGCGTACGCCATTAATGATTCAGCTTGAAAAATCTGTGACTTTTACGCTTAAAAGACGTTTATAATGTGAAACTATGTTGGTAAAAAACCAACGTATGAACTTTGTTTTTATATAATAATGTATATATACACACCGGCACAATTAGCGGAACAGAAAAAAAAGTGAGACTATGAGATAATAACGCATATATTTGACGAAAATGTAATTAGACACAAAATAACAAATTGATTAACATCTTTTAATAACGACTTTGAAAAGTCTTCGTTATTTTTTATTGAAAAATAAAGAAATTTGAAATAAGTGAAATTTTCAGATGATTATGAACCATCACAAAAAATAAAAAAAGTAAGCATTAAATGATTTAACAATAAAATTAAAGCAAAATTAATAACGAGTGTTTCCCCCTCTTGCTCTGATTACGGTTTCCATTCGTCTGGGCATGCTACAGATTATGTTATCGATGATTTCTTGAGGCAACCGCTCCCACTCCTCAAGTAATGCGTTTCCAAGTTCATTCAGATTGTTGAGGGGTGGCATTCTGGATTTAACCCTTCTTTTTAGCAAGTCCCAGACATGCTCTATCGGATTCATATCGGGGGAATTTGCTGGCCACTGCATCACCGGTATACCTACGTGGCTCAGATATGCCTGTACCGATTGTGCACTATGAGCACGAGCATTATCTTGCATTAGAATAAAGTCGTCACCAATAAATGGGGCAAATGGTACAACATGTTCTTCTAAAATGTCTCTGATGTATCGATCTGCTGTCATGGTCCCTCCTGTGACTATCACTAACTCCGTGCGAGCTCCCAAACATATCCCTCCCCAAACCATAATCGAGCCGCCACCATAAGCCACTGTGTGTTCAAAATTAGACTGTATGTGGCGTTCTCCTTTGCGTCTCCATATTCGCTGTCTCCCATCGATCTGTTTTAAAAGAACTCTGCACTCATCAGTAAAGAGAACCTGCTGCCATTCGTTCATATCCCAATGACGATGTTCTCGCGCATAGCTTAATCGGTTTACGCGGTGACGTCTCTCAAGTTTTGGGCCTTTGGCAGGTATATACGACCCTAAACCAACTTCTTCAAATCTCCTGCGAACTGTACGCTCACTTACTCGTACTCCTCGAACGTCTTCCAGTTCATTTCGAGCTTGTACAGCCGTTAATCGCGTATTCCTACGAACTCCAAGTTGTAAAAAACTGTCATCTCTACCTTGACCCCTCCTCCTAACAAGAGAATTAGACGATCTGTACCGCTGGATGCTGCGATGAATCGTTGATACTGGTCGACGAAGCGTTGAGGCAATCGATCTGTAGGTATGGCCATTTCTTCTCATTTCATCAGCCCTAATGATTTCCAGTGATGTTAAGTCAGGCATAATAAAGAGCTTTTAATAAACAAAATTGCCTATAGAATAACAGATTTATAAAAAACCATTAAGTGCAATTTTTCAAAAAAATTACAATTATGTAGTTATTACTCGAACAAGTTGACAAAACGTATTGTTCGGGAAAATAAAACAAATGAATGAAAAAAGTCTATGTCATCTAATTTTCTATTTTCAAATTTGACAATAAATTTAAAAAATATCATAACTGGTCAGTTCCTCAAGTAAAAGATTTTAAAATCCTGCTTTTTTTGTGTTTCGCTAATTGTGCCGGTGTGTATATTAGAAATCGAAATATACCTTAAAGGAGAGAATTATTTATTATATAATTATTATGTCTCTCTTTACGAGTATACTATACTCTGCACGGAGGAACTCGTTCTTTTTATAGACTTACACTGGGACATGGGTTCTACACGTAGAGGCCTTAAGATATATATATTTTTTATATATAAGGGGACACTAACCGGGGATGCCATGGCTGCACTATATAAGTCCCATCGCAAATTGTCCTCAAGGGTGTAAACTATCCTATGAAGGAAGCTACTAAGGTCTATCACAATAGGTGTTATGTGGACCGAATATTACTCGTACTCCTCGAACGTCTTCCAGTTCATTTCGAGCTTGTACAGCCGTTAATCGCGTATTCCTACGAACTCCAAGTTGTAAAAAACTGTCATCTCGCCTCGATGTACATCTTTTTCTACCTTGACCCCTCCTCCTAACAAGAGAATTAGACGATCTGTACCGCTGGATGCTGCGATGAATCGTTGATACTGGTCGACGAAGCGTTGAGGCAATCGATCTGTAGGTATGGCCATTTCTTCTCATTTCATCAGCCCTAATGATTTCCAGTGATGTTAAGTCAGGCATAATAAAGAGCTTTTAATAAACAAAATTGCCTATAGAATAACAGATTTATAAAAAACCATTAAGTGCAATTTTTCAAAAAAATTACAATTATGTAGTTATTACTCGAACAAGTTGACAAAACGTATTGTTCGGGAAAATAAAACAAATGAATGAAAAAAGTCTATGTCATCTAATTTTCTATTTTCAAATTTGACAATAAATTTAAAAAATATCATAACTGGTCAGTTCCTCAAGTAAAAGATTTTAAAATCCTGCTTTTTTTGTGTTCCGCTAATTGTGCCGGTGTGTATATTAGAAATCGAAATATACCTTAAAGGAGAGAATTATTTATTATATAATTATTATGTCTCTCTTTACGAGTATACTATACTCTGCACGGAGGAACTCGTTCTTTTTATAGACTTACACTGGGACATGGGTTCTACACGTAGAGGCCTTAAGATATATATATTTTTTATATATAAGGGGACACTAACCGGGGATGCCATGGCTGCACTATATAAGTCCCATCGCAAATTGTCCTCAAGGGTGTAAACTATCCTATGAAGGAAGCTACTAAGGTCTATCACAATAGGTGTTATGTGGACCGAATAATTAACCGGATAAACGGAAATAACATCGTCAGCCTTTAAATCATTAATTGAAATTCTATGGTAGACGGTATCGAATAGTGAATTTTCCCGTTATAACGCCAATGAATACTTCCACCCTCAAGCATATTGCTTTGGTGACTAAGGCAAACCAAAGTTGAGAACCCTGCAAGCATTCTTAGTTTTCATTTCAGCCTTTTTAACCAACCAATAAATGCAAGACCGACTATCCAAGGCATTTGAGTACGCACTGTACGCACCGTTGCCCGCAGTTTGTATGTTTCTTAATATCCTTATGCTGCACTTTTTATAAAAAAGGTTGTGGCAGTTTGAGGCTGCAACATTCTCCTGATAATGTAATATGATTTTTTAAACAGATTCACCGACATAAAGAACGATGAGTATGATGCTGAATCAAATGGCAGGATAGATTTCTACCAAAATTACGAGAGGTAAATATGATAATTTGATAAATTACATACCTATTCTAACTTCGTTAATATCGTATGATACGTACGCTCTTTTAGCTTATGACGTCACATTTGGGAAGTCTGGAACTGAAAATGTGTTCATTAGTACGTCGCAGGCTCAGACTACCTATTTACGAGCGTCCATGATTTAAAGTGGGATTTGCGTCGCATTTCAACTGGATTGCACCGCAGTTGGTAGATAATGAAATATTTAATTAATTTACTACAAGCCTAGTGGCTTTTTGCCGTTAGAACAGTTGGAATAATAGTTTCATTCCAGTATAGCTTTCATCGTTTCAACGCAGATTACTTACATTCAGTCAAAAAAGTATCGGGATATGATTTGTTTATATATTATTTGTTTATGGTTCCAAATTCAAATTTTTGTTTTTATTGTCGTTGTTAGATTGGCACAACTGTTTTCTATTCTGGCGCGGAGTTTGAGTAACATCTGTTATTTATATTAAATACAGTGCTGTTTTTAGTTATTTCATATCTAGTGTGTATAGCGAATTTCATTCTGGACAAAAACACCGAACACAGAGTTTGTCTTAAATTTTGCATCGCCGATGGAATTTCGTGTTCGGAGTCACTGAAAATGTTACAGAAGGCTTACGGTGAATCGAATTTATCAAAATCACGTGCTTATGAGTAGTAAAAAAGGCCAAGGAATGTAATTGAAAGCATTTCTATGTTACGATGTAATTTAGCTTTATATCAATGTGTTATAAAGTTTGTAGTGTCGAATGATGCTCTCCGGCAGGTGGAACGATAATCTGAATTTTTCTGTAATATACCAGATGTAGCCGACGCCGAGGGCCGAGGGCCGGGTATTGTGTTGCAATTTGTCAAGTGATCTGTCGCGGAGTTTCCCTGCAATATGGTGGAGCTGAGTGACAATTCATCATTTCAGCCATAAACCGTCCACTGCTGGACATAGTTTTCCCCCGAAGAACGAACAACGCCCGGTCTGGGTTTTGTGTTGTGTGCTCATTTGGGGTTTTGCCAAAATCACTACGCTTGGCAGGCAGGTTGGCGATCGCAATTTAGTTGTGAGTTTACTCGAAGGACGCTGCCCATCCTCCGGCTAATCCCATAGTCACCTTATACGAGACCCACGGTATGAAATGGGTTGGTGCTATTCCTAACTGGCACCACACGGCAAGCTAGCACTTCACGACAATGCGACGACGACGAGCGACGCCTATGCAGGCGATATGCTCGACATCAAGTGCCGTCTGTTAGGATTGTTCATCTTAAAGCTGCCATGAAAAATTTAATCTTCTTTAACTTTAATATTATAATCAGGCTTGTTTAGTGTTGACTTTTGAAGTATTTTTCTTCTATATTGTCTTCACATAATCTTCATTTTAAGAACAATGTACTAGTAATAATATTGTATAAAAATAATTGAAGCGATGGAGTTTGTTTTCCGTTCTTCTCCAAAGGAAGTCGGCAACAAAGGTCTGACTATACATAAGTAGGACCTTTAGGAAATGATTTTACATGAATAAAAATAGTATTATTTTTTATCTTAAGTTGTGAGAGGCCCGATCAACCTGTCAACTATTGGTGGATGTGAACTAGCAGTACGTATGGTTTTAAGTTCCTGCATTGTTTTAGTTTTTGAAAGTTTATGTCACTTTTTAGTATAACCCTATGAAGGCTATGCTAATATTTATAAGCTGACTTCATTAAAATGGTATTTATATTTTTGACCAAAGTATTAAAATATATATTTACGCAACGCGACCAATTAACTAATATGATTTATCTTTCTCGCTTGCTCTCATCCACTCCGATTTCTCTATCTCTAAAGAACTAGCTAGATATTGGCTTGTTGGTGGAAAAGTTGTATGTATGCGAGCAAAAGCGAGACGTAATAATGGTAATGTAAGGGGCAGGTGCGTAGTATGGAGTAGGTTACAAAATATATTTGTGCGGGCAGATAAAACGATATTTTTCAGCTTATATGTTGCTATGTGTATGAACATTTTATGCGTTGTTACTTCGCAGAAAGTAAACTTAGTATCCGTTTTAAAGTATAAAAAAGTGTTCTATACATTAACCAATTCCACCAATGAGAATCAGGTTATATGGACTCTTCGCCACTGATAGCTTATACCACAGTAATGTCTTAGGTTTTCGCGATTCATCATCATCATCATCATATCAGCTACAGGACGTCCACTGCTGAACAAAGGCCTCCCCCTTAGATTTACACAACGAGCGGTTACATACCGCCTTCATCCAACGACTCCCAGCGACCTTCACCAGGTCGTCTGTCCACCTCATTGGAGGTCGTCCCATGCTGCGTTTTCCGGTGCGCGGTCTCTATTCTAGAACCTTTGTGCCCCAGCGGCCATCAGTTCTACGAGCAATGTGCCCTGCCCATTGCCACTTCAGTTTACTAATCCTTTCAGCTATGTCGACAACTTTAGTTATTCTACGGATCTCATTTCTGATTAGATCTCGTAGAGAAATACCAAGCATAGCTCTCTCCATAGCTCGCTGAGTGACCTTGAGCTTTCTTATGAGGCCTATTGTGAGTGACCACGTCTCTGTTCCATATGTCATCACTGACTATTACACATTATAATAAAACAATCTTAACCAGATTAGATTAGCTTGACGGCACGGTTGGTGCAGTGGCTGATACAGTCGGCTGCTGCGCTCTGGGTCGTGGGTTCGATTCCCGCACGGAACAAATATTTGTATGATCTGCAGGTAGTTGTTCCGGGTCTGGGTGTATTGTGTGTGGAATATATGTTTGTAAACGTAAATCCTAGCGTGGGGCAATGTTTTATAAAAAAAAAAAAAAAAAATCGCGTAAATTATAGATTTTTGTTTTTCCTGACGTTTCGAATACTTTTCAGCATTCGTCGTCGCAGGATGACTAAAGTGACAGGCGTCGTTACAGATTTTTTAAAAGTAATTTTTTTTAGCTTATACCACCTTCAGTTTCACTCTTAAGTGAAATAACAAAGGGAATAAAAGTGAACGATACATATAATCAAACAACTTGCAAACTTAAACCAAAGAAAAATAAAATCCAAATTCTAAACCGTTACTCACATTACACTCTCTTTTGTCAGTATGTTGGGTAAAACACAAAACTATCAACTCAATTCTAAATTTCCCAGATAGCACCAAGGTCTAATTTCAAACGCAGTGTCTTATTCAGCGAAATCTTGGCAAATATTTACTGGAGCGTCAAATGGAGACGCCGCGACTAATGGCGCGGACGCTATACCACAAGGGTGCCTCATTAGGACCACTCGCTGTGAATCGTTCCTAGTGTTCCGTTTACGCCTTTGTAACATTCAGTCATTTTGGAACTCCCCCTTTACTTTTTACCATTTGAAATACTTGAGTGTTAAGGTAAGGCCATGTCAAGTGCCAAAAAATAATATTAATGGTGTAAAATTCCAGTCTTCAAAAATTTCTTCCAATTTTCATTTGAAGGAGATGAAAGTTAATAGTGTGTCCTTGCCATTACAGTTTAATTGGCGTTTCTTATAGCACGAATGAGAAAATGAAATACATAACGATAATCTCCAATAATATGCTTAGCTTGTCTTACCGCGAGAATTAACAACGACACATATTTTCTGTGGACATCACGCAGGCTATGTTATGATTGCATTAAAATAAATTAATAAATACCAGACAAGTGCGAGTTGAATCATCATCGTACGGAACCCTCTTCACGTGAGTGAATCCCTTCGTGAAGTCCGTACGATGAATATGTTATCTACCATATTTTTTTCTGTTCCAAATTTGTTTATCGTAACTAAAATATATTGTATAGTGTTGAATTCGGTCTTGTACCAATAACTTATCCCAAGAACAAATTTAATATTGTAGTTGAAAAACATGTTCTCCCATACATTCCATTTACAAACGTAAGATTGTACGCACAATATTGTAAGTATTACCATGTTATTTTAATACCATACACTTCTAATAGGTTTTGCTGTTTACGATACATTGCGTGCTCAAAAATTACAGAATCTGTAACCTAGTTAGAGGTAGTTCCGAGATAAATGGCTTTACTTGTTTTTATTATAGCCGTAAGTAACATTATCCTAAAGTTTTCGGTACGTTGTCACTTACAGCTAGTATATTTCTGTTCGTTCATCCTTTCCATATCAGTATCACCCATGTTTCAGTGTATAATATAGGAGTAGTCAGAGTAGTCAATTCATGACGGGCAGAACTTAATGGCTTCAGACGATAAATCTGTACAATATTACATGGGGTTGGTAACATTTGCGGGCGCGCAATTGAAAAATGGCGTCACCACGTGTGGACACAGTTTGCGACCAAATGCGTCGTCGAGGCTGACCTGCCGCTGTTCGGGGCCTGGCTCTGAACGAGTGAGCGCGTCGCCTACCGCCTGACGCAAGTATTCACTATGTATGCATGGTTGCATCAGTGCGTACCTGCACATGATAGGCCGCGAGGCCATGGCACAATGCCACCATTGTAATAGCGACCAGGATACCGCACAACACATGCTCAAGGCGTGCCCTGCGTGGGCGGCCGAGCGCTGGGTCCCAGTAGATCGGATCGGGCAAATTCTCTCTCTGGCAGAAGTAGTGCCGGCTTCATGGCAGAGCACGAAAACTGAAATGCAGTGGTCTCCTTCTATGAGAGCGTCATGCTCCAACAGGAGGTCGCGGGAAGAGCGAAGAAGGAAGAGACGGCACTGGGGTAACAACCGCCCAAAAAGTAAAATTTGAAAGTGGGTAACTTTTGCCGTAGAAAATTGTTTGTCTTATGTTAGTTATATATGAGAGCTACATATTCACCGTTATGTCTGTCGTGTGTATGTTTTAAAACCCTTTTATTGTAAAAATACTATCCGAAAAATGTCAAAAAAAATGAATACCTAAATAGCAAGTGCGAAAATTATTTCTTGACAGGACGTCGGCAGATTTATCTCTGCTCTGATTATTTCTCTTCTCATTTATATACATTTATTATACATGTATGTATGTATTTATTTAGTATATATGTAAAGAAAGTACTACTTTCTTTGTAATGTTATTCGGACTTTTTTGAGATGTTAAATTATCTAGATCTGGACACTAGCTGTCATTTCTGTCAGTGAGGTGTGTCGATGACAGATAAAAAGATGGAGTTAAGAAAATTCTAGCAAATAGAAAAACTTTGTTCACAGACCAACATAAGTTTATTTTATTTCAATTGGCATACTTAATTGGCCTTATTCCTTATAAAATGACATTTTTGTTTCTAAAAACATAAAAAATGGACAAATTTCGTTTTGAATTCACAATATTACCAAGAGGTGATGGAAAGTCAAATATTTATTTTATAACCTCAATAGCTACGAGTGATCCTATGCTATACCGGAAAAAATATCAACCTGCTAGTCTTCATAAAGACCTGATACAGACTGCTGCCTGTCAAAATAGTCTGAAGAAAAGATATCAAACACGAAATGTTCGAATACCAGTGACAAAAGAACTTATGAAATCATAGACTCGTATAAATGAGGATGGTAATTTACAATTTGCAGATTAGTATCTAGTAAAAGTCTGCAAACATTAGCAAATTCAAAAATAAGGTCGTTAAAGGACGTATTATATCCCCAATAACTGTATTTGGACAAAAGTTATTGCCATCAATCATAGAGTTATTCAGCAGAGTCCGATCCACGAGACAGGCACTTTAAGTTAGTTTAATGTAATATTCAGTGCAATTTGAGCTAAGTTGGTTCCGAGTTGGCGCTAGATAAAGGCGACGTCATACTAATGTAATGAAACTTTAGTGTAGATGTCATAGATGTGGGGTAACGTAAAGATATGTAAATATAACAGAACCTACAAAACCGTAACGTGTGATTCCTGGCAAATACAGACCCACGCCTACATCCTTGGGCGTCGTAGAAGGCGACTAAGAGCTGATGCTAATAAAAACATGATGTGACCCCTATCCACCTCGCAAGCATGGTGATTATGGAAAAATTCCCAATCGCCGTACATTGTAGCGGACACTGGGAGGCCATTTCAGCAGTGGAGGTTTACGGGCTGATGGTATGAGAGATGAAACACGTTGTCATCCCATTCTAGATCATAACGCTCACATTTAAGTACTTATTTCATTAAAGTCTCAGTAAAATAAAATATTAACTTTATTGTACACCACAACTATGGTGTGACGCACGCCTCTCCCGGCTTACGTCCAGCAGTGGACCGATAGCTATGGGAAAGATTATTTACAGTAGTAAGCGTGGCAGAATGGGCGGTCTCTCGCTAAAAGCGATCTGCTACAGACAACCTTTGGATAGATTTAAAAGAAGAGAAATACATAAATTAAGGTTAGCTTCAGAATCAGGATAATTGCTGGATACATCAAATATTTTGATTTACACACTTAGCAGCCCGTAAACGTCCACTGCTGGAAATGGCCTCCCAATGATCACTACATGCGGAACAAGATATGGTCCTTCATTAAAAGGGAGGATCAGAAGATCATCCAACCAGGCGGGTAGTATGCCTGGCGAGCCGAAGTTTGAGGTTTGATAATGGGAATCTCACGTCTGTATATATGCAGCGTTGTGCGAGTACTTTACATGTGTGATTCAGGATTCTTTGACGTCATCGGAGAGTTGCAATGAATGTTTAAGTAGATGTCGCTATAAGTTGTAGTAATGAGTATATATGGTGGCGATGTAGGTGGCGCCAGAACTATAGTGAGATAATATTCATGCTTGGCAGGCGGATCAGTGATCGCAGTATGTTGTTATAGGCACACAGGAGGATGCTGCTGCCTATCCTCTAGACATCAATGATAAGTTGCCTTTTACGACACTCGGAGTGGAAAGGGGTGGTCTATTCGATAACTTGATTCACTCATTCCAAGCAATACAAAAGAAATATATTGGAACATACTTGAAGTTATTGGTATTTATTGCTGTCTATGTACAGGCACAATACAGCACAGCGCACAGTGAGGCTTCGGGGGGTCCTTTACAATCCCCCCTCCCCTCATGATCACTACAATGAGCGTTCAGAGTGTCATATGAAGTTTATGCTGCCCATCTTCTTGATATCAACCCTTAGACACCTTTTACGACTGCACTCAAGGGAGTCGCTATTCCTTTTTCTTTGTTTTAATTTCTTTTTATAAAAAACGTTGCCCCACACTAGGATTTCTCCTGTGTCGTGGGTGCGTTTACAGACACATATATTCTATATACAATACACCCAGACCCGGAACAACTAACTGCAGCTCATACAAATATTTGTTCCGCGCAGGAATTGAATCCACGACCCAGAGTGCAGCAGCCGACTGTATCAGCTACTGCACCAACCCTGCCGTCGTGTTCCATGCGGTGCTTGTTGGCTAAGAAGGCTAAGAAGCCGTCCTTCGAATATATTAGTAACTTAACTGCGGTCGCCAATTCGTATGCCAAGCGTGGCGATTATAGCAAAATCTCCAATAAGCACACAACAGATACCCAGACCTGTCGTTGTAGCGATTTTTGCAAAGGTTTCGTCTTTCAGCTAAAATGATGACATGGAATTTTCGGGTTGGACAAAAAACACCCGTTATCCATGCTCATAATGAACACCGGAGCCGAGTGCTTTTGAAACATGATTCAGTTGTTGAGGCAGCGCCCTAAACATAGAGCAGAATGCGGACGATAGTTCAGCATTTAATAATTCTCGGGCTTTGCAGTTTACGTTAATAGCTGTTGTGAATACATTGCAACTTCACTGTTTGGCTTTCATTTACCGAAACATTTTAGCGTTTACTCGTAGAACAAGAATTTGCCCATAACTGCTAAAAGTTCTAATGGCCCAACTTAATTGCTAAGTATACTATCGATTACGGTAGGTCACTGTAGTAAGGTACAAAATAAAAGTTGTCCTATCACTTTCTTCATCATCATATCAGCCAGAGTATGTATGCTGCTGAACAAAGGCCTGCCCCCGCATCATCATTTCGGCCGATTGAAGTATACTGCTGGACAACAAACACACAACAAACAACAAAGATCACCACAACTACCGATATGGATGTGGAGGCTCATTGGGGGGTTTTGCCATAATCGCCACGCTTGGCAGGCGGGTTGGAGATCGCAGTTGAGTTGTTAATGTACTCGAAGGACGCTGCTGCCCATCCTCCGGCTAATCCCTTAGTCGACTTTTACGACACCTATGGGAGGAGATGGGGTGGTAGCATTCTGAGCCGGCACCACACGGGTGCCCCGCATATTTCTATAATTTTAGAATCATTTTGTAAGGAGTTTGCCAGCACTCACCACGATTGGTAGGCGGGTTGATGAGCGCAGTATGGCTACCGTTCCACAGAAGAGATGCTGCTGCCCATCCCACTGGTTAAGAGTCTTTTAATCTCCCTGCCCTTAACAATTAGAATGCTTCCCAAGAGTCCTGCGAGGCATCACACTGCGCTCGTCACCTCGAGACGTAAAGTTATTTAGTCTCTAATGCCCAGGAATTTCACAAGGCTTCTTTCTTTTTTCTTCTTCTTTTAAAAAAAGTTGCCCCGCACTAAGATTCCTCCTGTGTCGTGGGAGCGTTTACAGACAAAAAATCGACATATAATACACCCAAACCCGGAACAACTAGCTGTAGATCATACAAATATTTTTTCCGTGAGGGAATTGATCCCACATCCAGGAGCCCAGCAGCCGACTCGTATCAGCCACTGCACGAACCGTGCCGTCAGCTACAGTGCCATTCTAACCGGAGCACAGTAGTGTCGTAAAGTTTAAACATTACTGCTTACCGCATATTTGGCATTAGGGTGGTACATAGCTAAACGACCTCTTACAATAAGAGAGCACCTTCTTTCCACACAACGCTATTCATTGAACTTTTTAGTTCCCAAGTTGCAGAGTTTACCATTAAGTAAGAAGATTGCCGTGATTGAAGTGGTGCCGGCTCAGAATGCCACCACCCCATCTCCTCCTATGGGTGTCGTAAAAGTCGACTAAGGGATTTTCCGGAGGATTGGCAGCAGCATTCTTCGAGTACATAAACAACTCAACTGCGATCGCCAACCCGCCTGCCAAGCGTGGCGATTATGGCAAAACCCCCCAATGAGCCCACAACACATCCATATCGGTGGTTGTGGTTATCTTTGGGGGAGGCCTGTGTCCAGCAGTGGACTTCATTCGGCCGAAATGATGAAAAAAAAATGATGAAGAAGATTGAAATAATGAGTTCCTCGAAATCATACTGTACTCAAAATTCCGGGTAAAATGCACCGCTACGTAGAAAATGCTCCTTTATGAAAGAGGAAATTTGTAAAGAAAATTCTATTTCATTTCAAGAGGACTACATTTCATTTTAAAGTTTGCACACATGCGATCCCAGTTTCAATATACGGGATTTATCAAACTTGCCTCGAATCCTCACATCTCGGACAATATCCGACACTTGAAGATTAAACGAAAGCGTTCATTTATTTTGGCTTTGAATGTATTTTAGTGTCACCTGCATACAGTGCCATATTAGGCACGCCATGATATTCTTTCAGGAATAATATTTTTTTGTCCCTTGGCCTATAATATAAATAGAAAAACCATTTATCTCGGAAATAATAGGTTACAATTTTGTCATTTTAGAGCTTGCAATGTATTGTAATTTTTTTACCAAAACGCTACGTGATTATTGTACTATGATATAATATTATTATGCAACTGCCGTGTGGTGCCGGTTACAAACAGCACCAACCCATCTCATCCCGTGGGTGTCGTAAAAGTCGACTAAGGGATTAGACGGAGGACGGGCTGCCGTGTCCTTCGAATACATTAACAACTCGACTGGGATCGCCAACCCGCCTGCCAAGGATGGTGATTATGGCAAAGCCCCCCAATTACCACACAACACACCGATATCGGTCGTTGTGGTGATCTTTGAGGGAGGCCTGTGTCCAGCAGTGGACTTAATTCGGTCGAAATGATGAATTGCGAGCGATGATCTCATCAGTGAATTGTACTCGTAGTAAAACAACAGCCATTTCGTTTTTAGTTACATTACAGTCTTATGTGAAAATTAAATGGTTTATCGTGTTTTTATTCAAAGTAGCTTTAGGATAGACGTTATTAATTATGTAAATAAACGGAAAAAAAACACAAAATATAAGAAAATTGCGATGCTAAATAATAACACGGCTCCAGAATCATGTACTGAATCCATGGTATCAGTTTTCGTTACGATCTTACATCCGTTATAAAAGGGCTTTTAACCCGAGTATCTTTGTTTTCTATTGTGCAATATTTACGACCTTGAGATAGCCTATCTTAACCTGGACCAGAACTCTGGGTAGTAAACTTTGTTGCTAAAGTCATTTTGTTTTAGGGAGTGAACTACAAACATCTCACTTTTCAAGTTCAGTAACAATTGAAGTTTCTCTCGCCTCGTAAAGAGAGACCGACGGGCAATAGAATATTCTGGAGATCTTTAACATTTAATAGTACCATTATGTCAACTCGGGAAAGTAGTATTTAAATGTAAAATAGTACGTTCCTACCTTACGGAGAATGTTCTAATGTGGATGAGACAAATGGTCTAGCTGAAGTGGTTTTATAGTCTTCTATAAAAGTAAGAACTTTTACGATTATTTTAACGTATGGCATAAAAAATCCGAAGCAATGAAAAAGATAAGACATGCCAAGCAAGATTCGGCAGTGTCTGTAGAAGCATATAATAAGCTTTGCCCCACACCAGGATTTCTCCTGTGTCCTATACTATACCATATCGTCATAGCCGAATAATAAATAAACTTGGTACATACCCGCGGCATAAGCGATCGTCCACATTTATATCAGATGGACGCAACCCCAGTAATTACGAATAACAAATTATTCACATTAATACGACATTGCATCTGAAAATATGCGCGTAAATTTACAATTTGCTGTGTGATGATAGCATGTGGTGTCCGGATTAAGAATATAACACCACTCCATCTCCTTTTTCGTTTAATATCTGTTATATCGACAGACTATTACACACATACAGTAAGAATTAAGCAGAAGATAATGCTCTCACATTTACTTACAGTATAATCTTAGTCAGTCGTACGTTATTTCAGCCATTTCATTACCCGTGTGGTGCCTGGATTAAGAATATAGCACCAATCCATCTCCTCCCGTGGATGTTGTAAAAGGCAACTAAGGGAATTTAAGCCAGAAGGATGGGCAGCAGCGTCCCTTCTGTGAAGCAGTAGCCATACTGCGCCCACCAACCCGCCTGCCAAGCGTGGTGAATACTGTCAAATACCCCCCAAAATGAACACAGTTGCGGAATCTAAGGGGGAAGCCTTTTTTGAGCAGTAGACGTATAAATGGCTGATATGAAATATGAATATGATGGCGATATTATGTGAGAAATACGCGTTGTAAGCGACGCGTTAACATTACCGAAACAATATGCCTAAAATTCATATGTTTTTGTAAGCATTTAAAATACCTACCTATATTAAATACGGAGTGCGCGCGAGCGGGAGTGGCAATCGTTCTACAGGGGAACGCGGGGAGGCGGGGGCGCCGCGCGCGCCGCCGCCGCTGTGCCGGCCGCCGGTGGCTGGCCGAGTTAGTCGGTTTTTTATCAAGCCCACGGTAGAACGCATGTCACTCTCGCTTCGCTCATACCCTTTCAAAGTACGAAACTTGGCTTTTACTTATCCACCCTTAACATTAGCTGGTCCTTCGAACCGGATAAGAAGTAAGCACGCACTGGCAGTACTAACAAACGATTTACTTCGCTTCGCACCCGCATGTTTCACACGCCGCCCGCGCAAAACAAAATGGTGGGCACACGAAGCACAGTACGACGGGAGCGCGAACAGAAAATGGCGATGGCGAGCTCCAGCGAGAACATGAAACCAATCGAATACCCTCCGCCTACTTCAAGCATAAAAACTGAAGGCAGCAGAAACTGTAAGATAAAAATTCCTTCTGCATCGTCATCGGTTAAGGCGAGGAGGGCGCAACTGCTATTGGAAGCTGCAAAACAAAAAGCGCAGCTACAGATGGAAATAATTGATAAAAAGCTGGCCGTTGATCTCGCTGAACTGGAGAGCCACAGCTCACACTCACATTTACGTAGTGAACACAGCGGAAGTGAATTGGATCTTCGGGTAGAAAAATGGCTCGAGACAAGTCAAGTGGAAAAAACTCAGTGCGTCACCCACGGCAACAACGACGATGCACTGTGTCCGGCACATCAGCAAGATACCTTGCAACATATGGGGGCCGCCGGCCCACTACCACCTGCTACATGCATCGAACCCGCACTCACACAGCAACGCACACCGCTGCCGGCGGAGCTCCGCGGCGGCACTGACGCAGACACCATGCACATGCTGGCGAGTGCACTGAAAGATGGCTTGATCTGGTCACCCATAAACGATACGTTAGGATTCGATGTCTCCTTTAAGCGAATACCTACGTCTATAATCACCGGACAAAAGAAACCTACGAAACGGGAGATGCTACGAGTGATAATGTCGATATTTGATATATACGGATTCTTATCACCTATTACTATCAAAGGAAAAATTATGTTACAACATACATGGAGATCCAAAATCTGTTGGGATGATGAAATATCAGATGACATATATATCAAGTGGACGGAGTGGTTAAACATCTTACAAAACGTTAAGAACATACGATTACCTAGATATTATGTATCTGCTACGAAAACGTCCGCTACAAATGAGAAGTCTGTAGTTACGCAAGGGTCTGCTACGACCATATCTACTACGAAAAATATACACGACAAAGCCAGTGCAAGCGTACCGAATAATGCGAACGGCGGACGATATGCAAACCTACAGCTACATGTTTTTTGTGACGCGTCGACAAAAGCAATGTGCGCGACTGCGTATTGGCGTTGGTTTGATCGTAAACAAATACAAGTTGCATTCATCTCTAGTAAATGTCGGGTCGCACCGGTGAAGTATGTATCTATGCCGCGCCTAGAATTACAAGCTGCGTTAATAGGCAGTCGATTGGCTGATACAATTATCAAAGAACACAAGATAAAGCCAGGTAAAAAATACATGTGGTGCGACTCCAGTACGGTACTACATTGGATCCGCAATGACAGGCGTACATACAAAGCTTACATAGCTCATCGACTTGGCGAGATTGATGAATATACACAAATGGAAGAGTGGAGATACATACCTACTAAGTTGAATGTTGCTGATATCGCCACTCGAGAATCCTGCGATATAAACACATTACAAAATGAGTGGTTATACGGCCCATCGTTTTTAAATAAAGACGAAAGTGTATGGCTAATAGAATCGGAGACACAGCTGCCTGATGTTAGTGACGCGGACCTAGAATGCATTAATAATCTTCGCGCCAGCCAGCGCTTCGTACCTCTCGCGGTACCAGCTGTACCAGAACCACAAAAGTTCTCATCATGGCTCCGACTTCTGAGAACTACATGTGTATCATTATCCTTCATAGAAAAATGTCGAAAACGTACCTGGGACATTGACGGTGCGATGATGGAACGTGCTGAGATACTGTTGGTGAAGTACGCGCGGATCCAATCCTTCCCTGAAGACCTGGAAAACCTGAAACATAACAAAGGATTAAATAGAAAAAGTAAGCTACTCACTTTATCACCTTTTATTGATAACGATGGTATTCTTCGTGTCGGTGGCCGCATCGACGCTGCTCCTGGAATATCTCGTGACGTAAAACAACCAGTTATACTTGACGGCCGCCATCATGTTACTCACCTGATCGTGAGGCACTACCATGTAAAGGCATATCATGGATACCAAGAGATGGTCGTGAACGAGCTGAAACAGAAATACTGGATTATTCGAATCAGACCTACTGTAAAATATATTACTGCAAAATGTATGTTGTGTAGACTCAAAAGAGCACAACCACACCCACCTAGGATGGGTGACTTACCGGAAGCACGGATGGCTATTCAACAGCGTCCTTTCACCTTCACTGGCGTTGACCTGTTTGGCCCCATGGAGGTGACAATTGGCCGAAGACGAGAGAAGAGATATGGTGTTATCTTCACCTGTCTTACAGTGAGAGCTGTACATATTGAGATGGTAAGTAATCTCACTACTGATGCCCTGATCATGGCTCTCCGTCGGATGGCAGGGAGGCGAGGCTGGCCCCGCTACTTATTTTCGGATAACGGCACAAATTTGAGAGGCGCCGATAAAGAACTCAAAAGATGTATCCTAGAACTTGATGAGGATCAACTGAGTAAAGAAGCCGTGAATTACGGCATGGCAACGTCATGGACCTTTATCCCTCCCGCTAGTCCTCACTTGGGAGGGGCATGGGAGAGACTCATACGAAACATTAAGAAATCACTTGACGTTGTTCTGAAAGAAAAGGCGCCACGAGATGAAACGTTGCAAACGCTGATGATTGAAGTCGAGCAAACTTTGAACAGCCGTCCGCTTACGCACGTGACAGTTGAGCACAACACTGACGAATCACTGACCCCAAATCACTTTCTTCTGGGTACATCGTCTAGCTTACCAGTTCTTGGTACGTATGATGATTCCGATATGTACCTAAGAAAGCAGTGGCGCATCTCGCAGAAGCTAGCTGATATGTTTTGGAAGCGCTGGGTCCGTGAAGTCCTTCCGGACATGCGACCCAGAAAGAAATGGCCCGAAGAACAAAGGTTATTAAAAGTGGGAGACCTCGTACTTATCGTCGACCCTAATTCCCCCAGAAACGTATGGCCGAGAGGCATCGTACAAGAAGTAATGCCAGGTAAAGACGGCCGAGTCAGAGTCGTTGACGTGAAGACAAAGACCGGGGTGCTGCGGCGGACCGCGGCACGCGTCGCGCTTGTACCTACAAGTGATGAGTGCTGTGCCAGCACTGGGGAGGGGAATGTAAGCGACGCGTTAACATTACCGAAACAATATGCCTAAAATTCATATGTTTTTGTAAGCATTTAAAATACCTACCTATATTAAATACGGAGTGCGCGCGAGCGGGAGTGGCAATCGTTCTACAGGGGAACGCGGGGAGGCGGGGGCGCCGCGCGCGCCGCCGCCGCTGTGCCGGCCGCCGGTGGCTGGCCGAGTTAGTCGGTTTTTTATCAAGCCCACGGTAGAACGCATGTCACTCTCGCTTCGCTCATACCCTTTCAAAGTACGAAACTTGGCTTTTACTTATCCACCCTTAACACGCGTGACTCATCATACATGGACATTATTAACTCCATATGTTAGTATCGTCCTTGTAATATCAGCAAGTAATTTTCCAAGTGGATTGTGACCTTTGCATTTCTCGAACAAGTGCATAACTTTTATTATCTTGTTTCAAGAAAGACCCTTACCGTTATGAAAATAAGGTTGTTTACTGAATAGACTAGGGTGTAAGCAAATGTTTCACGGCCACTGCACTGACTGGCCTAAGGCGGTCACTGCGTTAATCAATACCCAAGTAATAGATGCTTCTGCTTATAAATTATACGCGGATAATCACAAGGGATCGTTAGTCGGTCGGTTAGCGTTGGTTTATATTTAGATTGTCCTATCGAACGAGATAGTAATCCGTTTATAATTACTATAATATTATTCCTATTTCTGAATAATTTCCATAGAAATAGGGGCTCGTTGAAAAGTTACGTGTGGTGGCTAATAATAGCACCTACCCATCTCGTCCTGTGGGTGTTGTAAAAGGTGGCTAAGGGATTAGTCGGAGAATGGGCAGCAGCGTCCTTTGAGTGCATTTAAAACTTAACTGCGATCACCAACCCGCCTGCCAAGCATGGCGATTATACCACCACCAAACCGTTGTGTGTGGTTGTGGCGATCTATGAGAGAAGCCTATGTCCAGCAGTGGACGTTTTTTCGGCTGAAATGATGATGATGAGATAAGCTACAGCCGAGTGCAAGAAGAAATTTGTAAACTTCAATCATATCAATCTATTGGAATTTAATTCTGTTAAGCCAAAATAAATAAATTGATACGTCAGACATTGTAAATTCAATTAATTAATATACGGAGTAATTAAATACATTGTCTAGGTGCTAAATAGAGCTAAAATTTGGCAGGTGCCAATCATAATAAAAGCAGATACTATTCTTATATTTAATAGAACTTCCATCGATTATGGATTTTGTACTTAAACTTCTACCAAACGTAGTTGCCTTGAGCATGGTTATGATAGGAAAGTTATAATGGCCTTGAGTAGGTACATTGTAACGTAAATTGCACTTGAAATTTCAAGCGTTTCCATGATTATTGATGTTTGATTGAGTATATATTAATGTATGATCCGATAGACGCTAACCTTGTTGCATGAAGGGCACAGTTTTGGGGTTAAGGGATTATGAGGGGAGTCAAATTATCGCGAAGCAATGTTTTGAGCAGCAGTAACAACATTCTGCGCCTACTGATCCATTAGGTAATAATAGTGATTACGATTGCTAGGTATATGAAATTCTTAAGATCTCTAAGGTCAGAGGTTCAGCAATGTATTTATTTGGAACTGACGTTGGCAGTCAGTATGCATACTACATGTAGACGGTTTTCTCGACAGCTAGGTACTGGATGTTCTCAAAAGGTGCGAGTGCGTCACCTACCTCTGCCGAAGGTATTCACCGGGCACCTTTTACCTCCACAGGGTGGGACGCGAGATTACTGCATGGTGCCACCACGTTAATGGCAACCAGGATACCGTAGCGCACGCGCTCGAGGAGTGCCCTGCCTTGGCTGCCGAGCATTGAATCCTAGTTGCTCGGATTGGGCATGTTCTCTCTCTCTCTCTGCCGGCAGTAGTGTCAGCTATGTTAGCAGAGCATGAAAATTGGAGCTTAGTAGTCTCCTTCTGTAAGAAAATCATGCTCCAGAAGGAGACCGTAAACCGGGATGGAGAGATGGCCGTGGCCTCGCATCCTATCCTATGCAGGTATGCGCCGAAACAACCGTGCCCGGTGAGCACGTGCGTCAGGTGATAGGTGACGCGCTCGCTCCTTCTGAGCCAGGCTCCAAAGAGCGGCAGGACGGCCTCGATGACGTGCTTGGTTGCAAAATGCATCCGCAGGCGATGACACCACTTTCCAAGTGCGTGCCGCCGAGCTAGCCGCCGCATCCTGTCCAACGCCCCTGGAGGCGCGCCTTCACCGCTCTGGCGGAGGGAAGATATACGTCCTCCTAACAGGTCATCAATGCATTAATTTCCGTGGTGATGCGGATAGTCATGCACGGTATTGATTGCTTACCATCAGATGACCGGCATGCCATTTTTCCCCTTTTAATATAAAACAAATCTTCAACACATATTCAAAAGTTTCAAATAATTCTGCAGGGCTCGTTGTTTTTTGCCCGCTATAATATGGGCTTCTCTTATAACTATAATTATAGCACAATACTATAATCTCAACACTACGTAAGTACTTACAACAAGGGCAACCGCTATAGCCCGCAGGTGAAAAGTCTGGATTAAAAAATTAAGCCGATCAAAAAGGCTTTCATATATAAATATTCTAAGTTTCTTACGGCATTACTTCTCACAGGTTGTAATATAGCGAAATCCTTTTCGTTGTTTACATTGACACAACGTGTAAAAGTGTCTGTTAGTAACTAGGACTACTTGAAGTTGAATTCCTCAGTTTATACAATTGGTATGCTTGAATGGCCGATATAAACATCACTATCGAGTACCAAACCGCAAACGTCCATTGCCTTACCTTATTCTTTTGCAGCCACCTAAACACCATCACTGAATATTCAGTGCGGAGTAGTACCATAATCACCACGCTTGGCAAAAGGAGTAACGGCAGCTATGATTTTATTAGCTTTTGAATTCTTAATAGCATTGACCCACATAATGTAAGTTAGTGGCCCTTTTGCATCGGTAAATACAAAGATGCACATAAACGACGGAATATTAAATTCCAATATAATAATGTTTACAATAACGCAACGTAAAAAGCTTTACGTAAAAGTTTACGTAAAGCTTTTTACGTTTACGTTTTTCAATTTAATATCGCACTACACTTTTTTCTTGGCGTGAAACAAGCATTACGTAAGTGACCGCAAAATGGCGTCTCTATTTTCTTTGCGTCCTTTGCAAGCGACATTACGTGCTTAACACTGCGGGGGGTATACAGACGATTTACTCCTTAATGTGCCGTATAATAATAAATAGGAAACAGGACTTTGAATCCAGTCTTATCTATACATCTATACAAATAAATAAATTAGTATGTACGTAACATATAACAAAAACACTATTTTTAAAAAAAAAATCTGTCTGTCTGTCCGTCTGTCTGTCTGTTTGTTCCGGGTAATCTCCGAAACGGCTGGACCGATTTTGACGGGACCTTCACTGGCAGATAGCTGATGTTATAAGGAATAACTTAGGCTACTTTTATTTTGGAAAAATAATTAGGGTTCCGCGTAAAAAATAAAACCCTTGAAATCCAATATATATATATTCTATGTCAAGTGTCTATGTCGAAGTACTCTAAATTTCTTTCAAATTAAACGCGGGTGAAACCGCGGGTCCCAGCTAGTACTATATAAATATGTACTGCATGTAGTTATGAACTTGTATAATTTTTCATAAAAATATCCTTATTAAAACGTATATACGCTTTTAGACTGCTACAATTAAAGGTGATGATACTGTGATAATAAAAAAGTTCATATATCATATCGGCCATTTATACGTCCACCGCTAAACAAAGGCCTCCCCCATAGATTTCCACAACTTTGACATTATTTTGGGGGGTCTTTGCTAATACTCACCACGCTTGGCAGGCAGGTTGGTGAGCGCAGTATGGCTACGGTTTCACAGAAGGGACGCTGCTGCCCATCCCTCTGGCTTAGAGTCCCTCAGGTGCTCTTTACGGCATCCACGGGAGGAGATGGATTGGTGCTATATTCTTAATCCAGGCACCACACGGGTAATGAAATGGCTGAAATAACGTACGACTGACTAAGATTATACTGTAAGTAAATGTGAGAGCATTATCTTCTGCTTAATTCTTACTGTATGTGTGTAATAGTCTGTCGATATAACAGATATTAAACGAAAAACGATTTCTCTTTTGCCTGAAAATTCAAATGTGTTTACATTTTTCAAGCGCCAACAAAGGTATCGATTTTCATACTTACTAAAGGTGTAATTAAAACCGAGCGCTGATGATAATAAATGATGAGTTTCTGCCACTCACACCGATACGCTTTTTTAATGATGCAAAAACAAAGTCTCTCTTCATAACGGAACATTAAATGGTCTCACGCAATATACCTATTAGAGAAAATAGGTGAAAAATATATAGTAAAGCAAAGCGGTGTGTCATTGCTGATATTAGTTATAAACACTAGCCTGTTTTTTTTAAAGAAAATAATGCTGCTCTTTTTCTTTCCGTCTGCATCATGGGTACAGTTTACAGGAACAACCAGTAGGCCATATATATATATTTATTCCGTGCGGAGATAAAATCCATATGCGATTAGCTACTTACTGACCCAAACGCGCCGTCACATGTCGACACTTGATCATAAAATAATATGTCTCTCGCTATGAAATTTAAATATGCTTGAATAAGTTTAATCTGCTGTTCTTCTAGAAATACCTGACTCATAGAATGTTCCACATAAGCGATAAAATAAATTAATTCCCTAAACGACAGGTTTTGTGTACCGATATTTTACTTAAAAGAATCATAACGCCTTGTTAATGTTATACGACAATAGAAAATAAGATGTCGTGCGATAAAATACAACTAAGGCTTTGCATAAAAGCTGTAGGTATCGTGTTCTTACACAACAAATATAGGTAGATAAATGAAAAGAGAAATTTACATGTGACTTATTCAAGATGAAAACACTATATATGGGAATAACACACACATTATTCTAGCTGGTTTGTTTTTAATTTTCATTAAGAATAAATTGTTCAAGAGATAATACTAATTTAAATAGGAATGACCTCCAACGAAATGGACAGACGACCTGGTAAAGGAAGCTGGGATTCATTAGATGTGGACGGCATGTAACTGGTCGTTGTAGAAATCTACAGGAATGGCCTTGGTTTAGCAGCGGACGTTCTTTTGCTGATAATAATGATGATGAAATAGGAATGTTCGCAGGGGAATTTTTCGAGAGCGTTAAAAGAGACGATCTGCAATAGATTTGAGAAGGAACAAATATGATGGATACCAGGTTCCTTCAACGAAGCATAAATATCGCTTACACTGGATAACGTCACACAATATTCCGAAGCATACTTTATTATATCGTATTCGTGTATGTATTTTACTTAAACTAGATTGGTAAATTAAATATTGATGCTTTAAACTACTTTTCACCTTCAAAGGCAGGTAAAGTTTCTAGAACTTTCAAATGTTTTAAAATTTTATTTTCAAAAATAAATGTTATGATTTCAAATATTCTTTACAGTAATTAAAACTAAGTAACAAGTTTTATAGAACCAAAATAATTTAAAACATGAATCCAGAGCCAATCCTTTTTAAAACCGTAGAACTTTTATTCACATTAATAAATTCAAATTAAACGATTTAAAACGTAAGTATTTCGAATATTTCTATTTCAGATTTAAAGTAACGTATTCTATTTAATATTTAAATAGTGTTTGGGTAATTTCAAATCCAGTGACTAATTGCTTCAAAAATAATGCTGATCTATTAACGGCTCACAATTAACACTTTTTGTGGAATATAATACTTTTGCAATTTCTAGCTCTATAAAACTGGCAGTGCCAAATGGGCAAAATAAAATAAAAAAGCTCAATATTTGTAGCTTTTTTGTTGCTAATAAGTTGCTAAAATACCGATTTTGTGCTCCAACCGATTCCGAGAAATAGACATTAATGCCAGCTTTACATAAAGATAGCAAGGAACATAGCTACATTTTAAATAATCGGAACAACAAAGAGGCCGAAATTTGTTGCTAATTTGTTGCTGTACGAAACTATAAAAAAAATGGCTTAGTAAAATGTATACAAGTCATGCCAGCTTAACTCTCGATTTCACCGCAATAGATAAATTATTTGATATTGTTGAAGTATGAAACCAATCAAATAAGCAATGAGGAGATAGGAGAACTAAAGTTCACCAGTGGGCGGCTCTAGTGTGATCATACGAGGACCTGGAGCCTCCCTTAGGTGCCGAAGATGACCGCCCCAGTGGTTTTAGCCGTTTTATTACTTTAAAATTTGGCATACTATCAAAATGTATATCGATTTCATTGTTACAAGAACATGCTCTATTATAAGTGAACATCGTTCGGTTGAGAGGGGCATGTTGGCCTAGATTTGTACGTCTTATTCTAACAAAAATCTTTTTAATTGTTTTCTTTGACCAAACATGCCACTGACGGATACCTCTTGATTTATTTTGTTGAGAAGATCAGAAGTTGATATAATTCCGTTAGCAATTTTGTATAACGGGCATAGATCAATAAGTGGCCTACGTTTTTTCAATGAGGCCAAATCAAAGTAACTAAGTCGCTGTACATAGTCAGCTTTGTAAGGACATCGATGGTCTTTAAATCTCAAATGTCTTGTGATTTTTTGTTGTATGCGTTCAATACGGGTTATGTGGATGCCATATACTGGGTTACAAACGGGTGGTGCATATTCGACAAGACTGCGTACAAAGGAGTTATACAGCACCTTTAACGCAAGCGTTCCCCTAAACTCTTTGCCCACTCTCTTAGTAAATCCTATCATTTTATTAGCATTTTTAATTGTATTGTTTATAAATGAGAGATCGTTGCTTTTACTACTTCTAAGTCTCGTATGGTTTTAACCTGTTCCAATGTAGAATGTGGTGTTTTCTCAGCGTAAATGTATTGTAGTGATTTTTCGTAGCATTTAAAATCATTCTGTTTGCAAAACTCAAATTTTGCCGAGAGCCTAGATCAAACTGAAGTAGAGCTACGTCTTCCTAGGTATTAATTTGACGATATATTTTGAAGTCATCTGCATATAAGGAGCACTGGCTGTTTTGAAACATGATTTGTGTCCCTTTCCGAGTTTCAAATTGCCTCACCACCAAACATAATAATCGTTTTACCAGTACCCATAGCCATACAACGTTACACACAGCCACACAAACAAATTCATTTTCTCATTTATAACATTATTATTATTACAGATAGTTAAAATGATAATATTCATTCATTGACGGCACGGTTGGTGCAGTGGTTGATACAGTGGGCTGCTGCGCTCCGGGTTGTGGGTTCGATTCCCGTACGGAACAAATATTTGTATGATCTGCAGTTGTTCCGGGTCTGGGTGTATTGTGTGTGGAATTTATGTTTGTAAACGCACCCACGACACAGGAGAAATAATAGTGTAGGGCAACGTTTAAAAAAAAAACGCACTGCTGTTTCGTTTGATAGTACAATCTGAAAATAAGCCAATGCTAAACGATCTCTTGTGATTATCTCTCTTCTGCTACTTGGGTATTGATTAACGCAGTGACGATCTAGAGCAGTCAGTGCAGTGGCCGTGATCATATGCTTACACCCTTGTCCATCCAGTAAACAGCCTTATTTTCATAAAGGTAAAGGGTTTTCTTAAAAGAAGATAAGGAATGTTATGCACTTGTTGGAGAAATGTAAAGGTGACCATCCTCTTGGAAAATTGCTTGCTGATAATAAAGGGACGATGCTGGCTGGCGTAAGGGAATGTTAATGTTCATTTATGATGAGTCACGCGAATTTCACACATGATATCGCCATCGCACAGTGAATTTAAAATTTATGCGCATATTTTCAGATGCGATGTCATATTAATGTGAATAATTTGTTATTCGTAATTGCTGGGGTTGAGTCCGTCTGATATAAATAAGGACGATCGTTTATGCCGCGGGAATGGACAAAGTTTTTTTTGTTGGGTTTTGATGATATGGTTTTTTGTAGACTTTTTGTGACACTTTCTTATTGGTGTGTAAGAGAAAAATGTATACAATACCGATTCTGATTTAAATTCGATTTCGAAATTTTTGCTTGTCGATAGGACTGCTTCAGCTAAAACATAAATATTTTTTTAACAATTCAAATTCAATTGAATCATCTCTTCTATTAATCTTTTTTTTATCAGGTTATATTTTACCGCATCATTAGTAACCGGGTCGCAAGCATGGGTACCAAGTATGAGGTTCTAGGTTTAAACCCTATTCAGAGCAAATACGAGATATACGCAATGTTCTTAATTAAAAAAAAAATCGAAAAAAAAGCCGTTCAGTACATAATAATGTTTATCTATTTTTTGGGTATATGTTATCATCTATTTTGTTGTGGCTGATCTTCTTTTTTTCTTTCATTCAGACTCACCATTATTACGTTTCCTGTTCGCTCGACCAAAAGCTACCCCCTCTTTATACTTACTTATTTTTAGACTCACGATGCGTAGCTTGTAGACATGGCTCTGATTTGATACAATTTTTGCCGTTACTATTCCAACGCCCAACTATCTCTAAAAGAGAAAAACTTTGAGGTTATCTCCGAGCAAATTACATTCATTTGAAAAAGTCACCTTCATTCAGTACTAAATATGTCCGGAACGTCAATCTATCTATCTATCTAACGGCCGAATGAAGTCCACTGCTGGACACAGGCCTCCCCCAAAGATCACCACAACGACCGATATGGATGTGATGTGGGCTCATTGGGGGGTTTTGCCATAATCGCCACGCTTGGCAGGCGGGTTGGCGATCGCAGTTGAGTTGTTAATGTACTCGAAGGACGCTGCTGCCCATCCTCCGGCCAATCCCTTAGTCGACTTTTACGACACCCACGGGAGGAGATGGGGTGGTGGCATTCTGAGCCGGCACCACACGGCGAGCCGGCACCACACGGCTACGCCGCCAATACATAGATCAATTTGTAATTTGTAAAGAAAACCCTTAGTGAGTTCCGAGCAGCAATCGAATCGGTTCCGACAGGGAAATGTACAAAATGTCATATCGACGATGTTGTTGATCATCTAAAGATACAAGCAAGTCTGGGGATTCTGTGAAAAAATTTGATATCAGTAAACGGCATGCCATGTCTTGATGTGTTTCGAAATTGTTAGGCACTAACGACAATTCCGAACGCAGCTATGGCAACACTAGGGATTTCTTCCTGTCAGCCATTTTTGTACTTAACGCATTAATTAGAAATATGATTGTCACGCATATACTGGATGTAGCTTAAATATGATATGATTTAAAAAGAGTAACCATGGAGTTTCTTGCCCGTTCTTCTCCATAGGAAATCTACATCTTGGAACGCGGCAATTAAAGTCTCGACGATTCATAAGTGCCTGTATATGGTTTACATGAATAAAAATATTTTTTATCTTTTATCTTTTTATCTAATAATAAAACAAGTGAAATCTTATAAGTGCAAATTTATTACGAGCAAATACACAACAGAAATTGTTGCGGAAAATCATTAGAAAAGTACACCGATACATATTTGTTAATATGCTTTTGTATAAGCGACACTCACCGAGCAGGGGTTGAGACGGCAATAGGCCAATGACTATTTCGTGTGGTTCCCGGCAAAGAATAGACCTCCCCTCTCCTCCCATGAGTGTCGTAAAAGATCTGATATCAAGAGGAGGGACGCGCTGATGTATGAGGCCAATGGAGAAGGCGTCGAATTTATACTAGTCTGGTTCATAAAATTTAACCACTCTACATAAAAATCGTTTAGTCACAGAGGGTTGTTAACAAAGTACTTTACAATGAATTCTATTGATGTTACGATATCGACGTAGCTGCTGCACTGAGATTATGACAGATTCTTTTTGTACATTTTTTATACTTTGGTAAAACACAATTTCTAAATGACGTTAAATACCAGAATAAATTTAAAAGATTTAGAAAGAAAGAAAGACAGCAAAAATGGTTTATTACATTTACAATATTTTATACATAACAAACCAATTAACAGTAATTTTTTACATTTTAAACATCAGTGCCAAAGTCGGCCAATACTTCAACATTTTGTTAGGTGGTAGTACAGTAGCACTGGTCGCTGATTAACGCTGGTTTTCAGCTGCGAGTGCCTACACTCAAAGACATCGCAGCAGATTTTTTTTAAATATTGCGTTGTTTGCATTTTCAAACAGATTAGGTAATATAAACAATTTAAATGTATGACTTTAAATTGAAACGTAGGACTCACATCCGCTTCAAATGAAATAGTATTCTGCAAATCAAATTGAAGTTTTTATTATTTATAACTTCAAAATGCTAGCAAATATTTTAGTTTATTAAAGTTATTAAGTGTATTAAATTGTCAAAATTTAAAACTAGAATCTAGTCCGAAAAAAATAAAGTTTCATAATATACAACACGATTTAATCGCAGCAATTTCTTCCAATTCCCAGCTAATCAAAAGTTTCGTAGCGTGAGCATTGAAAACGGAAATTTCTAGGTTTGGACGCACGTCACTGCATTCTACTTCTTATCACGTGGCGGTGAAATACGTGAAGTATATTCGGAATTGATTGTCGGCTTTATTCGCGAACCGTTCTATAAGTCCTGATATTGATTCCGACTATCTATATTACAGTTTATGAGTTTGCTGGAAACGTACTCGTAGCATGGAATCCACCGCTACGAACAATTTCGTAGCAGGAGGTATTGTCATTGAAAAATAATTTGTTAGGATTGGCTAGATGCAATATCGCTTATATTTTGTGTAGTGTCTGGATTTAGAATATAGCACCTCTTCGTCTGCTCCCGTGCATGTAGTAAAATGTGACTAAGTGACTCTGAACTAGAGGGATGGCCAGTAGCGTCTGTTCCGTGGGACAGTAACCATACTGCGCTCACCAACCCGACTGCCGAACGTGGTGAGTACTGGCAAATTTCCCCCAATCACGACACAAACAAACAACTGGCCCCCGTGTAACGGGATGTTGTGGAAATCTATAGAGGAGGCCTTTGTTCAGCAGTGGACGTCCTTCGGTTGATATGATGATGAATATCGCTTAAACATAAGTTGCACATCTCATGGAAGTAAGGCGTACAATCATTATAATTACATCATATGCGTTAATTCGTGTGCAAATACTTGCGTAAGTTTTTAGGCTCTTAATTTTTTGATAAACATATTACAATTGTTTAGTGGAATATAATATATCGTATAAACAAAACCAAGTGCGTGCATCCAAGCTATTTTAATACATTATCTTTTATGAGCAGCGACGAAAAATTAATATATGAGAAGCTGTAATCCTGTCCCCGATTTCGGGTTAAATTCGCTGGGCGATAATTATTGTCAGTCTGGTAAAATAATGTGCTAGTCTAGAACCCAAAATCTAATATCTGATAATTAGGAATAATCGGATTATCTTTATTTTTATATCATATTTTTATATCATATGTTTATAATTTTATTAATTCGTCAGACGATTATTTTCACCAGTTACCGTGCTTGTGGATCAATTAGTATTTCAATGATTAATTCAAGACAGAATATGTTAGTTCAGGTTACCAGTCACACATTACATTTTTATTATGCTCATCATTATGCGTTATTGCTACACTATAATGAAATGTTAAAAGAAAATATAGGAGGTTTTGCTTCGCCTTCTTATCCTAAAACGCTATTACTGTAATCAATTAAAATTTATTATTTTAATCAAGTAAAACAAGTTATGAAAATTTTAAAATAATTTATTAAATTATTGGCAAATATTATCAAAGCCATAATATACACATTTTATTAGAACAACGAGTTTATTGTTATCAAGATGGTGTCTGCAGCGAAAATACGCGTTCATGGGATGCAAGTAAAGAGATTTAAATCTTTGGATGCAAGATGATAACTGGATTATAAAGGACAAAATCAAGAGTATCGGGGCCTGATAAAGTTATATCAACCTATAGGAGAGTATTCAACAGAATTTTAACAAGAGGAAACAACTTGATGGAATCAGATACACGAAGTACAAGCAAATGGAAAAAAATCGTTTGGTACAGTTCATGAAAGAGCAAAATTGGATTTCTGGGGTGGAAGGCCTGGTGACCTGAGATACAGGCTTCAGCTTAGTTTAGGCACCAGTCTCCCACAGTAAATTTGAATAATACTGTAACTTTTATTGTGGTGAGAAATAAACAAATAAATAAATAACAATTACAGTAATGGCGTTTGACACATCACATTGAAGTGTTTTCTCGTGTAAGGTAAAGAGTTTCGTCTTTGCGCCATACTTAATGCCATATTTTAAATTACATATTTAAGTACATTTTAAGGTTCCGAACGTCCAAATAAAAAAACGGCAGAACCTTTATTGGATCACTCGTGTGTCTGTCTGCCATTGCCATTTTGCTCCAAATCTACGTAACGTAAATAAATGAATTCTGAATATCTTTTGGAGAGCAGATTACAAAAATTTAAGAATTAAGTTTCGCAATTTGTAGCGTGTAATATATGAAATGGAAGCGCTTGTAGTGATGGTCTCAAATATATTTTATTTATGTAATCATTTTAAATTAAATAGTTTGAAGCTATTTAAGAAAATAGATGGAAATTGACCATGCCCCTCCCTTATCTCAGAAAATACTGAGCCCAAAATGATGAAAAATATATAGAAACGAGTTCTTTACTTATGGATTACAGCAAAATCTATAAGAAATCTTTAGTATTAAAATAACATGGGAAATCTTACAATGTTGTGGTTACAAACTTACATTTGCAGTTCATTTCCCATGCATATCGCATGGGAAATGTTTTTCAACTACAATGTTAAGTTTGAAGTTTAAATATTGGTACAAGACAGAATTCAATAATAGACACTATATTCAGCAATGTAGCTACGATCCGGTACAATACATACTTTTTTTAGTTCATTCATTCATTCATATCGGCCATAGATTTCACAACTGTGTCATCATTTTGGGGGGGTATTTGCCTCTACCTTTACTCACCACGCTTGGCAGGCGGGTTGGTGAGCGCAGTATGGCTACCGCTTCACAGAAGAGACGCTGCTGCCCATCCCTCTGGTTTAGATTCCCTTAGTCGCCTTTTACGACATCCACGGGAGGAAATGGAGTGGTGCTATATTCTTAATTCGGACACCACACGGATTTTTTAGTTACCACAAACAAATTGGGTCAGATTAAAAAAACACGGTAGTTAACATATTCATCGTACTCTCTCCGCGAGTTCAACTTGCACTTGCACAGTTTTTGTTAGCTATAAGTACAATGTAAATTCGAGTATTTCTGAGCCTAGTGTCGCGTGCCCTAACTGAATTAGCGACCACGAAGCGACGGAACCGCCGCAATGAATTATTTATCGTGTGTTTTGTACCTTCGCATCTGTAAATAAAGCCGTTTTAATATTTTTTTCTGGTAAAGAAACAGGTGACTATGTGGTAAGACAAAGTGTTCCTGATTTATCATATACCAATATATTATATATATTGATGGAACGGTTGGTGCAGTGGCTGATACAGTCGACTGCTGCGCCCCGGATCGTGGGTTCGATTCCCGCACGGAACAAATATTTGTATGATCTGCAGGTAGTTGTTCCGGGTGTGGGTGTATTGTGTGTGAAATTTGTGTCTGTAAACGCACCTACGACACAGGATAAATCCAAGTGTGGGGCAATGTTTAAAAAAAAAAAGTATTTTCCTTTTTCGAGTGGTTTCCGGATTAAGAATATAGCACCACTCCATCTCCTCTAATGGAAAAAGCCGACTAAGGTACTCTAAACCATAGGGATGGGCAGCAGCGTCCCTTCCGTGGCACAGCAGCTATTCTGCGCTCACCAACCCGCTTGCCAAGCGTAGCGAGCACTGACAAATTTCACCCAAAATGTAACCGGTCGTTTATGGGGGAGGCCTTTGTTCAGCAGTGGATATCGTTAGCCTGATATGATGATAGGCAGAGTTCACACCAAATCTATGTAGTTGGTGACTGTGAGCAAGCTCGTTGTGAGTCCTAGTTAGAACGTAAAATCAGACTACATTTTCTGATGCCATTAAACGTAGCGTAATAGCTTCTAACTATCCGGAATGACTTACGATGACTAATGACGATGGAGTTGTTAGTAGCACAATCGTGCCCGACAGATTTATATGCTCTCCGAGATTGCAATAATCACTAAATGTGAGAACCGGTGTTTTATCTTAGTATGTTGTTTTAGCACTAAAATAGATATTGAAATACGCGATCCACTTTATAAACCGTAAAGCGGTAATAACCCAATGGTCAAGGGTATGGACTGCCAATCGAGAGGTTATGATTTTGAATGCCATCTAACCATTATATGTACTCGTGATTATCATAAACCAACTCAAAGCAAAATTTAAAGCATGTTTAATTTAGCTGGCGGGGTTAGCAAAAAAGCAACGTGACAAGCACATTGATTAAATAATTGGTAACCCTAGAATTCTCATGTGTCGTGAGTACAGTTTACAGATATAAATGCCACATGCACAAACACCCGGAACCGGAACAACTAGACGTAGGCCATACAAGCTAGAAATCTCTGAAAGTAAATTTTGAGTTTTCCAACTAGATTCAGCTGATGTTGTGATGTGACGTTTAATAAAATATAGATGCTAATAGTTTTGCGTCCCGAGCCATTACTCGATTTTATTTAAAATTGACATCCAGCCTTAAGGCGTCAAGCCTTGAGAATTAAAGAGGATCATTTTATAGTGTTTCAAGTACTTTTTACCTACATAATATTTATACTCCATTAAGAGGAGAATCCGACTGACTGGCTCATTTACTGCTACAGAAGCAGGGCTTAAACCCCTGATCGTGTTGAATTGAATTAATTTCGAATTAATTACAGGTGCAAAACCAAGTAGTAAGATTCAATATGAAGCTACTTGTAACTTATAATCATCATTTCGGCCGAATGAAGTCCACTGCTGGACACAGGCCTCCCCCGAAGATCACCACAACCACCGATATGGATGTGTTGTGAGCTCATTGGGGGGATTAGCCATAATCGCCACGCTTGGTAAACGGGTTGGCGATCGCAGTTGAGTTTTTAATGTACTTGAAGGACGCTGCTGCACATCCTCCGGCTAATCCCTTATTCGACTTTTACGACACCCACGGGAGGAGATGGGGTGGTGGTATTCTGAGCCAGCACCACACGGTAGGAAAGAGACGTAAACATAACATAATAATTACATAGACCACACTACACGTTAACTAAACCCGGGAAGATGTTTTTTTTTTTTTTAATAAAAACATTGTTTCACAACAACTACCTGCAGATCATACAAATATTGTTCCGTGTGGGAATCGAACCCACAACCTGGAGCACAGCAGGCGACTGTATCAGTCACTGCACCAACTGTGTCTTTGATTTAGAAAATTTATTAGGTGAATTGGGAAGACTTTCTGTATTACTGCAACATTTCCGTAATTACTTAAAAAAAACCCTGATCTTCCTCAATTCCAGCGATCTCCGTAAACGCTTTAAAAAAACCACACAGATACATAGCATTATACTTTTTATTCTTATAGATAAGTTCAAGGTCCGTTTTAACGATCGCCACTATTTGCCTCATATGCTAATAGTTTTTTATACATTCAGTATTATATACTTACTGAAAAACGTAAAAGCAAATAAAATTAAACATTTCTCTCACAAAACTTTCACCGCACTATCCATGTGTAATGTTGTTCAGTGACACTCAGACACTATTCAGTCGGTAACAACTTGCGCATACTAGTGACTTGAGTGCTAATACATTTGTATTGCGACGTCGACCGCACTCTACATACAGATGTACTTGTTACTTACGGGGTGATTCGTAGCCCGCATTATTTACTTAAGGATGTAGAAGATTGAACAAAGTGGAAGACTCGAAATGCGGAACTTAGTTATATTGCTATAATATTAAGCAGAATATTTTAAGCAACAAACCCAATTAAGGAAAGTAGTAAGTCCAGTAGGATGCTGCACTAAATGCGAATCTATACTAGTGAGCAAGCTGTCTTTCTCTATATAGTATACAGGGTGTCCAGTAAGTAGCACGACATACTGGGGTGAGAGCTTGGGTCAATACCTACCAAAAAAACACAATATTTGTTCTTCAAAATCTTACGGATTTACAGTAGTACAAAATTTTTCGAGAAGAAAATTGTACTGTGAAAATTTAAATAAAAATTGTATTCCTTGAAAACATTTTAGTTTTTAATAGAATAAAGACTTATCCATGAGTGAAGTAACTATTCACAGTTTGAGGTAAAAAAAAACTAGAAAAGGAATTTTTCATTACGAGATGCTTAAAAATCTGTGTCAAGGTAGAGATTTTTCGATATTTCGGAAAATTTTGTCTCACCCCCTGCAGTATGTCGTGCTATTTACTGGAAACCCTGTATATACAGATGCACGTTGACGCCCTGTACCAGATGTTATACGCTAATAAGGATGCTATTGTTTAATACCAATCTTGATATGCCTGGCGAATGTACGAAAAGAGGTTATGATGATGATAAAGAAGAAAAAATTACAAGTTGGATGCTTGTGATGGTCAGGAGATGGTTAAAGAAAATGACTCTGTCTGTTCACTGACGACTGTCTGATACCGAATTTTTTCTGAAGGTGTACTGGGCCCAAGAGTTGAAATTATGCTACGTACTCAGAACAAGCAAATGTTAGCCTCTAATAAGTAGGTAAGTACTTGTAAAGCGTACATTTATTACATAAAAAATATTTGTATTAATAATAGTAAAAATCCTATTCCCAAAAATCGAAAAAGAATAATTACATAGACAATGATAAATTAAAAGAAGTAGATATGTTACATGAGCGCCAAAAGCAAGAACCAAAACCCCCAATTGTAGCACTCAGTTCGCCCAAGACAGGACAACGAGCACACACTGTCACAATCTGTATTGTTTTATTAATTAAGTACTAGCAATGTCGTCGTGCGTATAGAAAATGCAGAAATTATCGAGCAAAAATAAATAAAGAACAAGGGATCTCATACGTTGCCGTGTTGTGCCGGTTACGAATAGCACTACTAGTGAGTACTAGTGAGTAAGGCGCGCGGTACCGAACGGTCGCAACGTCTGTGATTATTTGAATAATAAATGTAGGAAAATGTCTTCTAATGTGGTAAAATGTGTGAATTGCAATGTGGTTATCAATGAAGTTCTAGCATTCATTTGTAATAAACTGGACATAATGGACGAAGAGAGTCTAAGTCGCATTTGTGTAAGTGCTTTCTCGGACAGTGAGATTGTGCAAGCAAAAAACCTGTTGTTTGATGCAATCACAACAAAAAAGCGCAACATAAAAAGGAAGAGAGATGGAAAAAAGCTTCGTGAGATTGATGATATCATCTGCCTGCTGCAAGTTACACATCCTGATGAAAGACCAGTTTTTGTGGCAAAAGACTTACAAAAACTACCCCCCGTTCTCTTTGATCACATTGATGTTACAAAGTTACTTAAGGATTTGACGAAGATGAAAAGTGAAATCGAGGAAATAAAAGTGCAATATGCGAGTGTGAGTGAAATAGAATCCATCAAGTTTGATGTGGAAGGATTAAAAAAGGTAGCTAGTTCAAAAAGTCCTAACTATGTGAATACAAAGCGAGGTGGCGGAGTGTTACAGACGGACAGCTTTGATTACGATAGTGGGTTAATGAGATTACAACATAGTCCGGTAATAAATGAGGATCCATCTAAATACTATCCCACACCTACAGCGGAAAACACTGATTCTCCTACCCGCCGCTTGTCATTATCAGCTGATTATAATATGCCTAAGCATAACTCGAAGGTTGAAGATAGTCGTAGTCGACTAGAGCGCGTAACCGGTTTTGGCCAGTCAGCGCACACCAATAACGATAGTGCGACCGAACTTATAACCGAGGTAAACACAACAGTCAGCCAAATGAGATACACTGACGCCCCGGTTGTCGAACCAATTTTAGAGCCAAAAATAAAAACAGTTGCTGAAATTGTGCGTGAGGGCGAGTGGACCTTAGTACAAAATAAGAAGAGGAAAAGCCGGTTTGTGGGAAATAAAGGAAAAGCAATCTTGGATTCACAAGGAAAATTTAAGGCAGTTAATGAAATAATCACTATGTATATTTACAATGTTGACAAAGAAGTTACAGACCATGATATTACAGAGTATATACAAAATAAAGCCAAAATACATGTCGATATAGAAAAAATGACGATGAAAGTGTCAAAAAAATATGATGCATACAAGATATTTGTACCAAAACATAAATTGGAATTCCTCATGGATGCCGACTTTTGGCCAGAAGATATATCGTATCGCAAATTCTTTGAATTTTCTAAGAAGAAAACAGGCAGAGAAAATGCTCTGAAAATTGATAGTATCAAAAAATCTTAATGGATAATACAACTAAATTGGTAACATTTAATTGTAAAAGTATTACAAGATCGGTGGACTGCGTGAAGCGACTGTGTGTAGCGGGTGACGTTATTGCGCTCCAAGAAACGTGGCTTTTGCCCCATGATATTGCTTTTTTGGGGCAAATAGATGACGAGTTCTCTTTCACTGGGAATTCAGCAGTGGACACTTCTACTGGTGTACTTAGAGGCAGGCCACATGGAGGAGTAGCCTTACTGTGGAAAAAAAGCCTATTTTCATCGGTTACGGTGATACATTGTAATAGCGATCGCCTCGTAGCAATTAACGTCGTGTCTCGGGATCGTTCTATGATAATATTCTCTGTGTATATGCCAACAGATTCAAGTGATAATCTTATTGAGTTCACAGATTGTCTCAGTGAAATGAATGCAATAATAGAAAATAGTAATGTGCAATCTGTGATTATGTTAGGTGATTTTAATGCGCACCCAGGTGAGCTATTCGATATCGAATTGAGGAATTTCTGTGAGGAGCAGCGTTGGTCATGTGCGGACTTGGACTTACTGCCGCGAGGTACGTACACATATGTGAGTGACGCCCATGGGTGCTGTCGCTGGCTCGACCACTGTGTAGTGACAGAGGCCGCAAGGCGACTGCTAGTTAGTGCTACAGTGCTATATAACACATACTGGTCGGATCACATGCCAATACAATTCGAGTGCAATTTCAGCTTGTTGAGTCCTACAGTGGTTAAGCCAACTTATGTCAACAATAAAGTGAAATGGGGCGAGCGGGACGCTTGTGAAATAATGAATTACCATGAAACGTGTCATGTGAAACTAAGAAATATAGATTTTCCAAAAGAATTTAGAGAATGCGCTAACGGAATGTGTGCAGATAGCAGCCACAAAGTTTTGCTAGATCATTTGTATAGTGATATCGTGTGTATACTTTCAGAAGCGTCCCAGTGTACTAGTAATGTGGGAGGGGGTGTAAAAAGACGTAAACGTGTAATTGGGTGGAACAAGCATGTTAAGCAGGCTCATGGGGAGGCTCGACTTGCTTTTCAAGTTTGGAACATGTATGATAAACCGACATCGGGATCTTTATATGAAAAAATGAATGAGACAAGAAAAAACTTTAAATCTAAATTAAAATGGTGCCAGAATAATCAAAACCAAATCAAAATGGATATCATAGCGGGGCACCATTCAACAAAAAAATTTAGTAAGTTCTGGAAGAATACAAATAGGCTAAATCCTAAGCCGAGTCTCCCAGTGAGTGTGGCGGGACAACATGACCCTACTGCCATAGCAAATGCTTTTGTAAATAGTTTTAAGGTACAGTCTCCTCTTGGTCGGGCATCGCAGGAGATCGATGCTGGACATCGCTCCGGGACGGTGAGTGTTAGGTTTTCGACCGAGGATGTCACTTCTGTGATTAAGAACATGGGAAACGGAAAATCTCCAGGACACGATTATCTTGGTATTGAGCACCTGCAACATGCTGGAGTTCACCTCCCGAGGGTTCTGGCATTTTTTTATTCTCTCTGCCTTAGTCACTCTCACCTTCCCGAAGATCTTATCAAAACTATAGTCGTGCCAATTATTAAAGATAAGACAGGTGACACTTCAGATCTTACGAACTATAGGCCTATATCGCTTGCTACTGTCATGGCCAAGGTGCTGGACGGTCTACTTGATAGACATATGGCAAATCGCATTGATTTGCATGATGCACAGTTTGGATTTAGACCACATTTGTCAACAGAAAGTGCCGTACTGTCTCTTAAACATACGGTTCAGTATTATACGTCTAGAAAAACTCCTGTGAATGCGTGTTTCCTGGACATATCCAAAGCGTTCGACCTGGTGTCATATGAATTGCTATGGCAGAAGCTTGCGGATGAAACAGAAGTGGCCGATGAAGTAGTTTATTTACTAAGATACTGGTACAATAATCAGACCAATCGTGTTCGGTGGGCAGGCTCATTCTCGGATATCTACAGGCTGGAGTGCGGGGTGAGACAGGGTGGCCTAACTTCCCCACGCCTCTTTAGCCTGTACATTAACCGGTTGATCATTGAACTCAGCAACACCTATCTAGGCTGTCACGTGGATGGCGTATGCGTTAACAATATTAGTTACGCAGATGATATGGTGTTGCTGAGTCCATCGATAAATGCTATGATGAGACTGCTTCAAGTGTGTGAAGAATATGCGGAGGCTCATGGGCTCAGATACAATGTTAAGAAGAGTGAATTACTTGTATTTAAAGCTGGTGCTAAATTCTACCCTAATGGACCCCAGGTTAAACTTTGCGGGATTCCTCTAAAGCAGGTCACAAAATTCAAGTATCTGGGCCACTGGGTTACCGAAGATCTACGTGATAATGTAGATATTGAACGTGAGCGCAGAGCGTTGTCTGTTCGATGCAATATGTTGTTCCGCAGGTTTGCGCGATGTACAAAACATGTAAAGGTTACGCTATTTAAAGCTTACTGTCAGTCCTTTTACACGTGCAGCCTGTGGGTGGACTATACGCAGAGGGCATACAGCGCTCTGCGCGTTCAATACAATAATGCTTTCAGAGTGCTGATGGGGCTACCCCGCTACTGCAGTGCGTCTACAATGTTCACAGAGGCGCGAATTGACGGGTTCAACGCCATTATGCGTAAGCGACGCGCGTCCATTTTGCATAGGGTACGAATCAGTCCCAACGGCATTCTAGGCACTATAGCGGACAGATGGGATAGCCCGATAGTGGGACATTGGATGCGTCTGCACACTCCGGTGGTGTAAATGATAAGTTTTAGAGTTATACGGCCGAATACTCGGACGCCATTTGGCGTTGGGTCCCCGCTTAAACAGTTTGAGCCTCCCGGTTTTGTACCAAAAACAGGTTTCTCGAATGGTTGAGACTTAGCGTTGAGTGGCGTTTGAGTATTCGGCTGAAAATTAGGTGGTTCTAGAGTAAGTACTAACATTAGTTTTTAGGTGAATGTTTGCCGTGTGGTGCCGGCTCAGAATGCCACCACCCCATTTCATCCCGTGGGTGTCGTAAAAGTCGACTAAGGGATTAGCCGGAAGATGGGCAGCAGCGTCCTTCGTGTACATTAACAACTCAACTGCGATCGCCAACCCGTCTGCCAAGCGTGGCGATTATGGCAAAACCCCCCAATGAGCACACAACACACCGATATCGGCCGTTGTGGTGATCTTTGGGGGAGGCCTGTGTCCAGCAGTGGACTCCATTCGGCCGCAATGATGATTATGATGATGAATGTTTGTATACTAACAATAATGGACTTTAGTCTGAAATATAAAATAAATTAAACTACTGTAAATCCGTAAGATTTTGCTGAACATATATTGTGTTTTTTTGGTAGGTATTGACCCAAGCTCTCACCCCCTGCAGTATGTCGTGCTATTTATTGGACAACCTGTATATATGTGGATTCTCAGTCACATCTGGTTCTCAGTCTAGCCCAGATTAGACATCGAAGATTGAGCTGCCTTCTTTAGATCTGTTAGAAACTAGAGTGTATGATTGTAATTTAGTAGAAAATATGATATAGGTGTAATAAGGTAATGTACTTACGAGTGTAGCATATTCAGCCCGGAAAGCAAAAGCGGGTACTTAATCATACGTCAGCTCACAGCTGTGATTTGTGATGAACGGTGGCGTTGCATTTAACATTTCCACTCCATCGATAACTCATGTCCGATTTGCTAGCGGCGGCATCTGTCACTCGTCGGTATTTTTTACATATTCTGAAATATGTGTCATTTTATATCCGTGTTTTTGGCTTCATGTTGTTTGATGCAGTAAAGTAAAAACTCAGCAAATAAAGTTACGTATACTTTATATTAATTTCGTTATATTTTAATGTTGTGGTGGCCCAGAGGATATTTTAAATTCATCATCATCATTTCGGCCGAATAAAGTCCACTGCTGGACTTAGGCCTCTCCCAAAGATCGCCACAACGACCGATATGGGTGTGTTGTGTGCTCCTGGGGGGGTATATGTATTGCCATAATCGCAACGCTTGGCAGACAGGTTGGCGACCGCCGTTCAGTTGTTAATGTACTCGAAGGACGCTGCTGCCCATCCTCCGGCTAATCCCATAGTCGCCTTTTACAGCACCCACAGGATGAGATGGGTTAGTGCTATTCGTAACCGGCACCACACGGCTAATTAAATCATTTTAAATTAACGTCGTAATATTTGATATTCAAATCGTAGTGGTCCGAAAGTTTACTGACTCAATTCTTAAGCACTGAGTTGTGAGTTCAAAACATGTACCAGTCTGACTTTTTCACTGTCAGCATATGTACTTTCTTCGTTAATTTAAGACAACACAGACTTATCGTGGACTGACTTAAGGAAAACATGGTGAGGAAACCTGGGTCTTAATGGTCCGGAATCGACATGCAGTGAGCAAGCGTGGTGATCAAAGTTTCTTCCTCTTTTCTATGAGAAGCGGCCTTTGCTCTGCAGCGGTAGAGTTACAGGCTGAGAATATTATAATTTAAATGATAATATGCTAAGCGATCACTGATCATCAGTTTTCTACGAGAAGCGACTGCCACCTGACCTCTGTAGCTCAACGACTGGAGTACACAGACATCCTTAGATTTAGACTGGTTGTCAGAATTTCTGGCTTCTGACTTTCCGTAACGACTGTTGTGTATATTCATATTATGACAGTGTTAACCGACTGCTTACCGTGCTCTTCAACTGCGGTCGCACAGTTGAACCTCGCACAGCAATCGTCCCGCATAAGTCTATGAACCTCTGCTTTGTTGAAGTTCCATTGTTGTTGACCCTCACTGATTAATGTATGTGGCGGCCCGAATCCGTCAACATCCGCTCCGAACCGCACAGTGGCAGAACGTTGGATGACATGCATCCACAGGCACTAGTGCCTCATCCACCCCGTACACTGCTATCGACGTTCAATTTGCAACATGGTTTATCTGCAACAATTCGCAGAAGGCTTGAAAATATTCAAAAAAATTACAACTTTGTCATTAGACGAATGAAGTTAAAATCCCCTGCTTCTAGAATAGATATAATACACCATTGTTCTACAATTGTAAATAAAATTGAATATTCATTTTCTTCGTGTTTGGTGGGATTTAAACAACGCAACATAGGTTTCAAAAACGATCGTTTAGTTATACCACCACCCCTATTGTTTCAAACGTGCAGTTATCAATGTTGATGTCACCTATTATCGTCACTTTCCGTAGTTCTAACCGGTGTGTGGCTACAAGAAAATATATAGTAGTATAGTATATAATGCAGGCAAAAGTAAACTTTTGGCATTGTCTTGTACACTTGCCAGCATTTTACGACTATCGATTAAAAAAATACCTTTAATACTCGTAATAACGATTCACTCGGATTCATCTTTATAAAAATACAAAGTAGATGACGTATATTACATAATCAATGAGACTATATTAAAAGTGTGCTAAACAAAGAAAAGTAAAAAAAGCATCGGATCAACAAAAATCCGTTTATCACATTAAAAAACCAATGTATGGATTATGGTGTTATGCTTAATCATGTAACATTCATACGTTTGGCGTGAACTTAATGATATATCAATCCGAATAGGCGCCTCGAATTGATATAACTATACGTATGTTAAGATACTGCGTCCCATAGCCAAGCTAAACACCGATATTTATTTAGTGAGAGAGATTTTATCTTGTGAAATGACAGCTAAGACTATCGTTAACAATGCCCAACTGCCATTAAGCCATTGTTCATTCAAATCTAAGTTATAGTATATATACCTACGACAGGTAATAATAATGTTAACTTTAAGTTAAGTTAACTTAAAAATGTATCAAGTAAATTAATAATCGATTATCGATTTGATAATCTATGGCTGACAAATCTGTCAATGACAAATTATTTTTGTCAGTGCTGGATTGGTTACTCGTTTGTCGTGCTGGTTGTATGAATCGTACTTTGATATTTTAGTAATCTTCATCATTAGGTACTATGAGCTTTATGTTGAGGTGGGACTTCGTTCCTTCCGTATCCAACTATAGAAATTGAAGATATTCGAAACAGAGACTACTTTCAGTGTGTTTATGTTTGTGAACTTGGAATTGGAATTGGAAACCAATATCACAGTCGATCATACCATTTCATCTGCTCTATGAGACTGGAACACTAGTTGTGCCCATGTTATTGCAATGACGTGGTAGAGATAGCCCCGAGCGTGGTACTCCAGAGCTCGGGTAGATATAATAATACAACAGCTCCAGCTACGTTTTTGAATGACATATTCGATGAATTCACATACGAGAATGAAATTATGTTCTGATTACGTATGTTGATTATTATGTATAATAATTTCATTATTGTAATAATTTCATGTTTTTATATATTTGTATTTTATTTATTTCCTCTCTTTCACCACTCTCTCAAATCATCGACGAGAAGCAACGGTGCATAGCTGCGTCTTAAGGGAACGACAAATGAGTCTACAGATAGTGAGACTGCCAATTAAAGGATAGGAATTGGTACAGGGTTTCATAGAAATAATAGTGGACTGCAGTGGGTGTGTGGTGGTGCACATTTTTCGAGTGTCGCAGCGTATACGTACATATGTTTTGTTGCTTCATTCAAAAACATATTATTATTATAAAACGATTTGTTTCATCAAAGGTAAGTACAAACATGATAAAAACGAAAAATATGTTCCATTGCATGTAAAAAGCTCCGCCCGACTTCATGAATAAAGTTTTTTTTTCCTTTTCAGTGGTTTTAATATTTTTATATTGTGTAGGGTTTTTGAAGTCGGTATTTTTTCGTTAAAAAGTTTTTTTTTTTGTTAAAAAGATTTATTTGTTTCTTTTTAGTGTAAATAAATGTAAGAACTTTCCCAATTTGTTATCAGTATTTAACACTAAAAATAAGAATGACTCAAATCGGTTCTCTGATCTGAGAGGAATCGAAACAACTAAGACATCATCTAGATAAGCGCAATCGAATTAACCTTTTTATTGAAGCTGGTTAAAAAACTGGTAAAACAAATGTAATGATATTTATATGGAACCAAATCGAAAGCTTTATTTATTATTTATGTTCACACATTAATAGAAAAATACAGAATATTTAGAAAAACTTAAGTACAAAGGTACTGCTTATTTCTAAAGAAATTTCTGCCAGCTGACCTGCGACAGGATAATGTAATTTTAAATGAAGACACAGTGTGTAACAGCACTAAAACTAAAGAAGAAACCGATGAAAAACGAAAAATAATAATAATTACAAACAACAGATATACATAATAATGGTAAAATACAAAAATAAAATGACGACAAATAAACTAATACATATACTTTGATAATATTATAAAGATAGGTAATGCTCTTTAACGCGTTTTTTGAAAACAGATATAGATTTGGATTCACGTATGTTAGGCGGAAGCGAGTTCCACAGTCTTACTGCATGAACAGAGAAGGAGTAGGAATAGTAATTGGTTTTATGGAGTGGGAATTGTAAAAGGGATCTAAGGTGAGACCTACAAGGGGCATCAGGAGCTCTAACATACGAAAAACGCCCTCGCAAGTAGGAAGGGTATGTAGGGTTGTGAAGGACGTTGTAGAGAAGACATAATATTCGTGTGTTCCTGCGAAGACGGATAGGGAGCCACTTGAGTACTTTGCGAAAGTGGGATACATGGTCATACTTCTTAAGACCAAAAACAAAACGAATACATACATTTTGCAGGCGCTCAAGCTTGTTTAAAAGCTCCTCAGTAGCATCCAAAAAGCAGGCATCAGCATAATCTATAATCGGCTGAATGAGAGATTGGGCGAGAGTAATCTTAGTCTTTAAAGGCAAAAAGCTCTGGAGGCATTTTAACGAATGGAAAGAGTAGTGCACCTTGCGACTAATCTCATTAACGTGTGCACTCCACGACAGGCTAGAATCCAATAAAACACCAAAATTCTTAGCGGTATCGGTATAGGGGATTAAAGAGCCGTCGAGAAGTAATGGCGTCAGGGATGATAGGTCAAGCCCATTACGTACATACCTACTACCTATGATCATGGCCTGTGATTTGGCGGGGTTAATGTGTAGGCCATAGGACCTTTTTTTATTTTTTATTGATGTCCAGTGGAAATTCTGTATGGAACTTCCTTCACCCTGGGGAAGGGCTAAGGGGTATGCCGGATTCCTACCGGCTAAAACCACTGGAGCGGTCATTTTCGGCACTGAAGGGGGGCTCCAGGTCCTCGTAAGATCACACTAGAGCCGCCCATTGGTGCCATGCCTTTAGGCACATCACGGAGGGGATGACTGTAAAGCGGTCACCCCCTCTAGCGGAGGGAAGGCAACTGTAATAATGGTCGACCCCCAGGCACTTCTCGGGGAGGATTGTAAAGGATCCTCCGAAGACTCGCTTTGCGCTGTGCTGCGCACACGGCGGCACGTGACCACTTGCGCGCCACCGTCTTCCCGGGGGTCGCTCGGTATGAGCACGCAGACTCCCCAATCTGCGCACCCGCGACCCCAGGCCATAGGACCTAGCCCACTCACTGATACAAGCCAGGTCATTATTTATGAAAGTGATAGCAGTTTCGGTGTCAGTCAACTTAAAATGTCGATAAAGCTGCAAGTCGTCTACATAAAGATGAAAGTGGGATGAAATGTATCTGGTGACAGAGTTAATGAAGACGGAGAATAAGAGAGGAGAGAGAACGCTACCTTGAGGCACACCTGCAGTGAGATCGGACCAATTTGAGAAGTTCTCATCAAGGCGGACACGCTGAGAGCGGCCCCGAAGATATGAGTCGAACCAGGCTAAGGAGGATGGAGAGAAATTGAAAGAAGCTTTATGCACCAGTTCAAAAAATAATTGCTCAAATCGGTTTACAGTTATTCACGGATTAATGTTATTCACGTTTTCTATTCAAGGAAACATTCTATGAAAGGGTGATGATCTAGACATTAACCTAGGTAATGGTCGATGATATCGGTTATCGTGTGGTGTCTCATTAAGAATATAGCACCACCCCATCTCTTTCAGAGGGATGGGTAGCAACATCCTCTCTATAGTAAGCACCCTTTCTGTGCTCAATCGACCTGCCAAACGTGGTGAGTACTGGAAAATTTCCCCCGAAATGACGACACACGGCATATAACTGGTTGTCAATAGAAGAAGCCTTTGTTCAGCAGTAGACGTTTTATGGCTGATATGATGATTTGATGATGAATGGTCGATGATAATAATCTACATTGAAAGGTGCAGGTACTTGCACGTTATAGAAGTCTTAGAATTCGACGATGAGTACGCCTCTTAAGAAAGCAATTAACAAAACTAGTTATTACATTGTTTGTCTGAGAATCTACATAAATTATCTTGGAATCGAAAATACATCAATTTTATTAATGTCTTACTAACTGGATTAAGAACGAATTAAATACGTTTGGTGCTATCAGAATTTTGAAAATAAGGAGTATGATAAATGTTCCATGTGCTTTCTGGTAAAGTCACTCTACTATTCTCAATAAGGAGGTATTCTTAACCATTAATTCCACAGTGTTGTTTTTTTTTCAGAAGATGATTGGCAGTGACAACTGCTAGAGTGTGGTGATCTCCTCCTACGAGGAAATAATCTTGCAGAAGGAGGCTGCGGAGAGAGAATGAGGGTCCACTACCACGTTCCTAATCCACAACAGCTGATCCTGGGGCTGAGGACGGGCAAACAATGATCTCTTCTAGCCACTGCTATCGTTATCCGAGAGCAGCGTACTTGGAGTAAGCTGTCGCTTTGTCTCTAAACAGTTCCAAGGTGTTGGAGCGTTTGGCTGCAAATTCGGAACGGACGCGCCTGCGAGCTGAGCGCACAAAGGAACGTTAAGGCGTTGCGTTGTATGGAGCGTACATTTTCGGGTGCAGCGTGCACGCAACTAGTTTTCACGGGAACGGGGCTTTTAGTATCTGTACCAATCAGAAACGACCGCTCAAGGGCACACAAAACACCAAAACCACTGTAAAGGAAGTAAAATATAAATAATTAATAAGCTTTCATAGATCAACCATCATATACAAAAATAGCAAATATCGCTATAAATGATTACCGTTTATAGTTTAGTGCGTGTGGTTGTAGTAAATCGAGTTAGATTTGTCGAAGGCGTCCTGATAACGATAACACATGAATAACCTGCCCTTGAGTAACACACGCGATCTGCACCTTTAGCCCTGACTAGCAGTTCTCGCTACAGGTGTATAAAATGTATTTTCGAAAAACAAACAAACGACTAGCTCTATGGTCATCAAACTGCTTGCTCTTCTTGGTAACAAAGGGAAAGAAAGACTTTTTTTAGAGTTCCGTACGTCCGAATGAAAATACGTTAGTAATTATAAGATCACTCGTGTGTCTGTCTGTCCGTCCGTCTGCCACAGCCAATTTGTTCCGAATCTACCGAATCAATTAAGTTGAAAGGAGACTGCCCATTTTTCTATGGAACTCGGTTTCACAGCAGCTGCAGTGTAGCAGTAGCAGTGTATGATAGCAAAATTTCTACACTAAAGAGTACGAATATCACAACCTCTAAGAAAACAGATTATCTTTTTGTATTGTGGGGCTTTCTGTAAACTTACACATTTAGTTTAGATTTTAAGGTTAATTTTCAAGGAACTGTACTGTTGTATTGTACAAACAAGCAAACCAGATGTTATAGGTTTTATTAACTAACGGTTGGTGCAGTGGCTGATACAGTCGGCTGCTGCGCACCGGGTCGTAGGTTCGATTCCCGCACGGAACAAATATTTGTACGATCTGCAGGTAGTTGGTCCGGGTCTGGGTGTATTGTGTGTGGAATTTGTGTTTGTAAACGCACCCACGACACAGGAGAAATCCTAGTGTGGGGCAAAGTTTAAAAAAAAAAAAAAGAAAAAAAAAATCTGATGTAATATAGAGAAAATATTAATAGTTCCAACGTTCCTGTATATTTTTCATATGAACATTAATTATAATGAGATGTACGGATGGATAAAACAAAAAGGTAAGAAATAAAAGTGAATCAATAATGAAAATATTTTATTCGCTTGCATAATCTTCGTATTCACAAAATATATCATCTAAAAACCTTGCTGGTGCTTCGATAGACCCGAAATTGCTCCCAACTAAGATAGCCCACTGTCCGGTTGCTCTCTAAACAATTGCAATAATAGCCAGCAATGTCTGTCACAGAGTTGCATACTGCTAAAATGTAGGCGAAGTAAATCCTATTGCTAACATGTCGAGACTTTGTTATGCCTCTGACTAAATATTTGTCCGTTCCTATCACCAATGGCAGGTCATCCTCGATGTCATTAGCGACTTCAATTTCGTACCTGCTATTCCTGCGCACATGCTCTCCATATTATGACCGAGCCTGTTTAACCTGGTAGTTTCTGTCACGAACACCTCACCCCCAGCCATAGGTAGTTAGATGGAACACCATGGGGTATTAGCCTGTAAGAATCTGGCATATCTCTGCCCCTCCCAAGGCGGAAGAAGTCTACGAGAATATCCCCACGACAAAAAATACTCTAACTATAGCATGGAAACAAGTACTTAACGCGCATGCGCCCACCAAAAATGTTACACAGGAAACGTTACACCCAAAGTTTATCTTAAAAATACATAGAATTCGTCATATTTTTACTGGCTCTTTACATAATTAGTACAATGATTTGAGCTGAGAAAAAGTGGACAAAATAATGCGGTGGTTCAGTGACTGCACGGGCCCATCACCTAATTATTATATCATACATCAGTAAACTTTTCCTTTTTCAGATTCTACAAATTGTGAGAAATAATAACTGGACCATTTTACTGGCAAAACAAACGGAAAAGCATGAATTCAATTATAAATGTAAAAATATACTAGTCGAGGCCTAAATGATATCCCCCCCCCCACCCCATTTGTTAATTTAAGTCACAGATAGAAAAAAGAGCAGTAGTAACGAGTAAGTATGTAATATAATATGAACATTCTGTGAAAACTGTAATTGAATTCTGAAGTTTACGTGAATTGAATCAAGCAGCTTCCATACATGCGGTATCATCATCATATCAGCCAATGGTCGTCCTCTGCTAACCAATTGCCTCTTCCATAGATTTCTACAATTGTATCGCCGAAGTCGTGTGGTGCCGGCTCAGAATATCACCACCCCATCTCCTCCCGTGGGTGTCGTAAAAGTCGACTAAGGGATTAGCCGGAGGATAGGCAGCAGCGTCTTCGAGCACATTAACAACTCAACTGCGATCGCCAACCTGTCTGCCAAGCGTGGCGATTATGGCAAAACCCCCCAATGAGCCCACAACACACCCAAATCGGTCGTTGTGGTGTACTTTGGGGGAGGCCTGTGTCCAGCAGTGGACTTCATTCGGCCGAAATGATGATCGCCGTTTCTGATGGAATTTTCCACTACTTGCAAAGCTTGACAGGCGGGTCGGTGAGCGCAGAATGACTACTGTTCCACAAAAGTTCCTGCGCCCTATCCCTCTAGTTTAAATTACTTAATCACCTTTTACGACATCCATGGAGGAGATGGTTCGGGCAGCATAAGGAATATACGGTATGCACGTAGATATATGTATTGAAAGAATGAAATAAATGCTATCTATTTCCATAAGCTATTTCGATTCAACTAACAGCTTTATGGTGACCAGATTCTTGTTAAATATCGAATGCCACGAAGTCTTTATCCGTCACTATATATTATTTATTCAGCGCTATTTTTAAGACTTTTACCAATCAGACTCTAAATCCTTCTAGTCCCTTTGTTCTTTAATATACGAAACTGAATTTACCAGAATTTGGCCGACTGGTGCATAAATAAACGTATTTTCAGACTTTATCACGTCTAGGAGGTAATTTACGAGGATTTGTGACTTAAAAGCCGTCCTTCTGATTTAATTATTCACGGGCGTAAATTCTTATCGGTGAATTTCCACACCTTGACAATATTGAAATTCTGACTAATGTGCCGTGTGGTTCCCGAGACAGAATAGAACACCCATTGCCACCCGTGCGTGCCGTACAAGGCAAACCATTGATATCGGGAGGACAAGCAGCAGCATCTTCCCGTGTGCTAATATCAACATTCTGTGATAATCAATCCGTCTGCCAAGCGTGGTCATTATGGCAATGTCTCCTGTGATCGTTTATTGCAGTAGTCATTGGGAAGCCCATGTTTGGTAGTGGCCGTTCACGGGCTGATGTGTGTGTGTGAGTGTCGCATGCAATTATTCCGTAAGTATAGTATGACTGAGCGCGTCACCTAACCGTCACCGGACGCAGGTGTTCACCGGGCACGGTTGTTTCGGTGCGTACCTGCACAGGATAGGACGCGAAGCCACGCCACAATGCCACTATTCTGATACCGACCAGGATACCGACCAGAATACCGCACAGCACATGCTCGCGGCGTGCTCTGCGTGGGTGACTGAGCGGCGGATCGTGGTCGATCGGATCGGGCAAGATCTTTCTCTCTCTGCCGGCAGTATTGTCGGCTATGTTGGTAGAGCATGACAACTGGAATGCAAGATTTCCTTCTGTGAGAGCGTCGTGCTCCAGAAGGAGATCGCAGAGCGGTATCAGAGAGGGCCGATCCTACTCGAAGAAGGAGGAGACGGCGCCGGGGTAACAACCGCCCTGGCACCTAAATCATATATGCCTGAAATCCCTGCCTTCGCTATAAGACGGGGGGCCTCTGGGTTCATGAGTATGTAAATTGGGGAATCGACTTGCCCACACCGAGCGATCCACGAGAAGACGGTGGCGCTTGTGGTCAGGCTCCGCCGTGAGCACAGCACAGCACAGCGCATAGGGATACTGGTGATCATTTACTATCCCCCCCCGGGGGGGGGGGGGGGTGTGACTGCTTTACAGTATGCACAGTATTGCCTATAGGCACATCTGGTGCCAACCAGTGGGCGGCTATTGTGTGATCATACGATGACCTAGAGCCCCCTTAAGTGCCGTAGATGACCGCACCAGTGGTTTAGCCGGTAGGAGTCTGGCATGCCCCTAATAATTATTAACACAATATTATTTAACTCACGATGAGTATGTCATTGGGATATAAGGGAGCAAAAATCCATCTGAGTGCTCCAAGTCAACCTCACCTGCCCGCGGTACATCCTGCTGAACAACGAACGAGGCACTGACGACCGACTAATGGCGGTATATCCATCCAAAAACGTGCGTAGCAATTAAATTCCACAGACTGGTGACGGGCAGCAGCGTCACCAGTGCGACTAGCTGCGCCCTGCGATCGCCAACACGCCTGCCCAGCGTGGCGATTATGGGCATACCCTTCAAATGACAGTACATAGCAGAAAACGGCCCCTAGTTCCCGGCCGCCCTGCTATCCCTGATCACGGTGGCGGTTATGGTAACGGCAGGGTAGGGGGTGCGAAGAATCCCCGGGTTACGGACAGCCGCCAACACCAACTGACCTTAGCAACGTACAACGGACGCACGCTACGACTCGACGAGCACCTGGCGCAGCTCGAAGAAGAACTCGGAAGGATAAGGTGGGATATTCTGGGGTTGTGTGAAGTCCGAAGAGAGGGAGAGGACACCGTCACCCTAGAGTCAGGCCACCTTATGTACTTCCGAGAGGGAGACCAGCTATCCCAAGGTGGCGTAGGGTTCCTGGTAAACAAAGCTCTTTCTGACAACGTTGTAGAAATCTCCAGTGTGTCGAACAGGATAGCGTACCTCGTAATCAAGCTCACCAAGAGGTACAGCCTCAAGGTTGTGCAGGTTTACGCACCGACTTCGACATACTCGGATGAGGAAGTGGAAAATATGTATGATGAGATACAATTACAATTGCAGCGAGTCGGTAGTAGGATCCCACGGTTTTGGCAGCAGGAATCATAGGGGGCAAATGCTTGTCAACTTCCTCGAGAAAGAGGGGCTTTTCCTAATGAATTCGTTCTTTAAGAAACAGCCCCAAAGGAAGTGGACATGGCAAAGCCCCGACACTATGACCAAAAATGAGATCGACTTCATCATAACGGACAAGAAGCATATATTCAGAGATGTCTCCGCGATCAACCGATTTAACACTGGAAGTGATCACCGACTGGTTCGAGGCACTCTGAATATCGATTATAAGCTTGAACGTGTCCGTTTGATGAAGTCCAGGCTCCGACCTAACTTGCTCCAAACCGTGATGGGATCTGAAACATTCCAGTCAAAACTGGAAGACCGATTCGCTGCCGTGGAAACCACAGAAGACGTTGACCAGACCCTCGAGAATGTGGTAGGAATCCTCAGGGAGGAAGGTACGAGATTTTGCAGAATGCAGCGTAAAGGCAAGAAGTCGAAACTTTCGGAGGAGACTATAAAGCTTATGAAGGAACGACGTGAAAACCCACCAGTCACTTCGTCAGAATACCGGGCACTCAATACAAAAATAAATAAACTGGTACGACGTGACCTCAGGCGCTCCAAGACTCTTTCTATAGAAAGGGCGATTGAGCAGAACCGGGGGTCGAAAGTGTTCGTCCAGAGTCTTGGGAGAAGCCACCTGACGAAGTTGACTACAACAGGAGGGGACGTCGTTGTTTCAAGGCCGGAGGTCCTTTTGGAAGTTGAAGACTTCTACAGCCAGCTATACGCTTCGCATGCTTCTCAACCTGACCCCGAGGATTCCAGGGCCACATTGATCCGCCACTTCACTGAGGACCTGCCAGAGATCAGCCTAGACGAAATTGTGCTGGCTCTTAAACAGCTTAAAAATGGAAAAGCCCCTGGGGAGGACGGAGTTACAACGGAGCTCCTAAAAGCTGGTGGTAAACCTGTACTAAAGGAGCTCCTGAAAGTTTTCAACTCTGTTCTCTTTAATGGGAGAACTCCAGAGGCGTGGAGTGGGAGCATCGTCGTTTTGTTCTTCAAAAAGGGTGACAAGACCCTTTTGAAGAACTATCGACCTATTTCGCTCCTAAGCCACGTCTACAAGCTGTTTTCAAGAGTCATCACAAATCGTCTTGCGCGACGACTCGACGAATTTCAACCCCCGGAACAGGCCGGGTTTCGAGGAGGGTATGGCACCATAGACCACATTCACACAGTGCGGCAGATTATACAGACGTCTGAAGAGTATAATCAGCCCCTGTGCTTAGCGTTTGTGGACTATGAGAAGGCCTTTGACTCGATCGAAACCTGGTCCATTCTGGAATCCCTGCAACGATGCCAAGTCTATTGGCGATATATCCAAGTGTTGAGATGTCTGTACGATACCGCCACTATGGCCGTCCAAGTACAGAACCAGCTATCTGAGCATATCCCCCTGCATCGAGGTGTGAGACAAGGGGACGTTATTTCCCCCAAATTGTTCTCAAATGCATTGGAGGATGTTTAAGACGCTGGACTGGAAAGGACGTGGCATAAACATAAATGGCGAGTACATCTCACACTTGAGATTTGCAGACGACATCGTCATAATGGCCGAATCGTTGCAGGATCTAAACCAAATGCTGAACAGTCTAGCTGATTCTTCTCAACGCATCGGTCTCCGGATGAACTTGGATAAAACCAAGGTCATGTTTAACCAACATGTGGTTCCGGAGCCGATTGCGGTACACGACAACACTCTCGAAGTTGTTCAGGAATATGTTTACCTCGGGCAAACCCTGCAGTTGGGTAGAAACAGCTTTGAGAGGGAGGCCAATAGAAGAATACAGCTGGGCTGGGCGGCATTTGGAAAATTACGTCGAGTATTCTCGTCATCTATTCCACAGAGCCTAAAGACTAAAGTCTTCAACCAGTGCGTTCTACCCGTCATAACATACGGTGCCGAGACGTGGACACTCACGGTAGGGCTGGTCCACAAGTTTAAAGTCGCTCAGCGAGCAATGGAGAGGGCTATGCTCGGAGTCTCTCTGAAGGATAAAATCAGAAATGAAGTGATCCGACAGAGAACCAATGTTATCGACATAGCTCATAGGATTAGTAAGCTGAAGTGGCAGTGGGCTGGCCATATTAGTCGTAGAACCGACAACCGTTGGGGAAAACGTGTTCTTGAGTGGAGACCGCGTCTTGGTAAACGTAGTGTAGGACGCCCTCAAGCTCGGTGGAGTTATGACCTGCGCAAGGTGGCTGGCAGTAGCTGGATGAGAGTAGCCGAGGATCGCGATCAGTGGCATGCACTTGAAGAGGCCTATGTCCAGCAGTGGACTGCGATAGGCTGATGATGAGTATGTCAAAAATCTAAACTGTGAGATAGTGAGAATATTTTTTAAACATACACTAGGACTATTATATTTACAAGCTAGTTGCTCAATCAATGATCGGTGAGGTTAAGTATCGCTCTACTCAGTCTATCTATAATACAGTGGTATTTGACCACACATGTTGTGCTTCAGTGGACATGTAATGTCGTCGCCGCGTCGGTCCTGGTTGTCATTAAACTGCAGTATTTAAGCTAAGTTGGAGGCCTTTGAGCGCCTTGAACAACTTCGATACAAGGTTGCCACTCACCAAAAAAAAAAAATAGAAGATTTACCTACCATATCACTTAAAACGAGAAACAAGTGAGAACCGTTAGTACTTACCCCAGTATGGACAACCCTCCATTAGCAGTATTAAACATGAATGAAACTTGAACCTTGACCTTCAAAACAATAGGTGCAGAGCCCGATTACAAAGATGACGGTATATCACCTGGCTGTGTTTATGACGTCATTCAAAAAGGCAATGACGCACATGTGAAGGAAGTTTGTTCATGTAAGAATTCTTTTGCGGTATTAAGTGTATTCACAGCTTTGATTTTTTCAGATATCTATGTGGTAACTACTTAGGGCTAGGTAAGGTTTCGTTTATAATTTTAACATATTATTAATATGTCAATGTAATTATGTACATCTAAACATAAGTTTGTGTAGTTTCAGCAAAGACTGTTGTATTTAAAGAAGTGCTAATAAAAGTTGTCATTCCTAATGGTGACGGAACTAAGAATATAGCACCACTCCATCTCCTCCTGCGGATATCGTAAAAGGCTGCTAAGGGACTCTAAACCAGTGGGATGGGCAGAAACTGCGCTAACCAACCCAGGCGGGTGGCAGGCGCCAAGCGTGGTGATTACTGGCCCAAAAAAAAGTAAAGTCCGCCCAAAAGGATGACCCAAATTCAGGATCTATGAGGCAGTCCTTCCTTTAGCAGTTGACGTCTTTTGGCTATCAATTTTGATGAAGAAAAATAATAATTTTTAAAGATTGAAAATTGCATTCTCATTTCCTGTCCTCTCAAAATAGATGAGAATGAGTAAATATTTATACTGATTTTGTGTTCGTTTTCTTGTAGAGTTCATATTTATAACCCGACTACGGCAAAGCCAAAATGAAGGGTTATGTTTTTACCAGTCTGTATGTGTGTTTGTATTTACGTATGTTTCACCTTAGCGCCTAAACCACTCTTCGGTTTTGATGAATGAGGTGTCAACCGATCGTTATTATGTTCCGGGTGTATAATGAAATAGGAGAAAATTCTGAGTTGATAGATGATGAGTTACTCCATCTCCTCCCGTGGATGTCGTAAAAGGCGACTAAGGGACGTAAACCCAGAGGGATGGACAGCAGCGTCCCTTCTGTGACACAGCAGCCTTTCTGCGCTCACCAACTCGCCTGCCAAGCGTGGTGAGTATTGGCAAATTGCCCCCAAAATGACTACATAATTGTGGGAATCTATGGGGGAGGCCTTTGTTCTACAGTGGACATGTATAGGCCGATATGATGAGATGATGAGTTCATAAATATACCAAGTGGCAGAAAAACAATTTTACTATATTTCAGCGATTATTTATGATGTAAACATCACTTAATTCAAGTACGGAACATTATTTTCTCATTATGTTGTTTTTATTTAGTTTTAGATTTAGTTGGTTATCGGATGTTTAGTTCCAAATTAAAATTATTAAATTGTAATACTTATGCGCACTAGGTATGTAATGTAAATTACACACTTCTAAAATTTCATAACTATTATAAACTAAACAGCCATTATTCGTCATTAATTATACATTTTAATTGTGTGAGCTCTCGTGACAAGTCACGGGAGCTCAGAATGAAGAATATTAATAATTATTATTATTATTCATTTATTTCATTAATTTATTCATGCCAGACGACTAAGACTCATAGTAAAAAATATACAAATACAGTTCAATCTTATGAACTAATACGAAAGCCATATAAGTTGTTGAGCTATCGATACGAATTTCACTCATATTAGACTATGATTTCAACCTCGACGTTTCGGCCAAGTCGCATTGACTGTGGTCACGAGAAGACTAAAGTATGTGGGTGTCATCGTCCTGAGCGGCACTTGATTTTTAGATCTACCCGCGGTTGATCGTGGGTAATATTACTGTCAAAATCACCATATGCTGAATCACGACACACAATGCTAACCATTTCGGCAATTCTAACACGAACAATTGACAAAAGACGCAATGTCAGTTATTTCCGGAGGACTGTCCAGAGAACTTCGGGGTATGTAAAGAGTTATTCCAATCTAATTAGAAACTAGGCGCCAACTAGTTTTTTTTACTCGAATATTATGAATTATATATTTGCACCAGAATCCGTCGAGAGAGTGGCGGATGTTCTTCGGAAACAGTTGCCAGTGTACTGTTCCAGATTAGGTAAATTTAGATAGGGGGCGATCTCTTTAGGCATGTTGCTTAATTTATTTTTGCCTATAACTTGCCTTGTGCATTTTCCTTTTTAATAGTTGAGAAAAAATTTCGACGTGCCCATTCCACTTGGCCGTAAATCTTGGAAGACACTGACAATTTTTAGAAATTCTCCACTTATAACGAATTTCCTCTCCTTATTAGTCTTTGCATTGGCCAGATTTATGGCTTAAAGATGGGTATCAGTTTCGACATCTTCCACTACTATGTTAGCCAGTTCTATCCCTCCGCAGGCACCGTTGATCCCAAAAATAAAATAACAGCAATAAAGCAACCTGTAAAACAAAATAAGTGTGTTAGAACTGTATTTTGGTTGGAACCTCTTACCTAGCAATTTAGTTTGATGAAAGTAATAGAAAACAAATGTCTTTGTTGCTAAGTATTTTTCATTTGGTAATTTATTTACGAAATCCTTGATATCTGTCCTCGTGAAAGCTTTGGATTTGTCGGCCTTGTAGCCGATGGATAATTTCTTGAGAAAAGCCGTCAAATTTACATATTTCTTGATATTTACATTATGTCTTATGTGTATAGTCGTTCGTAACATTGAATATGTACTCCAAAGCGTTGAACTCTGATATTTTTTTAGAAAGTTCATCAAAATACGTAATAAATACTCCTTTAAATAAATGCTTTGTGACCTTGACGGCAGCAGATTGAAAATTATTTCTTTTTCTTTCTCTTCTATTTCCAAATTAGGGTCTTCATTCTCACTAGATGATGACATTTTCACTATTGCAAAATTAATTACGGTCACTACCAATTCAATTTGCAATTGAAAAAGCCGCAACGCATTGCATGCATTCTACCAAAGAGATCGCCGATTTTAGTTACAAAAATAAAATGTTGTTCTTTTTTATGAAACAGTAATAAGTCGAGTCTTTATTCATGATTATTCTACTTATGACTAAAGACTTTTTCGTTTTTGTAGGCTCATTGTCATTCGACCGACAAAAATTTTTTTTTTTCCCGTAGAGGAAGAAATGCGAAATTTTCTTCGCTCTGGTATGCCACAATGACGGTCTTTTGAGCGAGAGGAGTGAAAAATAATTTAAAAGAAGAACAAGGATAATAAACAACACGATGCTGCCATTAAATTCCTTCACTGCGAGTGATCAATGGGTGATACTATAATTTCACAAAATTTTCGCTTAGCGTGATTATGTAATAAAAATGCATGGCCATTAAATAACCAGCAACTAAATGTCATTTGAAAAGGTGTACCTTTTACACGTTAAAATCAAGAAACGTTGATTTAATTTGTACTAACATTTATTATAAATTAAAAACTTACATTAACGATATCATCATGTGAGCCAAAGGATGTCCACTGCTATACGAAGGCCTCCTCCATAGCTCTCCATAGTTACTGGTTACACACTGGGGCCAATTTGCCAGTAATTACCACGCTAGGCAGTCAGGTTGGTGAGCGCAGTATGGTTACTGTTCCGCAGAAGGGGCGCTGCTAATAATCCCTCTGGTTAAGCGTTTCGTTGTTGCCTTTTACGACATCCACGGCAGGAAATGTATTGGGATTATGACTTTCTGATCTGGCCCCACCTACTTATGTAGGTCAGTCCTTATATTATGCGAATTGACTTTGTATTTGAGGTTTGAATACTACAACAACACATCGCAGTCTATAAACACAGCTAGATAATTAAGGCACATAATTACCAACCCTGGATTGTAGTTAGGGTATGTATAGAACAAACACGCAATGTTTGTACCGCATATCATTACTCAGAGTCAATACCGACACTCTCTATGCTTGATGAAGCTTATGTACTCGTCACCGGCATTATGAAGATTGCTAAATAAATACGATGTAAATTGTAATTCATCATACTGTGAACGTTGTTTTACTATAGGTTGTCACGTGTATGTTTTGGGATAAAGTACTAGAACAGATAGTCTGCAAATAAAATTTCTGAAAGTTTGGGTAGCAAGAGAAAATATACCCATCCACATTACCCGTCGGTTTAAAAAGTGACTAATAAGGTGGAACGACTTGAGACATTCAGTTTTGGATGATACTCGCTAGGTTAATAGTCTTATACCTATTACGTTGTCCGCACACCTGCACAGGATAGGACGCGAGGCCACGGCACAATGCCACCATTGTGATGGCGACCAGAACACCGCACAGCACACGCTCGAGGCGTGCCCTGCGTGGGATGCCGAGCGCCGGATCCTGGTCCATCGGATTGGGCAAGATCTCTCTCTGCCAGACACTACTGCTGGCTATGTTGGCAGAGCACGAACATTAGAATGAGAAAGAATCTCCTTCTGTGAGAGCGTCATGCTCCTTAAGGAGACCGCAGAGCGGGATCGGGAGAGGGCCGATCCCGCTCGTAGAAGGAGGAGACGGCGCTGGGGTAACAACCGCCCTGGCGCCTAATTCCCATACGCCCGAAACCCCCTGCCATTGCTATAAGGCGGGGGACCTCTGGGTTCGCGCGAGAAGACGGTAGCACGCATGTGGTCACGCGCTGCCGTTGGACGCTTTGGGGGACCCTTTACAATACCCCGGGGGGTGACCCTCTCCGAGATGTGCCTATAGGTGTAGTACCAGTGGGCGGCTCTAGTGTGATCTTACGAGGACCTGGAGTCCCCCTTCAGTGCCGAAGATGACCGCTCCAGTGGTTTTAGCCGGTAGGAGTCCGGCATACCCCTTCGCCCTTCCCCGGGGTGAAGGAAGTTCCATGTAAAATTTCCACTGGACATCAATAAATAAAAATAAAAAACAGAAAAAAGAAAAAAAGGAGTCCGGCATACCCCTTCGTCCTTCCCCGGGGCGAAGGAAGTTCATGAAGAATTTACACTGAGCACCAATGCCGCCAATAAAATAAAAAAAGGTACGTATTACAGACATAAATTCCATATGCACACGCAGGTCTAAAGAAACTCCTGGATGACGCCGTCACAAAAGCAGAGATCGAAGAGGCCATCAAAGCTGCGACGGCGTGTTCGCCCGAGGATATAAGGGTGGGCGATATTCGCCGCTCACCGATGTCCTTGGGCACAGTCTGGGTCCGGATCCCACTGGAGGCAGCCAAGAAGCTGGCGTCTACTTGCCGCATTTGCGTCGGTTGGACGTCGGCTAGGGTCGAGGTGTTGGCGTCACGGCCATTACAGTGCTTCCGATGCCTCGAACTCGGACATGTGCGCCTCCGGTGCACCATACACGGGGGGGTTGACCGTAGCGATCGGTGCTTCGGATGTGGCGGCCAGGGCCACAAAATTCGTGAATGCCAGGTGCAGACAAAAAACTGCCCTCTGTGTGCCGACTTCGGCCTTCCGGCCGAGCACAGATTGGGCTGCAAATCTTGTGCAGCCCAGAAGAGCAAGAGGAGAAAACCAGCTCCCCCTGCCTCGGCCGAGGGGCTGACGACGTCTGCGCCGGCTGCACCGGTCGCACGCTCCGGCTCACCGGAGGCGATGGAGGCCAACTAAGGGTCCTCCAGGGCAACCTAAACCACTGCCGCAACGCGCAGAATCTGTTGCTGCAGACTGTTGCGGAGTGGTCGGTTGCCTTGGCGGTTGTGGCGGAGCCCTACGGCGTCCAGGAACACCCTCGCTGGTTCGGGGGCGCCGGGGACTCCGTCGCTATCTATTGGTCTGGAGCCGAAGGTGAGCCGCCCTGCTCCCTATTGGACAGGGGTCAGGGCTTTGTCGTAGTAGAGTGGGGACCTCTGGCAGTAGTGGGCTGCTATGTCTCCCCCAACGTGTCTCTCGCCGACTTCGAGAGATACCTGGACGGGGTGGCGCACAGCATTCGCTGCAAGTGCTCGCCCCGTCCAGTGCTCGTCCTGGGGGACTTCAACGCTCACTCTAGAGCTTGGGGCAACCGTCGGGACGGGCCGAGGGGGAGAATAATGCAAGACTGGGCGGCGTCACTTGACCTCCGATTGCTGAATCGGGGGTCCGTTAGCACCTGCGTTCGGTGGCAGGGGGAGTCGGTCGTGGACCTGACATGGGCGGCTCCTTCTGTGGCCCGCATGGTGTCGGGTTGGCGAGTAGCGGAGGAGGTGGTCACACTTTCGGACCACCGCCACATTATGTTCGACGTGGCCCTCCGCACGCCTTGCCCGAGCCGTTCTAGTCCCAGCCCGCGGTCGCGGCGTTGGGCCCTCACACAGCTGGATCGCGAGTTGCTCGTCGCAGCTGCCAATGTCGCGGCCTGGCCAGAGGTCGATCAAGGGATCTTGCCCGATCCGGAGGAGGAAGCGTCCTGGTTCCGGGAGACGATGACGTCAATATGCGACGCATCCATGCCCCGGGCTAGGCGCTCCCGGCGTACGGCAGTGTACTGGTGGTCGGATGAGATCGCGCAGTTGCGTGCGGTCTGCCTGGCATCCCGCCGCCGGTACCAACGAAGCCGACGCCGACACAGTGCTACAGCCGGAGAGACTGACGAGGCCTATAGGGCCTACCGGGCGGCCACACTGACGTTTCAGACTGCCATCAGTGAGGCGAAGGCTCGGTCCTGGAGCGAGCTCCTAGAGGGACTAGACAGGGATCCGTGGGGGAGACCCTACCGTATGGTAGTGGGCAAGTTGCGCCCGTATGTCCCCCCGGTGACCGAAACCATGGCCCCGGATTTGCTGGAGAGAGTACTTTCAACGCTCTTTCCGGCGGTTCGGGACCATCCTGGTCCCTCTCCACCCCCAAATGCCTCGGACTGGGCCGAGGATTTGGGGGTTTCGGATGGGGAGCTGGGCCGAGCCATTGGCCGCCTGAAGAGTCGCAACACCGCACCGGGTCCGGACGGCATTCCGGGCCGTGCGTGGGTGTATGCGCTACAGTCTCTTGGGGACCGCTTGAGGCGGCTGTTCACCAGTTGCCTCCGTAGTGGCGTGTTCCCGTCCGGCTGGAAGGAAGCCGGATTGGTTCTCTTGAAGAAGGAAGGAAGGGCTGCAGAGTCTCCCTCTGCATACCGTCCCATTTGCCTGCTCGACGAGGCTTCGAAGCTATTCGAAAGAATAATTACCCGAAGACTCGTTGAGCACCTGTCGCGAGTTGGCCCCGACCTGGCCGAAAGTCAGTATGGCTTCCGGCAGCGGCGGTCCACCATCGACGCGATTCTTCGCGTCCGCTCGCTGTCGGAACAGGCAGTGTCCCGGCGGGGTGGGGTGGCGTTGGCGGTCAGTCTAGACATCGTCAACGCCTTCAACTCCATCCCGTGGGGCGCTATTAGGGCGGCACTAGTCTATCATCGGTGTCCACCCTACCTGCAGGGCATCATTGGGGCCTATCTGCGTGATAGGCACATTCGCTACGTGGGCAGGGACGGTAGCGTGAAGCGGAGGGAGATTACGTGCGGGGTTCCGCAGGGGTCAGTTCTCGGCCCTCTCTTATGGAACCTCGCCTACGATGCGGTCCTGCGTGTCGTTCTCCCTGCTGGCGTCAGCTTAGTCTGTTACGCTGATGACACTCTGGTGTTGGCCAGCGGGGAGTCCTTCGAGGGAACCATCCGGCTTGCGGAGCAAGCGGTGGCAATTGTCGTGGCCAAAATCCACGCACTGGGTCTGCGGATAGCGCCTCAGAAAACCGAGGCGCTATGGTTCCACAAACTGCCGAGAAGCAGAGAACCACCCAGTTCGTGGATACGCGTTGGTGACGCGCAAATCGGGGTGGGCCGGTACATGAAATACCTGGGGCTCACCCTGGATAGTCGTTGGGGCTTCGAAGAGCACTTCCAGCGCCTCTTCCCCCGAGTCGAGAGGGTAGTGGGTGCTCTACACCGGCTGCTGCCCAATCTCGGGGGACCATGTGAGGAAGTTCGCCGTCTCTACGGAGGGGTCGTGCGGTCCGTGGTCCTATACGGGGCGCCTGTATGGTCAGCTCGACTATCAGGCGCCCAGCGCTGCAGAACCAAAATTCACGGTCTGCAGCGCAGAGTGGCTATCCGGATCGCACGAGGATACCGAACGGTGTCCTACGAGGCGGCAACTCTCCTGGCGCGTTTTCCGCCTTTTGACATCCTGGCGGAGATGGATGCGTGGGTCTACGATCAGACACGCTCCCTCCGCCAGAGCGGCGAAGGCGCGCCTCCAGGGGCGTTGGACAAGCTGCGGCGGCTAGCTCGGCGGCGCGCACTTGTAAAGTGGCGTCATCGCCTGCGGATGCAGTTTGCAACCAAGCGCGTCGTCGAGGCCGTCCTGCCGCTCTTTGGAGCCTGGCTCCAAAGGAGCGAGCGCGTCACCTACCGCCTGACGCAGGTGCTCACCGGGCACGGTTGTTTCGGCGCGTACCTGCACAGGATAGGACGCGAGGCCACGGCACAATGCCACCATTGTGATAGCGACCAGGACACCGCACAGCACACGCTCGAGGCGTGCCCTGCGTGGGCCGCCGAGCGGCGGATCCTGGTCGATCGGATCGGGCAAGATCTCTCTCTGCCAGCAGTAGTGTCGGCTATGTTGGCAGAGCACGAAAATTGGAATGCAGTGGTCTCCTTCTGTGAGAGCGTCATGCTCCAGAAGGAGACCGCAGAGCGGGATCGGGAGAGGGCCGATCCCGCTCGAAGAAGAAGGAGACGGCGCCGGGGTAACAACCGCCCTGGCGCCTAATTCCGATACGCCTGAAAACCCCTGCCGTTGCTATAAGGTGGGGGACCTCTGGGTTCGCGGGTGCGTAGATTGGGGAATCTGCGTGCCCACACCAAGCGACCCAAGAGAAGACGGTAGCACGCATGTGGTCACGCGCTGCCGTGGGACGCTTTGGGGGATCCTTTACAATCCCCCTGGGGGGGTGACCGCTTTACAGTCACCCTCTCCGAGATGTGCCAATAGGCGTGGCACCAGTGGGTGGCTCTAGTGTGATCATACGAGGACCTGGAGCCTCCCTTAGGTGCCGAAGATGACCGCTCCAGTGGTTTTAGCCGGTAGGAGTCCGGCATACCCCTTCGTCCTTCCCCGGGGCGAAGGAAGTTCATGATGAATTTCCACTGGGCACCAATAAAAAAAAAAAAAAAAAAAAAGGTCTAAAGAAACTATGTGTAGGTCATACAAATATATATACTGTGCGGGAATTGAACCTGCGACACGCCGCTCAAAAAGCAAAGCGATTAGCCACTGTGCCAAACGCGCGCGCACGTCGAGTTACAATTACAGTGAGTGTGAAACAGTGTTTATCAATAATCCCAAAGATAAAGCAGACTGGATTCACAGACAAAATCCTACATTTCTCCACAATAATTTCAATAAAAATTCAGGGCTCGATAGCGACCGCAATGCAATCAAAGTAGCCACTCGAGAATCGCATTGTGTAACGACAGCTCAATGGTCCGGACTAAAGGAATGGCCCTCTTTCTCAACGACCGATGAAATCCGGAGGTTTATCACGAAACACGATTGTCCCGAATACAGGAACTTATTTTCACAATAGTCGACTTCGTTTGCTATACGTAGCAGCACATAAAGTATCTGTCTATCATCTAAAAAATAGGTCAAGAATAAAAGATATAAATTCTAAGAATGCTGATAATTGTCAGCCTCTGACAATTATCCATTGCTACCAATGATATTATACCATAGATATGTTACGTCCATATTAAATGGCGCGCAAAACTCAGTCTTATTGTATGTAGGTATAAAGCTATAAAACTACACACCTATGCTGTAACAAAAACCACGAGAGTAAAAGAGATCTAAAACGACAACACGTTTACTCGATATCTTTGTCGCACCTGTGATAGAATATATGTGTTGTCTCATTCCTTTGATTGGCCTGTGTTTTGTTCGAGAATATTATTCTATAGATCATTTGGACAGTATTTTTAGTAAAATAGTTTATTTTATTATTTGTTTGTTACTCACGTGTTGTATGAGATCCCTTGTTATTTATTTATTTTTGCTTGATAGTTTGTGCATTTTCTATACGTACGACGACATTGTTATTACTTAATTAATAAAACAATACAGATTGTGCCAATGTGTGCTCGTTGCAGGACAACGAACTGATTGCAAGGTGCTACCTAAAACTATCTAAAACTAACTAAACTATTCGGGGAGATTTGTTTCTTACTTTTGGCGCGCATGTAACATATCTACTTCTTTTAATATATAATGTCATTAATTGCTACGCTTAATTAATCAATACGTACATCACTCAACTTATTGATTTCATACACTAGATATTTTTCATTTTATTTATTACTTCACTTACTACTAAATACTGGGCAGGAAAACGATCACAACTAGAAAAATAACAACTAATGTCATAATAACTCTTCACTCGTTTGTACATAACACAATCAACAATTTGTGAGATAACACTCGTGACTCAAGCTTTTTACACATTAATGATGGCTGCCGTCTGTATTATGTATTGTTACATAAATATAACTAATCGGATGTTGATACCAATTGTGACAGCGGCGCCTGCGATTTTATTAATTTGTAACATACTACTTAATTATAGTTAATTGTGTTTTACTTATAATAGTTTAGTTACACAAATACATACTTTGTAAAGAATTCGTTTTCTTTTTATCAACAATTATTAAATTGTGGCACCACTGCCGGGAAACGCCATAACGGGAAAACCAGCGCTGACGTCGATAGATCTATTCAACGTCACAGCATTAAAGCTTAGTGACAACCTTTTTATGCATGGACACGACGCACACAGGGTTTAATTTATCATCATCATATCAGCCACAGGATCCATTGCTTAACAAAAGCCTCATAAGCTGTAACCAATTCTTCATATAATCTATCATGGTTATCAAAGATTTGTTTATATTAAGTAACACTTGTATGGTTATCTCTTGTTTATATATATTTTTCATGATCCTATAGTCCCCTTACAGGGGATATAAGCCCCTCTAAGGGCGAACCCGATCTTTTGATAGGCTTACGTGGTGACAAGAGTCTAACACACAGAGGCCCTTTAGATAATTTAATCTAAAATGTAATGGGACACTAACCCTCCGGTTAACGGAGTGAATTTTAACTCGTGAGAGTGGGGAGTCTCCACGGCTGCACTATATAATGCAGTCTCTGATTGTCCCCGGAGGTATAAAACTATTGTATGAAATGGTCCCCCTCTAATCAGCCAACTAAGGCAAGCCAGAGTTGAAAATCCTGCAGGCACTCATGGAGTTCCACTCCAACCCACCAATAAAGGCAAGCCGGAGATGAGGCCCTGACCGACTCTCTGGAGCATTCGGGTACGCAGGGTCACTACTCACATTCAGCTCGCCCCAAACTGCCCTGCGTTCTTTATTATTATTATTTTAGATTTGGAGTTGGAAAGGGCCTCCTTCGTCTCTTTGGGTGACATTGGAATACATTCGCTAAAGAAATCCTAGAAGAAAAACGAATCCATTGTTATTATGTTATTTAGAAGAGCTCTTACAAAGTACGGCAGTTCCAAAAATTGGACGGGAATCAATTTGGGGATATTGCTCGATATTAATCCCTAATATAGTATATTAAAAGTTTACGTATGATTGGATGAATAGGTTACAATTTACAAAGAGTTCTTAATTCAATTGTTATCGAAGTTGAGTAACTTATTGCTCCATTGTTCTTTTCGGTTGTACTGGAATCTTTGTATTTTTCTATCATGTTGTATTAGCACATTTAAACAATACTAAATTTATAGTAGATGCACTGAACTATTAGCTCAGTTACCCATATAATTCATAATTGTAATCGAATTAGATATTGTTGAACTGTTATATTGCACATGTGTGAATTGCACTTGTCCTCTCCGATCATCCGTATAACCGTTTAATTAGTGAATTGAAATGAATTAATTTTATTGACAATTGACATTATTTATTAATAAATAGACATTATTTTACTAAGACATTGACTTAATTAAATCGAGATATTATTACTAATCCTGGGGGTGGTATATGTGACATTTGTTCAAAGTACTTCCTAGATTCATTAAAATGTACCTACCGTCATTATATCAGCCACAGGATGTCCACTGCTAAACAAAGGCCTCCCCCTTAGATTTCCACTACGAGCAGTCACATGCCGCTCTCAACCAACGACTCCAGCGACCTTCACCAGGTCGTCTGTCCACCTCGTTGGAGGTCGTCCCACGCTGCGTTTTCCGGTGTGCGGTCTTCATTCGAGAAACTTTTTGCCGCAATGGTCATTAGTTCTACGAGCAATGTGCCCTGCCCATTTCCATTTCAGTTTACCTTTCAGCTATGTCTACAACTTTAGTTCTTCTACGGATCTCGTCATTTCTGATTCGATCTCGTAGAGAAATACCAAGCATAGCTCTATCCATAGCTTGCTGAATGACCTTCAGCTTTCTCATGAGGCCCATTGTGAGTGAATACGTCTCTGTTCCATATGTCATCACTGGTAACACACACTGGTTAAAGACTTTCGTCTTGAGGTATTGTTGACAAAAGACGTTGCGAAGTTTCCCGAACGCCGCCCAGCTGAGTCGAATCCGGCGATTGACCTCTATCCCGAAGTTGGACCTACTTAACTGGACAGTGTATCCCAGGTAGACATACACGTCAACAACTTCGAGAACAGAGCTCCCAACGGATATTGAAAGCTTGCAAACAGCTTGTAAACATGGCTCAGAAGCGAGATGGGTCTATAATGGGCCTCTGTTCCATGCTTCCGGCGTTGTGCCCTCGAGTAAGACTGAATTGAATGGCTTCTGAAGGACTTTAAATACCGGTGTGCTACCCGCTTTCAGAAGCTCTGTCGTAATTCCGTCCCCACCCGCCTTGTTATTTTTAAGCTATTTCAAGGCCATCCTAATCTCGTACATCAGCCATGTTTGGGAAAGCCTCGCTACCTACCTAATAATAATGAATAAAACCTATTATTTTGCTTAAACATCTCTATTTTTTCAAATGAATACTTGTAAAGAAGCACTAAAAGTTATGTTTCATTAGAATGATTAAAAGTAGCCTGTTTTTTGCTTAAAAACTTGCACAGAAAGAATAAATATAACAAACTACGGTAGAAAATTCACTATACGGAGCTAAAGTTAATAGTAACCTCCAGAGGTTACTGAAACAGTTCGCGCCAGTTCGCCGCTTCCCCAGCGACAAATGGCCGGACATTTTAACGCCGGCAATCCCCCGCTGCATATTTTACGATGGGTCGAGAAGCTTAAAGCACTTTTCCGGTAGATAAAACACGTTGTAAAAAACTATCGCTGACCTAATGGAACGGATCCGTTGTTTAATCAAAGGGTTTTAAGCATTTCCAATTAAGTAAGCAATTAACTACGAAAGGTTCAGTTAAGTGATGAGAAAATGAATTTAATGCTGGATTTTAAATTGGTGATTGAAACGGTTTTGATTGTTTTTAGGTGACTAAAATATAATTGATTCACAATAGCTCGATTGGTGCAGTGCCTAAGTAATGAGTTTTGGTGCTACGGGTAGTATGTTCTATTCCCATTTGGAACAAATGTAGGGTGCTTGTATCACCGCGATGGCAGCGGTAAGACCCGTCATGGAGGAATGGCTGGAGAGGCGGCGTGGCGCCCTCACCTTCCGAATAACGAATCGAAATCAGAATCACTCTGGTGAATTCCATAGTCATCTTTTACTACATCCACAGAATGAGATGGGTTGGTGCTATTTGTAGCCAGCACCACACAGCTAAAATAAATCGTTAACTTAATATAAACATCATATCATAGAGAAAACATACTTAAATCAATTTGCAAACGGAAAAATCTCGTCATCCCAGATAGTTTGAAATCTCTCTTCTCATAAAATACTGAATCTTATCAGAAAGAAAAAAGAAAGCATTTATTTTTACACCAATAACGACACACACACACAAATAAACACAATACTTTTTTATACTTTGTCTCACAGTAGGATTTCTCCTGTGTCGTGGGTGCGTTTACATACACAAATTCCACACACATTATACCCAGACCCGGAGCCAGACCTGCAGATCGTACAAATATTTGTTCCGTGCGGGAATCGAACCCACGACCCGGTGCGCAGCAGCGGACTGTATCAGCCACTGCACCAACCGTGCTGCCTAAAATATATTTTTAAGACACACAAGAACAACTTATGTGCAATAAACTGGCAACACAACATTATTTTTACATATATGGCCAAAAGACAGAAACCAAACCCAAAAAAATTATAATCAAGAACGCAGGGCAGTTTGTGGCGAGCCGTGTGAGTGGCGACACTGCGTACCCGAATGCTTCAGAGAGTCGGTCAGGGCCTCGTCTCCGCTTGCCTTTATTGGTTGGTTGGAGTGGAACCCCATGAGTGCCCGCAGGATTTTCAACTCTGGCTTGCCTTAGTTGGCTGATCAGAGGGGGTCAGCTAGAGTCATTTTCTCGGTGGTGGAAGTGTCCCGTTGGCGTAATAACGGGAACACCTGGTCCGAGTCTTCGAGACCCGCGATGGTGAAACCGGTGCCGCATCTCTGGACACCCCTAGCCGCTCACACCGATGTTGATCCTTGTCGCCTGTGGTGGTGGCCATTTAGGGGGCCCATCTTGTGAGTGGCAAGTCACCGTCTGCCACAGAATTGAGCTTTAATGGTTGAAAGGCAGACGCCGTATTTCCATTTTTCTTTGTATTAAATCCATTTAGCACCCTTTGCAATAGACCTTATACTTGTAGTTTCCATTTCATACATTAGTTTTATACCTCCGGGGACAATCCGAGACTGCGTTTTATAGTGCAGACATGTAAAATCCCCGACTGGTCAGCCGTTAACTGCCACCACAAATACATTACTAGTATAGTATTGTGGTATGTTCCATCTTTACACATTAACCTACATTTTTCTGTGTATATGTTTTACAGTCATCTTAATCTATCAACATTGTAATCTCAATTATATGAAAAGAGTATCCGTGGAGTTTCTTGCTGGCTCTTCTCTAAGAGATCAACTATTTGGAACCGTGAAACTTCAGATTCTGACGTTTCATAAGTGCCAATATTTGGTTTATTTGAAATAAAAAACTTTGACTTTGACTTTGATATATGACAGGAGTGGAAATACCGAAGTTTAATTTGTGATTCATATCACAGATAACGCAAATAAAATAACTGATCGCAATAAAAAAATTATAGCGATTAAATTATAGTTTGTTTTTTAAAATAAAGGAATAGTTGTTCTTCCAAGGATAGGTAGGTAGTAGAAGTTTTAGAGTATCTTAGATTGATTGACTTCCTAAAAGGATGCAGGTGATCAAATCGACAGCAGTATATAATCGGACTGATTTTACAGTTTTCAGATTACAGTTTATAATTATATTAGCTGTGTGCATGATTGGGCGAAGACCCATTTAGGTGAAGAATTTTCATAAATCCTTTCTTTCTTAATCACTTCACGTGTCACTTCCACGGAACTCCTGTGAAAAATGTCATGCTTCTAGACCGATCAAGCACCGCATTTAAGCTTTGCGCCTTGTCTGCAGTCAGTCAGAGTAGAGATTTATTAAGTAGTTAGAAATTGGTTTCCGTTCAAATATACATAAATTATTGAAGCTTAGTTATAATAATAATATATAATTGGTTATAATCACAAAAACAAGATACTTTAAAACGAATGTTACCTAATAATCATGCAAAGAGCAAGAGTCTTATAGTCAAAAGCAGTAATGATATACTAATTAGACGAATGGCCTAACATACCAATAGTGATTTGATTATCTTATGAAATAACTAAAATTGCTAACCAAAAGTGACTCAAGCGGTGCAGTAAAAAATTAAATAATCTGTCTACCATCGGTTATGTACAGCTTTATAAAAAAAATGTATTAAAATCATTTAATAAATCAGAAGCGCTTTTATTTTAGGTTACGGTGTGAATGAGCTCAAGCATATTGAGCTGAAAAGCGACGTGAGCGGCGTGTGGAAAGTGTTAAATGTTTTCCGATAACTGTTGGTCCATAACTTGAACTCGCACGGAGTGCAAAGCAGGTCAACTGTATATTTTATGTGCATTTCTTACAGTTATTGAAATTTGATTTAGATTGCAGTATTGAATATCTGTCATAATCACTATGATTCAATGAATACTGTTTATATGAATGCGAATACTGAATTTACTATTCAGCGAATGCGAATATGAACGCAATACTGAATTTACTATTCAGCAAATACGACTACGAATACACTGAATAAGTTGAAGGCAGTAAAACGCGCTAGTCAACATGTGCAAGTCCTATAATAACCAAAATTAACTCTTGGTAATTTCTTATTTCATAACTTGTGCAATTTTTTTGGCGACGGCACTTGATTTATTTTATGTTTGTATATTGATAGCTATTAAAACTAGTTTAGTTGTTTAGTTATAATGGAAGGTTTCTCAATCGGTTTGCGATTAAGAGAACAATAATTACAAAATAATACATTCGTTTACATAATTCATAGCTATATGCTATTAGCTATTTAACGGAGCGGTCCGTCTTACACAAATATTTTTAAGAATGTCATCAATGTTTTCGGTGAATACGAATATTCGGTAATTGGCTGTTATTTGGCTGATAGAAATATTTGTATGCATATTGGTTACATCACTAAATATAATCTAAAACCGTACTTTTTTAAGATTATATTCAATAGTGCAAACTTCTCCAACATAACTTATTTTTAAACCTAACTTAGTTAAACAGATATGAGATATGATAGAGCCAAACCTTCAGTCCAGATTGGCATAACTTAAAGTAAATTGACGGCACGGTTGGTGTAGTGGCTGGTACAGTCGACTGCTGCGCACCGGGTCGTGGGTTCGATTCCCGCACGGCACAAATATTTGTACGATCTGCAGGTAGTTGTTCCGGGTCTGGGTGTATTGTGTGTGAAATTTGTGTTTGTAAACGCACCCACGACACAGGAGTAATCCTAGTGTGAGATAAAGGTTAAAAAAAAGAGTGTAATCGTATTAAATGTTTGTTTAGCCTAAGAAATGTTACTCAATTAATATATAATAATATACAAACATAATTTCAATAAGTTAGCTCATGTAGACTTCCAGAATAATAGAATAGAATAGAATAGAATAGAATATTCTTTATTGTACACCATTTTAAAAACAACTACTAGGAATAATTTAATAAATAGTAATTGTACAATGGGCAGTCTTATCGCTATTAGCGATTTCTTACAGACAACCTTTGGATGGATAAGAAAAAGATGGACAAAGACAAAGGGGTATTCCGAGGTGTACTTGTTATATTAATATAGTCAAATAGTGAATCTATTAAATATAATATAAATAGGTATTTATTTCATAAATTACTTAAATAATATGCACACATATACAACAATATATAATACTTTATACAATACATTATAAATAAACCATATATACATATATACAACCATATACTATACTTTATCCAATACAATATAAATAATCCATAAGAATATTTGAACCCTATCATTAGAATGTATTGTCTTTGTAATGATATATCACGAGATAATAATAACATTGATACCTTCGACTCCTATGCTGCCGTCTTCAGTAGCTACATGTAGCTGACGTATCTGGTCAGCTGCGGTATTTCTTCTGCGTTATTGTTTGCCGCTGTTAATTTTTAAATTGTTATTTTCTTTTTGTTTTTATATGAATTTATAATGTAACTAATCATTCTTTGCCATTTCGCTAGGGTCTTAATGTGATAACTTATGTTCAAATAAAAACTTTACGCCTGATTGTGATTGTTACCTGTTGTAATTACCAATTAAATAAATAATTTATATCGATAATTTATTTGAAGAAAAAAGAAATCCTTTTAAACTAAAACAGTCTTAACTACAAACTTCAATTTAACGATACTATCAAATCTTCACAGAAATATATTTTCATTCTTTTCTCACCTTTTGTTAGAATTCCTAGATTCGAATGTGAACGTTCTGTCTCAGTTGATATATTTTTAAACTTGAAAAGCGTCTGAATGGATTTATAGTCTAATAAAATAGGGGTTGCTTGCTTCAAGATAAGGTCTCATTTTATTATTTCTATCATATCTTATATTAGGTGGACCCACGACTTAGTCCTCACAATTATTTGTATAAAGCCTAATATGGGAACAAAAAGTAAATTTGATATGCTTTAAAAGGCTTATAAGTACCCTGCAGAAAGACTGATCTGCGAGGTAAAGCTGCGCTAATTGGGGTCGGGGTTTTGATAGGTGACAATTTTTAGCATATAAGGACATCTGTATATCTATAATAGCTTAGAGAGATATTCAGATATACATTTTTGTCATCAATGTTCTACAGAATACGAATTGGAATTAAAAACATAAATGCAAATAGAAATGCGTTATCTTATCTATAATCTAAGATACCCTTGAATTTTACGACTCAATCAAATCAGTTATTTCTTTATTAGATATTGCATTGGCACAATTCAAAGCTTCGATAAATATTAGTATTATTAGCACTCAAACGACAGTATAACAAAAATATTTGGGTTGGCCGCTTATTTCAACCTTATACTCCATTTCCTGCAGTGAGCTCTTAAGTAAGATAAGGCAGATAAAAAGCAGTTCTTCTTGCATTCTCAGATAAGCGATATACTTGTCTCTTTTTAACCAAAATTTAATTAAAAGTTCTCAAAATTTTCGCCCTTATCGGCGCTCGATCAAAGCAAACATTAGCTCAAAAGACTCTTAAGTATGCAAATCTAATTTGGTTTACCTTTATCAAGCCAAGTTTATACAAGCTTAGTACGGTGAAAAAAATTGAAACTTCAGAACGGGTGCTATAAAAAGGGATTGCATTCATTTATTTAAGAGATTGATTGAAGTTTAAGCATCAACTTTTCTCATTAACTACGGCAAAAGCAAGAAGGCTGAATATCGAAATACTTTCGCCTGATAGAAAATAGGGGCATAAAATGTTATCACCCGATTTATTTAAGTATTGGCGTGAAGTGAAAGTAATGTTATTCTTATAAGGTAAGTATGGCACTCATAGTCAGTTGTACTCACTGATCGGTAAACGATCGGTGAGGTTAAATAAAGCTTGATGCAGTCAGTCGGATGGGTGAATGCATAGTGGTATTTGAACAGAGCGTCTCCGTGCTTCGGAGGGCACGTGTTATGGTCGGTGCTGGTTGTTGTCATTAGCCGGCCAGTCGTTAAGTCAAGTCGTGCCAGTCGTTAAGCGTTAAGTTGAGGGGGAGGGGGGGTTAACTACTAACTAACCAAACTCAAAGAAAGAAGAAGCTAGTCATTTGTTTTTTACTTCGCTTCTTTATAGTTATTTATTACTTTTTTTTCGTCTTTAGGGATCTTCTATTTTTCTTTATCATATAAGTTGAGATCGTCATTTTATAGCTGTATTGCAATTGTTTATTAAAGCAAGATATTAAAGAAATTCCGTGAGGTGTTCGGATAAAGAATATAGCACCACTCCAATTCCTCCCATGGAGGTGAAGATGTCGTAAAAGGTGACTGAGGGACTTTAAACCAGAGGGATGAACTGCAACACAACCCCGCCTGCTAAAGTCAAAAGTCAAAGTCAAATATTTTTATTTCAAATAAACCAAATATTGGCACTTATGAAACGTCAGAATCTAAGTTGCACGTGCAGAAGCTAAACGTGTTGAGTATTGGAATACCCCCAAAATGTCAATTTCAAAATATATTTTTTCTTCTGAAGTATGTAATTAAGATGTTACTATGGCTTCCATTATGCTTGGACGTCTTAAATTAGAGGGAATTTGCCATTACTCACTACGCTTGGCAGGCGAGTTGGCGAGCACAGTATGACTATTATTCCTGCGTACTGTTTAGGGATGCCGCTGCCCATCCCAGAGGGTTTAGAGTCTCTGCTGACCTTTGACGACATTCACGGAAGGAGATGGAGTGGTGTTATATTCTTAATCCGGATACTACACGGAACCCCAACACCACATGCAACATATTACCGTTTATTTCGGACCAGAAATTCTGCTGAAAATTTACGATTTATCCTAAAAAGGCACTAAAATGCTCCATATTCGAAAGGCTCTAAATTATTTGTTGACATGTTTATAGCCGTTGTAATTAAGTGATAACTGCCATTTGTATTGATAACGGACCGTTCAGTGAACCGAATATCATTTAGATCGCTCATAAAATTGTCGGGCAGACCGGCAATGTGGACCCATAAAACAGCTGAACATTAACGAACATGATGCTTTTTTAACCTTCATAAATCACCACTCGAAATGTGCTGTAATGGCTACTTAAAATAAAACTGAAAGCACTCTGGACACTGGAATTATTTATGAAATGTTACGAAGAAAAGCATTAAAATCTTACAGCAAAATCTTCTGAAACCTTTACTAACCTTAATTAACTGACAAAAAGAATGCATTGACTACTTGGCAAATGTGTCAAATTTCTTGTAATTCTTTTTAAAGGGTATAAATAATCTAGTATTTCCGTTTTGGTGTATGATAAATATTAGAAGCGATGCTTAAGAATTTAAAATCGTGGTACATTATATTTTACCTTCATATCTGAATGAAGTACGAGTATTTATCGGTTCATTTTAATCAGGAAGCATAATGTCCCTCATGATTTACTCATGACATACAATGGTCCAGTCAAACAAGTATTTAAATGGAAATTTTGAGCTAGCCAGCTGAATTTTTAAATTTGTAAGTTGGATCAACCAAAAAAAAATGAGTCTATGAAAATAGCTTTTTGTTAATAATACGACAAGAGTTAGAGCAAGAAAAATGGTCAGATAATAAAATGTAGACCATAAAATTGTGCATAAAATGGTCTCGTAACTTTTTAGGTGAAACTGAAAATACATTTATTAGAAGTACATTGTATTTATTGCATGCGCTCTTGTTCTATTTAGAGTAAGATAGATGTACGAGAAAGTGATGTATATCGCTGGGACTGATGATATAACGATATTAAGAAAACTCTGGCACATACGCAAGTTCTGATTTCTTTTAAATTCTAATCTATCTTTATACCAGCCTGAATACAAGTTAAAAAAATATATATTAAAAGTTATTATTTGTTAATTTTAATACTGCATCGAATAGAGAGTGTGATGTTTATCTTTTGGCCTGTTATATTACGAAAGATCTGGTGTATGCGCATTGACTGTGACTCATAGCTTAAGATATAATTCCTTTTAAATTCTGAATTGTGCTTGTACGTGTCCAAAAATTAAAAGTTAAGACAGATATTTCAAATTCATTTTTTGTTCTTTGTTCATTGTAATACTGCATCGAATAGACGTCTTATTATTATCGAATAGATACTTAGATTTTACTTGTTTATTAAAATGTAAAGAAAAGGTTAACACATTCAAATTGTTACAACTAAAAACCTACAACACTGAAAGCTCAGCACCCAAAAGGCAATAAACCCGGCTTTGAGTTTCCTTGCGAAATCGAATAAAAATTTAGACGTTCCGCAATAGAACCAAGTTATCTGACATAGTTCGGAGTATTGGTAAACTTCGGTAACAATAGGCGGAGGGATGCATTGCTTGTAGAACGGATAGCCGACCGGGCTGAAAAATTCTCGAGTGTTGATTGTGGACAGATAGACCCCCATAAGGTAGACCGACAACCCGGGGAAGAATGTTGGAATACGCTGGATAACAGTAACGCACAGCCAGTCGTTGTACTGATCTTTGGGAGAGGCATTGGTTCCCAGTGGAAGTTCATGAAGAATTTAAAGAAGGGTTATGCCGGACTCCTGCTGGCTAAAACCACTGAGGTGGTCATCTTCGGCACCTAAGGGGGGCTCCAGGTCCTCGTATGATCACATTAGAGCCACCCGCTAGGCCTAAATACGTCCAGCAGAAGACGTCATTCGGCTGAAAAAAAAAAGAATGGGCCCTGCATGTGACCCATGTCTCTCATTAGCCTTCAAAAGACCGGATTTTTCTTTACATTTAAGACAAGATGTGAGAGACATAAGTGAGTGTTGTAAGGTTTTTCTAAATAAATTGGGAATTATATACAGATAGTTCTATTTCTCATCTTAAAAACATCCAAGTAATGTAGGTTAAATTGAACGTAGAGTAACTATGTTTTTAAGGAAAAGTCAATAACTTCTTCAAATACAAATATAAAATTTACTGTTTAAGTTCAATATTATAGTCAATATTTTCAAATTCATCTTTATATATTTGTTTTTCAATATAGGTGTAAGTTTTGTTACTGGCTTGCTTACAATATCTTAGATAAAATTTGGGTCGCTTGGAAACAAACAAAATGTAGTTTCAGTGTGATACTAGTAGGATGAAAATCCATTAATATTATTGGAGCACATTGTTTATATCGCCACGTATGTACGACAGTGGTTCGCAGATATTTATTGCCCTACATAAAGCGAATACACGGTCCTTTTGATAATACGTATTCTCATAAATTTTCACGTATTGGCATAGAAGGCAGAGTTCTATTTCTTACATTGGAAACCTACGTATCTTTTGTTAACCCTTTTCCCAAACATAACGAAGAATTCCTAAAATGCTTCACCAGATTCAATATCGGCTAAAGGGTCACTCTAAACGCATTCTGTAGAGTAATAATAGTCTTCATTGATTTTCTATGTCTGTCTTATCTATTTTCGCATCTTATTCTGCCAGTATCATAATATATTAATTTATCCATATTACAAATCTTATTCCAAAAAACATGTAATGATCTTATTATCTGTTTCCCGCCTAATAGAATCCTCTGAATATACCAAATCCTCTGTTGTCATATATTTTAAACCTAACACTCCATTAATTGCAATCATTTTCATTAAGATCAATCTTTATTTTGAGAACTAAATAAACATAATATTATTATACTTTTAAAAAACAGAAAGCCAATAACAATAAAATAAGGATGTATTTAAGTCAAATGAGATAAATCCGTTTTATTTGTAATATATTAATTTTTTAGGGACTTTTGTGCGATTAAGATACAATGTAATGGTACTGAAATACTCTTTACTGGAGATAGATCCGTTGAAACATGCACGTTTTATATTACTGTGCATAATCATTTATAAGAAAGAATATCTAAAACAGAATCCAATAGATGTTTTCATTTTATAAATCAATGTGAGAATATGAATATTTTTTTTTAGGGACAATCCCGCCACACAAATCCAACCACTGCAACTCCTGTACGCCAGGATCTACAATGGCGACCACCGAAAAGAACACCGATCAATGAAGCTCGGTGTGTCCCAGAGAAATGAATAACTGTCTTGGAACCCGCACCGAAATTAATCAGAAAAGAAAAAGGAGGAGTAGGAAAGAATAGACGTTCCACTTCCCTCCGTAGCAAGCAGGAGACAGAGAAAAACGATAGGCCATAGGCACAATAAATGGGAGTTTACAACAGGGTTAAGCCCAGTTGCCAAGCACCACGGGTACAATTTTTTTATTTACGGGTCCTATGTTGTGAGCTATTGTGACTGATTCCAATAGTAGGTATGGCAAAAACACTTAAACGCACGGAAATTCGTCCTAGTCGCAACAAGGTCTGTATAGTAAACAACCCTGGACGTAACTTGCATGCTGTCAAACATAATATTGCGTTCATCTTGCCAAATATTACACTCCCACAGGATATGATGTGCAGACTGTTCATATTCACAGTCCGGTGTTGAACATTTGCAGAATGGTGAGGTAACAAGCTTGAAGCTAAATAATTCATTCTTAAAGTTACCATGACCGGTGAGAAATTGAGCCACGCAATGATCAACCTCCAACCATGCACTTGCCAGCAGCTCACGAATGGATGGAAAGTACTGATATAGGTGAAGGCCCTAAATAGACGTGTCCCACATGCATTGCCATTCGGCCAAGAGTTCCTCCCAAACACCAGTCTGTGGTTTAAACAATCTGCAGATCCTAACACGATCGCGGTGTAGCAGAAATTCCGCGTCCATGAGTTGAGTAGTACATTGCAGCACGTCGCTGTATCTCAAGATCGACTGGCAAAACACCCACTAGCACAGGCAGAGCTTCAGTACTTACTGTCCTATATACCTTGCACAAGAATATCAACGCTAAGCGCTGGCTTTGGAGCAATTTACGTCTTGCCGCGCCGATAGTAGCCCTATCAGCCCATACAGGTGAACCATAGCAAATACAACCTAAGTAGGTAGCGCCGTAAATAGTTTTCAAAGTATAAACTTAAACTTTTTTACCTACAGATTTCATGTGTTCAACGAATGAAAAATTTCTCTCCAATACAAGACCAAGGAAGCACACGGACTCCTTTCTTTTTACGGTAACATTATTGAATTTAATGCTCGGTGATGTCTTAAGATTGCCTTTTAAAATTAGTTGAAAGGCTTTTTGTGGTGCAAACATTAAGCGGTTTCGTTCGCCCCAACTAGAGATTAAACGTAAACAAGTATCCGTAAATTTTTCAAGGCTCGCCCTTGTACTTGACCGAATAAGCAGAAGGCCGTCGTCTGCGTAACCGGTCAATGAACAGCCGGATGGTAATGGAATCGCTAGAAAATCATCGAAACCCATGTTCCATAGATACGGACTAATAACGGATCCTTGAGGACATCCAATCGTGAGTTCCTTCGACACAGCGTGATGACCAAGTTTAAGTTTTGCAGATCCGTGTGCAAAATATGAGTAAACGAGAGTGTAGATGTTTGTGAAGCAACCGCGGGCTTTCATTTAAAGTAGTAGCATTGGCCACCACGCGTTGTCGAAGGCACCAGAGATATCAAGGAAGATGCCTATCACGTACTTATGTTCAAACGAATTTACTACTTTCCTGACATAGATTGCCGCGTCAATAGTAGATTTTCCTATTGTGAAGCCGAATTGGTTATTATGAAATTTCGGTCCATCTGGCAGCAAACGTGGAACTATAAGGCGCTTGAGAAGTTTCCCTAAAGATGGTAGTAAAGTTATAGGCTGGTATGATTTAGGATCATCCGGGGGGTTGTCACCACTTTTTGGTATTATGCGTATAAAACCGGAACGCCATATACGAGGGAAAATGCCTTCAGCAATGCAGCGATTAAAAACGGTCAGTATAGAGTCACCCGATATTTTACAAGCTTCTTTAATCATTCTATTCGATATTTTATCTTCTCCAGATGCTTTATTAAGTGGTAGTTTATTGACAACGTTTATGAAATCGTCAGTGGATGGTAGGTCAGACGCTGGGGATTCCGGCGGTTCAGCAGCCCATGATCTGATCTGTTGATGATACTCGTTATCATTTCCAGGTAGATCACCAGGTATAAGAGTATTGAGAAGAGCCTCCGTGGTCTCCTCAATACCAGTAGTATGCATGTTATTAATTTTAATATTTTGGATACAAGCAAGATCGACTGATCTATTGGCTTTAAACTCGTGGTACAGAGGAGACCACGGACCCGGGAGGGATATCTAGTGTTTGCACTACCTTGTGTAACAGATTTCCTTTCCATTTTGCCACCGCGGCTCTATAACTAGATCTGGCAATTCTGAATTAATTTAATGTATCAATAAATATGTCTCCCGTGACTTGCTGTTTTTTAAGCTTGTTTAGTTTTATGCGCGCTCTGCGAAAACGTTTACGTTGTTCAGTTAAATAGCTATTCCACCAATCACATCTACGAGTGTTGGTTATTGATCCACGACCCACAACAACATCAGCACAGTATGTAAATATGTCTGACATGATTTTAGCACTTTCTTCTGCTGACAACCCATCGCGAGTGAAGTCTTTGGCATAAGATGCAAAAAGTGAGCTAAAGAAATCCCAGTTATGTGTCCCAGAATATGAATGTGAGAATAATGTACCTACTCAATAGATTTATATATTAATAACATCAGTCCCACACATTCATTACTACGAGGCTTAGCGTTTGTTCCTGGTAATTTTAACGGAGGAAAGTCTCGAAATCCAGTGTACAATGTGTACGTGATCTTCCAAAACCTATATGTTATTAGTATACCTACTTACATACGGTGTGTGGTGTTTTAAGAGTTATTCAGAATATAGCACTAGTCCATCTCCTCTCGTGGATCTCGTAAAAGGAGATTAAGGAACCAGAGGGATGGGTAGCAGTATCTTTTCTGTGCAAGCCAAGGGTGGCCCCCCAAATTACGACACAGTTGTTAAAATATTTGTTTTGCTGTGAAAATATTTTGGCTGATATGAGGATGATGATACTTATATGCGCGCTTGAAGTTTTTTAGTTATAGCAACCAAGCAAGTCGATAATTGTAGAAGAAAAAAAGGTTAATCAGAGAATTTATTTTCGTTCATAAAACTTCGAAAGAATTTTACGTTCATTATACCTCATTGACATGCCGTGTGGTGCCGGCTCAGAATACCACCACCCCATCTCCTCTCGTGGGTGTCGTAAAAGTCGACTAAGAGATTAGCCGTAGGATGGGCAGCAGCGTCCTTCGAGTAAATTAACAACTCAACTGCGATCGCCAACCCGTCTGCCAAGAGTGGCGATTATGGCAAAAACCCCCAAATGAGCCCACAACACACCCATATCGGTCGTTGTGGTGATTTTTCACTTCACTTCATTTGTGACTTCATTCGGCCGAAATGATGATACCTCATTGCCTGAAGACTAAAATGATTATGCAGTATGTGTACTAGTACCAGTAATGACACACGGAATTGGTCACTCAAATTAAAAATAACCACTCTCTTAGTTTCTCTACGAGACCATCTCACGAGGAAGTCTATATAAGAACCAAGGTTACTGGTAAGGTAAAATAATGGTCCGTATGGTGTCCAGATTAAGTATATAACATCACTCCATCTCTGTGTCTGACTGTGGATGTCGTAAAACTCGACAAAGGGACACTTAAACCAGAAGTATGAGTAGCAGCGTCCCATCCGTGGCGTGGCATGGTGAGTACTGGCAAGTTTCCCCAAAATGTCGACGCAACAATAGAAATCTATGGGGGAGGTCTTTGTTCAGCAGTGAACTGTTATGTGCAATGGCTTCTGGAAAGATGAAGAGACGACCTGGTGTTACCTGGCTTAGGATGTGCGGTGCCGTTGAATGTCCGTGGTGTCACGTTGTGGTCAGCCTGTGTCCAACTTTGGGCATGACAATACTACCTACACATCGTAACCCAAACGAATAGTTCCTTAGTTACCTACTAACAAAACCCTTAGAAAGTAATGATGAAATAAAATGCAAAGCATAATCAAAAGTAATATGTCGAACAGTTCGGTGACGTCAATGGCCATTCGTTTACCATTCATGACGTAGATAATCCAACTAATAAATTAATAGAGTAAATAAACATAATTCAAGTGAGGATACGACCATTAGTTACCATTAAGTAAATATCACTAACAAGGACTGAATGGTGACTCACTTTCAGACGTGTTAAGTTCTATTCTATTCTATTGTTGGCTCCCACGGGCTCAGCATTAGCCGAACGCACTTCGACCCTATTGGATCCATTGTGCTGCCCAAAGCCCTGCACTACTCCTCCGCTGGCAAATCCAGAAGTCCCTGTAGGTACTTCGCAATCATACCTGCCTGGAGCCGTGCAAAATCATCAGGCAATGGATAAGCCACTCCTAGATGTTTTGCCCTACGTCTTCCCAGAGCGTCACAGCTGCACAAAATGTGCTGCATAGACTCTTGATTGTCCATACAGAATCTGCATGTATCCGTTGTGCTGAGCTTCATTCTATGGAGGTGCTCCTTGGTGCCGAAGTGGCCTGTCATTGCACCTATATAGTGCCTTAAATGGGTTTTGGTAAGATTTAATAGTCTCTTACACCCGTTTAGTCTTGTGCTGCAGAAAGTTTTGGAATGGTTTAGGCCTCTCGCTTGCCTCCATTCTCTGACATGTTCCTTATCAGCAAATGCATGTAATGCCAGTTGGTAGGTACCCTGAGGTATTCCTACGAAAGGCTCAGGGCCAATGAACTGCTTACTCGAGCCTGCCCTAGCTAGTTGATCCGCTTTCTCGTTACCTTCAACACCTTCGTGTCCAGGTACCCAGATAAGCTTTACGTTATTGTGTTTTCCTAGTTTGTTTAGTAAGATAACACCTTCCTTGACTAGTTTCGAGTTTACTTTAAAGGAGATTAATGCCTTTAGAGCTGCTTGACTGTCACTGAGTATGTATACGGTTTTTTCCTTCACATTCCTCCTTAGCATTTCTTTAATGCTGACAATTATAGCATAGGACTCCGACTGGAAAACCGATGTATATTGCCCCATGGATTGACTGATATTGCAGTCATTTGACCAAATTCCTGCTCCCGTACCTGATTTCATTTTAGATCCATCAGTATACCAAATGAGATGAGCAGTGTCATTTATGGGCTTGAGTCCTCTCTGCCACTCTTCCCTTGTGGGTATATGTACGCTGTATCTCCTATTGAACATATAGACTGGATTGTCAGCATCACATGTCATGTCCATTAAGTCATCCAGTTCTTTCACAGGATCCAATGATGTGTGTTTTGTGCAGGGCTTGTATCGATTCCACGCGCCTGCCCTTGCAAGTCTATAATGAGATTTTCTTGCCTCTGTTTGTATGTGAATATGAAGTGGTTTAATGTTCAACATCCACTCGAGTGCCATAGTAGGCGTGGTTTTAAAGGCTCCAGTGATGCCCATGCAGGCTACCCTTTGTACCTTCCTTAAGGTGTCTTTGCAGGTTTGTAACAAAGTTCTCGTCCACCATACTGCGCTGCCATATGTTAGTATTGGCCTCACCATCATTGTGTATATCCAGTATATGACCCTGGGTTTGAGTCCCCACGTCTTGCCATAGGCTGAACGGCACATATTGAACACTCTTAGGGCCTTTTTAGTTGCATTTTCAACGTGAGTACGCCACGTTAGTTTCTTATCCAGTGTTACACCTAGATACTTTACCTCCGTGGCCCATTCGATTTTAGTGCCGTACATTTTTAATTCCTTGAGTCCACTCAGGTCTGCTTTATTTGTGAACGGCACTAAAACAGATTTGCTTGGATTTATGGATAGGTTGCTCCCATCACACCATCCCTCTACTTTGTCCAAAGCCTCCTGTAGCAGGTCCGACACAGTGTTCGGGAACTTGCCATTTACTTGTATGACTATGTCGTCAGCATACCCTACTGTATGGAATGGTCCTATATTTAGTTCCACCAAAAGAGAGTCTACCACAAGGCTCCATAGTATTGGGGATAAAACCCCTCCTTGTGGGCAGCCCTTCGTCGCTTTTACAGCTATCTTGTCTCCCAGTAGATTGGCTTGGATAATCCTGCCCTGAAGCATAGTATTTGTCCATTTTATTATGGTGGGTTCTATGCCATGTCTCTCTGCAGCAGCACTTATTGACTCAAAGGTCGTCCTATCGAACGCACCTTCAATATCTAGAAATGCTGCTGCTGAGATCTCTTTAGTTGCCAGAGCCCTTTCAGCTCTGTCTACTACATAATGTAGTGCTGTTTCAGTTGATTTACCTTGTTGATACGCACATTGCATTTTGTGTAGTGGTCTGCGCTTGAGCGCTCCATCTCTAATATGCCTGTCGATCATCTTCTCTAGAGCTTTTAGGAAGAAGGATGTTAAGCTTATCGGCCGGTATGATTTAGCATCCTCATAATCTGCTTTTCCCGGTTTGGGGATAAAGATCACCTTAACTTGTCTCCAGACTGTCGGGACATACCCAAAGGCTATGCAGGCCCTGTACAGTCTGCAGAGGTGAGGTAAGATAATGTTTCTGCCCTCTTGGAGTAGGATGGGATAGATTCCGTCCGGTCCAGGGGACTTATAAGGACGGAAACTTCGTATTGCCCAACGTATTCTATCCGCGTCAACGACTTTCTTTGCAGTCCGCCAGTCGTCCTTGGAAGTTCTTGCATTTTGTTCTTCCATTGTGATGATATTGTCAGACACACTGTGTAATTCCACCGAGTCTGGGAAGTATTTTTTGAGCATGATTGCTAGTGTCTCCTTCCCATCTGTTGTGAGTTTACCTTGGTCATTTCTTATGGATGACAGTATATTAACCTTCGCGGAGCTCATTGCCTTCGGCAGTCTCATTCCTTCCGGATAGCTGCTTATGTTCTGACAATGATCCCTCCACGCCCTTCTCTTTGCTTTGCGAACTTGTTTGCTGTAGTGCGTTAGCGCTTTTGCATATATCGTGAAGTCTTTTATAGACTTCGCATAGTTGAAAACTTTTCTGGTGTCCTGTCTTAGATGTTCTAAGTCAGGGGACCACCATGGTTCCCTTTGCGATTTCACCTCTTTTTCCGGACAGTTCTTTATCCAGCAGGTTTTTACTGCTTGTGATATTCTATCCGCCTCAAATTCTATATCTATAATAGAGTTTAGCCTAGTTGTGGGATCTCTAAGTTCTACTTTGAGATCCTCCTTGAAGGATGCCCAGTTCGTTTTCCTGGGATTTCTTCTAAGTACCTTGCCAAAGTTTTGGGAAGTTTCGTACCTAAAGCAAATATAATTGTGGTCAGATAAGCTAACTTCACCAGACACATGCCAATTTTTTGTTGCCTTGTTAGCCCCTTTAGTTGCTAGCGTAATATCAATGACCTCTGCCCTACGTGTATTTACGAAAGTTGGTCTATTGCCTTTGTTCATTATAAATAAGGGAGAACTTACCAGATAGTCCATAAGCACTTCACCTCTTTTATTGTTGTCTGTACTGCCCCAGGCAACGTGGTGCGCATTTGCGTCGCATCCTATGATGAGATTTTCGTTAGCGCAGTTATTGACCAGGTTATGCAACAAGGCATTAACCGGGTCTGCTTCCTCATATGGTAGATAGGCAGAGGATAGGATGATGCTTTTCCTTTTCCCCTCTATCCCTTCGTTAATCTTCACCGTGGTGAGATCCCTAGAACAGTAATCATAAAGAGGAATTGCTTCTATACCTCGTCTAGTATAGATACAAGTCCTCATATTATTTGTGGGACATTTATATGACAGTTGTCCACCACCACTATTTAATCCCTTAATGTCCCCCTTGTATACATATGGTTCCTGTATAAGGGCTACATCATATTTGTTCCTGTTCAGCTGACGACTGAGTATTGCCGTGGCTGCCTTACTGTGATGCAGGTTAATTTGTACGCACCTTAAATTGCTCATCGTGATGGCTTGTGATGATGCCTAGTGCTGTTGGCCTCCCTCTCCCGTCTCTGCCAGCAGCTCGATGTCATCTGGAATGGCCGGTGAGGAGGCAATCCCCAGTTCGTCCAATCCCAAAGTGAGATAGTCCGATCTCATCGAAAGTGGCGATGAGACCGGATCGTCCCCCCGTGGTTCAGAGTCACCTGTCTTCACCTCCTCACCATCCATTCCATCTGTAATTTGCTTTTCAGCATTTTCGGGAGCCGAGGTAGTTGGCACGCCGTCCGCGATCTGTTCAGAGGGACCGCCGGGGCGCTTTAGCCCATCGTCTAGGAGCTTAAAGTAGCTCCGGTCCATCCCCGCGTGCAGATTGTAGCCCTGTTGCTTGATGTAGTCGGTCGAAGCCCTATCCATCAGGATAATGCTACGGGCGACCACACCTTCAACCACTTGATCCACCACCTTCCACTCAGCAGTCGTGAGATCTTTATTGAACGACCGGAGCATGTCGAGCTCCTGTGTTAGGGTCGCTTTTCTGGATGGCATGCGCCTTTTCCATGCCATCTTTACCGGTCTGGGCAGGTCCTTCGCGTCTACTACACGTAGACTTAGGGCCCCGTCCCTGATCGTCTTCCCTTGCAGTGTCTGCAGCCACGTGACAGCTGCTTCACCATCGCACACTACTTGCAGTGCGCCTGCCGTGAGTCCATTTCCTAGGACGAAGATGGGCCTAGGTTCTGGCGTATCCACCATCTTTTCCCACAGGAGGTCTCGGATATCCTCTACATCCTCGGCCTTCAGGGTCTGAACAGGATGTTCCTCTGCAACTATGGCCATCCTAGTTTTTGCCACTGCATCCCTGAAGGACCCTGCTTTGGTCCTTTTGGGTACATTGATGGCCTCAACTGAGTCTCCACTGCCTTCTGTCCTCAGTCTTTTCGGCATGCGGGCTACTTCCTGTGGCAGTGACTCCACCGATCCCGCTCCTTGCCTTATTAAGGCCATGCGTCGCCTTTGGGCTCCACTTGGCTTTTTGTGCCTGCGCACCTGTTGTGCTTCGTCCCTGACCGGTGGTCTCCCTGCATTTGGGTCAGGCTGCGTAGAGCCCTCGCCTCCCGCCGATCGACTTACCAAGTCCAGGGACAAGCCTGGTTCCCCCCTCCCCACTTGCACGCTAACACGGCCGGTTGCCCCTCTGCTTTGGGCGCTGCTGCCAGTTATGGCTGCATTGCCTGAAGCGTCAGGGCCTCCAGCCCCGCCAACAGCAGGTGTGTTGGTCACCCTTGCTACGACCCTTACCGGCTGTCTCCCTTCGTCTGGGTCAGGCTGTGTACAGCCCTCGCCTTCCGTAGGTCTACAGGCCGAGTTTGGGCGTGAGCCTGTTCCCCCCCTTCCTGCCTGTACGTTGGTACTGCCAGAGGCCCCTCTGCTCTGGGAGCTGCTGCCAATAAAGGCTGCAGCGGTACCCGAAGCGTCAGGTCTCTTAGCATACCCAACAGAGGCTATGCTTTTTGGGTTGCCCTTAAAAGAGCTCCCCGAGTTGTCCCTAGAGACTGGTCGCGGTTTTTTTTTGGAATAATCCATACGCTTGTTGTTTATCTATGCATTCTACTGATTCCCCACCCTCCTCGGAGCCCGCACCTTTGGGGATGCTTATACAAACACCAGGGCTATCAGCAGAGTATAGTACTCCTGAGTGTGTTGTCCGCGAGCCCACATAGCGTTCGCCACCACGTTTCCGCCACGCAGTTGGCTCCCACTACTGGCTGCAGACCCCATCACCCAAGAGAACTAGCCGGCTAGTCTTAAGGACTGCCACAGCCGATTGATCGCAGCCGGCTCAGCTACAACCTCCCGTGTTAGAGGAGTTCGGGACCAAAGAGGCGTGTTGCTGACAGCGGACAACGACCGCCGGTCTACTGTGCAGCTCAACCTCCAGGACTCCTTCACCCCCCATTACGGGTTCCCGCGCACGGCACAAACACGCGGGAGGTCACGTGATATCTATCTCCTACCATTTGCTGGTGTATTGAGATGGTAGGACCGCAATGTCTGACCTCGGAACATCGCAGCGGAAGTAGGAAGGACGAATAGGATGGGTATGAAGGATGGGAATAGTGCCAAACTGCACAGGGTTGAAAGGAGTTGAAGGATGGGTTAGGATGGATACTAAATAGAATAAATAAATAAAATAAATAAATAAGTATCTAAAATAGAATACATAAAGAATACATAAACTAAATAAAGGAAAGGAATCCGCCCAACGCTTTCAGTTGCGTTTGTTTCTGAAGGAATCAAACCAATAACAGGCGGCAACCTCTAGAAGGATAGATCGTCGGACTTGCCCTGGAGATCAATCACGACTGTTGCGCTTCCCCCAGAGCCATTTGCCAGATTACACGTCGGGAATAAAACGTGTAAGGTAGGCAAGGAGCTAGCACATTAAGCAAGGAAATAAAAAGTGTACTAAGCAGGCATAAGAAGCAAGCAAAGCATGTTCTAACCCTTCGCCCGCCTCAAACGTGTTAAGTTACTTTTATGGCAAATAATTGACTTTGTTTAAATTTAATTTAATTTAGTTTAATTAGATTAATTGAGGCACCAAGGCGCATAAAAGAAAATACAATATAATAATTCTATATAAGACTTATAACTATCATACACAAACAATACAATATAAACACTAGTTCAGACGATAAGACAACCGTCGTCAGTCGCTCGGTGTCAGTTAGCCGGGTAACACTACACCTCTCGGCCAAAATTCTTCCGATTCTTGACGAGACCCCGACTGCTCGACCGTTAAGGTGAATTTCGTCTTCACTTTGATGTACTCTACAATATCCGCGACCTTAGTAGAGTAATGCAGCCGTGATACGTATAGCAGCATCGTAGGTACAGCAGGACACTACAGATGGTTCTGTCCGGTCAGTGCAGTATCGCCCTGGTTCCGACAATTGGGCGTTTTCTTCTTCTTCTCAACCTTGATAAAGCCTTCCTTTTCACACTGGTTCTTCTCCGTATCTCTAAGTCTGGACAATTGGGGTCATCCCACGGTAGGTTTCTCCTATTTTGCTAACATTAAACACGAAAAGACAGCGTCGTGAGTCGCTCGGTGTCCGGTAGCTGGTTCTTCTCCGTATCCCTATGTCTGGACATTTGAGGGTCGTCCCACGGTAGGTTTCCCCTATTTTGCTGCTTAGCTTGAGACACAACGAGTTTTTTGGTGGCGGCAATCGCAGCGTAAGCTTGTTTAGGGGTCGAAGAAATTTCGCGTGTCGTAAACGCTACGAACGCTACGAAGAGATTTGCGCTCTGCAACGCGACCTTAGAGGCATCAGGTGATCTACTTACCAAAACAGCGTTGTGTAACAACATTACCCTGGCCCGTAGTTTACCTATGGTATTATCTGACGCCTCCAACTTCGACTACACCTCGGCCAGGCTTGATTTCAGAAATATGATGTCCTTCAGCAGCCTGGTGACATCAACGTGACAAACGCTTATGTAGCTCCTTCGCCACGAAAGCAGGCACGTCGTCCGGATCGGTCAACTTCAATATGTTGATAATGCCCTGGTCATTCTTCTGTGTTCCATCTCTCCCGTGTGAGCATCTGGTCGATCTTATCAAGGGTTTCAATTATTGGCATTTTGCCACTGCTTACGTCAGCTTCTTTGACGTTTGACTTGCAGATCTGCAAAATGCTGACTTCGTCAATGGTGTCCATGGCATGTTGTATGAATGCCAGCAGCTCGTTGACTATAAGTTGCTGTGAAACCATAGCGAAAATGACGGGCAGCTGCTATTGCCGCGTAATACGTATTTCCATAGTTTAAGTATTTAGCACGTAATACTTAAACTATGGAAACACGTCCGTATCGGTGTATAGGTAAGTCTTAATCAGTACCATGCACACTTAGCAGTCTATATATATTTCGAAATTGATCCAGGGTACCCACACCACCATCATTTAAGTAGCTCCGATCACGTCTCGAGTTTTATTATATCCTACATGTCGCATCCGTAAGGTGCCTATGCCAATAGACAGTTGTACTCACAGATCGGTAAATGATCAGCGAGGTTTAGCAATGCTTGGCGTGGACAGCCTATGGATGTGTGACCGTATAGTGGTATTGAACTGAACATAGATACTTGTTTTGGAGTGCACGTAAAATCGTCGGTCCTGGTTGTTGTCATTACACGGAAGTCGTTAAGCCAAGTCGTAGACCTTTTGGTGATTTTAACAACTCTTACACATGGTTGGCCGCTAACCACACGAAACAAGACGAAGAACTACGTCCATTACGCTTACTGCGAAATGTTATTGGATTTCTGCGATACGGGTCGCAGGTTTGATCCCGGTACATAACAAATATTTGTATGTCCAACAGGTACGAGTTATGGGTCTGAGTGTTGTGCTTGTGAGATGAATGCTAGTTGGGGCATCGTTTTTAAAGCATTACATGTTATTTTATGTATGGTGTAAAACGGTTTTCTATTTAATGTGGTTTGTGGACTAAGAATATAGCACCATTCCATCTCTTCTCGTGGATGTCGTAAAGGACGACTAAGGGACTCTAAGCCAGATCAGCAACTATTCTGCGCTCACCAAACCACCTGTCAAGCGTGGTGAGTACTGACAAAGTCTTCCAAAATGAACCGTCCTTTTACTGAAATGATGATGATTATTACCTGCTGAATGCTCGTAGTAAATTATCCCTTAAAAATAAGGTGCTTTAGCACACGCTGACTCCGCCCACCTTGGAGATTCCAAAACCTCCAAAATCGTTTCATGCGTAAGGCTACCGGAGCGCCGTTCTGCTTGCGCAATGACCAACTTCATTTCGATTTAAAATTGCCGACCATCAGGCAATACATGAAGCAAGCTTCTAAACGCTACTTTGATTCTGCCCTGTCACACTCAAATCCCCTTGTGTTATCGGCCGCCGATTACCAACCCTCGCGTATTACCAGAGTACGCCGCCTGAGGCACGCTCTGGTCGACTCGGATGACAAAATCACGATAGATCACATGAAGAGACTCGCACTGTCTCATTAATTTAACGCCCGACCGCTTTTTCACCCTCGCCGTCGAGGAAGCCCGCCTCACCGACGTCGCGGAGGCCTATCACCGCGACAACATCCTGTTCAAGTTAGTAGTTCTCTCCTCAGTCTCTTGCTCACGCCGGCCTGTGCCGAGCCTGTAGTATTAAATGTCCCCTAAAACATGTTAAATAATACCGATCCAGCTGCCCTGCCCCTGCCCAACAATAGCTTGTTATCCCCAGCAACGCCCTAACCGAGCCCTTAGGCCCGGCTGGTGGCCTTTTTGGCTTCGCCAGAAATGACCGGTTAAGCAGCCCCATTTCTCAGAACTGATTGCGAGAAGCCAAAAAAAAAATAAAAAGATCATGACATAAAACTAAAAACGGATGTATTGTGATTAAAAATGCCTCATTTTTTTCCTATTTACTTAAATGAACGAAAACCTAATTACTATTGTAATGAGTCTTCCTAATAAGTGTGCATTCGGTATTAAATGTCGCTGCCATACGAGTAATGAAAATGTAAATCTGCCTCTGTAAGTCCTCCTCACCGACGTCGCGGAGGCCTATCACCGCGACAACATCCTGTTCAAGTTAGTAGTTCTCTCCTCAGTCTCTTGCTCACGCCGGCCTGTGCCGAGCCTGTAGTATTAAATGTCCCCTAAAACATGTTAAATAATACCGATCCAGCTGCCCTGCCCCTGCCCAACAATAGCTTGTTATCCCCAGCAACGCCCTAACCGAGCCCTTAGGCCCGGCTGGTGGCCTTTTTTTTTTGGCTTCGCCAGAAATGACCGGTTAAGCAGCCCCATTTCTCAGAACTGATTGCGAGAAGCCAAAAAAAAATAAAAAGATCATGACATAAAACTAAAAACGGATGTATTGTGATTAAAAATGCCTCATTTTTTTTCCTATTTACTTAAATGAACGAAAACCTAATTACTATTGTAATGAGTCTTCCTAATAAGTGTGCATTCGGTATTAAATGTCGCTGCCATACGAGTAATGAAAATGTAAATCTGCCTCTGTAAGTCCTTAATATAGGCTCTAGTGTGATCTTACGAGGACCTGGAGCCCCCCTTCGGTGCCGAAGATGACCGCTCCAGTGGTTTTAGCCGGTAGGAGTCCGGCATACCCCTTTACCCTTCCCCGGGGCGAAGGAAGTTCCATGTAGAATTTCCACTGGACATCAATAAAAAAAAAAAAAAATAAAAAAAAAAAAAAAAAAGTCCTTAATATAAGCGGAAAGCTTTTAGTGATATCATTATTTACTCTCGAGGGAAATGTCCGCGTTATTAATTCCTAGAATCGGAATTTGACTTTAGGCAGTTTCAAAGAATTTTCATATTAGGTAAAATATATGTCAGCAATCATTCAATCATTTGCTTAGTATCTACTAACAGGAAAACCTATAAGAAGTCTATGGTCTTAAAATACATGGTATTTTTTTTATATTATACATAGAAACTTACATTTGCAGTTGGAATATATGGGAGATGTTTTTTTTTCTATTACAATTTTAGGTTTTACTTCGAATAAATTATGGGTACTGCTTGTCCACCTTAACTAGGCCAGGCATCCATCACTTTTCTTTCCTAAAGATAACATATTCATCGTACGGAACCCCTGTCCACCGAGTTTAACTCTCACGTGTCCAGTTTTTAGGGTTCCGTCCGGTTTTTAGGGTTCCGAACGTTCGAAGGAAAAAACGGCGGGACCCTTATAGGATCACTCGTGTGTCTGTCTGTCTGTCCGTCTGTCACAGCCTATTTGCTCCGAATCTACTGGAACGATTAAATTGAAATTTAGATTTCTGCGACCCAAACACGCACGTGTAACGTAAATAAATGGATTTTGAATATGAAGGTCACTTTTGGGGGGCAATATAGAAAATTAAAGAGTAAAGTTTTACAAACTGTACCGTGTAACATATTAAATGAAAGGGCTTATTATAGGGGTCTCAAAAGTATTAATTTCAAAATTTTAAAATATAGTTTTAAAGTTATTTAAGAAAATAGACGAAAATTTACCATTCCCCCCTTATCTCCGAAACTACTTGGCCTAAAATAAACATAAAAACTGATAATAGCTCTTTACCAGATACCAGGAAAACCTATAAGAAGTATATGGTCTTCAAATAACATGGTAAATCTTTCAATATTGTGCGTACAAACTTACGTTTGCGGTTGGAACGTATGGGAAAACATGTTTTTCCACCTACAATGTTAAGTTTTTTCTTGGGATAAGTTATTGGTATAAGACCGAATTCAACAATAGACAAAATATTCAGCAATTTCGGAACTTTAACTCGCACTTGTCCGGTTTTTTTTATGTATGCACACCAAGTAAAAATCGGTTTGAATCCAATCCAAATATAATCCATATCTGTGATCGAAACTTATACGAAATGTCTTGATTTGGGAAATAAAGGTTATACAATTAAATATCTCAAATATGTAGCATTAATGTAAGTACGTGCTAATTATTAAACAAATTTACTTAAATACAGATTTATCACCAAATCGGAAAAGAGTGATAGTATCATCAGATGGCACAGACTGCGAAGTTTTATTTTATCGTATAATAAAAATATCTATATGGGTACATCATCATCATATGGTACGTAGTAAAATATACCAAACAAAATTAATTAAACCCACAAATATTGTGATTAATTAAAGATTTTTGATCCTAAGTACCTATTTGTAAGAGTCCAAAGAAGTGTCTAACATTATGATTTACGATATTTTGGGCGCGGAAATTGAGTTCAAACTTGTTGGAACGACCGAATTCGCAGGCTACCCCGTGTCAAGCACACTTCGTTAAGGGGATTATATTAAAAATTGCGTAAATTTAAAGGATTTTGTTGACTATTAATACTTTTTTGAACTGGCTATGAAAAAAATATAGCGTCATGTAGGCATGTATGTTTAGTACTTATTTTGATTGTATCTTTTGTCTGGCTATATTGATCTTGTGGTTCTGGATATGGAAGGTCATAGTGGCAGACATATATACACATATCAACGCTTCGATATAAGGCAACACGATACCGCACCTCTGCAAAGAATCCAGAACAGCCCATATTTCTATGGAGTTGAAGGTGTTCTCGTAGGCCACTAAAGCCATACATAGCGGCCTATTGTATTCCTCAGACTTTTTAACTTTTTTTGCCAAACAGTATGGATGTGATCCACGGTGCATAGCCTTTATAGACCGAAATATCAATTTGAACGTGTACAACAGCCCACATAAACAAGTCGTAATAATAAATAATAAACAGTACAAGTTTTACATTATATAATAAGGGTGATACTGTTCACAAAACTATGGGCATATCTACTTCAAATCCAAATTCAAAATTTTATAAAGCGGTTCTGATAAATAGTGTCCCAACGAAAGGTTTTGTCGATTTTGACAGTGAGGTATCGGCGGGAGATGTTAGATGCAGGAATAATAAGAGAGCCAGTGTCGGACCATGCTAACCCAGTTATACTAGTGCACAAGAAAGATGGAAAATTGCGAATATACATTGATTATAGAATATTAAATTTAGTGATGGTTAAGGAGGGTTATCCCGTGCCAAACATTAATGGCGAAATCGCACGACTATCTGGTCAAGCATACTTTATTACCCTTGATTTGGCATCGGGGTACGGGGTACAAAATTTGCCTGAGAGCCCGCGCAATTGACCGAGTGTTAGGTTTATGTTTACCGAGCATGAGGACATACATGCGGTCAGGATGGACGAGTGTTAGGTCTACGGAATAATATTAACTTTATGATTAATTTTGTATACTGGCAACGGCAGATGTTGACTTTGTTTATCCAGACAAATAAATAAATTTGAAGTGTCTGTTTGTAATGTCAAAATAACAGCTTTTCACTAAATGCATATGATAGTATATACGGTAACTACAACAAAAAAACAATTTTTAACTTTTTTGTCTGTCTGTCTGTCGGTCGGTCTGTCTGTCTATCTGTTTGTTCCCACTAATCTTCGAAACGGCTGGACCGATTTTACGAGACTTACACTGGCAGATAGCTGATGCTATAAAGAATAACTTAGGCTACTTTTATTTGAGAAAAAATATTACTGTTCCGCGCAAAAAATTCAAACCTATGAAATCCAATATGTATACTCTATGTCAAGTGTCTATGCTGAAGTTCTCTAAATTATTTATAAATATTCTAATTTCTTTTAAATTAAACACCGGGTGAAACCGCGGGTCTCAGCTAGTACTATTTAAAAAGTTGTAACTAGCAACATCGAAAAGTGGGGGCTCCGGTCCGTTGCGCCTGGCCCGAGACACTTGCAATCAAGAAGTGACATAGACAGGTTGCGCAGTCGTGGGTATAGCACATTGATAGAAGGACGCAAAGAATAAAAGTGTAAAGCAGGACATCGGGTGGTTTTATTACAAACGGATGGTAGGTATTAGTTCCATCTTACCACTGCCTTCTCATACGTAATTGATGATGTACATACTAAACGAGGTGTAGCATATGCACTTATCGAAAGCCCAAAAGGCGTATAGCCCATCTATACCATGTACCAGTTTCCAAAAGTCCTTCCAGCTCCCAGGTAAAGAGCGAGCTCTTTTGTTGCCGTTAAAAATGTAACTAATTGTCTATTTCGGTCTAGTTTGTACGAGTACTGATCACGCGTGGACGGGGACGAGATTTATCAGCTTCTAGAGTTCATCTAGCTCCCAGAAAAAGAGATTCGCTTTAGTCCTTGATGTCCAAAAATACCTACCTACTATTGTAGTGTGAATTTTTATTTCTTGTAACTGACTAACACGCAATATTATACGTGCGTTGCGTTTCCGGTACTGGTCTGTAGCAAAATACAACACCAAAATGTTGCAACATTTTTGCTAGCGCTCTATGTCCATTCCTGGGGTATAGGTTAGCTGCAGCTATTTCCCACTGCAAAAACGTTGGGAAAAGGCTTACAATCATTTTAAATTAATCTTCATACCTTAAAAGTAAAAAACGTTCTGTGATACATTATTATTATAACGTATCGCAATATCGCAATAATATCACATTCATAAGAACAATTCTGATTGATATTCAAAGCGCGTTATACTTGTCTCGTGTTCAAATTGTCTGTTTATGGAACTTCAGCACAGTATTATTAAAGAAACTTCTCAGGGTACGTCATGAGTTTTTTTATGGTACACGTGCTTCTAATATCTGATTTAAAAGGTTCGTTCGTAGTAGCCTTATTATATTGAGAATACTTTGAAGCCTATGGCTAAAACCAAGATACTTTGATTTATTTTGTAGATGAATCAGAAGGTATATGTACGTCATACTAACATAGTCATCTATATGTACAAATAAATAGATAACAGCTTAGTGTAGAATATTTTAGGTTTTCGCGATTATTACACATTATAGATGACTATAAAACACTTTTAAACGGATTATATCGCGTATATTTTAGACTTTTGTTTTTCCTGACGTTTCGAATACTTTACAGCATTCGTGGTCGCAGGATGACTAAGGTGACAGACGTCGTTACAGATTTTAAAAAGTCATTTTATTTTATCTACCGTAAATAAAATTGTGGCTGGAAACTTGAGTGGCTCGCATGAAATAAACATGTATAGGGCCTACAGATAGTTGGACCAGGCTTAAGTATTAAGATTTATGTCTGTAAACTGTACCCACCTTACAGGAGCAACTAGACTGTGGTATGGTATAACCCAAGATGATCGCTGCGGTGGTTTTAACCGGTAGGAGTCATCCTCTCCGCTTGTCCCCGGGACGGAGGAAGTAAATTATGTATTTCCCCCGGGATAGTAAAAAAAGGTAAGTACCTAGAGCGGCCCCCAGCCCGATTGGTATCAACACAAAAATAATTACAAAAATGTAGGCTGTCTGCCGGGTTAACCTCACCGATCGTTTACCAATTAGTGAGAGCAACTGGCTGCGAGCACCTTTTAATACGACTAAACCGAAGTAAGATAAACTGTTACAATATACCTGTAAGATGCAGTAAACTTCGTCATCTCTTTGGTTACACAAAAAATTGGTACAAAGACAGCGGCACGTCTTTTTAATATACCTACATAATTTCTAACGTCAAGCTGCTTTATTTACTTGTCCTTATACATATAACATCAGTAAGTGGTTATGTACATTAAAACAACCTCCTAATCCTCCAGAAAATTGAGTTTGTGAGTGCCTGAAATATATATCTTAATTCAACCCTCACGTCTCATCTTTAAGGTATTAAACACGTTCTCTAAGCATTAGGTACGCTGGCATCTTAAATTTTTTACTAACGTGCGGTGAGGTGTTTCACGACTTTACAGTCTGTTTTATTATTAAAGTAAAGGTATAGTAGAAATACGTGTATTCTGTCTACATTTTAGAGTAAGTATTACAAGGGTTACCGCGGTAATATTAGACTTTTATTCTTTTATTGTTGGGCCTTCTTAAATATGGGTCTCTTGATAGGCGAAAAACAACGGTTCTATAGCAATACTACCATAATCGTACCTATATTACCATTTCTCGTTTGCTGTAGGTATCACATAAAAGATAATCACCGTGCTTGGCAAATGGATGCACATTATATTAGGATCAAAGCACAAGAGCACGCATTGTTCAAAAGTTGCTTAGATAGATAGATGGGTTTTCACTACTCAGCCTCGCAATCCACTAATGAGAATAAAAAAGTAAGGTATTCGGGTATGCTAGAAAGCCAGGATTTTTCTCTTCTAAACCTGGCTAGTAAGAAACAATCGTCATAAAATTCGCATTAGGCAGACACCTTAAAATCAGATAATGAAAAAAAAGAATAAGAAGACAACTGTGTTCGATTTTATAACAATATACCTAAAACAATTACTGATCTCACAGATGGGAAGTTTAAAGCGCATGTTAAAACAATTCTCATAAAAAATGCCTACTATAGGGTTAGGGACTATGTTGACGATAGGGACATATGGCGTTAGCTACTTTCTGCACATGTGGCTTCCCTGGTAACCAATTATATGTGAGGTGCTCTTTGTACTGTATTGCTGCTTTATTTATATTTCAGCAATGTGTTGATAAAGTCATAAACACATTTATGTGATATCTAATAATTTGTGTAATACCTATACAATTCAATATTGTAACCTCAACTAATTGGAACCGAGCAATTTAAATTCTGACGTTTCTTAATTGCCATTAATTGGTTTATTTGAAATAAAAAATATTTAACTTTGACTTTGAATGCCATTTTAAATTTAGGTAATTTAAATAATATAATCCGGCGAAATATGGGCGGGCACGTTTAATTCGCGCTGATAATATTTCTTACTCAAAGGAAAGTTTATTCCCATGAACATAGGAAACGTTTCAAATGTTTCATTGAATCTCTCATCAGTTTTCGTGAAACGACGAGATATCACGAGGAGATTTACAGCGTACTTAGCGTGGCAAATGTACGGGATTAGCATTACAAATTAGACCCCGTTCTTGTTGCTGGTAGTCTTGAAATCCTTTTTAACTGTAGATAAATTGTATCTGTGACGCTATCTGTTTTCAGTGTGAATAATAGAGGCTTCTTTTGTGAAGGACGTTTGTTGTTAAAGTATCCATTTTTTTGTTTCAATTGTCAATGTTTATTTATGGGTCTAAAAGGTGTCGTAAAAGGTGACCAGAGGGATAGGCAGCAGTGTCCTTATTGTGGAACAGTAACTTTACTACCCTTACTAATCCACCTACCGTGTATATTGCGGCTAATTGGGTGAATTTCATGAAAACAGCCCAATAAATTAAGAATCTCATTCATACCGTGTAATTAAGATAGGAAACATAAATAGATATATTATAAATAGATTTTGTATGCAATTAAAGATTGAAGATATACTAAGTGGCGCTTAGGTTGTCACATTAATGATAGCATATACTTATAGCTCATGGCATTCCTTGACCATACACAGAAAATAAATCGAATGCTTACATTATACTATTTAGTCTCGGGTTTTTATTTCGTTATATTTTTCAACATCATCTAAATGCATGAAAACTGGAAGGCGTGAATACGTTAAAACGAAACAATACGTTTAAAACTTTACTATAAACATTAAGTATAAATGATAAGCAGGTTTAGCACTTTAGCCGTTTCTTTCGTTTCCCAGGCATGGAAATAATTAATTCTAATTTTATTTGATTTTCCATTCATTAAATTCATTTATTAAATTTCACAAATTATGAAGTTGTTGTTTTGGTGTCATCCTCAAGTCAAGCAAAACGGCACGGATATATAGCAACAACGCCGCCATTGCACAGTGTTATCACAGAATTAGTTTGACTGGCCAAAAATAAATTGGGAATTTTACGAAATTGACGTTGTGACAATTATAATTTCGGATAATATTATGAAATAGCTGGACTACCTAAATGAGAAGAAAAAGAAAAGAAGTAAGACAAGAAAATGAGATCATTTGAATACAATTTTACATTTTTGTTCTTTTCCCGCCTTATGTTTGGCATGCTAGATAAAACAATTGTACTTTCTAAAAAAATATATTTTAATGATCAAACATTAAACATATTTTTATGAATACCAGATTAGATACCTTATAATTTTGCTAAAATTTCAATTTTAGGAAATTGCCTATTTTATTTGATTTTCTATGCATTATGTATCTTTAAAATAATTAAAGAACAAATAACGAAATATATTATAATATACAACCTTTTCGATATTTTTGTCCAGCCAGCTTGGTCCAATCTGAATACAGTGCTTCGGCACTAATTCGCAAGCGGAGTGCGACGGCACGCAGCTGACTCACACACAATATTGAATATTCTTCAAGAAGCCGCGGCAGAATATAAAGCTTTCTGATACCATGTTGTGATAAATTGCTTCTCGTCGTTTTTTGTCCTTCATTTTATCGTCTCTATAGTCTCGAGATGTCAGTAAGATGCAGATATAACTTTAAGAGGTCCTGCGAAGAAGACTTAAAATTTTTAATGGAAAAAAACTCAATGCTTAGTTCTAAAAATCATACAGTGCCTTGTTGGTATTATTTCCCAAGTGGCTTTGACAGGCACGCAGTTTTGAACGTACTCTACGAAACCGCGGCAAAATATTAACCTTTCTGATACCTAGCGTTGTGATGAAATGCCTTTTGTAGTATTTGATCTGTCATCATCATCATTATATCATGCAAAAGAACGTCCACTACTGAACAAAGGCCTCCCCCATATATTTCCACAATTGTGTCATCTTTTGTGGGGGAATTTTCCAGAGCTCACCACGCTTAGCAGGCGGATTGGTGAGCGGAGTGTGGCTATTGTCCCCAGAAGTGACGTTGCTGCCCATCCAGAGGGTTGAAGCTAGAAGGTTAAGATTACCTTAGTCACCTTGTACGACATCCACGGGAGGAGATGGAGTGGTGCTTTCTTTTTTATACGGACACCACACGGAATTGATTTTGTCTGTAGTAGGCGTTAACCGGTGACCTAGAAGAATATGCCAAGTATAAGAAATTGAGTTTCTTCCCTAAAGATAGGCTAAGGGTAGTAAATACAATTTTCCTGGTAGATTGTTTCAGGACCTGGGGTTAATTTCCGACTTTGGAAAAAAATACTATCTGTCTAAAACATATAAATCTCTTGGATTTCGAATATTGGTACGTGACCAGAGTCTATTTAGATTGGGCAATTTGTATCCATTATATCACTAAGTGAATCCTTTTGGTTCTGTCATTTCTTATAAAACAGCGGATCTGATTCTCAATAAAACACGGTGATTCTTTTAAGTCAGAGTTTTTTTATTTTTTTGGCGAGTATTCTTATTAAGAGGGTCAGAAAGACGGCACTGTTGACTCAGTAGCTAAGTAATTTGCTTTCTGTGCAAATGCCATGGATTCGAACCCCACACGAATCAAATATTTGTCAGATCTACAGACGACTACGTTCGCAGTTCCGGGTCTGGGTGTTTGTGTATGTGAAATTTATGGCTGTAAATTGTTTCCACGAGGTACGACAAAGTGTGAGACATAAATAATAAAACAGCGTCCGTTGAAACCTACATTTCGCCAATTATAATATCTACTTATTAAAACACATGTTACTGACATTTTTATAAACCCTAACAATGGCTTCTTGATGAATACCAATTAATAAGGTACATAAGTTGTAATCTATATAAAGTTAGTTTAAAACGAAACAATCAAAGAGCTCTAAACACAGTATACAAGACAGAAAAAAGTGTAGGTACAGACTACGTAATCAACGCGAATTGGTAAATTGGTTTGTCCACGTGCGGCTTACTTATCTAGGGACCTACCTACTTAGCGGGTATTCAACACAACTCAGGTTAACCGTATTATATTAAGTAAGGTTGTAATATTTTACTAGTATAATATACTTTCTTCATAAAAAAATTACACCTGTGAGTCACAAATGGGTCTAGTTGAAAACGAGTAGTTGTCTGGTACAATATCAGCACTATCCAGTTGAAACTGTTTGGTGCAACTTTGGAGCACACAAATTTCTAACTTTATAATTTACATCACGTAAGAGTTTATGAATAAAATATATGATCGATTTGGCAAGGCATGCTCATATAAAATTAAGAATTACGCGAGATTAATCCCAGCCAAGAATATAACACCACTCTATCTCTTCACGTGGATTTCGTAAAAGGCAACTGAGGGATTCTAAAACAGAAGGATCAGCGTCTCTTCTATGAAACAGTGGCCACACTTGGCACGCCACGCCCGCCACGCCCGCCAAGCGTGATTAATACTGGCAAATTCACCCCAAAATGACGACACAATTGTGAAAATAAATGGAAGAGGTCGTTGTTCAGCAGTGGACATAATTTGGCTGAAATGATGATTTTATTTCGCGTTTACCTTTATGCTTTGTTGGAACGACTGACGAATGTGAATGTAATTTATTTATTATTATTAAGAAGCGAGTCCGTACAACACCAGGCTAGCATGACATTACTAATTGCCTTTATCAATTTTCATATACATCTTGAAGTTACGCACTCCTTAGTATAAGCCTCCTTTCTTCTACACATACATAAAATAACACAAATACCCAGTCCCATATTTAGAGGGTCTATTCTCAGAGTTCACATAAATTCTAACACAACCTAATTAGGGCTGTGTGTAGGCCAATTTAATCAGCCGTCAGTAATAAATAAAGCTCAACTAGGTGATGTTTGGACTTTTCTTGACTAAAATTTACTGTATAAGAAAATACTTATTACATCTACACATCACGATTATATTGATTAAATTAGGCATATAATAATACTAGTTGACTTGTGTGATTTTTCCGTACGGTATAGTGATCAGTCACAGAATGGTAATAAAATTAAATGGCATTGTCAAGTAAGACTATTTGGTTATTTTTCCGCATTAACAAGGAACATAATCTTCAAAATGATGTCTCAATCGTTTAAATTTGATAAATTATAAAGGGAGATATGGCGTACCAACAAAAGGCACCTTTGAAAAAACATGTAATATTATTTATTTAATTAAAGCATGGAAGACTTACAGCTAAATAAATCTAAAATAACACAAAATTAGTAAAAGGAAAGCCAATAACAAGTCTTCGCTTATAGAAATGGAATAAAAATTTAAATTTAAGCGGAGCATACAGAGTAGGCACTGCTACGCTAAATATATAAATGTACAAATATTCTTATTTGAAAAAGTCAAGGCTTAAGCACCTCCTTGCCGATGACACACTTGTTACAAAGTTGTCGATATCACGCTGCTTACACAAACTATTAAAAGTTCTCCTTGCTCGCACAATGTAACTGTTCTGTCTGTAATTTGATGAAGCATTTCACGAATGGGTGGATTGAAACGAATTGATTTGGATGGAATGTTAAAGTAGATTTTTGCCAAAAGCTCAGGGCAGTCAATATCACTATTAAGGATTTTTAAAGGAACACATAGTCAGCTATCTCACGACGATTTATGAGTGGTAGCAGGTGGTATTTTTTACATAGTTGAAGATAATCTACAGATTGGTAGGGAATTTTTTGATGAAAGCAGAGGTACCTAATGAAACGCTTTTGTGTTTGCTCAATGCGATCAATATACTTATGATAACATGGGTTCCATATTTGAGACGCGTACTCCAAGTGGCTTCTTACAAATGTACAATATAAAATTTTGAGGGTGTTAATTATGCGAAAAATATTTCTGACAAAAATATTTGAAACGAGATGTCGAGACTAACTGCCGCACCGATCGACTGGTGATGAACGAAGTTCAGCTACGTTGTCACATTATAGTTAATTCTAATATAGAATTTACTGTGATTTCCTATAAATAGAATCAAGTTATAAGCCAGACGGCAGTCATCATCAATAGACTGCGTTCTAACATTCGTAACCTATTGCAATCTGGACATTTAGTTCTATTGGAAAGAGTTATTTTCGTTGTTCTACCTTGAGTTGACCTACTGCTGAACAAAGGCCTCCCCGAAGACTTCCGTAATTGTGTCGTCATTTTAGGGCAATTTACTAGCACTCACCACTCTTGGTAGGCGGGTTGGTGAGCGTAGTATGGCTATTATTCCTCAGAAGGAACCCTGCTGTCCACCTTTCTGATTTAATGTCCCTTGGTTGCCTTTTTACAATATCCACGGGAAGAGATGGCGTGGTGCTGTATTCTTAATCTAGGTATCACACTAAAATCCTTGAAAACAGATAACCTTGGCATACTAGGACCTGACAGGGAAATTTGGCAAACACCAATATGCCAAATCTCCCTGTTAGGTCCTAGATCGGCAAGTTGGACAAATGTTAACAGAGTCTTGGCAGATGGCAGCAAGCCGGTATATGTATAGGTGCGGTTTTTATTTCATCAGATCATCCAAAGACGTCCACTGCTGAAAAAAGGCCTCCCCCATAGATTTCCACACCGAGCGGTTACATGCTGCCCGCATCCAATGGCTCCCAGCAACCTTTACCAGGTCGTCTTTCCACCTCGTTGGTGGTCGTCCCACACTGCGTTTTCTGGTGCGTGCGTGGTTCTTTTTAGCCCAACGGTCATCAGTTCTACTAGTGATGTGCCCCGTCCATTGCCACTTCAACTTTACTAATCCTTTCAGCTATGTCGGTAACTTTAGTTCTTCTACGGATCTCCTCATTTCTGATTCGATCTCGTACAAAAATACCAAGCATACCTCTCTCCAAAGATCACTTGTTTTTTATTGGGCTCCTCGTCGACATTTCCGGGAAATATAGCTGCTCAACCGGACATTTCGGCGAAGCCAAGAGAGGCATTCAGCCATGCTTAAAATTTGTATTATAATCTAAGCAACTTGCGCTAAGAGTGCCCTTGCGGGACGTGGACCTCGGCTTAGGGGGTTGCTGGGGATAACTAGCTATAATTTTTGGGGACAGCTGGAACGGTGTTACTTAATTTGTATTAGGGGAAGTTTCAATCTGCGGGCTCGACACGAGCCGGTGCTAGCAAGGAACGGGGGACGGAGAAGTATTTCCTACTTGAACGGAGTGATATTGTTGTGGCGATGGGCCTCCGCGACGTCAGTGAGGCGGGCATCCTCGTTGGCGAGGTCGGTAAACTGGTCGGGTGTTGAATGAACGAGACAACGCAAGATTCTTCATGCTATTTACCGTGATTAGTCATCCGGGTCCACCAGTCCGTGCCTTGGGTGGCGAACGCTACTGATACGGGAGAGACACGAATCAAGTTAGAGTATTATGTGTAGATAGATTTCTTGTGGTCGAAGGTCGAAAATCGTTAACGTTTTGCTACGTATTGCAGTTGGGTTTTTGGCAACTATCACTCATTTTTACGTGGGGAAATTCTGATGAATTTCCATCGACCTGGGAAAGACGGAGGTGCATGCCAGTTTCTCACCAGCCTCTGTACACACTAAGCTGGCGTCACGGGAGACATACTCGAATTCACCCGCAGATCCAGCAGTGCTTATCCCCATCTCGTTGGAAGGGGAAAAACGCTTTACAGTCACCCTCTCCGAGATGTGACTATAGGCGTGGCACCAGTGGGCGGCTCTAGTGTGATCATACGAGGACCTGGAGCCTCCCTTAGGTGCCGAAGATGACCGCTCCACTGGTTTAGCCCGTAGGAGTTCAGCATACCCCTTCGCCCTTCCGCGGGGCGAAGGAAGTTCATGAAGAATCTCCACTGGGTGCCAATAAAAAAAGGAAAAGTGTTATTTGGCTTAGAAGATTAGATATATGTGGTTATTGTCTTTGCAGTTTTAGGTGTATACGAGGTATTCCATCATCCAGCATCCAGAGGTTTCAACCCTAAAATAAATTGCTCAGTGCAACCCCTACTAGGCAGAATGACGATATATACGGAAATAGTACAATACTTCCTCTTACAATTCTTCTTCTTTCTAAATCCTAAACATTAAACGAACTTTATTCTTATGCACAATGCATCATGATCATTCTGTATCATCAGCTTCATGTAGCTGATTGATACAGAATGCTGTCACTATAATTCTAGCACCAATACCCCAGTAGGATCAGGACGGCCACACAAGAATGTAGCTCGTGCGTGACTCAACAAAATACCACGATACCGCATGAAAATTACCTACTCTCTTCTTGGCGCTTAGCTCTCATATACCGGTATATCACTCTAACAACCCGAACACATTTCATCTCTCAAAACAAAATTGATATAAGTATTGCATGTTTTAATTAAATCCGTTGTAAATGTCCGGTCAATTTAGGTATTTAGAACAGAAGGGCTGCCTACCTACAGCTTGTTTTGGTGCAAGGGGGCCGACTCTACATCACTAATCCGAGTGTTCAATCTGGCAGTGGTTTTTGGTTGATTCATCGCCAATCATCCTTGTTTTTTCTCTTACTTATTCACTCAAATATTATCTTACCAGTCTTTATACTACAAATATTGCACGTAAATACCGTAATACCCAGCGCTTTAAATAGCCGCAAATAACAGCTGATAGAACGCAGTGCTCTTAGCCAATTACACTAAATGAACTTCAAGAGGAATGATAAACAATAGATGCACCGTTTCTTTTCTTATGTTGTCACAATTAAATTCTTGAGCAATCGCGTATCTGCGCTGTGACAATTCCCCACGACCCTCTGCCTGGAAGAGTAGAAATAAGTAATCATTTATTCAGTACTTAGGTTGTAACCAACCATTGTGATAGCGACCAGGACACCGCACAGCACACGCTCGAGGCGTGCCCTACGTGGGCCGCCGAGCGGCGGATCCTGGTCGATCGGATCGGGCAAAATCTCTCTCTGCCAGCAGTAGTGTCGGCTAAGTTGGCAGAGCACGAAAACTGGAATGCAGTGGTCTCCTACTGTGAGAGCGTCATGCTCCAGAAGGAGACTGCAGAGCGGGATTGGGAGAGGGCCGATCCCGTTCGAAGAAGAAGGAGACGGCGCCGGGGTAACAACCGCCCTGGCGTCTAATTCCGATACGCCTGAAAACCCTTGCCGTTGCTATAAGGTGGGGGACCTCTGGGTTCGCGGGTGCGTAGATTGGGGAATCTGCGTGCCCACACCAAGCGACCCAAGAGAAGACGGTAGCACGCATGTGGTCACGTGCTGCCGTGGGACGCTTTGGGGGATCCTTTACAATCCCCCTGGGGGGGTGACCGCTTTACAGTCACCCTCTCCGAGATGTGCCTATAGGCGTGGCACCAGTCGGCGGCTCTAGTGCAATCATACGAGGACCTGGAGCCTCCCTTAGGTGCCGAAGATGACCGCTCCAGTGGTTTAAGCCGGTAAGCGTCCGGCATACCCCTTCGAAGGAAGTTCATGAAGAATTTCCACTGGGCAACAATAAAAAAAATAAAAAAACGGTTGTAACCAACACTTTTGCGTCAAAAGAGCAAATGTTTGTGAGGTATTTAAGTAGTGGTTTGGGGTTTGTAGGTTCATTCGTGAAATTTATATTTGTTAACTGTACCGTAATACAGTGTAGGCTTTAGATGATTTATTTTTATTACGTGATTTGTATTATTCATAATTTCGTCCTTCCGTGTGGTGTCCGAATTCTTAATACAGCATTACTCCATCTCCTCCCGTTGGATGTCATAAAAGCCGACTAAGGGTAGAGTCCCTGACGCCTGAACCTGAGCCACGGGCAGCAGCGTCCTTCTGTGGCACAGTGTCCATATAGCGCTCACCAACCCGCCTGCCAAGCGTGGTGAGTATTGGCAAATACCCCCCAAAATGACGACACAATTGTGAAAATCTTTGGGGGAAGCCTTTGTTTAGCAGTGGACGTATAAATGGCTGATATGTTGATAATTTCAGCTGAAATACGTCCACTGCTAAACTGCATATATCCAATGACACCCAGCCACATTTTTAGATTATCTGTTCATCTCGCTGGAAGCCATCTCGAGATGTCTATTAGTCATTCTTAGAGACTACAATGTAACACGAGTATATTATTCTAGTCACAGACATTGCTGGTAATATAGGTCATTTAAAAAGAGAACTTAAATAAAACGTATCTAGTCATTCTTAGAGACTACAATATAACATGAGTATATTATTCTAGTCACAGATATTGCTGGTAATATAGGTCCTTTAAAAAGAGAACTTAAATAAAACGTATCGTGCCGTCGACGCGTGTGTGAAATAAGCAATATATCGTATAGCTGAATGATGCATGGGATCGTATTTATTTGGAAAGCTAAGCCCTCATAAATCACCATAGGCGTGAGAGTTTTATCCACTTTATTTTGAATAAAGTAAGACTAAGTTTTTATTCGTAGGACGATTTTAGCTATACTTACTTTCATAAATTGCGTCATAAGTTGGCAGTGATCTTGTCCAGTTTTCACGAACAACTACGAGAGTAAATAATAGGACAGACAAACAACATTTAATCGTAACCCGGACATCGACTTGGAACGTTGTCTAACCGCACATTTCGTCACGCCGTGAAAACGCTAAGAAAAGTGCGATCTTATGCAAAGACTAAATTAGGAAGACAACGAATTTTATCTCAAGCTACTAGCTGGGCTCCGCGACGTTCTCCACGTGGGAACTAATTTCCGGCAGCCGTGTATACACAATAGATTTTTAATTGTGTCTCGTTTTACGACACGCAATGTGTTATATAGGCTTTGGATCTACTGGAGTTGGTGTGGGTTATCTATCTAGGTACCTACCTACATAACGGGTATTAAACACAACTCAGGTTAACCGTATTATATTAAGTAAGGTTGTCATATTCTACTGGTATATTATAATTACACCCTTGAGTCACAAAAGTGTCTAGTTAAAAACGAGTGCTTGTCTGGTACAAAGTATATCAGCGTTATCCAGTTGCAACAGTTTGGCGCAACTTCGGGGCACACAAGAATTATAACTTTATAATATCAGGTTTCTTGTTTTTTTTTTCAATCCAGTTTAAATTTTTGTTTTATTTTTATTTAGTTTTGTATTTTGTTTATTACTATTGAAATGTATATACTTTCCAGCGAAAAGAAGAAATCTGTATTTTTTTCTTTCTTTTTTATTAAGTCACTTCTGGAATATTAGCAATAGAATAACGTTGTCTGTATTTGAACAGCTGATCTGTAATACACAAAGCGTAATGGAAACGAATTTTTTATTGGTTTCACCGATTCAATCAACAACTTTGAAGGTGTTTGATTCCAAGCTACAAGTCAGATGCCTCTATTACAGATCTCCGAGCCTGCGTTTTCTTTTCACTATCCTTGTCGTAAATAGGGGGCCCAACCCTCACTCGATAGAAAAAAATATACAATTGGATACTAAAATCCGTATATTTGTTTTAAATATCAACAAATATAATAACCTTTCTTAATGCGATGCTCCATACTAGAAATGTTCCTATATCGTGGTGCTTACGGATATAGTAAATCTTACATGCCCAAATTATATTTTGCAATTATCAGATAAGTAAAAGAATATTTGGCTCCGTTGCTCTTTTCCTATAATTGAATCAGCTACAGAGCCTTTGGATACAAGGTAAACCCAAGGATATAAGGTAGGATTTACTATGTTATACACATTGTGTGTTATACAGTAAATCATGAGATAAGTACTGGGAAATTCCCCCCAAAACAATTGCACAATTGTGAAAATGAATGGCAGAGGTGGACATCATTTGGCTGGAATGATGAAGATTTTATTTCGGGTTTATTTTTATGCTTTGTTGCAACGACTGACGAACGTGAAAGTAAGGAATTTATTATTTAGAGGAGCGAGTCCGTGCAGCACCAGGCTAGCACGAAATGACTAATTTACCTTTAGTAATTTTCAAATACATCTCGAAGTTACGCATGGTTTAGTATAAGCCTCCTTTCTTCTACACACACATAAAATAACACAAATACCCAGTCTCATATTTAGAGGGTCTATTTTCAGAGTTCACATAAATTCTAACACAACCTAATTAGGGCTATGTGTAGGACAATTTAATTAGACGTCAGTAATAAATTAAGCTCAGTAAAGGTGTGACTAAAATATCATATTTATTGCGTAAGATATTAATTATTATATCTACACATCACGATTATGTTGATTTAATTAGGTATATAATAATACTAGTTCACTCGTGTGAATTTTTCGCACAGTATCGTAATCAGTCACTGAATGGTAATAAAGATTAGATGGCATTGTCAAGTATTTAACGAAAACATTAATTTTAGACTATTTGGTTATATTTCCTCATTAACGAGGACCATACTCTTCAAAACGATATCTCAATCGTTTAAATTTGATAAATTATAAAAGGCGTTAAGGCGTTCCGACGGAAAACACTTTTTTTAAATAATATATAATTAGGTGAAAGATGTTTCTGCTAAAAATATCTGAAACGCTCTCGTTTCGAGAGCGAGAGAGTTGTCGAGACTAACTGCCGCACGGATCGACGGGTGATGTACGAAGTTCAGCTATGTTGCCTAATTCTAATGCCATTTTTACTGTGATTTCCCATAAGTAGATTCAAGTTGTAAGCCAGACGGTAGTTACCATCGATATCATCATCGATGTCCAGATTCAATTCAGAAGACAGAAGACGCAGTCTGCGTTCAACCTATTGCAATCTGGACATTGAGTTCTAACGTGGTGACCAGTGCAGTATGGTCCCACGCAGGACTGGACCTGGGTAGCATTGCAATTGTAATATGTATGTGTACGTTTGTCAATAGGCAAATGACACGGTAGTCTCGTCACTAAGATTTAAATTAAAATAATTTATAGTAAAAAATAAAATCGAATCATTTTTTGATATACTTTTATTGATATGAACTAAAAACCACAAAATAATCTATAAATGGAAAATTAAAGCATTGAGTACTTTGTACTTCATCAGCATCATTATATCAGCCAAAAGATTGCTGAAGAAAGGCCTCCCCCGTAACCGTAACCCGACTGGTTACGTGCTGTGTGTCGTCATTCTAGGGGGAATTTGCCAGTACTCACTACACTTGACACGCATGTGGGATGGTGGATTGGTGAGCGGAGAATGGCTGCTGTTCCACCGCAGGGACTTTTGTCCATCCCTCTGGTGGTTAGAGACCCTTAGTCGCATTTTACGACCACGCGAAGAGGTGGACTGGTGCTATATCCTTATTCTTGACACTACACGGATTATGTTAACATAATTAATCTATCTTTGACATCGGACACCTTTCTTTTATTTTTGTTTTAGATCATAGACATGATTTTTGCAATCTGGGATTTTATTTTTAGTTATTTAGTTTTAAAGCAAAATTATCCTAAAAACCTATAAATTTATAACTTAAAGATTCCAATTCATTATTTACACATGTCTGGTGTATATACCGTTATTATATTATTTGTATTGTTGTTTATATGTTATATATATACATATTAAATTGACCTATATATGTATGTTTATAATATGTACATACTTACCTAGAGGTTAAGCTAAAATAAAGGCTGTAAAAATACCCTATTTTGGTTTTTAATATGAGACTGAAATTAGATTTTTGTGTAGCATTGGTAAATTGCAATGATATGTATATGTAGTTTAATTTATGAAAAATAATAGTACTTTGATGTGAAAGCAGTGATTATATGAAAAATATGGATTTTCTCTTACTCAAACGCCTTTTAAAAGCCTCACATTATAGACATTCTACGATTGCCGGTTCATTACTAATCCGAGAATGTACGACAGTCCGATTTGCTTGAAAAGTTAGTCATGACTAACATGTTTAATTAAACACGCCCTCGACTGCAATATTGTGAACAATTTGCACTAAATTTATACTTATGATAATTCTCACATCTTGTTGTTATTCCCATGAGAAATCTATTCACATGTCCCCAAATTCCCACAGTATCGTCGAAACAAATGACCGCTACAAAGCTTAGCAAACAACAAATCAGATAAGGATGAATAATCACCCTCGCCTGAACTAAACTAAATAAGAACTTTTCTCATCAAATCATTGCTAGATACAGCTACATACCGAGTTTGGTGTGACCAGGGATTAAACATTATTGAGTAGATAATCCTTGGAGCCCCGATGTTTACGGCTTCGCACTAGCTTACGGGTTCAACACTAGGTGTTATGGACGGTCGTCGTGTGCGTAACATAGCACGGCGCACAGTGAGGCTTCGGGAGGATCCTTTACAATCTTGAACTCGTTACAGTAACACTCTCCGAGATGTGCCTATAGGCTTATGTATTATATACAAGATCCAGGAGCCCACCTTAGGTGTAGAAGATAACCGCCCCAGTGGTTTTAGCCGGTAGGAGTCCAGCATGCCCCTTCGCCCTTCCCCAGGGCGGAGGAAGTTCATAAAGAATTTCCACTGGGCTCAATAAAAAAGAAAGGTGTCATGGACGGCGGTGCGCAGCACAGGGCAAAAAAAGCTTCGAGGGGATCCCTTACAATCCTCCCTGAGAAGTGCTTAAGGAGGTGGCCATTTTACAGTCGCCTGCCCTCGGATAGGTAATCTGTTCCTAAAAGTGTGGCTCCAGTGGGCAGTTCTAATGATCTTACGAAGACATGGACCCCCTTTCAGTGCGGTAGTAGACCGCTCCAGTAACTTTAGCAGGTAGGATACTCTCTGCCCATCCTGGGTGGAGGAAGATCATGATCAATTTCCATGGTTCAACCAATAGAAAAGGTGTTACGTACATACCGATGTGGCTTTCTAAATGTCAAATGTAGTTTCTATGTTAATCTAAGTTACCACTGATTTAGGTTTGTGAAAACATCGTCGAGAAGAGAAAACCTGGATCTAATTGCCTGAAATCATTAACACGTAGTGAACGAGCGTGGTGATAATTTTTTAGTTCTTTTCTATCTGAGAAGAGGCCCATACCCCTATTTTTTTTTCATCGGCCAATTTTTATGAACTTACGCTGCGCTTGGAAAGGTGGGAAGGAGCTGGTATCTTACCGACTAAAACCCTGCGGTGTTCTTCTACTTACCTTTTACCCTACAGTAGGACAGTTACAGGCTGATATCATAAATAATGTGTAATACCCAAGTAACAAAAAGTGATAAGTTAATAAGAATTAAGCGGATCTGCTCGAGTTGCACAATTATCGTAAATAATATCAGCGTTAGACTTGACAAGATTATATTCCACTCAATATAAATTTTCCGTCACAATATTTTTCTAGCGAAACACTAAATTATGACTGTAATATCAACAACAATGCCTAAATTACCATTTAAAAAACGCATGTCTTGAAAGTTTTTTTTTTATAGGCCGTAAGCCAACATTTGGTTTCCCAAGTTCATACAGACCATTACGTCTGTATACTGTTTTGCTATAAAATATCATATTCATTTACGGTTCCGTTTTAAGAGTGTAAGAAAGATCTCAAGAGGGCGCATAATATTTGCCTTGAATTTCAAGATTTATGCAGAAGGATTGCTAAGCTCTAGAGGAAACATTCTAAAGTAGGTTAAGCTTTTTGGACAAACATTGCATAATGCTTGTAAAATGTTTTTTGTTTGCCATGTTATTTCAGCTCTTGTAAGGTTGTTGACTCTTGTTAACGTGTATGTAAGGAACTGCAGCATATCTCTAAAATTTCAAGAAACAATTTAGTTGTTTGATCAACTTCCTAATACTTTTCTCATTATATTATATTTTTCCATCATTTGTATCAATATTGTATGTAGTCTTAATTATTTTTGAAGAGTATCCATGAGTATCTTGCCGGTTCTTCTTCATAGGATCAACCAATTGGAATTGTGCAACGTAAATTCCTATATTTTATAAGTGCCGGTTATTGGTTTATCTATACAAAATAAAATTGAAATATCTGTTTGTAATGTGAACATAACAGCTTTTTACTAAATGCATATGAAAGTATATACGGTACCTACAACAAAAAAACTATTTTTTTTGTCTGTCTATTGGTCTGCCTGTCTGTCTATTTATTCCCGCTAATCTCCGAAACGGTTGGACAGATTTCTACGGGACTTTCACTGGCATATAGCTGATATTATAAGAGATACTTAGGCTACTTTTAATTTATTACTTTTTATTACCTATAAGGTAATAAAAAATAAAAAAAATTTAATTCCGCGCAAAATAATTAAAATCCATGAAATCCAATATATATATACTCATATATGTCAAATGTCTATGCCGAAGTACTCTAAATTATTTATAATAATACAATTTTTTTAATTAAAGTGCGTGTGAAACCGCTTTTCCCTGCTAGTTTAATATAAAGTAAATACTCTGACAATTGACTTTTGACTTTTATACCCCTGCTTATCAAACAGTGAGAAGAATTTAAAATATTTAAAGATTTGTTCGTTTATAGGGCCTTTTAGCGTAGGAAATTAAAATATGATTCATTTTGAAACTATATCGGTTGTATGAACGTTATACTTTAGTCCCAACACCATTTCATCATATCAGCCGTCACGTAAAGACGTCCACTGCTGAACAAAGGACGTCCGATTACGTGCCGCGTGTCGTCATTATGGGGGGAATTTGCCAGTACTCATCACGTTTGGCAGGTAGGTTGGTCAGCGCATAATGGATGCGTTTACACAGAAGGGATGCTGCTGCCCTCTGGCTTAGAATCCCTCAATCACCTTTTACGACATCCACGGTAGGAGATGGACCGGTGTTATATCCTTAATCTAGACACCACACGGAATCCGGACACCACACATTCAGAACATTGTATTGTATGGTGAATAAAGGATCCACCATACAATTTTAGTTATATTTACAGAGGATGCCTCACGTTTGTTTTAAATACAGTAATATTACCCTAATAAAGTAAAAACATTAAATAAATAACATAAAAAAAACATTATTGTATTGCGATTTGGGCAATACTTATAATAACAGATAAAAGGCGGTATCTCAATTACTTAGCTGATAATATATTTTAGGTGCACAGGTAATAAAAACATTTTTTTTATTTATCTTGATTTTGCGGGCCTCGTGTCATAACAGTTATTGCGCAAATTAACTTTACTATTAACGACGTGTCACGCTTATTGTGGTGATGCCTTAGAATAACAGTCTGCAACCAGCGCCCCGCGAAAAATTTACAATAAATGCGAATTAAAATTATACTATTGCGTCTAATTAATATATGTTTATACAAAGTTAGAAATGTGGCTCTCACTTCACTAACTTTGGCACTTACAAATACAAAAAGTTGCCATCTCATGCCTTAGAGGACCATGCAACATGCCCATCGGCGCCTCGGAGCAAATTAGGTCGCAGGTACCAGTTGTCATACGAGCACTGGGGACAGTGATTACGGGCAATAAGAAGCCTAAAAGTGAACAACTTGTCTGATATTACGATGTGGATATTGGACAGTAATTACGTATCGATGTCAGATGTTTTTCGCTTCGTGTAAAATTCTAATATCAATTTTTTTTTTAAACTTTGCGCTACACTAGGATTTCTCCTGTGTCGTGGGTGCGTTTACAGACACAAATTCCACACACAATACACCCAGACCCGGAACAACTACCTGCAGATCGTACAAATATTTGTTCCGTGCGAGAATCGAACCCACGACCCGGTGCGCAGCAGCCGACTGTATCAGCCACTGCACCAACCTAAACGTAGTAGAACAACGTGTGGTACCGTCTAAGAATAGTACCCACCCATCTCATCCAGTAGGTGTCATAACAAGCGACTATGGGATTAGCCGGAAGATGGGCAGCAGCATCCTTTTTCAACTCAATTGCGATTGTCATCCGTGGAAAGCGTGACGATTGTGGCAAAACCCCCCAATGAGCCCACAACACCAACCTAGACTGGTCCATATGACGATCTTTGGGGGAGACTTAAATGATGATCTGGTTGAACTGAAGGCCTACCCTAACATATTTGACAACGGAATAGTCATATGATGTCCTACGTTATATTATTAATACTTATTTTTGAGAAAAGTAAAAGCTCAAATACCACACATTCACCTTCGCACAGACGTATTTAGACATATAACAGCCATAAGAACATTACGTGCTGCAAACTGACAGCTCGCCCCCACATACGTTTTGCTGTCACACAAAAGTACGCTTTAACGTAAAAAGGCTTACCGAGAAATGTTTTCAAACACGCCAACAAGAATTTAGGAAGAATTCCGCCAAGTGTTTACCACGGTTACGTAGAAATACGACGTCGTTGTATCTCTTTTCAAGAATTTTGCTTGAAACATGTTAAATAAAATCAATGAAGCTTACTTTTCAAATTATGGAAATTTCTATAGAAAAAATACAATATACTATATTTTAAAAAGATAGAAACATAGGCATCAGAAAATATGAGATGCACGCAATATTCCCTTAGCAAATATTAGGCTGTCAGTTTACGTAAATAAATACACATCGAACAGGCGTTCCAGAACATGTCATTTTTTGTAGCAATAGAAAAGATTTATTGGATTTCAAAGGATTGCCGTGACAGCACAATTTGTGACACGAATGTACAAAGAGATGCCTGAGGCATGCGTTTTGATTGTGGGACAGAAAATATGGCACACAGATGTGACGAATAGAAGTGATTTTTATCGAAAAATTACAGTTCATTGGTTTTATTTGTATATAGAATTTGTTTATCAATCGTTGTAACTATAGCAAAAATAATAATGTCTTAGGTTTTCGCGAGTATTACACATTATAATAAAACACTTTTAAAAGGATCCGTGTGGTGCCGGCTCAGAATGCCACCACCCCATCTCCTCCCGTGGGTGTCGTAAAAGACGACTAAGGGATTGGCCGGAGGATGGGCAGCAGCGTCCTTCGAGTATATTAACAACTCATCTGCGATCGCCAACCCGTCTGCCAAGCGTGGCGATTATGGCAAAACCCCCCAATGAGTTCACAACATACCCATATCGGTCTTCGTGATCGTGACCATATGAGAGAAACACTCTATATATCAAGCTTACGATTATTCATTGTAGTATTGTCTATGAGCATGCCCATGCTCTACAGTATACGCTAAAATGTTAACTACGAAAATAAAAAAAAATACTAAAGCTTTATTTCCGAGGTAAATCTACATTTAAATCAGCTATTACGAACGAGAATGCTGCCCAAAAAGCAGCGCAGTCTATTACATCACTCATATTTTGAACATTCATAGTATCACCTTCACTGTGATGAAACCAGAAGTACCTCTCATCTTGATTTAGCAAGGACGCTCCGGGCACTCCTTTTTGTACAAACATAACAATATCGGATCCTGGATACCCACTGTTCTCCATTTTATTTATTGGCGCAAATTGTTTCAACACTTCTCGTATAATACAACGTGCTTGCTTAGATCCAGCTACGTCCAAACCTAACGGCTTAAATGTCCCTTCATCGGATTCCATTATGAAATTAATATTCTGTAGGTGACTTATATGCTTCTTTAGATATGCTTGAGCTCCAACCAAACCAGGTTCTTCTGCAGTCCATAGAATAGCACGAACAGTTCTTTTTGGTTTTAGTTGTAAGTGATTTAGTACGACTGGGACAAACCAGCTGATCATCATACCTCCGCCGTCATCCATTGCTCCTTGTCCGACATCCCAACTGTCTATATGACCAGATACAATGACTAATTTTTCAGGATGAATTTTACCTTTTAAGTCGACAAGGGTGTTCCGAGATGTCTTCATATCAAATGAACTAGCCATGTTAATATGTAGAACGATTTTTTCTCCTTCATCTTGTAGTCTTCTCATCAAATCAGCATCTTCTAGTGTAATAGCAGCCGTTGGTATTTTTGTAACATTACTCTCATAAAACTGGGCTCCAGTGTGGGGAGAATAAATAGAAAATGGTGTAATGCTTCTCACGAGAGTTGCTACAGCACCTTTCTCAGCAGCTTTTGAAGCACCTTGACTTCTATAAACAACGGTGTCACCATAACTTATAAAATGAGCATCGAATACTACTATTTTTCCTTCAATAGATTTTCTATCTGTTTTGTTTAGTTCATTAAAACTGTTAATAATGATTGCTTCAGCGGTGATGCCTTCTGGAGGTGTACTTACACTGGTACCAAATCCTAATATATTGATGTTCTTAGGATGAGGTTGTAACATTGTTGCAGATTCATGTAATCGTACCCAATGTGGCACCTGGAATGTTATAAAAGAATATTTTAAGCATAGTTCATGGTGGTGAAAATAAAACCCCTGTTATTTATAGAACCATTTGTGGCAAGTTTGTTGTACGTGTTCAGTTCAGTTTACTTCTAACACATAATAGTACGTGTTCGACTAGTAGGCTGTAAAATACAAAGCATTCAATGAAATTATCTTAACTGTATCAATTTCGTCCATAATATCTGATTTTGACATTAGGATCGTAAGCAGGTCAGATGATACAGAATGCAAAAGTAAGGTTATACAAGTCAATAATTTCTAGTTCTTGGCAATACCATTCTTAACAGAGTGAGTTCATTAAAACTAAATTTTTACCTCTAATTCTTCAGTTGTGACATCATCTAGGCCATTATTAATCGTAAGATTTATCATATGATCTATAGACCTCTCTAAAACGTCTGTGCCTGATGGACGAGCGCCAAATTTGTCTATGAAGTTTGTGTATCTGAAAGTATAAAATGTAACAAATTCCTTCACTATATTTGATAAATCAAAACAGTTCAGACCAATGAAGTCTGACTTGTCGTCTATTGTTAAGAAATTCTCCCATTTTCTTGTTCAACCAGAGAAAATTTACAGTGCAGACGTTAAATCATGTAATTTGGATATAATTAGAGGTGCACATTTTGAATGCACAATATTAAAAACACTGGAAATTTGTTATTTTGTCAGTTCTTATTCACTGTAACAAGCATAGATGCTCCACAAAGTCTGCAGTGTGAACATGCCTTAGACGAACCAATTTTTCTTCGTTTTGATCAACCTGAAGGCCTCGCGAAAGAGAACCAATATGTAGCAATAATGCGGCTATTGAATAAAAAAATATAATTAGAGAAGATGGTTGGTAGGAACCACCAGTTTGGAATCCAGTTATTAAAATAATAAAGTCCCAAACTTTATACACACTTAAAACATCAAGACATTGTGAGCGATTACTACATGCATCGAAACAGTTTTTAATTACAACTGCACGATAGATAAAATAACTTTTTAAATCTATAACGACGCTAGACAACTTAGTCATTCTGCGACCACAAACACTGCAAAGTGATTCGATACGTCAGGAAAAGAAAAATCTATAATACACGTGATGTAATCCATTTAGAATTGTTTTATTATTACGAGTAATAATCGCGAAAACCTAAGACATAGTGACTATTGTGTTACTGTTTTGATTTCTAATTAATTATTTCAGAACAAGTACAGTTAGTACTGTTTCTATATTTAGCTCACTCTTGATACATTTTCCGTCCCAAACCTCCCGTTATTATCTCCTCCATGATATATTTCGTAACATTTTTGTACGAAGCTATTTCTTTAATCAGATTTCTATCTAACACACACTCATTATCATCGTATCTATTTATAATAACACTTGAATCCACTAGAACTGTACTAATTGTAACTATAATAACTATTTTTAATAAGAGACCCATCGTTCGTTATGAGCCAGAGTCGGCGTGACACTGATGAGGAAGTGCGTTATCGTCAATAGTTGAACTTTGATGTCAACACTACCAAATGCTACAATGAATAATTTGTTTATATTTGTAGTGCTAGTATTGTTATTTACTCGTAGAGAATTATGGTTAATAACCGTAAGATGTAAGGTAAGGCATCATATATATTATGATGAAATATTTTTAAATACATATTGCAAATTCGAACTTATGCGATGTAGATACTTACCACAATTTATTAATACATGAATGTTACATCCTGCAAGTGAAAGTTATAACTCCCTTAGTTAAGCTGTGAACTATATATATATCGCATCCCAAATATAATTTGGGTTTATATTTTTATACGAAATTCGCTCTGTTTTATACATAAAGTGGTAATAACGATGTATGCGCTTAATCGGCCTTTCATTTATGAATTAATGAATTCATGCATAAATATGAAACATCATTCATACAAAGGTAGTGAACTTTATTCCAAGGGTTCAATCAGTAGGATATATTACAGTACGCATTTAAAAAAACAAATTGTAATTTTCATATTTTTATATTTGCATTCATTATATAATTTTTAAATTAATTTGCTATTTGAGCAGAAAAAAATACAACATTTATAGTGTTCTTAATTTTGTGCGTTTTAGTAATGAAATGGTGAAAAATTATATTTTTTTGTGATCAAATAGCAACATTATTTATTAATTATTACAAAAAATGAACTTGCTTTAAATAAATGTGATCTCTATAACCTGCTGATAGTCTTCAAATGTAGTTCACGTTCATAATTTAGGATTCTAAATAAATACTAACTCTCAACTAATATTACAATTTTATATCTCATCAATATTATCATCAAGAAAATATTGTAGACTTCAAACCTACTTTATATAAAATACATTTTGCTCTTATCTTTCAAAACCAAACGTTCCAATGAAAGATAAGGACGAAACATAATTATTTTAATTATAATAGGTTTTAACAGCGTTTTATCGTTTTATGGAGAAGAGCAAAATTGCAGTTATGGTTACCAACGAAATAATATCAATTTTAGTGGAAATGGAATTTGTGTAGCTCATATCAGAATATGTATATGTATGTATATCACTGTTTAACGGGGACTTCCTCAGAGACCACTCCAAAAAGGTCGTGTAAAAATATTTCAACAACGCCCACACTTGACCAACGGACTGGTAATCGCAGTATGGTTTTTTCCAGCACAGGATTATGTTATTGCCTTTTATTCATTTTAATTTCTATATACATTGATAGTATACATGGTGCATTCAATACCATAAGATATTCTCTACCAATCAACCTTAACAATGAAAAAAATACACTTCGAGAGACATACGGCTACACGTCAAGCTATAATATTCAGTATAAGCTGACCTAATACTGCGAATTGAAATTTGATTGATATGTATGCGTCCGTACAGCAATAAAGCCTAATATAGATAATATGTTAATACATCATCACATCACAAGAGCCCGTAAACCTCCGCAGCTGAACATGGGCCTCCCAATGATCATTGCAATGAGCAGTCATTGGGGATATTGCCATTGAGGACAAGGTTGGCGCAGTGGCTAAGCAATTGCCTTTCTGCGCTTCGTGTCGCAGGCTTGATCCTAGCACGGAACAAATATTTGAATGGTCTACAGACAGTTGTTTCGGGTCTCAGTGTGTGCATGTGAGATTTATGTCTGTAAACTCTATCCGTGACAGAGGAGAAATCCTAGGCATCGAAAAAAGAAACAATCACTTTGTTTGGCAGTTGGGTTGGTGATCGCAGTATTATTATTAGCACAAGGCAGGATGCTGCTACTCATCGTCTTGACATCAACCCTTAGTCACCTTTTACGAAACCCATGGGTGGAGAGGGGTGATCTGCTCCTCACTGCGATCCACAAGGTCAATATGAATACATGTTATTCACAAATTATATATACTAAATAGAGATATACATAACTATACTCATATAAAAATATGTACTATAGCGGGTAACTGACATCGTAACGAAACCTTATACCATGGATTCAGTACATGATTCTGGAACCCTCAGTGTTAGAGTTTTGCGCCGATCTTTTCATGAATTCTCAGATTTTGTTTTCAGTATATTTAACTTATATCAATATAAAATAATTGTGTTCGTCTATCCTAACTCTAATTTGAATAAAAACACAGTAAAATATTTATTTTCACATAGAACTGCAATATTAATAAAAAAGAAACGGTGGTTGTTCCGCTACAGTTCACAGATGAGGTCATCACTCGCAGTAGCATAGTAATATCTTATCATAGTATAATAATCACGTAGCGAATTGATCGCGTTGTTTACGATAAGCTGTAACCTATTCTTTTCGAGATAAATGGCTTTACTATATTTATTAGAGACTTAAGTGTAACCTCTTCCCAAATTTTTGGTACGTTGTCACTTACGGCTTGTATATATTATATACTAGCTGGGACCCACGGTTTCACCCGCGTTTAATTTAAAAGAAATTTAGAGCACTTCGACATAGACACTTGACATAGAATATATTGGATTTCAAGGGTTTTTTTGCACGGAACCCTAATTATTTTTCTAAAATAAAAGTGGCCTAAGTTATTCCTTATAACATCAGCTATCTGCCAGTGAAAGTCCCGTCAAAATCGGTCCAGCCGTTTCGGAGATTACCCGGAACAAACGGACAGACAGACAGACAAAAAATAAAAAAATGTTTTTTTGTTATATGTACTGTATATACTTTCATATGCATTTAGTAAAAAGCTGTTATTTTGACATTACAAACAGACACTTCAATTTTATTTAATTGTAAAGATGTATACAATTAATTTCTTTGTAATGGTATATAAGTACATATTACATTCAATATCGCTCAATATTTTTCATTATTATATCTAGGCTCATGCTTTTTTATCTAATGGATATTTAGGCATCTACGCATTAGTTCACAAAATTTGTGAGGGATAGTATAAATTTCTTCGATAAATCTTTTACAGTTCAGGCTATACGGTTGTGGAATGCATTGCTAGTGTCAGCGAGAGCTGCAAAATCATTACCCTCCTTTAAAAGCTTAGTTAAAGAACATTATCTGTCTTTTTACTTGAGTAATTTGTCTATGCTATTTCTTAGTTATCATATAGCGTTTTATTTTATTATATCAATTTTCTGTATTCACAAGTTCCTAAAATTTATGTATTTATTATATTACACTGAGATTTGTTTCAAATATATAGTACCACCCCATTATTATTTTTCGTGGCTTTCTTGTCCATCCTAAGGTTGTCTAGAAAATATCGCTTTTAGCGATAAGATCGCCAATTGTACATTCTATTAATATTTAAGTTTTCATTTTAAGCTCCAAATGGTGTAAAATAAAGTATATGCTATTCAATTCTATAAAAAGTACATAAAAAATATTATCTATAGAGTATAATTATAATTACTAATCTTATTTTAATGAATAAGTTAGAGAGACAGCACGAAACATCACGGTTACACCTGTAATGATTATACGGGTAAAATGATCATAATAACGACAAAATAGAATCAGTTTATATAACCTGACAATAGTCTCCTCAGTGATCTAGATCAGGGATGGTGAACCTTTTGCCAGCTACGTCATAGACTATACACTTAATACTGACATAGATGCGCAACTCGAAGAACACAATAATCATATATGCGACCTTGACTACCAGATGGCGCTACGTTTTCATTTAGTACCGAAACAATCCTGCAGGTGGCGTGCCTCTCCAGACGTATTGTTAATAAAATTGTACATTGTATGAAAAAAATACTAGATCGATTAAATTGCGCCGCAGACCATATATAATATATTGAAAAAAAGTTTTGCGATTTAAACCGACCTAATAATTTCTCAAAACTAGAATAGTTCTACAAAAAAGAAACAAGGGAAATGTTTCAATGTTTTTTATTATTCTTTTCGTATAATAATCATAAGCTTCCCAAAACTAGGTCATTCTTATCATATTAAGAAAATTTTACATCCAAAGTTCTGTTCACTTCTTTATACCGTGGATTATAAAATTCATCATATCATATCAGCCACAGGACGTCCACTGCTGAACAAAGGCCTCCCCCTTAGATTTCCACAACGAGCGGTCACATGCCGCTCTCATCCAACGACTCCCAGCGACCTTCACCAGGTCGTCTGTCCACCTCGTTGGAGGTCGTCCCACGCTGCGTTTTCCGGTGCGCGGTCTCCATTCGAGAACCTTTGTGCCCCAACGGCCATCAGTTCTACGAGCAATGTGCCCTGCCCATTGCCACTTCAGTTTACTAATCCTTTCAGCTATGTCGACAACTTTAGTTCTTCTACGGATCTCCTCATTTCTGATTCGATCTCGTAGAGAAATACCAAGCATAGCTCTCTCCATAGCTCGCTGAGTGACCTTGAGCTTTCTTATGAGGCCCATTGTGAGTGACCACGTCTCTGTTCCATATGTCATCACTGGTAACACACACTGGTTAAAGACTTGCGTCTTGAGGCATTGCGGTATTGTTGACGAAAAGACGTTGCGAAGTTTCCCGAACGCTGCCCAGCCGAGTCGGATTCGACGATTGACCTCTTTCTCGAAGTTGGACCTACCTAACTGGACAGTTTGTCCTAGGTAGACATACTCGTCAACAACTTCGAGAACAGAGCTCCCAACGGATATTGGGATGGGCACGACATGGGCATTTGACATGACTTTTGTCTTGCCCATGTTCATCTTAAGGCCCACCTGTTGGGAAACTCTGTTGAGATCATCGAGCATTGTGCTGAGCTCTTGCAGCGATTCTGCCATGACTACGATGTCATCGGCAAATCGAAGGTGAGTGATATACTCGCCATTGATGTTAATGCCGAATCCTTTCCACTCCAGTAGCTTGAAGGCATCCTCCATTGCAGCGGTGAACAGTTTCGGGGAAATGACGTCCCCCTGTCTCACACCTCTCTGCAATGGAATTGCCCCCGTGCTCTGTTCATGTACTCGGACCGACATGGTGGCGTTTCTGTATAAGCACTTCAACACTTCAATGTACCGATAGTCAATCTGGCACCGCTGCAGAGACTGCAGCACTGCCCAGGTTTCGATCGAATCGAAGGCTTTCTCATAGTCCACAAACGCCAAGCATAGTGGCAGATTATACTCCTCGGTCTTCTGTATAACCTGCCGCAGCGTATGGATGTGGTCTATGGTACTGAAACCTTTTCGGAAACCGGCTTGTTCGGGAGGCTGGAAGTCATCAAACCTGCGCTCGAGACGATTTGTGATGACCCTTGAGAACAGCTTATAAACATGGCTCAGAAGTGAGATGGGTCTATAATTCTTCAATAGGGTGTTATCACCCTTTTTGAAGAAGAGCACCACCTCACCTCTGTTCCACGCTTCCGGCGTTGTGCCCTCGAGTAAGACGGAATTGAATAGCTTCTGAAGGACTTTAAGTACCGGTGTGCCACCCGCTTTCAGAAGCTCTGTCGTAATTCCGTCTCCACCCGGCGCCTTGTTATTTTTAAGCTGTTTCAAGGCCATCCTAATCTCGTACAGGCTGATGTCCGGGATATCCTCGGTATAGTGTCGGGTTAGTTTGGCTCGCGGGTCTTTGTCAGAGCCAATGGTAGGTATACTTACCGAGGTGTATAACTGCCGGTAGAACTTCTCAATCTCTCTCAAAACCTCTGGCTTAGTCGACGCTACACTGCCGTCCTCGGTCTTCAGCTTCATAATACGACTTTGCCCAATAGACTTGTCTCTTGCGAACACTTTGGAGCCTTGATTCCGCTCAATCGCCTCTTTAACACCGTTGGTGTTAAAGGTGCGGATATCGTGACGCAAGGACTTCCATATCCGTCTATTGAGCAGTCGGTATGCTTCAGCATCACCGGAGGACTGCAGCGTCATGGCGCGTCTTTCTGCCATGAGGTCGAGAGTGTGATCGGAGAACTTTTTTGGTCTACCTTTACGGTGGGCCTTAAAGAACTTAGACCCAACCGTTTGGACAGTTTCTACAAACCTACCATTTAAATCGTCCACAGATACGCAATGTTCTAGGCACTCGAAGCGGTTTTGGAGTTCGAGTTGAAAGCTCTCGGGGTTTTGGATATGAGCACTAGAGGGCCGGAGCGTAGACCTCATCAGACGAGACCTCTCAACTTTGAGATTAATATTCAATGTGCCTCTTACCATTCGGTGATCACTACCGGTTTTCACCCTGTGGATCACAGAGACATCATTGAATATTTGCCTCCTATTGGTCATGATGAAGTCAATCTCATTCCTCGTGGAACCATCGGGACTCATCCAGGTCCATTTCCTGTGAGGCGGCTTTTGGAAAAAGGAGTTCATCACGAAGAGTCCCTCCTTTTCCAAAAAGTCGGCCAGCCTCTGTCCCCTGGGGTTCCGTTGCCCATATCCAAATTGCCCCACTCTCAACTCACCATCGCATCGAGTGCCCAGCTTCGCGTTGAAGTCCCCCATCACAACAGTGAAGTGTGTCTTCGAGGTATGTATGGCCCTACTTACGTCCTCATACATACTCTCTACTTCATCATCTGGGTGTGTCGAGGTCGGTGCGTAGACCTGTATGACCTTCAACGAATACCTCTTGGATATTCTGAGTATAAGGTACGCTACCCTGCTCGACACACTTTCGATAGCCACTATGCTGTTAATGAGGGACCTGCGGACGAGAAACCCGACACCACCTTGAGACAGATGTTCGCCTTCCCGGTAGTAGAATAAGTTGCCAGATTTCAGGGTTATCGTGTCCTCGCCCTCTCTTCGGACTTCTGATAGACCCATGATATCCCAGTGCAACTTATCTATTTCTTCTTCCAGCTCAACAATCTTTTCGTCTGCCCTCAGTGTGCGTGTGTTATACGTTACCAGGGCCAGTTTTCGTTTGGGGTGGTAGCCGGATCCCGTCCGGTGATTCTTAGCACCCCCTGCCCCGCCATTACCGTGGCCGCTACCATGACCAGGAATAGCGGGGCTGCCGGGAACTGGGGGCCGGTGCATTAGTCGTGTCGTCATTTTGGGGGGAATTTGCCGATACTCACCACGCTTGGCAGGCGTGTTGGTGAGCGCAGTAATGCTTCTGTTCAGCAAAGGGACGCTGCTGCCCATCCCTTTGGTTAAGAGTCCCTTAGTCGACTTTTACGACCTCCACGGGAGGAGACGGAGTGGTGCTATATTCTTAATCCGGACACCACACGGACTAAATTCAGTGCGAGATTATTCAAAAATGACAATAAATTCAACGTAAAGCTATCACACTCGTAAAATAATCTAATCCAATAGCATACACGTAAACACCAGCTAAATAAATTTTACTAACTTGCAAAAGGTAGGAAGGTATCTTTTCTCTTTGACAGTTTGTGAAGTGATGATGTTTTAATAATAAACATATTATTGTTTGTCGACATTATATAAACGCAAAACGTGTTTATTTAATATCACAACAAAGAGATTGTAATTTAAGAACGTATTCACAAAAAAAACCATCAAATACATTTATTTTGGATACTTCTGCTAAGGTGCTACTGCCATCTAGTCATATTTTGAATAAAATTTAATATAAAATGTGCCGACTGTAGGCAGGAGATGGCGCTAGTTTCGATGCAACTTTTCGTACTCACTATTTGTATGAGACTTTCACCCCCCTGAGCTACGTGCCTTGAATTTCTTCAGAAAATGTTTAATGTAGACATGTTGTACCAACTAGCAATGTAAGAATTGTATTGGCAATAATATAGTTTAAACATTAAGAGAAACATTTTAAACTCCAATTTATAGTGACTGCTATTAGTTTTGTTTAAGTAGTAACATTTTGTTGACAACATATAACATAGGTTATCTAATTTTTATTATTTCCATTTTGTAGTTTATGTACGTAGTGCAGTCAATCAATGCCGTGCCCAAAAAATCCTAAAACATACCATAGGTTCGCAATCTCTGATCTAGCGTCCGGTATGAAGATGGACGCGTTAGTCTAACAAAGAAAAAAAATTAACATACTACTTTTTAAAGAGCGTTCTCCGACATACTATCTCGTATCATTGTTCCACAGAATCCATCTACAATTTTCTTGATTCCGTTATTACTAATATGGACGAGGCCTTCCTGCTATAGGAATGTTTATGGACATGACAAAAGCTTTTGACTACGTAAAACATGACATATTATTAAATAAGTTATACTGCTACAGTGTAAGGGAAAATGCCCACAATTTAATAAAATCATATCTGTATGGCAGGCAGCAAGTAACAGAAATCTTATACCTATGTGCTATATCAAAAACTCAACTGTATGTCAATCTGACATAAAAATCGTTAAATATGGTGTGCCCTAGGGTAGCATGCTAGGCCCACTTATATTTATAGCATATATCAATGACCAATGCCTATGGCTACGCCTCATAAAATGACTTTGTTTGCTGACGACAGAACTGTGCTTTATACATGAACATGACATCAATAGAATATGACATTAATAATTCTTTGAATTCAATAGTACAATGGCTTAAATTAAATAATCTTTTCACTAATTATAATAAAACAAAAATAATTAGTTTAAACAAAGAAGGCAAATGACAAATTTAAATATTAATTATATGGCTCACAAAATAAGGGAAGTTGCAGTAACAAAATTCCTAGGCTTCAACATAGATAATAAAGTGTCCAGTTCACTTTATTATCTATGTTGAAGCATAGGAATTTTGTGTTAATACAGAGATAATTTATTTGCAACAAATTGAAGCAGTTTGCGTATGGACTGTATAAACTAAAAAACGTTGCTAATTTATCCACAGTAATAACAGTCTATTATGGATTCATATCCTCTACACTATGATACGGAATCATATCTTAGGGCAACTCCACGGATTAGACTCTGGAATTTTAAGCTCAAAAACGTTGCATTAGAGCAATATATAATCTAAAGCAAAGCGATTCTTGTGTATTTTTTTTTAAACCACAAACTAATTTCATTTCCCTGTATGTACATTTTGGAATATTCTGTATTCACAAAGCAGAACATTAAACTGTTAAACGTAATGTTGGCAAACTATGCATAGTTCCAAATTAAATAACCTTAATGCATAATAGCGTATTCTGTAAAGCCACGCTTATTTATAATAAGTTACCATTAAGGATCACGACATTAATAATTTACGCCTTTTCAAAAAGTCTCTGAAGGAGTTGTTGCTTGTAAAATGTTAATACTCGCTACGCGAATTTTTTGATGTAAGGTTTATTGACATTTAGTAGGAGATTTTTTATTGGTTCATTATAAATGAAAAATATTTGACTTTACATATATGTAACTATTAAAAATTGTGGCTATAATCGTTGTCATAGGAATTAGTTGAAATAATGTTGTGAATATTTTTTTTCTAACTGAGATAATATATATACATACATATGTACATATGTATTTATTAGTTTTGTCATTGCTATAATAATTATGTAATTGAATTGAATTTAGGTTAATGTATTAGTACATTTTATGTATCATTTCGAACGTGATAATTTGAATACCATCATAATTTTTAATATTTGCATATTATAGATGGTTACTTGTTCTACTTATACCCATATTACCTGGACTGGACATACTATTGGAAACTACCGACCAATCTCCCTTGCGACTACTATGGCAAAAATATTGGACAGTATGCTTGACTCGTGCTTGAAAAAATATATAACATTGCATGACGCACAGTTTGGGTTTCAACCTGAACTATCCACGGAAACAGCAATTTTAAGTGTCAAGAATACTATTCAATATTACACAGACCGAAAAACGCCGGTATACGCCTGTTTCCTTGATCTCTCCAGAGCCTTTGATCTTGTATCGTACGACGTGCTTTGGAGGAAGGTGGGAGACAAAAATGTACCGGCTGGAGTTGTTAGTCTTCTGCAGTATTGGTATACCCACCAAACCAATTATGTGAAATGGTCAAGCACTCTCTCGGAGTCATATAGGTTGGACTGCGGTGTGAGACAGGGGGGTTTGACGTCGCCCAGGCTATTCAACCTGTATATTAATGACCTCATAGTCGAGCTCAGCAGCATGCAGGTAGGTTGTCGGGTGGGTGGTATTAGTGTTAATAACATCAGCTACGCGGATGACATGGTGCTGCTGAGCCCGACTGCTGGAGCTATTGGGCAAATGTTAAAAGTCTGTGAGACCGATGCCGCTGTACACGGGCTAATTTACAATGTTAAAAAGACTGAATACATGGTCTTTAAGGCCGCCGGTAAATGCCCTGTGGATACCCCTAATATTACCCTAAATGGCTTGAACGTAAACAGAGTTACTGCATTCAAATATTTGGGACATCTACTTGCCGACGACCTTAAAGATAATGTAGATATTGAGAGGGAGCGTAGGGCACTAGCGGTCCGAGGTAATATGTTAGCACGTAGATTTTCCCGTTGTACTGACCAAGTTAAAATCACGCTCTGCAAAGCGTATTGTCAGGGTCTGTACACGGGAAGTCTATGGGTCGCATACACCAAAAGATCAATGGATGCCCTACGCGTCCAATATAATAATATTTTTAGGATGCTGCTGGGATTGCCCCGGTTCTGCAGTGCATCTGAAATGTTTGCGCAGAATCGAACGGATGGCTTCCATGCCCTAATTCGGAAAAAAACCGCATCAGTGACCAGAGTGCGGGCCAGTAACAACAGCATCCTTGAAACAGTAGCTGAGAGGTTTAATTCTCCTATTTTGAGGCATTTTGTGGGGAAGATGATCTACTGATTTTATTTTTTAGTTTAATTAATAATCTATATAATGTAATCATCTTTTTGTGTATGTACTCCTTAATATTGTCTACTAACATTAGTCATAAGATACTGTTTAATAACACAATGGATCTTGTTATCCGAAATAAAATAATTTGAATTGAATTGAATTACGCAAATAAATACATCAACCAATCAATCAATACTATTATGAACGTCAATTTATAAATGAAAATTCATTTTACCCTATTTCTACGTACTTAATTATTCTTATGTATCGCTAAAATAATTTAAGAAAAGGGCTAATATTTCAGTCCTGTTAAGTATTATATAATGTCACCAGTCAAACGAAGGTTTTAGCGTCTTGTTACGGTCTAACGTCATTCTAAAAGCTGCTCGCGTTTCTTGTGACCTAGCAAATTCTTGTTAATTTTCATGATATTATATATATTATATATGTTTTATTCTGTTTTCAGTATGTGCCTAGAATCATTTGGCCAATAAAGAAAATATAAAAACTTACAGGATTATTTTCCGCCCGAAAAATAACCAGCCTCAAATTTTCCACTGCTGAAAATAGGCTTCCCAATGTCAATCCTATTCAGTAGGAGCTTCTTGTCAATATTGTGGGTATAGTTTATACGGTGTTTTTATTTTACTATAATAGCCGACATATTTTACTTATACATACATAGGTTTTCTTATTTATCAAAAATAATGAAACATACAAAAATAATACTTGAAATAACCGTAATATCGAACTGTTCATATCACAAAGCTAATTATATATACAGATGCTTCTATCTGTTGGAGGTTTAAGGACAGAAACAGACTACGCTTTATTATTTGCAACATACTCATGCGTATTGAACTCAGTAGACGCCAACTATAAATAAGCTATTCATGCAAATTACATTGACATTCAATGTTATCAAGGAAAATTAAGTTTGCACTTCTAAATTACGCTTACTTCGCCTGACACATGGACTTAATTTTCTAAAGCCAAGCAAATACGTCGTCGAATTCCATTTCATTCAATTTTCTAAGCCTAGTAGGTTTTAATTTCTTCTACTCGGGTGGGAATTGCAATACCTAAGTATGCAGATGTGTGGATAGATACAATTTTAGGCAGTGTCTGCAGGATCGGCTTGCCTTCTTTTTTCCCCGTTTCAGCCGAATAAAGTCCACTGCTGGCTAGAAGCCTCGCCCAAAAATTACCGCAACGACCCGCCTGGATGTGTTGTGTACTCATTGGAGGGTTTTGCTGTAATCGCCACTTTTGGCAGGCGGGTTGGCGATCGCAGTTGAGTTGTTAATGTAGTCGAAGGATGCTGCTGCCAATCCTGCGGTTAACCCCATAGTCCTTTTTTACAACACCCACGGCATGAGATGGGATGGCTTATTTTTCGCACTGTGTAAAGACGTGATGCACTTGTTGTGACTTGACTTGGTGATATGGGGCGGAGAGGCACGAGTTCCTAACTAGTAATCTGTAGAGAGAGTTCAGAGATGCATAGCGCGATTTAGACGCGTTCTAATCGTCAGGATATGTTTGATGTAAATCTTCTTATGAGGCGCCTATACGGGCTAAGCCGGCTACTATGATACGTCGTGACCTGCTATTTGACCAGCCTCATGACTCATTCGCTCTCTCCGGCTGGCTGCCTCGACTCGGCGCTCTATACCCGCCACTTTACTTTTGTATATCGGTGTCAATTTTGTAGAAATCTATTAATGCTACAGTGTAAACCCTTTTTTAATTAGAACGCGTGTTCTCTAGATAAAACTAGTTTACTGAATGCCTTCGTTACAACTATAATTGGTTGCTAGGCAAAAATAAATGTGTTCCTTATTTTGAAACTCTGATATCATTTGCATATTTGCGTTTTATTGATTAGCATTAATTCTAGTCGATATCAAGGCATTCAGTATAAACTAGTTTTAGTAGAGAAAATACGTTCTATTTGAAAATGTATTTTCACTGTAACATATTATTGTTAGTAACATTTTGTACTATATTTATTTTGTGCGTATTTTTATAAAAATTCATAGTAATTTTATTAAAAATTATCTAAATTACAATGTTTCGTATTCAGGCGAATTGAATACTAAGAAAATGAAGCATAATTATTGTTATTACACGCTAGGTAATATACAAAAATTGAAAATTATAGTTACAGATATTCCACACATAATGGGCAATCTTATCGCACACTTCCATCTCGCACTGAACGTTAGGTTCAACTGGAATAGAAGATTAAAAACAAGGATACAAGTCAGGTCATAAGCACTATGAGACCGATTCTGGTAAACACGCGTTTCGCTCAGCGCGAATGTAGCTTTAGTGAAAACGATGTTCAAAAATGAGCACTTTCCTGAACTATTAGCTAAAAGATGGCTCGCGAGCACTCCAAGTTTGAACGACATAGAGTACGTTAACTTCCTCGGTATTCCCGAGGTTGGAGTTTTCTCTTTATATTAGTTTTGTGACTATATATGTATTTGTGCAAATGTTGAAGATATTATTCGAAGAATAAAACATAAGAGATTCTTTAATTGGTAAATGAGAGCTTATCAGTGTATGGGTAGTTAAAGGTCTGGTAAATAAAAATAAAACAATAATTATTATTGTAGCATGAAGCACTAGTAGACGTCATACGACTTAATGTAAATTGCAAAAACATATATTGAGTTAGTAATGTCTTAGATTTTCGCGATTATTACACATTATAATAAAACACTTTTAAACGGATTCTATCGCGTGTATTTTGATTTTTGATTTTCCTGACGTTTCGAATACTTTGCAGCATTCGTGGTCGCAGGATGACTAAGGTGACAGGCGTCGTTACAGATTTTAAAAAGTTATTTTATTTTATCTACCGTACAGTTTTGAAATTTAAAAACATCCAAATTTTAATAGAGAAGATGGTTGGCAGGTACCACCTGTTTGGAATCCAGTCATTAAAATAATAAAGTCCCAAACAAGATACCGCACTAAGAAACATCAAGACACTGTGAGTGATTACTGCGTGCATCGAAACTAATTTTTTGATTAAAATTGTACGGTAGATAAAATAAAATAACTTTTTAAAATCTGTAACGACGCCTGTCACCTTAGTCATCCTGCGACCACGAATGCTGCAAAGTATTCGAAACGTCAGGAAAATCAAAAATCAAAATATACGCGATAGAATCCGTTTAAAAGTGTTTTATTATAATATATTGGGTTGCATATTATATAGATATAAAAAATTTTTTGATAAGCTGGGCTCCTTTCAAAGAGACTGGTCCTTCGTAGCAGTAGACAGAGAGAAGTGTAGTGAGGGTAGGGAGGCCTTTGCACTGCAGTGGGCACCTCAGGCTCTTAATAATAATATAGTTCATTATAATAATAATATGCTCGAGGGTGGAAGTGTCTGATGGTGTAATAACTAGGAGACCCGCTCCGAGTCTTCGATACGCGTCGCGGTGAAATAGGTGCCACACCTCTCGGGACCCCGAGCCACTCACGCCAGTGTTGCTTCTTGTTACCTGTAGTGGTTGCCATTTTGGAGGCCCATGTTGTGATTAGCAAGTCACCGGCTGCCACAGAACTTCTCATTATAGGTTGAAAGGCAGACGCCGAACCGTTTTTTCCGTTTAATTAAAGTTTTAATTCCATATAACACCCACAGCAATAGACCTTATAGATATTTTGTAGTGCAACCATGGAGTGTTCTCGGATAGTGTCCCATTATATTTTAGACAAAAATTGTCTGAGGAGTGTGCGGGTTAACATCCTCTGCGTGATGGACCAATGTTAGGCTTACACGACCAATGTTAGGCTTACACGGAGCTTATCAAAAGACTGTGTTCCTCTTCGCAGAGGATGTTAACCCGTTAAAAGATAGAAATAGTAAATAATATATTAAGTCAACTAAAAACTTCGGATCAGATTTAATTAATCAGATGAGCAAGCCGTTTGTTACTCTTGCTTATATTTTAATGCATATTTTATCGGCTTCCATGTCAATCTCCTGTTGTCATAGTTAATTTGCCCAGTGGAAATAATAATTAAAGAAAATTATTATGTTTTTATTCTATAACAATGTTACATTGTGTTAGAAATGCACCTTTTTGTATTGATACCCAGTGGAAATTCTTCATGAACTTCCTTCGCCCCGGGGAAAGGGAAGGGGTATGCCGGACTCTTACGGGCTAAAACGGCACCTAAGGAGCTCCAGGTCCTCGTATGATCACACTAGAGCCACCCACTGTTGCCATGCCTATAGGCACATCGCGAAGAGGGTGACTGTGAAGCGGTCACCCCAAAAAGAATTCCCCAAAGCATCCCACGGCAGCGCGTAACCACATGCGTGCTACCGTCTACTCTTAGGTCGCTCGGTGTGGGCACGCAGATTCCCCAATCTATCCACCCGCGAACCCAGAGGTCCCTCACTTTATAGCAATGGCAAGGGGTTTCAGACGTATGGGAATTAGGCACCAGGGCGGTTGTTACCCCGACGCCGTCTCCTCCTTGTTCGAGCGGGATCGGGAGAGGGCCGATCCCGCTCTGCGGTCTTCTTCTGGAGTATGGCGCTCTAACAGAAGGAGGTAGAAATGCACCTTTCAGACAATAATAATAATATTATTCAGAAAGTTACAGATTAAGAATTACAAATCTTCATTACAATTCATAGATTAGCATTTGTATGCTGTAGTGTTTGTGCAAAATCAGTGTTAAAAATAAACTCTAATCCATAAAATTTACAGTCAATACTTACTAATAAGGTTATTCAATTGATTGCTGTTATCTTTATAGGTTGTCACTTGAAAAGTAACACTCTGTCTACAGAAATACCTAGTGTTTCTAGAGAACGTGATTCGCGACGCGGTCAAATATGCCGAGCACGCTAAGAGGAAGGCCGTCACAGCCATGGACGTCGTCTACGCTCTGAAGCGTCGGGGTCGGTGCAGTTGAAATTCACGTTATTATAAAAAAACACACACAATATTCTATTTCAAAACCAAATTTATATATTGGTAGTCGATTAAAATTGTAATTTAATATAGTCGAATTATCTTTGAATTCAATTAATGCTTGTTCCTCTCGGTAAGAGAACAGGGGGCCTAAAAAGGCCGCTTTAGCAGAATCATATTATGAATCAGATTAAATATCACCAAATGGTCCAGAAGGCCTAAAAAGACCGTATTAGGTTTTATTTATAAGGCATAATAATGATCTCAATACGATGCACATTTTAAATCACGAAATAATCATAACTGACTATTAACGAGACCATTTTGTGATTTCTAATGTAATTCATATTATGATTCACCTAAAGCGGCCTTTTTAGGCCCCCAGGTGTTTCATCATTTCGGCCGAATAAAGTCCACTACTGGACACAGGCCTCCCCCAAAGATCACCACAACGACCGACATGGTGTGTTGTGTGCTCATTGGGGGGTCTTGCCATAATCGCCACGCTTGGCAGACGGGTTGGCGATCGCAGTTGAGTTGTTATTGTACTCGAAGGACGCTGCTGCCCATCCTCCGGTCAATCCCTTAGTCGACTTTTACGACACCCACGGGATGAAATGGGGTGGTGGCATTCTGAGCCGGCACCACACGGCATGTTTGCTCTACAGCTATGGGCTGGTATTATTATTAAACAGTAATATCATTAACTCAACTGTAATTAGCCTTAAAACTGTTTATCAGGTCTCAATTTAAAGTTTAATCTTTAAAGAGATGCTTAACATGATGAACGAGGTAATAACCAATGCAAGTAACCTATACATAAATAGTAAACTATAAGGCACCCGTTGAAAAACTGAACGGGTCAATCATCTTACAGCATGACAGAGTCATTTAACGAATCAGTCAGGGGGTCCGTCACTGAGTCAGTGATAAGCGTAATATATTACATACATGGTCATATGATTTTTTTTAACGCACCATTGATTATGGTACTGTCCGTACTCTTAAAATAAACTCTATCAATATTAGACTATGATTTCGGGACTTTTCGCGCTATTTTGACTAACCTCAACGTTTCGGCCAAGTTGCATTGACCGTGGTCACGATAAGACTGTCTTCAATATTGTTTTGATTTATCTGTGCGCGAAAAGTCCCGAAATCATAGTCTAATATGAGTAAAATTCGCGATAGTTTAAAAACTCTATCAAGTTATACTTATCACGAATCTATTTGCCTAGAATGGTGATTATTGCAATACTCTCTGGCGATCCTAACATGGTCCAAACATACCACCAGTAGTTGTTTACGAGCTGATACTATGGTGATGTGATTCAATATATCTGGGCTTCGCTATACAGAACAGGGGTGGCGGCAATGTAGGCCCGCGACCGATATGAGCTACATCGCATTTGGAGCTAGTCGCGGCGATGTGCGATCTGCAGGCCACCCCACTTTCAGTGTGATATCTCTAATATAGTTAGTAGATTATAGAACTGCATGGCACTACCGCCCTCTACTAGCGTCCCACGTACTGTATAGCGAAGCCTGGTACATTTATAATAATAAAGTCAACACAATCATTGTATGAACTCCCAACTAAATCAAACACTACCGCTAACAAAAGAAGGATATCGGTAGATTCTCAAAACTTGAGGAGAACCTCGAACGTTACTCACTGTCAACAATAGAGTAAGTTGCCATGTTGATTTGCAAATAATGGTAAGAGGATTGAAAATGTTATTGAGATTGGCTTTGTGGTCCGGGAGGTATTGGCCAACTCTATCTAGTTTAAAGAATCATATGACTGTGTAGTTGACAGTCGCATTAATGCTCCTTTTAAGGAATGGCATTTACGCCACGCGATGCAAGCTCACAGTGGTTTTTTAAATTTGGAACACATGTACAAATAGATGTGTGAATAGGATTTAATTTTAAAAACAGAATACTCAGTAAAACATAATAAGTGTTATCTTTATAGTTACAGCAATATGTATATTTCACGTTATTTAGCACACCATAATCATTTATTGTGAAGCCGTTTGAATATCAGCATGACATGTAATATAGACGTAGAAATGTAACGTACCGCGAGACCCGATGCGACGTGCCATCTCTAAATCAAGTCAATAAATATTACACGTATGCACATATATATATTACACGTATACTATCTTACTAAATGTTGAAAAAGAAGTATTTTTGAACTTGACATAAAAATGGCCATTTAAAAAGCTGATCATCATCATCAATATATCAGCCACAAGATATCCACTGCTGAGCAAAGGCCTCCCCCGTAGATTTCAACAATTGTGACATCATTTTGAGGGCTGAAAAAAGCTGATGCAACCATCTTTTGTGAAGAGTAGTTTATGACATCATGACCGCTCTGCAACGTCAGGGCAGAAAATTAGGCAGTGAAGGAAGGATTAGAGCCGCAACAGAATGGCAGTTCAGACGACGCGGATGTAGTCCTAAAATAAATTTTATTGCGATTGAACTTGGCAAGCATGGCCTAAAATAGAGGCCTGGAATAATAGCTTTAACTTTTCAAATTAGATAAAAGAGGAATGTACTGGACGCCAATGATACTTCCCTCTTCATCAATACACTGAATACAACATCATCAATCAATAAACTGCTGTGAAGAAATATCTTGGCTAGCACGATGCTATTTACTCGAACTGTATGTGATTTATGGAAGCATGTATTTAGCACACTATTCTGTTACCTGAATCCTTGATACTTGAATCCTCAAAAGCATCATGCATATCGCAGTATGATGAAATATAATAACTCTACTCATTTGTAAGGTAATCTCAATTCAAATAAAATCACGATTCTGAGAGTATCTCAAAAATATATGAAACATGTATTAACAAATTTTGCAAAATAAACAACTTTCAACTCATATAAACAAATACATTAGGCTGAAACTTCTAAGAGGATAAACATTAATGTGAAAGTCGTATAACTTGACTTAACTTAATTTTGCGATATTTAAGTCAAAACAAGTAAAGATACGTGCGGGCGATATCAAGTATGAGAGTAAATTAAGAAGTTTCTTAGAAGGTTCTATAAGATATTACACTTTTATGTTACAGTCTAATGTAATCAGATAAGTACGAAAACAAATATTTAATAAAACATAAACATTGGGCGTATGAAATTGCGCTTAGACTAAGCGAAATTTGTTCAATTTTGTATTCAAGGATGAATAAGTTTGAGCTTAGAGAAACCCCAGAAAACACCTCGGCGCTGGATTAGTTTTTCAAATATCGAGCTCTTCGATATCGTATCTATTCGGTATCGTAGGCACTTTGAAAGTAGCCAAAATGTCGCACGGACGCATATCACGTGGATGAAACGATTTCCAAACCGTGATTTGTGTAGTGTCCACGAGTTAAAAAGACGAATAGAACGTGCTTTCCGTGAATTAAAACGCGAAGATTATATTCTGTCACGGTTCGGCGACAATTTGCGTCGACGTGTCTCGGTGTGTCTAGCTCAAAATGGCGGCCTCTTTGAACACTTGTTGCGTGTAAACTGAGCACGTTAGTAGGTCATCGTAATCTCGTTTCAGCCGACTAATGTCACATTCCTCCTAATAATGACACAGGCCTCCTCCAAAGATCGCCACAACGATCGGTCTGGGTATGTTGTGTGCTCGTTGGGAGGTTTGCTACAATCGCCAGGCTTGACAGGCGGGTTGACAATCGCAGTTGAGTTGTTAATGCACTTGATGGACGCTGCTGCCCATCCTCCGGCATTAGGGATTACCCATAGTCACCTTTTACGACACCTATGGGATGAGATGGGTTAGTGATATTCGCAGTACCACACGGCAAATGTAAGTAGGTACATTTACGTCTCTAGTGTAATCTTACGAGGACCTGGAGCCCCCCTCCGGTGCCGCAGTTGACCACTCCAGTGGTTTTAGCCAGTAGGAGTCTGGCATACCCCTTCGCTCTTCCCCGGGGTGAAGGAAGTTCCATGTAGAATTTCCACTGGAGACCAATAAAAAAAAGGTACATTTACGTAAAATGAAAAATGTACTTGACATTTGTAATTTTTTCTCGAGTATGGGAAATAAGATGATTCGGGCTTTAGTAAATACGCCAAAAATACGCCAAAAATACGCCAAAAATACCTAAATGGATATTAAAATTTTGTTGCTACCTACCTAAGTAACTCCATTTTACCTAAGCAATGTAAACACAGTTTTAAAGTAGGTTTAGTTATTTTTGTCGGTCCTAAGCCCGGAGAACGTATGAAGAAAAGCCGATAGTTTTGTTTCCGTCTGTCGGCTGTTGTATGTTGTAGGTACCTACTACGTTGATCAAACGTGGCCCGCCGATCGCACCAGTGAAGTGTCCACGAGTTTCGTGCGTTGTACTATAAGAAAATCGTGTGACTTCTTGGCGCTGGTATGTTATTGAAAGTTATTGCTATCTTTTATTATCAGCCATAATATCATACCCTTAAATTATTTTCGCCTTTACACATACATCCTATATAAAATTTACGCTTGTCACTTACTGACTGACTCAGAAACGTAAAAAAAAAATCTATAATATGTGTTTAATATACAAATTAAAGTATGTGTAGTAACAGGCGCCTTTGTCGCCTTACAACTACTCGTTTACATATGTTTGTTACATATTTGTTGAAGCCGAAATGCACTGCAAATAATCAAATTCAGTACTAGCAGTTGTCACCAGGGGTGCAATTCCTTAAGCTCAAACATCCATACATCCTTGAATATAGAACCGAAATAACGCTGTAAAACCAACTCGGCATTCGCTAAAATATGATTGAAGCTATTCAAGGACACGTTGCAAAAGGTAAGCCATGAGGACCAGTCTTAGCGAAGACCAAAATGGGTTATCACTGTTATTTCAATTCTGTATTCAAGGATGTACGGATGTTTGAGCTTAAAGAATTGCACCCCAGAAACCTAACATGTTTCTCCTCGGTTCGCTGTTCGCCGCACTACATTTTCTATGCAATTTGTTTCAATATTTGATTAGTTAATAGGTATTTATTTCTTACTTTTTAAACTTTATACACCAACACGGGTATTGCACCGGTATCGTGGGTACAGTTTATAAGATGTAAATTCCACATGCACCCGAAATAGCTACCCGCAGACTATACAAATATTTATTCCATGCGGGAATCGACCTCACTAAGTACAAAAAGGCTATCGCTTACCCACTGCACTAAACGTGCCGCCTAGTTATAATTAATAATACGATGACAGATACGGTCATCCAGGGCCAGGTGTCCCGTCCGATAGTCCGAACGTTCAGAAGGAATACTAGGTTGCCATGAAACTGTGTTTGATCAGTTTTCAGTAACTAATACACGTGCTTTCGGAAGTTATTTTCGGAACTAATCGTGAAAATTGTAGTGAAATTTTAATAGGTAGCAAGATTGCAAATAGCGGATTGACGACAATGTCTGCAATTGAGTTTACTTTGACAAGAAATAGGACTCTAAGCGCGTATAATTTCTCTGGAGGTTCGTGTACTCGCATATAATTTTGATTGCATTGACTCTGATAGACCATATGATAAGTTACAGGAGCTTGTAGATATCTTTAAACAGTGCTTGGTTTCATTACCGGCTTTCCAACTATCCGCACCATGAAACCAGATTTTGAACGAGGCTGTCGCAAATCCTGCCTAGGCATATAATTTTTTTGATAATTTCATTTACGATATTTTCACATGAGTGCAAACGAGCATACAGGTCGCCTGATTTGAAACGATACCGCCCTTGAACATCTGTACCACCAGAGTGGCCTCTGATATGTTGCCGAACTAGAGCTAGGCACAGATTTCCGCAATTGTGTCACTATTTACTATGAGCGCAGTATGGCTACTGTTCCGCAGATGTGCTGTCCATCCCTCTGATTTAAAGTTGCTTAGTCACCTTTTACGTCATCCACGAGAGGAAATGGAATGGTGCTATATTCTTAATCTGGACGCTGCGCTACCTGGCATGGGGTCGATCCCCGCACGGAACAAATATTTTTATGATCTATAGATAGTTGTTTCGGGTCTGGTCGGTTGTGGGTGTGAGATATATGTCTGTACTGTAACCACGATATAGGAGAAAATATATCGTAGTTTTTAAGAAAAATAAATATTACCACAAAATGAAGACAGAATCCGGAGTAAGAGTTTATAGTTCAATATACCACTTTTTATAGGTTATACTCCAAACATAGACTTGTATAAATATAAATAAAACGGTCGGTATATAAATGAGCTCCGTATATAAGCACAGGTATAATGTCGATTGTGTTCAGATTACCACACTGAGTGGATTTGTTTTGGAACAAAAAAACTTTCAGATCCATTTCGGTAGGTATAGGTGATCAATCTGAGCCGAAGTTTGTTTTTGTTCAGCGAAAAGTTGGTTGATAGAAAGGTGTATTTGTTGGTGTCAATAGGCGGTTCATTGTGATTGAAAGAGTAGATATTTTAATTGGATTTAAGTTGGTAACCTTTTTTTGACAAAACATACGACTACCTTATTGATATGGTGTGTGTGGCTTTGGAACGTACTATGCTCGGAGTCTCTGGAGGATAGAATCGTAAGATAAGGTTATGCGTATTGCTAATATATTTATTGGGAAACAATTGATTTAGAAGTGACAATATTTCTAAATAAAAAATAGTGGGTGCACTACACCGGCTGCTGCCCAATCTCAGAGGACCAAGTGAAGAAGTTCGCCGTCTTTACGTGGAGTCGGGCGGTCCGTGGCCTTCCACTGGGCGCTTGTATGGTCAGCTTGACTGTCAGGCGCCCAGCCCAACATAACCAAAACTAACGATCTGCAGCGCGGAGTGGCAATCCGGTTCGCACGAGGGTACCAAACAGTATCCTACGAGGCGGCTACTCTCCGGGCGTGTTGTCCACCTTTCAACATCTTGAGCTGCGTGGGTCTACGATCAGACACGCCCCCTCCGCCAGAGCGGCGAAGGCATGCCTCCAGGCGCGTTGAACAGGCTGAGGAAGCGAGCTCAGCGGCGCGCACTTCGAAAGTGGCGTCATCACCTACGGGTGCAGTTTGCAACCAAGCGCGTCGCCGAGGCTGTTCTGCCGCTCTTCGGAGCCTGGCTCAGAAGGAGCGAGTGTGTCACCTATCGCCTGACGCAGGTATTCACTGGGCACGTTGTTTCAGTGCGTACCTGCACAGGATAGGACGCGAGGCCACGGCAAAATGCCACCATTGCGATAGCGACCAGGACACCGCAAAGCATACGCTTGAGACGTGCCCTGCGTGGGCCGCAAAGCGGCGGATCCTGGTCAATCGAATCGGGCAAGATCTCTCTCTGCCAGCAGTAGTGTTGACTATGTTGGCAGAGCACGAAAACTGGAATGTAGTGGTCTGCTTCTGTGTGAGCTTCATGCTGCAGAAGGAGACCGCAGAGCGGGTTCAGGAGAGGGCCGATTGCCGTCGCTATAAGGCGGGAGTCTTCTGGGTGCGCGGGTGCGTAGATTGGGGAATATGCGTGCCCACACCGAATGACCCACGAGAAGACGGTGGCGTGCATATGGCCACGCGCTGCCATGTGGTGCGCATAGCACACCGCACAGACGATTCGGGGCTCCTTTAAATACCCCAAGGGGTGACCGCTTTACAGTCACCCTCTCAGAGACGTGCCTATAGGCGAGGCACTAGTGGGTGGCTCTAGTGTAATCATACGAGGTCCGTAAGAGGTGGTTTTAGCCGGTAGGAGCCCGGCGTCCTTACCTGGGGCGGAGGAAGTTCATGTAGAATTACCACTAGGTCAAATGAAAAAGGGATGTCCAAAAGTTGAGTTCACCAGGAGTATTGTCATCTCGTAGGATACCGTTCGGTATCCTCGTGCGATCCGTATATCCCAGATCCCAAATCATAACCGACTCTATTTTGAAAATATTTACGTTTTCTTTTTTTCGCTTTATACCCTTGACTTTTGTCATTCAGTCTGCGGTATAAATACGAGTGTCTTTTCTGGGTATAGGCCACGCCTCTTCGTCTAAGGCTCAGTCAAAAATTTCATTAGACGTAATCAGGCAGACTGCTGATAGGACAAATAACCGCCGAAGATGACCGCTCCAGTGGTTTTAGCGGGTAGGAGTCCGGCATATCCCTTCGGCCTTCCCCGGGGTGAAGGAAGTTCCATGTGGAATTTCCACTGGAAACCAATAAAAAAAGACAAATAACTTTTTAATAATAATTCAACAATAATTTTTCAACATGTTCTGTTCAACTTATAGTAGTAGCAAAATAGTACCAAACCAATAGCAATAGTAGTGGTATACAATAGTAGCTTCTTATCTAACAAATAAGACTGATCATTATCATTTACTTTGTAAGAACTAATACTCTGGAAATTCTATCTATGTTTAATCGTAGAGAATAAGTCGTTTTTGAATAAAACAATGTTGATTTCACAACTAATATTTATTGAATGGGAATACATAATGAATCTAAGGTTTATCTCTCTTAACATCTGCATTGTTAATAACATATAATATATAGAGAACGAACTATGCAATATAATTTATGATCAATCGAACTTATCCTTGATGTACTCTTTTGTTTAAGTTTTACTACACTAAGATTTCTTCTGTGTCGTGGGTACAGTTTACTACATCCTACATAAATCTCACATACACAAACATCCGAAACAACTATCTGTAGATCATAACAAACATTTTTCCAGGTGGGGATCGAACCCGTGACACGTAACACAGAAAGTCAATTGCTTAGCTACTGCGCCAACCGTGCCGTCGCCATCATTATCAAAGCGCTTCGTTCCGAGATAAATATACGCTAACCATCCTACCACCTGTAAAATTGAGATAACCTTACAAGACATGTTTTAGCTCTGAAAATTGGGTTTAGTTATCTATTGGCCGAGTGATAGGCCAGGTGTCGGAACATTTTGGAACATTCACAATACAGAATTATATTTTACATATATGCCTTATATTCTAGCGTTTAATTGGATAAGTGTCGGACATCTACCAAATGATTGAAATGATTGCTGAAATCTTATATTTGACCTAATATGAAAATTCCTCGAAACTCTGCCTAAAATCAAATTCGGATTCCAGAATTAATAACGCGGACATTTACCTCTAGGGTAAACGGTGATATCACTAAAAGCTTCCCGCTTACATTAAGGAATTACAGAGGCATATTTACATTTTCATTACTCGTATGGCAGCGACAGTTAACAGCGAATGCTCACTTATTAGGAAGACTCATTACAACATAGTAATGAGGTTTTTGTTATTTTAAGTAAATAGGATATTTTTGTTCCGCATTTGTAATCACAATACATTGTTTTTTTATCCACTACTGAACAAAGTCCACTCCTATAGATTTGCATAATTGTGTCATAATTTTGAGTGGAATTTTCCAGTACTCAATACGCTTGACAGGCAATTTGGTGAGCGCACAATAGCTGCTGGTCCATAGAAGGGAAGCCACTGCCCATCTTTCTGGTTTAGAGTCCCTTAGTCGTCCTTTACGACATCCATGGGAATAAATGAAGTGGTGCTATATTCTTAGTCCGCAAACCGCATCAAATGGAAAGCCTTTTTACACCATACATAAAATAATATGTATGTTGTAAAAAAACCAAACCTACTAGCATTACTCCTATATAATGGGTACAGTTTAAATACACAAATCTCACATGCACAACACTCAGACCCAGAATTTGTACTTGTGGGACATACAGATATTTGTTACGTACGGGGGATCAAACCGGCGACCCGTATCGCAGAAATTCAATAACATTTCGCATTAAGCGTAAAGGACGTAATTCTTCGTGTTTAGTGGCCAACCACATGTAAGAGTTGTTCAAGGCACCGAAAGGCCGTACCGGCTTGGCTTAACGAATGCTGTCTAACGAGAACAACCAGGACTGACGATTTTACTTGCACTCCAAAACACGTATCTATGTTCAGTTCGATACAACTATGCGGTAACCCATCCATAGGCTGACAACACCAAGTATTGCTAAACCTCACCGATCGTTTACCGATCTATTAATGGTACTGGCTATTGGCATAGGCACCTCACGGATGCGACATGTCGGATGAAACTACTCGAACGTGATCGGAGCTACTTAAATGATGGTGGTGTGTGTACCGTGGATCAATTTTGAAATACATGGTTCCGGCTCAGAATGCTACCACCCCATCTCCTCCCGTGGGTTTCGTAAAAGTCGACTAAGGGATTGGCCGGAGGATGAGCAGCAGCGTCCTTCGAGTACATTAACAACTCAACTGCGATCGCCAACCCGTCTGCCAAGCGTGGCGATTATGGCAAAACCCCCCAATGAGCCCACAACTCACCCATATCGGTCGTTGTGGTGATCTTTGGGGGAGGCCTGTGTCCAGCAGTGGACTTCATTCAGCCGAAATGATGATGATGATGATGATGAGACTACTCTGTGCATGGTACTTAGTAAGATTTTACCTATAAAACAGTAAATTATTTGCCATAAAAGTAACTTAACTCGTCTGAAAGTGAGTCACCATTCAGTCCTTGTTAGGGACATTTACTTAATGGTAACTAATGGTCGTATCCTCACTTGAATTATGTTTGTTTACAGTTAATTTACTGTATTAATTTAGGTATTTATTAGTCGGATTATCTACGTCATGAATGGTGAACGAATGGCCATTGATGTCACCGAACAGTTCGACTTTTTATTTTTGATTATGCTTTGCATTTTATTTCATCTGAAGTTTTTAAGGGTTTTGGTAGTAGGTCACCTACTAAGGAGTTCCTTAATTTCCTTAGGTCTTTGTAACAACAACTACTCTAGCGTGATCTTACGAGGACCTGGACCCGCCCTTCGGTGACAAAGATTACCGCTCACTGGAGCGGTTTTAGCCGGTAGAAGCCCGGCGTGTGCCTTCACCCTTCCCCGGGGCGAAGGAAGTTCACGAAGAATATCTGGCATACTCCTTCTTAAAAAAAGTAACTTAGGAATTATAGTTGGGTTACGATAGGTAGTATTGTCATGCCTACAGCTGGACACAGGCTGACCACAACGTGACACACGGATATTCAATGGCACCACACATCCTAAGACAGTTAACATCAGGTCGTCTCTTCATCTGCTAAGGAGCCTTTCCACATTTCGATTTCCAGATTGTGATATCCATTTCTTGATCATGTCATTCCACTGCTAAACAAAGGCCTCTTCCATAGATTTCCACAGTTGCGTTGACATTTTGAGGGGAATTTTCCGGTACTCACGATGTTTGACCAATGGTTGGTGAGCGCAGTATGGCTACTGTGGGACAGATGGGCCGCTGCTACCCATACTTCTGGTTTTAGAGGTACCGTAGTCGTTTTTGATGACGTTAGATTCTTAATCCGAACATCACACGAACCATTATTTTATCTTACCAGTAACATTGGTTCTTCTATTGACTTCCATATGAGTTGGTCTCGTAGAGAAACTAATAGCGGATTTATTTTTGGGTGACCCATTCCGTATGTCATTACTGGTAACACATGCTGTATAAAGATTTAGTCTTCAGACAATGAGGTATATTGAACATAAAATTCTTTCGATGTTTTCCAAATGCAAGGCTTCTCCGATTGACTGTTTTCCTTCAATTATCGACCCGCTAGGCCTTGACCTCTGGGGGTGCTAGGTCAGGAAACCTCCACGTGCGCTCGGTGGCTGCTGGTCCCTCTTGATACGTCCGGGGGAAGAGCAGTTGTCGGGCCGGTGCACCCTGGGCACCGGGCAATAACTACTCCACTTTTTGGAGGACCTTATTGTCCGGTGGCTAATATTCTGACAGGGACGGGCCCAATTTTTGGGCTACAGGTAGGCCGTAGACTGCTTCTCCGTTTTCGGAGGAGCACGAGCGGGCTAGCGGCGGGCTCGGTGTGCACTCACCCTGCCCCGAGCAGGTAGTGGGAGGACTCCCCTTCCCTGCCACCGTCGATATCGTAACCTCGGTTGGAGTGTCGTGGTCACGTCTCGCGGCTTCGACCGGGACCGAGGATCTTGGCTTAACCGCCCGGATCGCGAGGAAGAAGGCCTCTATAAAAAATTCCCCGAACCCAAGCTAGCGTGCGGCGAGGGGTGCATGGCTGATGGGAAGTTCAGTCGCGAGCACGCCAACCCCAGGACCGGCGGCACCTGAAGACGGGATACGCTTGCCCGGGTACAGGGGGCACTGCCCGGGTCGACCGATTATTTCCCCCATACTCGTGGGATTTACTATGAAAAAAAGTACAATTAAAACAAAGAAGGTGGAGAAAGAGAAGGTGGGAGAGACTGTGGGTTTGCTGTTGGAGTCCGACAGTGCCCAGATGGACATGGGGTCGGATGCCGGCTCTGTGTCCAGTTCGGGTGCCAGGACGCGTAGTGCGCGTAACTTGCGCGCCAATGCGCGTACGCAATGTGCGGCCGCGTTGATGCCGCGTCCGGGCACGCCGTTGCCGTCGGGTGGGGCGAGTGACTCCGAGGATTCCGTGGACCCTCGGAGCTCGCACGCCTCGCTCAACATGGTGGTGGGTGGAGAGGGCCGCAAGCGGACCCTCCCGAAGACGTCTGTGGGGTCGTCTCCTGAAGCGAAACGGTCGGCCAAAAAGGAGTCGAAAGTCGAGAGGCTGGAGAGGGAGAACGCAGAGTTGCGCTCCCAGCTCGCCAGCCTCTCGGCACAGATAGAGAGACTGACGACGGAGGTGGGTCTCCTCCGTCGTCAGGGGGATGCCCTGGTGAGCCCGAGGGATGGCAATGCTCCGGCTTTCATGCCCCCGGACGCGGTGGCCGAGCTTCGGCGTTCGATCGCCCTCGAGGTGGGGGCCATGTTGGACGCTAAGTTGGCCGCCTTGGAGGGGCGGCTCCCGCCGGAGAAGCGCTTGCGCCCACCGCTCGCGGCCGAGAAAAGGCCGATTCAATCGGGCGGAATGCAGGCTACCCAATTGGCCACATATGCTGCGGCCACTCGAGCACCGACGAGCGCGGTAATGAATGCGGCCACCCAGAACTCTTCCCCTGGGACTCAGACACAGGGGAAGAAGAAGAAGAAGGACCGCAACGCGGCGAAGGTTGCTGGAGTGGCCGACCTGCCGGCGGTGCCTGCTGCGACTGCAGCGCCCGCGGCAACCGTAACAACCGATCCGCAGGCCACAGTGGAGACCACAGAGTTTTGGTCCACTGTGGTGGGAAGGAAAGGGAAGAGGCCCCAAATCCCTAAGGCCCAGAAGTCCACCACTGCGCAAGCCACGCAGCCATCCTCTCCCAAGGAAGGCAGGAGTAAAAGGGGTGGGAAAGGAAAGGCGGGTAAAGTCAACCTCCCCAAGGTTCCTGCAACGGCCGCCATAACGGTCACCGTGCCAGAGGGCTCACCCAACAGTCGGTTGGGTGAGGTTATGGCCGAGGCCAGGAAGAGCATAAAGCTCGCTGACCTCGGCATCGGTCCCGACACGGTGACCATGAAGAGGGCAGCCAGCGGCGGAATGGTGCTGTCCGTCGCTGGTGAGGACTGCAGCGCCAAGGCTGACAGCCTGGCACGCCGTATGCGGGAGGTGCTCTCCCCCGTCTTTGCTGTGCGGATCGCACGGCCAATTAAGACGGCGGAGATGAGGGTTCGCGACCTGGACGACGCCGTCACGCCTAAAGAGGTGGCTGATGCCATCGCGGCGGCGGGCGGCTGTCAGCCCGAGGAAGTAAGGGTGGGCGACATTCGCCGCTCATCCGTGTCCTTGGGCACCGTCTGGGTGCGCTGCCCACTGGAGGCAGCAAGAAAAGTTGCGTCCGCCTCACGTGTCTGTGTGGGGTGGGCGTCGGCAAGGGTCGAGGCATTGGCGGCACGGCCCATGCAATGTTACCGATGCCTTGAACTCGGGCACGTGCGCCTCCGTTGCGCCACCCATGGGGGGGTTGACCGAAGCGACCTCTGCTTCGCTTGTGGCAGCCAGGGTCACAAGGCGAGGCAGTGTACAGCGCAGTCACAGAATTGTCCGCTATGCGCGGACTTCGGACTGCCTGCAGGGCATAGGCTGAGTAGCAAGACATGTGCTGCCCAGAAAGGTAAGAGGGAGAAGCGAGCTCCCTCTGCCACTGCCAATGACCAGGAGACGACTGCGCCAGTACTACCGGTCGCAGGCCTACCAGAGGCGATGGAAACATCTCATTCCCAGCCCTAAGAATCCTTCAGGGCAACCTTAACCACTGCCGCAACGCGCAGAATCTACTGCTGCAGACTGTTGCGGAGTGGTCGGTTGCCTTGGTGGTTGTGGCGGAGCCCTACGTCGTCCAAGAACATCCTCGCTGGTTCGGGGACGCCGGGGACTCCGTCGCCATCTATTGGGCTGAGAGTGAAGGTGGGCCACCCTGCTCGCTGTTGGACAGGGGGCAGGGATTTGTCGCTGTAGAATGGGGACCTCTGGCAGTAGTGGGCTGCTACGTCTCCCCCAACGTGTCTCTCGCCGACTTCGAGGGATACTTGGATGGGGTGGCGCGCAGCATTCGCTGTAAATGCTCGCCCCGTCCAATGCTCGTCCTGGGGGACTTCAATGCTCATTCTAGAGCTTGGGGCAACCGTCGGGACGGGCCGAGGGGGAGGATAATACAAGACTGGGCGGCATCGCTTGACCTCCGATTACTTAATCGGGGGTCCATTAGCACCTGCGTTCGGTGGCAGGGGGTGTCGGTCGTGGACCTGACATGGGCGTCTCCTTCTGTGGCCAGCGTGGTGTCGGGCTGGCGGGTGGCGGAGGAGGTGGTAACGTTGTCCGATCACCGCCACATAGTTTTTGACGTGGCCCTCCGTCCGCCTGGCCCAAGCCGTCTAGGTCCCAGCCCACAGTCGCGGCGTTGGGCCCTCACACAGCTCGATCGAGAGATGCTCGTCGCAGCTGCCAACGTCGCGGCGTGGTCAGAGGTCGATCAAGGGATCTTGCCCGATCCAGAGGAGGAAGCGGCCTGGTTCCGGGAGGCGATGACGTCGATATGCGATGCATCAATGCCCCGGACCAGACGCTCTCGGCGTACGGCAGTGTACTGGTGGTCGGAGGAGATTGCGCAGTTACGCGCGGTCTGCCTGGCCTCCCGCCGCCGGTACCAACGAAGTAGACGCCGGCGTACTGCTACAGCTGGGGAGACTGCAGAGGCCTATCTGGTCTACCGGGCGGCCACGAAGTCGCTACATAGCGCAATTCACGAGGCGAAGGCTCGGTCCTGGAGCGAGCTCCTGGAGGGACTGGACAGGAATCCGTGGGGGAGACCCTATCGTATGGTCGTGGGCAAATTGCGCCCTTGGGTCCCCCCGGTGACCGAAACCATGGCCTCGGATTTGCTGGAGAGAGTACTTTCAACGCTCTTTCCGGCGGTCCGGGACCATCCGGGTCCCTCTCCACCCCCGATTGCCTCGGACTGGGCTGAGGAATTGGGGGTTTCGGACGGGGAGCTGGGCCGAGCCATTGGCCGCCTGAAGGGTCGCAACACCGCACCGGGTCCGGACGGCGTTCCGGGCCGTGCGTGGGTATATGCACTGCAATCTCTTGGGGACCGCATGAGGCGGCTGTTCACCAGCTGCCTCCGTCGAAGCGTGTTCCCGTCCAGCTGGAAGGAAGCCGGATTGGTTCTGTTGAGGAAAGAAGGAAGGCCTGCTGAGTCTCCTTCTGCATATCGTCCCATTTGCCTGCTCGACGAGGCTTCGAAGCTATTCGAGAGAATAATTACCCGAAGACTCGTTGAGCACCTGTCGCGAGTGGGTCCTGACCTGGCCGAAAGTCAGTATGGCTTCCGGCAGCGGCGGTCCACAATCGACGCGATTCTTCGCGTCCGCTCGCTGTCGGAACAGGCAGTGTCCCAGCGGGGTGGGGTGGCGTTGGCTGTCAGTCTAGACATCGTCAACGCCTTCAACTCCATCCCGTGGGGCGCGATTAGGGGGGCGCTAGTCCATCATCGATGCCCCCCCTACCTGCAGGGCATCATAGGGGCCTATCTGCGTGATAGGCACATTCGCTACGTGGGCAGGGACGGTAGCGTAAAGCGGAGGGAGATTACGTGCGGGGTTCCGCAGGGGTCGGTTCTCGGCCCCTTTTTATGGAACCTCGCCTACGACGCGGTCCTGCGTGTCGTTCTCCCCGCTGGCGTCAGCTTAGTCTGTTACGCTGACGACACTCTTGTGTTGGCCAGCGGGGAGTCCTTCGAGGGAACCATCCGGCTTGCCGAGCAAGCGGTGGCAATTGTCGTGGCCAAAATCCACGCTCTGGGTCTGCAGATAGCGCCTCACAAAACCGAGGCGCTTTGGTTCCACAAACTGCCGCGGAGTAGAGAACCACCCAGTTCGTGGATACGCGTTGGTGATGCGCAAATCAGGGTGGGCCAGTACATGAAGTACCTGGGGCTCACCCTGGACAGTCGTTGGGGCTTCGAAGAGCACTTCGCGCGCCTCGTCCCCCGAGTCGAGAGGGTAGTGGGTGCATTACACCGGGTGCTGCCCAATCTCGGGGGACCGAGCGAGGAAGTTCGCCGTCTCTACGGGGGCGTCGTGCGGTCTGTGGCCCTCTACGGGGCGCCTGTATGGTCATCCCGGCTGTCAGGCGTCCAGCGCTGCAGAAACAAACTTCACAGTCTGCAGCGCAGAGTGGCTATACGGATCGCGCGGGGATACAGGACAGTATCCTACGAGGCGGCAACTCTCCTGGCACGCTTTCCGCCTTTCGACATCCAGGCGGAGATGGATGCGTGGGTCTACGACCAGACACGCTCTCTCCGCCAAAGTGGGGAAGGCGTGCCTTCAGGGGCGTTCGACAGACTGAGGCGGCTGGCTCGACAACGCGCACTCGAGATGTGGCGACATCGCCTACGGTCGCAGTTCGCGACCAAGCGCGTCGTCGAGGCCATCCTGCCGCTCTTCGGAGCCTGGCTCAAAAGGAGCGAGCGTGTTACCTACCGTCTGACGCAGGTGTTCACCGGTCACGGTTGTTTCGGTGCATACCTGCACAGAATAGGACGCGAGGTTACGGCACAGTGCCACCATTGTGGAAGCGACCAGGATACCGCACAGCACACGCTCGAGGAGTGCCCTGCGTGGGCGGCCGAGCGGCGGATCCTGGTCGACCAGATCGGGCAAGATCTCTCTCTGCCGGCAGTAGTGTCGGCTATGTTGGCAGAGCGTGAAAATTGGAGTGCAGTGGTCTCCTTCTGCGAGAGCGTCATGCTGCAGAAGGAGACTGCAGAGCGGGATCGGGAGAGGGCTGATCCCGCACGGAGAAGGACGAGACGGCGCCGGGGCAACAACCGTCCCGGCTCCCAAGTCCAACACGCCTGAGCCCCCTGCCGTCAATTGGTGGGGGGCCTCGGGGGTCGCGGGTGCGCAGATTGGGGAGTCTGCGTGCTCACACCGAGCGACCCCCGGGAAGACGGTGGCGCGCACGTGGTCACGTGCCGCCGTGTGCGCAGCACAGCGCAAAGTGAGGCTTGGGGGGATCCTTTACAATCCTCCCAGAGAAGTGCCTGAGGGGGCGACCTTTTTACAGTCGCCTTCTCTCCGCTAGAGGGGGTGACCGCTTTACAGTCATCCCCTCCGTGATGTGCCTAAAGGCGTGGCACCAATGGGCGGCTCTAGTGTGATCTTACGAGGACCTGGAGCCTCCCTTCGGTGCCGAAGATGGCCGCTCCAGTGGTTTTAGCCGGTAGGAGTCCGGCATACCCCTTCGCCCTTCCCCGGGGTGAAGGAAGTTCCATGTAGAATTTCCACTGGACATCAATAAAAAAAAAAAAAAAAAAAAAGGCCTTGACCTCTGAAAAACTTCCAGCACGTAAATAAGTATCATCATATCAGCGCTGCAGACGCCACTATCCATCGCTATGGGTTAGAGTTCCTTAATCCATATAGGTTTTAGACGATCGCGTACACATTATACAGTCGATTTAGAAACTTTCCTGCATTAAAATACCTACGCTACCTCGTATTTCAAAACGTTTTAGGTGGCATCGCACCAGTCTTGGTCACGAGTAGAATCTTAATGTATTTATGTATTCAAACTTTTATGTACATTGATGGTACACGAGGCGTACTTAATGCATTCTCTACCAGTCAACCTTTGGGCTAAAAAGCTATAGATAATGTTGAAATGGGCACATAATTATGAAAAATGGTATTATTTATATTATTTAATATAATATAGTAGATATCTATTTTTATATATACATGTACTAATATAAAAATAGATACCTACTATATTGTATTACATCATTATAAATAAATTAATAGCATTCATAAAAATGCCTTGCAACGATTTCAAGAAGTGATGAATTGTTTAGGGTACTAAGTATAACGTGGTATACTCCCAGATCCCAGTGTTTAATAATACTAGTAACTAAAGACCAGATAATATTCATTTTCATATTATGGCTATGTTTTCACATTATTGTATTTTTTTTTTCAAAAATATCGATCGTGATATTTAGGCATTTTTTCTATAAATGTAACTGTATGTACTAGAATAGTATATACATAATGTAAAACATAGATACCAACATTTTCTTTTTTGTATATAAAAATTAAGTAAATACCATCCCATTTCATCCCGTGGGTGTCGTAAAAGTCGACTAAGGGATTAACCAAGACTAACCGGAGGGTGGGCAGCAGCGACCTTCGAGTACATTCACAACTCAACTGCGATCGCCAACCCGTCTGCCAAGCGTGACGATTATGGCAAGACCCCCCAATGAGTACACAACACACCCATATCGGTCGTTGTGGTGATCTTTGGGGGAGGCCTGTGTCCAGCAGTGGACTTCATTCGGCCGAAATGATGATGATGATTTTCATATATGTTGTTTTTTCTTTAATGAGAATAAACTTTACATCTATATATTTATTTAAATTTGTTGTTGCATATTTTGGCGATTTTGTTACATATTTCGAGCATTTATGATGTATATTTGCATGCATATTTCAACCATTTTGGCTTGCATATAATCCGGTCTCTACAAATAACGTACCTTTTTATTTTATTGGGCCCAGTAGAAATTCTTCATGAAATTCCTACGCCCCGAAATAGGACGAAAGGGCATGCCGGACTCCTAACGGCTAAAACCACTGGGGTGGTCATCTTCAGCATCTAAGGGCGGCTTCAGGAACTCGTATGATCACACTAGAGCCTCCCACTGGTGCCACACCTATACATCTCGGAGAGGGTAACTGTAAGGCGGCCGTCCCCACGGGAGGATTGTAAAGAAAGCCCCCGAACCGTCGCTGTACACTGTGCTATGTTGCGCACACGGTAGCGCGTGCCCCATGCACGCCACTGTGCTCTTCGTGGGTCACTCAGTGCAGGCCCGCAGATTCCCATTCTGCACGCCCGTGACCTCCGAGGCCCCCGCCATATAGCAACTACAGGGGGCTCAGGTGTATTGTTTCCCCGGCGCAGTCTCGTCATTATCCGTGCGGGATCAGCCCTCTTCAGATCCCGCTCTGTAGCATGACTCTCTCACAGAAGGAGAAAAGTACAAGTAAAGACAAAGTACTCCAATTTTCATGCTCTGCCAGCATAGCCAACACTACTTCCGGCAATGAGAGATCTTTCCCGGTCTGATGGACCAGAGTTTTCTTTTCAGCTTCTATAATTAGACGCACAGCATCTATCATCATCATCATCATCTATCGTAAAGTAGTTGTTGATTAAGACCGCAACAAAAGTCGTAATATATCATGGAGTGAAAATTGTCACTAGTCAAATTCATTTCGACGCATAACACGCACTTTTTAAATTGCCGCCAATTTGTTAAATCAAATTAATGCCATATATAGTAAATACAATGTACATCTACAGTTTCCCAAAGCGTTCCTTATCTCACCACAATAATGAAATATCTATAGAAATAAATAAAATTGAAGTGTCTATTTGTAATGTCAAAATATCAGCTTTTTACTAAATGCATATGAAAGTATTTACGGAACATATAACAGAAAATGCATTTTAAATTTTTTTGACAGACAAACAAATTGTTTTTTTGCTATAGGTACCGTATATACTTTCATATGCATTTAGTAAAAAGCTGTTATTTTGACATTACAAACAGACACTTCAATTTTATTAATTGTATAGATTAAACGCGGGTGAATCCGCGGGTCCCAGCTAGTTCGAAAATATAAAATGAACATTGAAAGATTTTTTTACTGGCCTATTCTAAAAATATTCAGTGTAACCCACGTATTTCTTATCAACTTGTCACACTGGCCGAAAAATAGGATTATGCTGTATGGTGTAAACAATATAATGGATTGAAAATACCTGACAATAGAGGATTCGGCGAAAAAAAGGATGATAAGATTATTACATGTTTCTGAGAATAAGATATGTAATGTGGATATTTAAAATATTGTGATACTGGCAGAATAAGATGCGAGAATCCGAAAACAGCTAAGACAGATATAGTAAATCAATAACGACTATTATTCTTCTACACAATGCGTTTAGAGTGACCCTTTAGCCGATATTGAATCTGGTGAAGCATTTTAGGAATTCTTCGTTATATTTAGGGGAAACGTTCAACAAAAGATACGAGGGTTTCCAATGTAAGGGGCAGGGTTCTATGTCAATATGTGAGAATTTATGAGAATACGTATTACCAAAAGGACCGTGTATTCGCTTTATGTAGAGCAATAAATATCTGCGGACCACTGTCGTACATACGTGGCGATATAAACAATGTGCTCCAATAAAATTAATGGATTTCGTCCCACTAGTATCACATTGAAACTACATTGTTGTTGTTTTCAAGCCACCCAATGTTTTATATCAGATATTGTAAGAAAAAAAAAACACTTATTTTAAAATACTTAAAAGATATGCAATATATGAATGTTAGAATAGTGGCAGCTTAAATAGGAAAATCTGTGTAGCTATGTGGTACCGGCTACGAATAGCACCAACCCATCTCATCCCTTGGGTTTCGTAAAAGGCAACTATGGGATTAGCCGGAGGATGGGCAGCAGCATCCCCTGAGTACATTAACAACTCAACTGCGATCGCCAACCCGCCTGCCAAGCGTGGCGATTATGGCAAAAACCCCAATGAGCACACAACACACCAATATCGGTCATTGTAGTGATGTTTGGGGGAGGCCTGTGTCCAGCAGTGAACTTTATTCGGCCGAAATGATGAAATAGTAAAAATCTTGTTCGTATTTGTATCTGAAGAAGATATTGAGTTATCCCTAAAACTACGCTACTTTCATAAGATACCTACATTACTTGGATGTTTTTAAGATGAGAAAATGTAATTATTCGTACAAATTCCCAGTTTATAAAAAAAACCTGACACTCACTTAAGTCACAAACTTCTTGTCTTAAATGTAAATAGAAAACTGGTCTTTTGAAGCCTTATGGAGCCCATGCTTTTTTCAAATCGCATCCGCTGGATGTATTTAGGATTGTCCTAATGGAGAGCCGGAGGTTGGGCAGTAGCGTCCTTCGAATACATTAACAACTCAACTGCGATCGCCAACCCGCCTGCCAAGCGTGGTGATTATGGCAAAACCCCCCAATGAGCACACAACACACCGATATCGGTCATTGTGGTGATCTTGGAGGGAGGCCTGTGTCCAGCAGTGGACTTTATTTGGCCGAAATGATGAATGGGCAGCGACATCCCTTAACAGTACACGGGAACAGTAGCCATAATGTGCTCACCAACTCGCCTACCAAGCGTAGTGATTATTGGTAAATTCCCTCTAAATTAAGATACGCAAGCATAATGGAAGCCATAGTAATGTAAGCTAATTACATGTTTCAGAAAGTTTTAATTTTATTAAGTTGACATTTTTGTCGTCTTCCAATACTCAACATGCTTGGCAGGCGGGTTGTTTATCAGAACACCTCACGGAATGTCTTTAATATATTGGTTTATTAACCAATTGCAATATAGCTATAAGTCCCCACTTTAACTGTTCGAGAAACCTGTTTTTGGTACAAAACCAGGCGCCTCAAATTGTTTAAGCGGGGACTTAACGTTTAAATAGCGTTTGAGTATTCGGCCGTTAATTTATTATTTGTGTTCAGAATTTGAAAGCGACTATTTGAATTCATTAGAGTCAAGGCGCTTTAAGATTAGATAAGATAAGATAACATTTATTTGTTAAAACACGTATTAGTTTTACAATCAGGTCACATTAATTAAAGAAATAAAAAAGGGTCAACATGTTTTGCATAAAAAGGCGTACAAATGTATATTTACAAAATCATTATGTTACTTGTTAGAATGATAAGATACCTAATAAAACATATTTATGCGTCTGGTGATCTAATTAATAGCAAGATAAAAATAGTAGACCAGACCTTCAATATAAAATGTCATATGTCAAAATGTAAAAAAAAAATTGCATGTCAAATGATAAGAAATACTTAAACAAATACTAATTATACTACACTATTTACATAATCATTGATATTATAGTAGCATTTTGCTCGTAATTCCTTCATGGCTTTAGTGAAAATGCTCGTATTTAAATCTTTGTAGGGCTTCGGTATCTTATTGTAGATTTTTGGAGCCAAGCAGAATATACTCTTTAAATGGATTTAATTTAAGAAACAATAAGGAAGCCTGTAAGATGTAGGTACATAATACTTACTTTTTGAAACTCATCCATTTCACTAAAATCTACTAGAATAAAAAAAACATGAAAGTTTAGTTCAGTTCCTTTGTTCAGTAGTGGACGATCGATATATAATGTACTAGCTGGGACCCGCGGTTTCACCCGCGTTTAATTTAAAATAAATTTAGAGTACTTCGACATAGACACTTGACATAGAATATATATATTGGATTTCAAGGATTTTATTTATTTACGCGGAACCCTAATTATTTTGCTAAGATAAAAGTAGCCTAAGTTATTCCTTAAAACATCAGCTATCTGCCAGTGAAGGTCCCGTCAAAATCGGTCCAGCCATTTCGGAGATTACCCGGAACAAACAGACAGACAGACAAAAACATAAAAATTTGTTTTTTGTTATATGTCCCGTATATACTTTCATATGCATTTAGTAAAAAACTGTTATTTTGACATTACAAACAGACACTTCAATTTTATTTATTTGTATAGATAGATGATGATGATGAAACCAAGATAAGTCAATTTGCTGTAATTAGTATCATAATCTGACTAACCAGCAAGATTCTTGTGATAGTTCAGGACAGATGACTGCCCATATGTATTTAAATTACCGTGTTGTTCCCGGCAAAGAATAGATTACTCCTCTGCGCCCATGGGTGTCCTAAAAGACACCTAAAAGTTCATATCAGGAGTGTAAGCTGCAGCATCCTCCTGTGTACTATGATCGCAGTGTGTAGTTTTTCAATTACACACTGCGATCGCTAATCTGCCTGCCGAGCGAGGTCATTATGGCAATATCCCGGTGACTGCTCATTGTAACGGTCATCACATTTACAGACTGACACATGTCTGTCTGACATTTAAATACATGAACACGAATAAAGCTAGGGTAGAAAACAATTGAACCGTACGACGTTGCCGACATATTTTTTAGAATTTTTCATTTTTTATAAATATTCTATGAATATGTATATATTAATCTAAATACCGTACGACGTTGCCTTAAACTTGACATTGGTGAAATTGTGGAAGATACTCTACAGAAGCCATAATCTAAGAGAAGAAGAAGAATAAAGCTAGGTTAAATCCTTTGAGATTTGGCTGACTCAATGAGTTTAGCTGAAACCAATTATTTTATTATTTTAAAAGAGTATCTATGGAGTTTCTTGCCGGCTCTTCTCCATAGATCAACTATTTGGAACCGTGCAACTTAGATTCTGACGTTTCATAAGTGCCAATATTTGGTTTATTTGAAATAAAAATATTTGACTTTGACTTTGACTTTGAATTAATTTATCAAAGCCCTAATCATATTTGATAGATGGGCGTTTCCATCACCTTGATTAGCAAGTCATTTTATTTTAGTAATAAAGTTGTCACGAATAAATTCCACAGAACAGAAACTCTTCTATAAATATAATAAAATCGTAATCGATTGAAATCTGTTCATTTAATATTTATTTGAAAAAAAAAACAATTGCTACGTATATTGGTATTCTGAACAACACTGATAACTTAAATGTATATCTGTTTATCTGTCTAAGCCATTATATTCGTATAAGCTAAGAATTGTCACCTATCGGAGTCTCAACCTCAATAATTAGTGCAGCTTTACCTCGCTGATCAGTTCTTTTGCGGGGCCGTTAAATACATAAACATGAATAAAGTTAGGTTAAATCCTTTGGGATCTGGCTGACTCAATGAGTTTAACTGAAACCAATTAATTTATCAAAGCCTTAATAATTTTTGATAGATGGGAGATTGCCACGACAAAATTCAACAGTACAGAGAGTTATATATAATAAAATCGTAACCAAGTGAAATCTGTACATTACGGTTTTTCAAAATATATTATGTTTCGTTAAATAGTTAGTTAAATATATCTGTTTATCTGATATTATAGATATACAGATATTATTATTATAAGTTATGATGTTCTCAAAGCATATCAAAATTACTTTTCGTTCCCAAATTAGCCATATACAAATAATCGCGAGGACAATTTCGTGTGTCCACCTAGTATAAGATATGCGAGAAATAAAATAAGACCATATCTTGAAGCAAAAAACCCCTATATTATTACACAATAAATCCATTCAGACGCTTTTCAAGTTTAAAAATATTTCAACTGAGGCAGAGCGTTCGCATTCTTATCTAGGAATTCTAACAAATGGTGAGAAAAGAATGGAAATAAATTTCTGTGAAGACTTCATAGTACCGTTAAATAGATGTTTGTAGTTAAGATTGTCTTAGTTTAAACGTTTTCTTTTTTCTTCAAATAAACGATAAAATTCAGTTATTTATTTAATGCTGCCCATTAAATAAATAACTGAATTTTATCGTTTATTTGAAGAAAAAAGAAAACGTATCAACACGTAACAATCACAATATCAGGCGTAATTTTTATATTTGAACAAGTTTCAAATTATCATATTATGATCCTAGCGAAATGGCACAAAATTATTAGTTACGTCTATATCTATTGAAATAAATAAAATTGAAGGTTCTGTTTGTAATGTCAAAATAACAGCTTTTTGCTAAAAGTACTATAAGTTTTTTTGTTGAAGGTACCATATATACTTTCATATGCAATGAAAGTATATACGGTACCTATAACTAAACAACTTTTTTTTTCTTTTTGTCTGTCTGTCGGTCTGCCTATTGGTTTGTTCCCGTAATCTCCGACACGGCTGGACCGATTTCTATGCGACTTCCACATGCTTCAGATAGCTGACGTTATAAAGAATAATAAGGCTACTTTTAGTTTAGAAGAATAATTAGGGTTCAGCGCAAAAAAATAAACCCAAGATATTCAATATAAACTGTATGTCAAGTGTCGCAGTACTCTGAATTATTTATAAATAATCAAATTTCTTTTAAATTAAACGGTGGGTGAAACCGCGGCTAGTATAAAAATAAAAAGGAACGAATCATTTAAAATTAACAGTGACAAACAAGAATGCATTAGCATCCAACCAGATACTCGTAGGTCAGCGAAAATGTGAATTACGTTCATGAAAATAGTAAAACGGAATGCTCCCGTTTATACTAAGGTACAAATTAAGTAAAAAATCGTATTGTATTGAAGTTTTTATTTCTATTAATCTGAGATTACCTCAAGCCTTCCATTATGGCCCAAGGAAAACTGGTTTCAATAGCTATTACTACTTCTTCTTCTACTATTCTGAGGCCATATGGTAATATTTAATTTATTATATTTTATTCATTTGAAATAGATTGATTCCGTGTGGTGTCCGGATTAAGAATATAGCACCACACCATCTCCTCCTGTGGATGGCGCAAAAGGTGACCAAGGGAATCTAAATCAGAGGAATGGGCAGCAGCATACGTTCGGTAGAACAGTAGCCATTCTGCGCTCACCAACCCGCCTGCCAAGCGTGGTGAGTACTGGCAAATTCCCCCCAATATGATAACACAACTGTGGGAGTCTATGGGGGAGGCCTTTGTTCAGTAGTGGCCGTGTATGGCTGATATGACGAAAAAAATTGATTTCTGTCACCAAAAAAATTACACATGTTATGCCTTTGATGTAAGAAATTAACTTACCTAATTACATTTAGGTTTTTAAACTACTTGTACATATTGACTAGCGCGTTTGATTGCCTTATTATATTCTGCGTATTCGTATTAGCTGAATAGTAGAATCAGTATTCCCGTTCATATCCGTATAAATAGCACTCAATACAGCACTATATATTCAATTGCTAAAAAAAATTCCAATAACGGTAAGAAATGCACATAAAAGATACCTTTATAATAATACAGTTGACCTGCTTTGCACTCCATGCGAGTTCACGTTATGGACCTACAGTTATCGGAAAACATTTAGTACTTTCCACACGCCGCTCACGTCACTTTTCAGCTTAATGTACTTGAGCTCATTCACACCGTAAACTAAAATAAAAACGCCTATGATGTATTAGGCCAAAATTTACAAGATTTTTGTATAAAGAAAAGTGTTTATTACCCCACTTGAAACATCATTGTGTAGAAATTCAGTTTTTTTAACATTGTCCCACTAGGATTTCTCCTTAATTGTGGGTACAGTTTCCAGATATATATCTCACATCACAAATATCCCGAAACAACTTACTGTAGATCATACAAATATTTGTTCCATGTGGGCACGACACGTAATGCAGTTAGCCAATCATCTAGCCACTGCACCAATCGGGCCATCAAATCCCATCTTTAACTTTGTTTTTTTTTTTGTTGGGCTTCTCGCATACATTTCTGGGAAATGTGGTTGCTTAACCGGTCATTTGCTGGCGAAGCCAAAAGAGGCCTCCAGCCAGGCTTAAATTAAATATTAAAAACTAAGCAACTTTCGCTAAGGGCGCCCCCTGCGGGACACGGACCTCGGCTTAGGGCGTTGCTGGGGACAACAAGCTATTGTTTTGGGGACAGCTGGATCGGTATTATTTAAGTTGTTTTAAGGGACATTTAAAGCTACAGGCTCGGCACGGGCCGGCGCGAGCAAGAGACGGGAGGGAGAAGTGCTAACTTGAACGGGAAGGTGACGCGGCGATAGGCCTCCGCGACGTCGGTGAGGCGGGCATCCTCGGCGGCGAGGGCGGTACAACGGTCGGGTGTTTAGTGAACGAGACAACGTGAATCTCTTCATGTGATCTAACGTGATTTCATCGTCTGGATCGACCAGAACGTGCCTCGGGCGGCGTACTCTACTGATACGGGAGGGTTCGTAGTCGGCGGCTGATACCACAAGGGGATTTGGGTGGGACAGGGCAGAATCGAGATAGCGTTTAGACGCTTGTTTCATAAATTGCCTGATGGTCGGCAAGTTAAGATCGAAATGGAGTTGGTCGTTTCGCATGTACAGAGGCGCTCCGGTGGCCTTGCGCATGAACCGGGTTTGGAGGGTTTCGAATCTACGGAGTGGGTATGATTCGGCGTGTGCGAACACTGGGCTGGCATAGGTCATGATGGGTCGAATGCATGTGGTGTAAATTCTCACCTTATTTCTAAGGGATAATTTACTACGAGCGTTCAGAATATAGTGAAGGCGACCAAGCACAAAGGCAGCGCGGGCACGCACCATCTTTGTGTGGGGAATGAAGGTCAGTTTTTTGTCTAGGGTGACTCCAAGATACTTGGCGTGCGGTTCCCAAGGAACCGATTGGCCCAGCATCGAGATCTCCCTGAAGCGTGGGTGGTCGTCGCCTAATTTGCAAAATAGGACGGCTTTACTTTTGATAGGGTTAACTTCGATCCGCCATTTCCTAAACCATTTCCCGTAGGCGTTGGCTGTGGCTTGGAGGATCTTAGTTATATTATCGGGACTGCGACCAGAGTAGAAAATGGCCGTGTCATCGGCGAAGAGTGCTAATTGGGTCGTATTAGCAGGTCTTTTGGGGAGGTCACTGGTGTACAGTGTGAACAATAGTGGGGCTAGCACGGATCCTTGTGGGACTCCGGCTCTAATGGGGTGGGGGGAAGAGAGAGCGCCCGTGATTCGATATCGGAAACTGCGATTTGACAAGAAGTCTCGTATGATGAGAACGAGACGGTCAGGCACTCCGAGTTGATACAACTTATATAATAAGCCATTGTGCCAGACTTTGTCAAATGCTTTCGCAACATCGAAAAAGACGACTCCCGTCATCATGCCACGTGAGAATCCGAACGTGATGTGTTCGACTAGTCGGTGGACTTGTTGTACACACGAGTGTTTGGTTCTAAAACCAAACTGTTCGTCGGGAATGAGTTTCTTGGAATCGGCAAAATCCTTTAGTCGGGAATAGATAATCCGCTCATAAATCTTCGCAAGAGAATTGAGAAGGCTTATGGGGCGATAGCTGGAAGGTTCGCACTTGGGCTTACCGGGTTTGGGAATACCGATAACGGTGGCCTGTTTCCACGTATGCGGAAGGAGGTTATTGTTTAATGCCGCATTGAAGATGACGGTCATTAAGGCGATAAGACGTTCGGGGAAGAGTTTAATCACCTTGTTGGTGATACCGTCAGAGCCGGGGGCTTTGCGAGGGTGAATCTTTTTTTAACTTTGTAAAACACAATATTATATATAGTATGGAGTTCATTTAGTGGGTTCGGTATACTTGCAGTTACTCACGGGAATATCCACTACACAACTACAAATAAACATATAGATTATGGAATATATTTCACTGAAAATAATGCACGGTGACCATATGCATCGTTGTTACTGCACAGTGTAACAGACGGCCGTGTAATCCGTACCAAAGTTTCAAAGGATAGCGATAATGGCATTGCTTATTATTTGACGCCATTCGCAATGGAAGAATACTTATTTATTGATTTCTCACTTTGATGCCTATCTTCATTGCTTCACTGCATATTTAAATGAAACCGTCTCTAAATAAAATGAGTTTTAGCTATACGATATTAGTCACAGGAAGCCTACTGCATTACACAATACTTCCCCTACCTATATCCTATTAGCTGCATAAATTTGAGCTCGAGATAAATACAATTCAGCAGTTTAATTTGGTAAACCAAAAGAAACGAAAATTAAATGCAAGTCATACTTTTTTTTATTTTTTTTATATCAGTTATCTTCAGTCACATAAACTTCTTTCCTTCTACCAGACGGTATAAGTTTCATACAAAGAAGGTTCGGAGAACTTTGTCTCAATCCAATTACGAAATAGACAAGTCAGTAGTTTTGGCTGCTCGACAGATGCTTGTCATTGATATGAGTATAGTGCCTTTGACAGCAACTTGGCCTTTCATTTTAAGCTCACTAGACTTGGAACCCTGAGGCAAAATGCGAAAAATATTATGATATTCAATCAATTCTTTGGATTTTGATCGATTTTTTTATTCATATGATTTAACATGACGCTTTTCTTCTGTCTTGGAAATATATAAATTGGCTAATCAGCACATTTCCGGATATACGACAAAGGCTGCTTGAAAATAAGACATTGAGCCTAGAAAAAGCATGCTACCAAGCGAGAGCACATTACCATCATCAGAGACGCCTTTTGCAGCTGCAAGCAATTTTAACCGAAATGCAACCGGTATCCAGAGTGACTGCTTCTTCTGTGGAAAACACGTCATCCTCACCGTTATTATCCAGCTGCCAATGTAAAATGTAATAAAGTAATTATGACTGCAAAGGTCAGCCTAGTAATATCATATACCATGACATAAAACGAAAATATACAGCATTATGCATTCAATTGGCGTCAACTTGCCTCCAGAAGTGTACAATACTTGCTTGAGCTATGTGAATGGAAGCTCTGATAGATGCTGGAAGTACTGTTAGCTTCATCGATAAATAAGTAATCCAACAGTACGATTTACAAACGAATCCGTGGTATCAAGATGTTACCATGGCGTCATCGGAGAGGAGCTTCCTCACAATACGTGCCGTGTCGTGGAGAACCACTTTCTGTATCAAGCCCTTGACCCAGCCGCCTAACGAGAGCCTCTTAAGATATTGGTCGAGGCTCTTGGCCATTAGATCGTTGGCTGTAAGAACTATTGGCACAATAATCCGAAAGGAACCGTCATCCACCAGCTCATTTTCAAGATTACATATGACACATAAGGAGGGAAGAATGATGTATATTTTATATTGTACCTTCTTATGTGTAGCTTTATAGTATAAGCTTGATGTTAATGTAACTGACATATGGAATAAACCCTTGATTTTACAAACAGGGATTTTCTCTTACTACAGGGAGTCTATTTTTGGCAAGATGAACGCAATATTATGTCTGACAGCTTGCAAGTTTCATCTGGAGTTGTTTATTAGACAGACCTTGTTGCAACTAGGATCAATTTCCGTGTCTTCAAGCCTTTTTTCCATACCTATACCTATTGTCGGAATCAGTTACAATGGCTCACAACATGGACCCGTATTTAAAGAAATAAAATAAAATCATTTTTGTACCCTCGGTGCTTGGCAACTAGGTAGATCCCAAGTGTAAACCTCCATTTTTTATGCTTATGTCTATAGTTTTTTCTTTGTCTTCTGCTTGTTACAGAGGGAACTAGAACTTATATTTACTCCTGCTCCTCGTTTTTATTTTCTAATTAAACTCGTTACGGGGTCCAATACAGTTATTTATTTCCCCGGGACACACCTTTGTCTGACTCATTGATCGGTTTTCTTTCCGGTGGTCGACATTATAGATCCTGGCTTACAGGAACTGCAGTGGCCGGGATCGGGTGGCGGGCTAGACCCAAGGAAAAATAATTAGACTGAATACAAACTAAGAACGCGCCAGCTCGCGCCAGTTCGCGCTATGGTGCGTGAGCTGCGAATATGATAACTAGGTATATAAAAGATGTAACTATAAAAAATATACAACATTGTTTAGAAAGAAAAAGTGCCCGATGGGCACTCAGCTTAACATACAAATAAAAAGTACGATCTAGCCCTACCCATTTGCGTACATATTAATGAATAATAAAGTAATTATAACATAATACAGTTTTATAAATACTCATAGCTTTATTCGTATTCAGACATGCAAATTCCACTTTGTTTGTTCAGCTGGGACTTAAGCATTGTTATTCGAGCCAGGGCTAGCTCGCATTGGTGTTATATATTAGCATATTGCGATAACGAAAATCTATTTACATAGTCCATTTGAAATAATATAACTAAAAACGAACTACTCTACTATTTAAAATTACCTATACAAATAAATTAAATTGAAGTGTCTGTTTATAATGTTGAAATAACAGTTTGTTACTAAATGCTTATGAAAGTACTCCGTGTGGTGTTCGGATTAAGAATATAGCACCACTCCATCTCCTCCCGTGGATGGCGACTAAAGGAAAAAAGGGCTAAACCAGAGGGATGGGCAACAGCGTCCCTTTTGTGGAACAGTAGCCATACTGCGCTCACCAACCCGCCTGCCAAGCGTGGTGAGTACTGGCAAATACCCGCCAAAATTACGACACTATTGTAGATATCTATGGGAGAGGCCCATGTTCAGCAGTGAACGGACGAACGAAAGGCAGATGGGACTTGCACTGCCAGATAGTTGATGTAATAAGCAATAACGTAGGCTACTTTCATTTTAGAAAAATAACTAGGGTCCCGGGCAAATAATTAAAACCTATGAAATCCAATATGTATATTCTATGTCAAGTGTCTATGCCGAAGTACTCTAAATTATTTATAAATAATCCATTTTTTATTATTAAACGGCAAGTGAAACCGCGCGTGCTAGCTACTAGTAACTAAATTGAAACACCTTAATTTATTTTTCTGAACTTAAGATAACTGGAATGATTTTTTTAACCAATACATTTTTGCTGTGGTGTGTGGATAATCGACATCCATAAGAATGAGACATCATAGGTACTTCGTACTTGGCTAAATATACAGTAAATTTATACGTAGCAGGTTTTGATTACATGGTGATGGAATGTACCTATGCCTTTAATCATCATTTCGGCCGAATGAAGTCCACTGCTGGACACAGGCCTCCGCCAAAGAATACCACAACGATTTGGGGGGTTTTGCCATAATCGCCACGCTTGGTAGACGGGTTGGCGATCGCAGTTGAGTTGTTAATGTACTCGAAGGACGCTGCTGCCCATACCCCAGCTATCCCTTAGTCGACTTTTACGACACCCACGGGAGGAAATGGGGTGGTGGTATTCTGAGCCGGCACCACACGGCATGCCTTTAATAAAAAGTCTTAATTAACCGATCGCTACATTCATTTTAAAATTCATATTACTAAAATACATTTAAATGGTATCCTTACAACAATAACACAACACGGTTTCGATTTTTAATATAACTGGTCTGCTAGAAACTTTTATGTCACTGCAGGTATCCAGCAGAATCCCGGTGTCAGCTGATTTTCGGTTTTTGAATTGGGCTTTTAAGTTGTAAGTATTTTTCGTTGCAGCGAATAAACTTGTCATTTATTACTAGCCAATCTTTTACTAATACTTGCTTTCCCTTGCTTGCTTCGCAGGGCATCAAACATGATTTTAATTTTTTTAAATGATATATTTCCTATATCCTATTTTATGTCATAACCTACCTCCATGCAATATATTAAATTATTTCAGCCGTTTTAGCGTGATGGAGCCAGAAACATTAAAACATACAAATTTTAACATTTATAATTGGAGTAATATTTATCCCTTACGGTACATCAATCGTAAGAAACAGGTCAAGTGGAGAACTAATCTGATGGGATGGAGTGTGCCAGCGAGCAACGTACTAATAAAGGCCTGCCAGTATACATTATGCGATCGTCGTATTGCGATTCACCCAAACAATAATTTAAAAACAAACCATGTGGGCCTTATTTTGATAAACTTTTACATAAGTTTAGCAATGCACTGTTTCTTTTGGTAGATATATGGTCCTCTCCTGATCTCCACGCGTAAAAACCATCACAATGTGCTAGTAAATGTAAGCTATGTTAGGCCAGGCTAATCTGGATACAGTAATTTACATGCCGTTTAAAAATTTACACTCATTAGGATAGTAGAGTATATATATGTATACTCATTAAAATGCCGGTCATATGAGTTAAGGTAATCAGTAGAGACTAATGCTCGTTTGCACTAAACATGCAGCTCCTAACTCAATCCTAAGTCTCTGAGAGATACTTTCTGAGGCAAACAATTTTGAATCGCTTAGCGTTTCCTAGATAATTTAGGCATCCACTTATATTTTAGTGTAAGCAGGCATAAATAACGAATGTCTCGAGGTGACGAGCGCAATGTGGCACCTAGGTCCTGGATCGCACGCATGTGGTCACGTGCTGCCGTAGGACGCTTTGGGGGATCCTTTACAATCCCCCCGAGCGGTCACCCCCGCTTTACAGTCACCCTCTCAGAGATGTGCCTATAGGCGTGGCATCAGTGGAGGGCTCTAGTGTAATCATACGAGGACCTGGAGCCTCCCCTAGGTGCCGAAGATGACCGCTCCAGTGGCTTTAGCCGGTAGGAGTCCGGCATACCCCTTCGCCCTTCCCCGGGGCGAAGGAAGTTCATGAAGAATTTCCACTGGGCACCAATAAAAAAAAGGTTTAGTCCTGGATAGAATTACATATTTTATAGTCATGCATGATGCTTACCACCAGGTAAAAGACTTGATCATGTCGTCATCGCCAGATGATAGGTATAAAAATGAAACATATAAAATATACGGACGAGTTCAGAAACTTCCCATTTTTTTACTCTACGAAGTAACGAATCAAGTCAAGGCATATACATTTTGTTTTTGTAACAAATATTGGTTCTCCTTTAATTAAATAATCTCCGTGTGGTGTCCGGATTCAAAATATAGAACCACTTTATCTTCTCTTGTGGATGTACTAAAAGGCAACTAAAGAGAGTTTATGCCAAAGGTATGGGTAACAGTGTCTCCTCCGTCGAACACTGGCAATTCTGCGCTCACCAAGCCGTCTGTCAAGCGTGGTGAATACTGGCCAATTCTCCCAAAACGGCCGTACACGGTATGTAACCGGTCATTAGTGGGTTTGGGCCTTTGTTCAGCAGTGGACGTCATTTAGTGATTTGACGGCACGGTTGGTGCAGTGGCTGATACAGTCGGCTGCTGCGCTCCGGGTCGTGGGTTCGATTCCCGCACGGAACAAATATTTCTATGACCTGCTGGTAGTTGTTCCGGGTCTGGGTGTATTGTGTGTGGAATTCATGTATTCACGACAGAGAAATACTAGTGTGGGGCAACGTTTTTTCAAAAATTAGTTGATGAATTTAAATCATTATTGCTATTACAAAGCTTAAGAAAATATTATTATCAATCAATGTAAAATCTTGGTACGTTTGTTTTTTTATTAAATTAATGTTATTCACTACACAATAATGTAGTCTCGTAGTGCCATTACAGGCAAAATTAAATTATTGTTATTAAAAGTAGCATAAACTAATTTAAGATTTACCAAATTAAATTCCGAATCGTATTGTATAATAACAGTATTTGCCTGTAAGAAAAAATGCGAGAACTTTTAATTCTTAAATGTTGAATATTAAAATATAAATTCACCATTTATGAATTAATCGAAATGATACAGATTTTAATTTTAATAAATGTAGGTATTGATATTTGAGCAATATTATTTGGTACGATAGACGAAGGGCATCACTTTGGATGACCTTGAAATTGAGATACACTCGTAAAACTACCTAACTACAAAAGGAATCCATTATTAATATGTTATTTAGAAGATCTCTTACCAAATAAGGCAGTTCCGGAAATCCGACGGGAATTAATTTGGGGATATTGCTCGATATTAATCCCTAATAAAGTGTATTCAATCTAAACATATTGTTGGATGAATAGGTATTTACGAAGAGTTCCTAATTGAATTGTTATCGAAGTTGAGTAATTGGTTGCTCCATTATTCTTTTCGGTTTTATTAGAAACTTTGTATGTTTCTATCAATGTGTTAATGTGCTAATGCACATTTTAACAACACTCAATTAATAGTAGATGCACTGAGATATCCCATCACCATTTAACCGTGTAAGTAACTAGTGAATTGAAATGAATGAATTTTATTGTCTATTCAATTACCAATTAAAGTTATATATTATTAAATAGACCTAATTTTACCAAGACACTGACACAATTGAATCGAGATATTATTATTGAGTCTTTGGGTGGCATATGTTACATTTGTTCAAAGTACATCCTAGATTCATTCGTTTGTACCTACCTAATAATAATATAACCCCTCTGGGTAGTCGTTATCTCACCATGGTATAAGGTAATCCTGGAGGGCAGATTAAAGTAGCTGCTTGATTTCCTCTCTACACCCCTAGCCGCTCACACCGGTGTTGCTCCTTGTCGCCTGTAGTGGTGGCCATTTAGGGGGACCATCATGTGAGTGGCGAGTCACCGTCTGCCACAGAATTTCACTTTAAAGGTTGAAAGGCAGACGCCGTTGTTTCCGTCTTTAGAAGTATATAATCCATTTAGCACCCACTACAATAGACCTAATAATTGTAGTTTCCATCTTATACAATCGTTTTACACCTCCGGGGACAATCTGAGACTGCATTTTATAGTGTAGCCATGGAGAGTCCCCGATTAGTATCCCATTACATTTTAGATTAAAATTCTCTAAATGGCCTCTGCGTGTTGGACCCATGTCCCCGCGTAAGCCTATCAAAGGACCGGGTTCACCCTTACAGAGGATATAAACTCGTGTAATAGAGAGACATATAAATATCTAAGTTATATCTAAATATTGTATGCTTAATTATAATATCAAGTATTGGTCCACCAACGTAATACAGGTACTAGAGGAGAGAGGTACAGGTTTTTGGAAAATAAAAAAATGTGAATTAGAAAGGAATAAGGAATTAGAAAATAAGGTCAGCTATGGGTTTTTTTAACACTCTTTTACTAGCTTGGTATGTATGTATGGATCTATGTATTTATTTATCTATGTAAAGGAAAATTTGAACTCGATTTTTATCCCCTTCAAAACGTCGGATTGATTTGAAACTTCGCACACTTATTATTATTTGGGAACGATGACAATGCAACTTCGTTGCAATAAAACTAACTGAAAAAACATGTTTTTGCAGTCGCATTAAAAAATTGTAAATAAATAATAGTTCCAAAAACTAAAAAAACACGCTTTTGTAGATAACCGATTTTTTTTTCAATAAGTTTAAAATAAGAATAGAGTGATTAACAAAAAAGAAATGATAAAAAGCGTGGGGTGCTTGATGTCAATTGTTGTAAATATTTTTAAAAGTAGCTACATCATGAAAATATTTGATAAAGCACCCCACGCTTTTTTACAACAAACTTTTTTTTTGTTAATCTCTCCATTCTTATTTAAAACTTATTGAAAAAAAAAACTAGTTTTTAGCTCGGTTATCTACAAAAGCGTGTTTTTTCATGTGAATCATGTTCATGTTTTCGTGTGAATCAGATGCTTCCCACCTTTTTGACGTATTTTAAGTGACAGGCATGGCAAAATAACAACGGAATGGCTTTCTACGCAACGTGTCGCGGGCTTGATCCCTGCACGGATCAAATATTTGTATGATCTGCAGATGGTTGTTTCGGGTCTGGATGTTTGTGCATGTGAAATTTATGTCAGTAAACTCTCCCCGTCACACAGGAGAAATACAAAAGAGGGGCAAAGTTTAAAAAAAAATAACTGCTGTCAGTCACATCGTAAGTAGCAACACCATATACGGACATTACCAACCTACTAAATATTAATGCGTTTCCGGCCCGAAGTTTAAGTTGGAATGCCTTTTAGTCGGGTTGTCTGGCTGTTGTCGTTTACTGGCTATTCCTAGTGAAGTTTTTTCCGGGTCTTGACGTTTACGCATAGTTGCTATGGTGAGTGAAATGGGTAGGACTCTAGTGCTGCCCTAGTCGAGTCCTTCACATAGAAGTCTACTACCACCTTTTATAAAACGCACATGCTGAAGTGGTAGGTGGTATTCTTTTTGGAAATACTAATGATTTCAATAAAATTTTATCAACATCATCATCGTATCAGCCAAAGGATGTTCACTGCTGAACAAAGGCCTCCCCCATAGATTTCCACAACAGTAGTCTATATGGGGGGCGACATATAACCCGGTGAACCTTCACCAGGTTATATATATAGGTCCATCATATGGACCATATATATAGGACCATCGCTTTGGTGGCCATCTTATGCTGCGCTTTCCAGTGCGTGGTCTCCACTCGAGAACATAAAATAGATGCTTATTTTTAATTAGATTTTTATGTAGTTAAAAAACCAACTTCCAAGATTTTCAACTCAATTAGATATTAAAAGTAGTTTTATTTTCCTACAACCTTTCACAGAATACGGTGCTAGAGTAAATAGTAACTTCCAGAGGTTACTGAAACAGTTCGCACCGGTTCGCCGCTTCCCCAGCGACAAATGGCCGGACATTTTTACACTGGCAATCCCCCGCTGCATATTTTACGATGGGTCGAGAAGTTTAAAGCACTTTTCCGGTAGATAAAACACCAACCAACGTATCCGTTGTAAAAAACTATCGCTGAACTAATGGAACGGATCCGTTGTTTAGTCAAAGGCTTTAAGCATTTCCAATTAAGTAAGCAATTAACTACGAGAGGTTCAGTTTAGTGATGAGAAAATGAGTTTAATGCTGAATTTAAAATTCGCGATGGCGACAAATTTTTTAAGGTAAACAAGAAAACTCGATTGGTGTAGTGGCCTGAATAATGAGTTTAAGCGCTATGGATCACGTTCTATTCCCACTTGGAACAAACGTAGGGTGCTTATAAATGTAAGAATTATGTCTGTTAACTGTATCTACTAGTTCAGGGCATTGATACAAAAAGGGAAGATAAAACTGATGATTTGTGGAAATTAATTAGAAAACAACAATTTAATTTCCACCAATAATTAGTTTTATTTTCCCTTTCTTTATCCTACGGCCACGAACGCTGCAGTATCTAAAGGTCAGGAAAAACAGAAAAATATAATTTACGCGATGTAATCCGATTAAAGGTGTTTTATTATAAATTCTTATATTACCGCCCAAAATTATAAAGTATTTCTATTTAATCCAGCTTAAAAGACAATTTATTTTAATTTTTTCGGATATTTATTTTATGTCTATTATTAAATATTAAATGTACAAAAATTGTACAACGGTGGATTTAATGCACCTAAGCGTTTTCTACGAGTCGACCGATTACCAGTTAAATGTTAGGTGATCAGTGAAATAAATATTTGAATACATGAAAAGGGTTTTTAAATCGTTCATCATATCAGGCAAATAAAGTCCACTGCTGCCTGAGTCCCTCCCCCAAAGATCGCCGGTAACCGGTAATGACCGGTCTGGGTATTTTGTATGCCATAATATAGTTTTGTAATTATCGCTACGCTTGGCAGGAGAGTTGGCGATCGCAGTTGAGTTGTTAATATACTTGAAGGACGCTGCTGCTCATCCTCGGGTGAATCCCATAGTCATCTTTTACTACATCCACAGGATGGCATGGGTTGGTGCTATTTGTATAGTACCACACGGCTAGAATAAATCTTAACATAATATAAATAACATGAGACAACATAGTTAATTCAATTTGCAAACGGAAAAATCCTATGATCCCAGATTCAGCATTCTTAGAATTGACATATTTTATTATTGACCTCATTTTCAGTGCATAAACAGATGTTTGACGAGCAGTTATGTTAGCAAACAAAGTCGAATTTAGTGAAATATGTTCCTGAATTCGGGACAATCGTGTTTCGTGATAAACCTCCGGATTTCAGCAGTCGTTAAGAAAGAGGGTCATTCCTCTAGTCCGGACCATTGGGCCGTCGGTACACAATGCGATTCTCGAGTGGCTACTTTGATTGCATTGCGGTCACTATAGAGCCCTGAATTTTTTATGAAATTGTTGTAGAGAAATGTAAGATTCTGTCTGTGAATCCAGTCTGCTTTATTTCTGGAATTACTTGCTGACAATTATTGAATGAATTAGATTTTTACTACACTACACTTGGTACTGTAAGTTTCAACATACATAAGCAACATTTATGTGGAATCACTTTTGACACATATTCCACACTTACTGTAATTGTAACTTGACAGTCGCGCGTGTTTGGCACAGTAGCTAATCGCTGCGTGTCGCAGAATCGGTCCCCGCAAAGGATACATATTTGTATGACCTACACATAGTTGCTCTAGATCTGGTTGTTTGTGCATATGGAATTTGTCTGTATTATGTACCTACGGTACATGAAAGTAGGACAAAAGTATAAAATGCAGATTAATTGAAAAGACTTATAATTATAGAAACTATAGTTATTATGTTAGTCTATTACCATCGGCTTAACTTAAATGATCACTACCATAAACTATAAGAAGGTAAATAAATTTTATTAATTAATTACCTAGTAACAACCACTTTTGACCGATGGATTGAAGATTGCAGTATGTTGGTTGGAGATATGAATGCTGTTAACTATCCTCAGGTAATCTCACAGTATACGCTATTACTCTGGCTCCATTGATTAGTTTGCTGTGCATGTAACGTCCGACTTTTTCTTGGTATTGGTTGGCCAGTGCTCTTTAATATTCGTGTGCGGACAACCTAATAGTTATAGGACCATTAACGTAGTGAGTATCATCCAAAACTGAATTTCACAAGTCGTTCCACCTTATTAATCTTCTTTTAAACCCACGGGTAATGTGGGTGGGGATGGGCCTATTTTCTCTTGCTACCCAAACATTCATCAATGGTCAACGGTACACTGTTGAATTACAATTCATACATCGTATTTATTTAGCAAACTTCATAATCCCGGTGGCGAGTATATAAGCTTCATCATGCATAAAGAGTGTCGGTATTGACTCTGAGTAATGATATGCGGTACAAACATTGCGTGTTTATTCTATTCATACAACTACAATCCAGGGTTGGTAATTATGCCTTGATTGTCTAGCTGTATTTGTAGATTGTGATGTTGTTGTAGTATTCAAACCTCAAATACAAAGTCAATTTCCATAATTATACGGACTGATTTAAATAAGTAGAGTCAGATCAGAAAGTCATTATGGTGTCCGGACATAGAACATAGCCTCATTACATTTCCTCCCGTAGATGTCGGAAAAGGTGACAAAGGAATTCCATCCATTCCATCCTTCCATCGCCCGGCTAAAAACAATGGAGCGGTCATCTTCGGCAACGAAGTGGGCTCCAAGTCTTCGTAAGATCATGCTAGAACAACCTGCCTACATACATATACATACTGCCTAACATGCTTTAACGCTTCTCAGCTGCAAATTCAAGGTGATTTCTCTCTAACCTGTAAAAAAATATTCGACGTATTTTATAAAACAAAAAAGCTCAGCTTATAAAATGAGATATAATTATTTATCAGTGCGGAGTGGTGCCGGCGAAGAATGCCACCATCCCATATCATCCCATGGATGTCATAAAAGGCGACTATGGGATTAGTCGGAGGATGAGCAGCAGCGTCCTTCGAGTACATTTATAAATTAACTGCGATCGCGAACCCTTCTGTCAAGCGTGGCGATTATGGCAAAACCCCCTAATGAGCACACAACCAAAACCCATACCGGTCGTTGTGGGGTCTATTGGGGGAATATTTGGGGTCCAGCAGTGGACGTTTTTCGGCTGAAATGATGATTCATCATTAAACTATTAATTAGTGTGGTGAAGTGGCAGTGAGTTGGTCATATTTGTCAACTGAACTATACCTGTTTAACATCGTCTGCATTAACGGTTTACCGACTTTACCCCCAAGGTCTGTCTCAAAGCCGTCGCGTAGGCTCGTTGTAGTAACCCATTCAATCTCTCATCCTGAGACCGAGAGAAGACCCTCGACAGGAGACCCCCGGATCAAGATGCCTTTGCCTTTTTGCACCGGCTAAGAAAAGAAGTTCACGGCCACTAATGCCACCGGTGCGGTCCGTGGCCCTCTTCAAGGCGCTTGTTTGGTCATCTCGACTCTTGGGCGGATGATGGATGCGTGGGTGGTTCACCAAACACGCTCTCACCGCCATAGCGGCGACGGGATGCCTTTAGGGGCGTTTAGGGCGTTTGCGACGGCAGGCTTGGTAGCACGCTATCTAGCTGTAGTGCAAGGGACTCCTGCTGCCATAACCTGCCCCTTAAATACCTTCTGGCAAAAACGGGCCGCACACAGAATTTTAGTTTATAGCTAAAGAAAGGGCTGCCTCATAGATTCTCTCCGGTTTAGAGTCTCTCAGCAGCCTTTTATGACATCTACAGGAGGACATAGAGTGGTGCTAAATTCTTAATTCGGACACCATACGGAATGACAAATTTTATTAGCGTCTGTCGTTGCTTGATGAAACCCAAAACCCAAAAACCTGTTGGCCTGTCGATTGGAATCAGGGGAATTAATAATCGAATATTCTTTGTTAGTTGAGCGAATGAAAGATTAGTAAAATTTACAACTAGATACAACACGCAAATACACTCGACTTAAATGCACCTTTTTTTTATTGGTGTCCAGTGGAAATTCTACATGGAACTTCCTTCGCCCCGGGGAAGGGCGAAGGGGTATGCCGGACTCCTACCAGCTAAAACCACTGGAGTGGTCATCTTCGGCACCGAAGGGGGGCTCCAGGTCCTCGTAAGATCAAACTGGAGCCGCCCATTGGTGCTACGCCTTTAGGCACATCTCGGAGGAGATGACTGTAAAGCGGTCACCCCCTCTAGCGGAGGGCAGGCGACTGTAAAAAGGCCGCCCCCCAGGCACCTCTCGGGGAGGATTGTAAAGGATCCCCCCAAGCCTCGCTTTGCGCTGTGCTGCGCACACGGCGGCACGTGACCACGTGCGCGCCACCGTCTTCCCGGGGGTCGCTCGGTGTGAGCACGCAGACTCCCCAATCTGCGCACCCGCGACCCCCGAGATGCCGGACTCCTACCGGCTAAAACCACTGGAGCGGTCATCTTCGGCACCTAAGGGAGGCTCCAGGTCCTCGTATAATCACACTAGAGCCGCCCACTGGTGCCACGCCTATAGGCACATCTCGGAGAGGGTGACTGTAAAGCAGTCACCCCCAGGAAATGAAACCTAACCTAGCCCTAATTACTCACCACATAGGTAGCGAGAAAAATCAAACCTAAGATTACACCTAATATCACAAAATCGTCTTGTATGAACAAACTTCCTTCATATCTGCGTCATCGCCATTTGAATGACGTCATAAACACAGCCAGGTGATATACTGTCATCTTTGTAATCGGGCTCTGCACCTATTGTTTTGAAGGCCAAGGTTCAAGTTCCGTTCAAGTTTAATACTGCTAATGGACAACCCTACCTACTGGGGTACTGACGGTTCTCACTTCTTTCTCGTTTTAAGTGACAAGGTAAATTTTCTTTATATTTCGTTTGGTTAGTGGCAACCTTATATCACAGTTATTCAAGCCACTCACGGGCCTCCAACTTCCCTTAAGGACTGCAGTCTTATGACAACCACCTGGACCAACGCGGCGATGATATTACGTGCCCACCGAAGGATAACCTGTGTTCAAATACCACCAAATGATAGATAGACCGGGGCGAGCGTTACTTTACCTTCAATGGTAATTGTTCTATTGTAAGTTTAAGTAATATTCTCAGTATCTCACAATTTAGATTTTTTACCATAGTCATCGTAAAGATAAGATACAAATATTTTTATTCATGTAAAACCATTTACAGGCTTAAGAATCATCAGACTTCAGTTGCTGCGTTCAAAAATATAGATTTCCTATGGAGAAGAACGGGCAAGAAACTCTGTGGTTACTCTTTTTACATGAGAATGTTTTCAATATTTATGTCTACATTGTTCTCGAAATGAGAATGAAGAAGAGAGGATGAGGGATTATGTGAGGAGAATAAAGGAAAAAAAGTACTCTTAAAAAAATTAAGGCTGATTTTAATATGTATTAAAATTTATGATAACATTTTCATAGCAGCATTAAGCTCACTAATACCAACAGATGGCACTCGTTCACGAGCATGACGCATGCATCAGCTTCGCTCACCTAGATAATTTAGTGCAACTTAGGGACCCAATACACGACGCCACCATCAGCAGGACAATTAAGTGAGCATTACACTTACGTGAGTATGACATACTTAGTCACATACTTATACACAGTCGGCTGCTGCGCTCCGGATCATGAGTTCGATTCCCACACGGAACAAATATTTGTTTGATCTGCAGGTAGTTGTTCCGGGTTTGGGTGTATTGTATGTGGAATTCATGTCTGCAAACGCACCCACGACACAGGAGAAATCCTAGAGAGGGGCAATAATTTTAAAAACAACAAAAGAACTACCACATAGCCACACGTCATCGTCATCATCATTTCGGCCAAATGAAGTTCACTGGGGGAGTTCTTTGGGGGAGGCCTGTGCTGGACACATGACTCACCATGCTCTTTGGCATGGTGAGTCCAATCTTTGCTTTGCTTTGCAATAACCACACGGCACCTCGGTCAGAATATCAATATCGTCAAGGTGTGTTAATTCATCCAAAAGAAAATTTACGCCTGTGAATAATTAAATCAGAAGGACGGCTTTAAAGTCACAAATCCTCTTAAATTACTTTCTAGACATGATAAACTCCAAAAATACGTTTATTTATGCACCAGTCAGCCGAATTCTGGTAAATTCAGGTTCGTTCTAAAGCTTTTTAAGAACAAAGGGACTAGAAGGATTTAGAGTCTGATTGGTACAGGTCTTAAAAATAGTGCTGAATAAATAATATACAATGACGGATAACGACTTCGTGGCATTCGATATTTAATAAGAATCTGGTCACTATAGAGCTGTTAGTTGAATCGAAATAGCTTATAGAAATATATAGCGTTTACTTCATTCATTCTATACATATATCTACGTGCATACCATATGTATCCATTTTCTTTTCTGATTAATTTCGTTGCGGGTTCCAAGATAGTTCTTCATTGGTCGGTGTTCTTTTCGGTGGTCGCCATTGTAGATCCTGGATTACAGGAGTTGCAGTGGTTGGGAATGTGTGGCGGGCTTGCCCCAAAAAATAAAATAACATATATTCCTTATGGTGTCCGGACCATCTCCTCCATGGTAGTCGTAAAAAATGATTCATCATTTCGGCCGAATGAAGTCCACTGCTCGACACAGGCCTCCCCCAAAGATCACCACAACGACCGATACGGGTGTTGTGGGCTCATTGGAGGGTTTTGACATAATCGCCACGCTTGACAGACGGGTTGGCGATCGCAGTAAATAATAAAGTTAATGTACTTGAAGGACGCTGCTGCCCATCCTCCGGCTAATCCCTTAGTCGACTTTTACGACACCCACGGGAGGAGATGGGGTGGTGGTATTCTGCGCCGGCACCACACGGCATAAAAAAATGATTAATTTAATATAAACCAGAGGGGTGGCTTGCAGCGTTCCTTTTGTGGAACAGCAGCCATATTACGCTCACCAGCCCGCCTGTCAAGCTTTGTAAGTACAGAATATCTCCCCTGACATGGCGATACAATCGTAAAAATCTATGGAAGAGATCTTTCTTCAACAGTGGACGTCCGTTGGCTGATATGCTATATGGATACAGCTTGATGCAATTCGCTTAAACTTCAGAATTTAGTTACAGTTTTCACCAAATTGTGCATATTATATTGTACACTTACTCGTAATTACCGCTGTCTTAGGGTCTCAAATGTATTTCTTTTATAATTTTAAAATATTTAGCTTTTAAAGTTATTTACAGGGCCAAAATTTTTCAAAAAAAAATGTTTTTAGGTTTACCTATAGATTACAGAAAAACCTATAATAAGTCTATGGTCTTAAAATAACATGGTAAAACTTTCAATATTGTGCGTACAAACTTACATTTGCGGTTGGAATGTATGAGGAAACATGTTTTTCAACTACGATGTTAAGTTTGTTCTTGGGATAAGTTATTGGTACAAGACCGAATTCAACAATAGACAATATATTCAGCAATAGCTGAAGCCTCTCCACGCGAGTTCAACTCGCACTTGTCCGTTTTTTTATTTATACTTGGGATAAATTATTAGTGCAAGAGAGAATTCCAAAATATAATAACATTTTCAGCAATGTCCTTATACAATCCGGTACCATACATACTTTTTTAGTAACCACAAACAAATTTGGGTCAGACCTAGACAACATATTCATCGTACTGTACCCTCTCCATGTGAGTTCAACTCGCACATGTCCGGTTTTTTTTGTACAAAAATTTTATAGCCAACAAATTGGCTGTGACAGACGGACACACAGACACACGAGTGATCCTATAATGGTACCACTCTATTTTCATTCCGACGTACGGAACCCTAAAAATAAGTCTTTGACTTTGTTACCAAGAAGAGCAAGCAGTTTGATGACCATAGAGTCAGTCGTTCGTTTGTTTTCGAATACACAGTTCATACACCGACGAGAACCACTAGTGAGGCCTAAAGTCGCAGATCGCGTGTGTTACTCAAGGGCAGGTTATTCATGTGTTATCATTATCGGGACGCCATCGACAAATCTAACTCGATTCACTACAACCACACGCACTAAACTATGAACGGTAATCATTTATAGCGGTTTTTGTTATTTTTTGTATATGATGGTTGATTTATGAACGCTAATTAATTATTTATATTTCACTTCATTTACAGTGTTTTATTTTATTTTGTTTCCCTTTGAACGGCCGACTCTGATTGGTCAATATAGATACTAAAGGCCCCACTCCAGCGGAAACTAGTTGCGTACACACTGTAGCCGAATATATATTCTCAATACAACGAGACGCTTGAACGTTCCGTTGTACACTCCGCTCGCACGCGCGCCGTTCTGAATTTGCGGCCAAACCTCACCTCACCAACACCTCGTACCTATTTCGAGGCAAAGTGACCGATTACCCCAAGTACACTGCTCTTACCGGGTAACGACTACAGTGGCCGGAAGAGGCCGTCTTCAGCCCCAGGATCAGCTGTTGTGGATTAGGAACTTGGCAGTGGAACTCGGATCAATATTAACTTCATTAAAAATCGAAAGACACTATTATGTAGAGAATTTAATATCCTACAAGCACGTTTTCATCATTTTTGATTAAAATTCGAATCTTCAGAATATATTGAAAAAAACTGCAATTTTATCGAAAAATAAACTTCAGTTGGCCGGCGGCACGTGTTATTTTTTTTTTTTCAAAAAATAAATTTTTCCCCGTAGTTTTTCGTCAAAAGGAAAGTTTTTTAACGATTTTTAACGACCACCCTAATATTTATATTTGTTAATACTAAATGTAGATAAAGTATCAACAATTTCAGTTGATTATAAAACCTTAAAATATAAACATAAAGTTTAATAACGTTTGCAATATATTTTTATTGATCTGTCATCTGAATAAAGGTTAAATAAGTACAAAAATATTCTAAAATAAAACATATTGTTTAACCAATTACGTTGGAAAAATATGTTGATATTTGATGCTGTCTTTATTTTGAAACTAGACGAAGTCCCTGGTATTACGAGCGGTTTTAAATTTCAACGCATAAATCAGAGTAAATATAAAAATACATAGAGAGGAATAATTGAACATGAGGATTGCTGATAATACGCGACTGTGTAATACTAGGATCGCTGACTACATGCAGGCACGAGGCGTCACGGAACAGGCAGTGTCCCACCGGGATGGGGTGGCGTTGGCTGTCAGTCTTGACATAGTCAACGCTTTTAACTCTATCCCGTGGGGTGCGATTAGGGGGGCGCTAGTCCACCATCAGTGCCCCCCCTATCTGCAGGGTATCATCGGGGCATACCTACGCGACAGGCATGTTCGCTACGTGGGCAGGGACGGTAGCGTAAAGCGGAGGGAGATCACGTGCGGGGTTCCACAGGGGTCGGTTCTCGGTCCCCTCTTGTGGAACCTCGCTTACGATACAGTCCTGCGTGTCGTTCTCCCCGCGGGCGTCAGCTTAGTCTGTTATGCTGATGACACTCTTGTGTTGGCCGGCGGGGAGTCCTTCGAGGGAACCATCCGGCTTGCAAAGCAAGCGGTGGCAATTGTCGTGGCCGAAATCCACGCTCTGGGTTTGCGGATAGCGCCTCACAAAACCGAGGCGCTATGGTTCCACAAACTGCCGCGGAGCAGGGAGCCTCCCAGTTCGTGGATACGCGTTGGTGAGGCGCAAATCAGGGTGGGCCGGTACATGAAGTACCTAGGGCTCACCCTGGACAGTCGTTGGGGCTTCGAAGAGCACTTCGAGCGTCTTGTCCCCCGGGTTGAAAGGATAGTGGGTGCTTTGCACCGACTGCTACCCAATCTCGGGGGGCCGAGGGAAGAAGTTCGCCGCCTCTACGGGGGAGTCGTGCGGTCCGTGGCCCTCTATGGGGCGCCTGTTTGGTCATCTCGACTTTCGGGCGTCCAGCGCTGCAGAACCAAGATTCACGGTCTGCAGCGTAGAGCGGCTATACGGATCGCACGAGGATACCGAACGGTGTCCTTTGAGGCGGCAACTCTGTTGGCGCGCTTTCCGCCTTTTGATATCTTGGCGGAGATGGATGCGTGGGTGTATCACCAAACACGCTCCCTCCGCCAGAGCGGTGAAGGCGTGCCTTCAGGGGCGTTCGAAATTTTGAGGCGGCAGGCTCGGCGGCGTGCACTCGAGCTATGGCGCGAGCGGCTCATGCTGCCAGAGTACGCGCAAAAGCGCGTCGTCGAGGCTGTCTTGCCGCTCTTCGGAGCCTGGCTCCATAGGAGCGAGCGCGTCACATTCCGCCTGACGCAGGTATTCACCGGACACGGTTGTTTCGGTGCGTACTTGCACAGGATAGGACGCGAGGTCACGGCACAGTGCCACCACTGTGGAAACGATCAGGATACCGCACAGCACACGCTCGGAGAGTGCCCTGCGTGGACTGCCGAGCGGCGGATCCTGGTCGATCGGATCGGGCAAGATCTCTCTTTGCCAGCAGTAGTGTCGGCTATGCTGGCAGAGCATGAAAATTGGAGTGCTGTGGTCTCCTTCTGTGAGAGCGTAATGCTCCAGAAGGAGGTCGCAGAGCGGGATCGGGAGAGGGCCGATCCCGCTCGGAGGAGGAGGACACGGACCCGGGGTAACAGCCGCCGCGGTGCCCGTGTCCAACACGCCTGAGCCCCCTGTCGTCTTTATATGGCAGGGGGCCTTGGGGGTCGCGAGCGCGCTTATTGGGAAATCTGCGCGCTCATACCGAGCGACCCCCGGGAAGACAGCGGTGCGCACGTGATCACGTATCGCTGTGTGCGCAGCACAGCGCATAGTGAGGCCTCGGGGGAATCTTTTACAATCCCCTCGAGAGATGCCTGGGGGGGTGGCCTCTTTACAGTCGCCTTCCCTCCACTAGAGGGGATGACCACTTTACAGTCATCCCCTCCGAGATGTGCATAAAGGCGTGGCACCAACGGGTGGCTCTAGATGGAGATCTTTCGAGTTCCTGGAGCCTCCCTTCGGTGCCGACGATGATCACTCCGGTGGTTTTAGCCGGTAGGAGTCCGGCATGCCCCTTCGCCCTTTCCCGGGGCGAAGGAAGTACATGAGGTATTTCCACCGGATCAATAAAAAAAAAAAAAAAAAAAAAAAAAAAAGGCACGAGGCGTCAACGCAGCAAATCCGAGCATGGGACCTGGTTGCAACATTTGTTTCCACGTTTATTCATTCTTGGTATAACCATCGACCAACATACATTAGATTAGTCATAATTGTAATACTTAATTTTAATAAATTAGTTATAATTAAATTGGTTTTTTTGCATCCTCCGGCTTCAGCCTTCGTAATTCTCGTGACCATATATAATGTATGAGAGTTGTTACAACAAACCAAAATCATTATCATCATATCTGTCACAAAACATCCACTGCTGAACAAAGTCCTTCCCATAGATTTACATAACTAATTGTGTCGTCACATTGGAGGAGCATGCCAGTACTTACCATGCTTGGCAGGCGGGTTGGTAAGTGCAGAACCATTAATTTACTTGTTTAGAACAAACATGTAAATTAATGTTTTTCGTATTTATAAGTATCATTAGAATATTCAAATATTACATACTTATAGAACAAGGGTTTCGCCCAAGTCAAGTGGAACTTTCTAGAGTTTACCAAAAGTTGGACACGATTGAATCTGTTGAATTTTACTTCTTGATTAATTGTACACCTTAGTTGTACACGTTTTTGTTACAAACACTTAATTGTATACATCTATACAAATAAATAAAATTGAAGTGTCTGTTTGTAATGTCAAAATAACAGCTTTCTACTAAATGCATATGAAAGTATGTACGTAACATATAACAAAAACACTGTTTTTAAATTTTTTGTCTGTCTGTCTGTCCGTCTGTCTGTCTGTTTGTTCCGGGTAATCTCCGAAACGGCTGGACCGATTTTGACAGGACCTTCACTGGCAGATAGCTGATGTTATAAGGAATAACTTAGGCTACTTGTATTTTAGAAAAATACTTAAGGTTCCGCGTAAAAAATAAAACCCTTGAAATCCAATATATATATTCTATGTCAAGTGTCTATATCGAAGTAGTCTAAATTTCTTTTAAATTAAACGCGGGTGAAACCGCGGGTCCCAGCTAGTTTATAATATAATTATTGACATAATTTGGTAATCGCGTATACATTAATATACATTTATTATAGTTAGTTTAGAGCTATTATTCTTCCACTTAATGACAGTTATGTCCAATATGAAGTTCTGATAACAGTCTTAACACACACACATCAGCCTGTAAACCTCCACTGCTGACCATGGGCCTCTCAATGGTCACTACAATGAGCGATCACAGGGGGATATTGCCATCAGTATGTCAGCCGAATAGAAACAGGCCCGAGACAGCAGCGCGTTGTGGTCTACGCGCGCCGCTCTGAAGGGATGTGCGGCCAGCCTGGTCGTACAGGGACGGGGCTCGTCAGACCAAGTGACGGGCCGATACCTACCATAAAACCTATACCTGAAATAAAGGAGCCTCTCTTTTCTTTTCTTTCTTTTAAAACAACGTTGCCCCACACTAGGATTTCTCCTGTGTCGTGGGTGCGTTTACAGACATAAATTCCACACACTATACACCCAGACCCGGAATGACCTGAATTATCTGTAGACCATACAAATATTTGTTCCATGCGGGAATCGAACCCACGACCCAGAGCGCAGTAGCCGACTGTATCAGTATGTTACTACTAACACACGGCAGAATGCCGCTGTCACCTTTTATGACGCTCATGGGGATTTGATAAAATCATAAAATTATTTTCTTATTTCAAATTTGTGGCATATCCATAGATTTTTTACTTACGATTACTTTTTAAACTACGGTTTATTTATTTTATTATTACAAAGTAAAGGAAACTTTTCAAATTATTGGCACATCCATAGATTTTTAACTTACGGTTACTTTTTAAACTACGGTTTATTCTTGTAACAGAGTTATGTATGACATGAGTGTGAGTGGGTACGTAGAGTTTGGTAACTATAAGTTACGTCAAGCTGTAATATCCAGAAGCTTCCAACAGCGAATAACTATACTGGTAACATAATAACACTTCCTTCGAACTTACAGTTTCTCATGTCTTAAAAGTTTTATTGGAATATGTAAACTCTGTTCACTTGCAAAACTATTTTATAGATAGTTCTATAGTAGTAGAGCAATAAGTAATAAAAACTTTTAAATTTTCAATAACTTCTGTTCAGTAAAACTAAAAGATAGTATTTTTACATATATAAACCCTTGCAAATGATCCAAACTCCTTAAATTGGAGTGAACCTTTGAATAAACTAGTTTGTCCTATCGGAAAATCAAAGGAGTGTTGTCTTCACGAAAAAAGGTAAGGTATATTTTCTATTAGCAAAGGCTATGACCATAAAACGGATCATATCGGATCCAATTTGACGTACAAACATTTAACAAACGTGACTATTGCTGACGCTGTGTTCAGTGCTCCGAAAATTGGACTATTTCGTGAGTGAATGTGGACAGTTATGCTTATATATTCACTATCATCATCAGAACCTCTCTTCATACACCCGCTGGGCATGTCAAGATTGGTATTAAGCAATAGCATATTTGTCAGCGTACAACAGCTGGTACAGGACGTCAACGTGCATCTGTATACTATATAGGGAATGACAGCACGTTCACTAGTATAGATTTGCATCTTTTTTTTTTTGTTGATGTCCAGTGGAAATTCTACATGGAACTTCCTTCACCCCGGGGAAGGGCGAAGGGGTATGGACTCCTACCGGCTAAAACCACTGGAGCGGTCATCTTCGGCACCGAAGGGAGGCTCCAGATCCTCGTAAGATCACACTAGAGCCGCCCATTGGTGCCACGCCTTTAGGCACATCACGGAAGGGATGACTGTAAAGCGGTCACCCCCTCTAGCGGAGGGAAGGCGACTGTAAAAAGGTCGCCCCCTCAGGCACTTCTCGGGGAGGATTGTAAAGATATCCCCCAAGCCTCGCTTTGCGCTGTGCTGCGCACACGGCGGCACGTGACCACGTTCGCGCCACCGTCTTCCCGGGGGTCGCTCGGTGTGAGCACGCAGACTCCCCAATCTGCGCACCCGCGACCCCCGTGGCCCCCCACCATGTATTGACGGCAGGGGGATAGATTTGCATCTAGTGCAGCCCGAAATTATAGAGATTATAGCAGCTCGGAATGCATGTCTGTAAACGCACCAAATCCTAGTGTGGGGCAACGTTTAATATATATATATATATATGCGTTCGAGCAGTAGACTGCGATTTTGTGGCGGCCTGCTAAATGTGGAGTGTTTTGCCCATAAAATCCGTAATAGTATATTAGAGTTGCATGACATAGAATAGATCAAAATCTTTTGAATAGCCATTTCACACTTTTACACGTAACATTTACTGGTCTTACACTTTTACACGTACATTCGTTTTGATGGAAAACTAAAGACTACTTGTGTTTAATTTTTTTGTTTTTTTATTAAACCTTGCCCCACACTAGGATTTCTCCTGTGTCGTGGGTGCGTTTACAGACACAAATTTCACACACAATACACCCAGACACGGAACAACTACTCGCAGATCATACAAATATTTGTTCCGTGTGGGAATCGAACCCACGACCCGGGGCGCAGCAGTCGACTGTATCAGCCACTGCACCAACCATGCCGTCAATTAATTGGGCTTGTTTCTAAGAATACTTGTACTTATGATTATACCAATATAACTCTAAGATTTGCAGTTCCAGTCTTCCTCTTTGTTCAATCTTCTACATTCCTGATGTTATATAATCAACGTAATACTGAAACCAACCAAGACAAGTAAATAATGCGAGCTACGAATGACCCCGTAAGTAACAAGTACATCTGTATGTAGAGTGCGGTCGACGTCGCAATACAAATGTATTAGCACTCAAGTCACTAGTATGCGCAAGTTGTTACCGACTGAATAGTGTCTGAGTGTCACTGAACAACATTACACGAGCAGAGTGTGGTGAAAGTGTTGTGAGAGAAATGTTTTATTACATTTTTCAATAAGAATATAATACTTAACGTGTAAAAAAATCGTTAGCATGACTTATGAGGCAAATGGTGGCGATCGTAGTAACGAACCTTGAACTTATCTATAGGAATAAAAATAGAGCTGTAATATGATTTGTATGTTTTTTTCTAAAGATTTATGGATATCACAGGAATTGAGGAATATCAATGTATGTTTAAAGTTATTACAAAAAGTTACAGTAGTACAGAACATATCTCCAATTCACCGAATACATTTTGAAAATTATAATTCACCTTCCCAGGTTTAAAAAACGTATGTAACGTGGGTGCGTTCTATGTCATTATTAGGTTATGTTTAGTTCTCTATCATCTATGGGCCTTAATAGTATGAATGGAAGGCAGAGGGGTGGGCCGGACCAGAGGCGTAGGATTCGCTCACGCATTTCCTGCACCCCACCCAAGTCATGGCAATCATGGCCAGCCACTATGCTCTAGAAAGGCATGCGTGGGGCACAACGTGCTACTAACTTTAAATAGTTGGCGCCCTGTACGTCATGTGCGGAAATAGAGATACGTAGTCACAAAAGGACGGCTGCGGCTTCCCATCCACTCTGCCTCCAGACCTTGGATAGAACTACGGCCAGCAGCGAGATGTCACTAACTTGGACCGGCGCAATTAAGCAGTACCAAGCTGGACCCGTCCAGCGTGGGCTGTGAGGTGACCCCCCGGGCAGTCTCGGGCCTTAGCAGCCTATGAAACTCAATTTATAAATAGTGTCTGTATCATGTATTGGTCATAACACAGGCAGTATTCATAAATTCAGTTTTACAGGCTGCTAATCATCAATAATCATTTAATCAATGAATTTATATCGGAATACAAAATATTCGTGATGTAAAATGTACAACATCACCGGATTGAGTGCACGAAAGAACACTACATAACATTTCATACATAAGAATTTGGCCATAAATTTTAGACAAATACGTAAATATACCCGCTATAAACTTCAATTAATCTGATTAGGGGATACATTTATATTGCAGAAATTACCAGATAGGAATCTTTATATATATAGCTAGAAAGAGGAGCGTGGTAATAAAGAAAGCTTTAGTTTCACGAGACACTTTTATCGAATTTCCACGCGAGTGAAATTGTTGGCTTAGCTTCTAAACCCTTCTTTCTAAATGAAGAATGCATTTATCTTCACGCTTAAACTCTCTTTGCAAAATAAGACAATAGCTACATTTAAACCGATTTGATTGAAAGCTACATATGTATGTATATTCTCTATTAATACCTTATTTTTTTCTTTTTTTTATTGGTCACCAGTGGAAATTCTACATGGAACTTCTTTCACCCCGGGGAATGGCGAAGGGGTATGCCGGACTCCTACCGGCTAAAACCACCGGAGTGATCATCGTCAGCACCGAAGGGAGGCTCCAGGAACTCGAAAGATCTCCATCTAGAGCCACCCATTGGCGCCACGCCTTTAGGCACATCTCGGAGGGGATGACTGTAAAGTGGTCATCCCCTCTAGTGGAGGGAAGGCGACTGTAAAGAGGCCACCCCCCCAGGCATCTCTCGAGGGGATTGTAAAAGATTCCCCCGAGGCCTCACTATGCGCTGTGCTGCGCACACAGCGGTACGTGACCACATGCGCACCGCTGTCTTCCCGGGGTCGCTCGGTATGAGCACGCAGATTTCCCAATAAGCGCGCTCGCGACCCCCAAGGCCCCCTATAAAGACAACAGGGGGCTCAGGCGTGTTGGACACGGGCGCCGCGGCGGTTGTTACCCCGGCCCCGTGTCCTCCGCCTCCGAGCGGGATCGGCCCTCTCCCGATCCCGCTCTGCGACCTCCTTCTGGAGCATTACGCTCTCACAGAAGCAGACCACAGCACTCCAATTTTCATGCACTGCCAGCATAGCCGACACTACTGCTGGCAAAGAGAGATCTTGCCCGATCCGATCGACCAGGATCCGCCGCTCGGCAGTCCACGCGGGGCACTCTCCGAGCGTGTGCTGTGCGGTATCCTGATCGTCTCCACAGTGGTGGCACTGTGCCGTGACCTCGCGTCCTATCCTGTGCAAGTACGCACCGAAACAACCATGTCCGGTGAATACCTGCGTCAGGCGGAATGTGACGCGCTCGCTCCTTTGGAGCCAGGCTCCGAAGAGCGGCAAGACAGCCTCGACGACGCGCTTTTGCGCGTACTGTGGCAACATGAGCCGCTCGCGCCACAACTCGAGTGCACGCCGCCGAGCCTGCCGCCTCAAACTTTCGAGCGCCCCTGGAGGCACGCCTTCACCGCTCTGGCGGAGGGAGCGTGTTTGGTGATACACCCACGCATCCATCTCCGCCAAGATATCAAAAGGCGGAAAGCGCGCCAACAGAGTTGCCGCCTCAAAGGACACCGTTCGGTATCCTCGTGCGATCCGTATAGCCGCTCTACGCTGCAGACCGTGGATCTTGGTTCTGCAGCGCTGGACGCCTGAAAGTCGAGATGACCAAACAGGCGCCCCGTAGAGTGCCACGGACCGCACGACTCCCCCGTAGAGGCGGCGAACTTCTTCCCTCGGTCCCCCGAGATTGGGTAGCAGCCGGTGCAAGGCACCCACTACCCTTTCGACCCGGGGGACAAGACGCTCGAAGTGCTCCCCGAAACCCCAACGACTGTCCAGGGTGAGCCCCAGGTACCTCATGTACCGGCCCACCCTGATTTGCGCGTCACCAACGCGTATCCACGAACTGGGGGGCTCCCTGCTCCGCGGCAGTTTGTGGAACCATAGCGCCTCGGTTTTGTGAGGCGCTATCCGCAAACCCAGAGCGTGGATTTCGGCCACGACAATTGCCACCGCTTGCTCGGCAAGCCGGATGGTTCCCTCGAAGGACTCCCCGCTGGCTAACACAAGAGTGTCATCAGCGTAGCAGACTAAGCTGACGCCAGCGGGGAGAATGACACGCAGGACCGTATCGTAAGCGAGGTTCCATAAGAGGGGACCAAGAACCGACCCCTGTGGAACCCCGCACGTGATCTCCCTCCGCTTTACGCTACCGTCCCTGCCCACGTAGCGAACATGCCTGTCGCGCAGATATGCCCCAATGATACCCTGCAGGTAGGGGGGGCACTGATGGTGGACTAGCGCCCCCCTAATTACACCCCACGGGATAGAGTTAAAGGCGTTGACTATGTCAAGACTGACAGCCAACGCCACCCCACCCCGTCGGGACACTGCCTGTTCCGACAGCGAGCGGACGCGAAGAATGGCGTCGATAGTGGAACGCCGCTGCCGGAAGCCATACTGGCTGTCAGCCAGGTCGGGGCCAACACGCGACAAGTGCTCAACGAGTCTTCGGGCAATTATTCTTTCGAATAGCTTTGAAGCCTCGTCGAGCAGGCAAATGGGACGGTACGCAGAGGGAGACTCCGCGGCCCTATCTTCCTTCTTCAAGAGAACCAATCCGGCTTCCTTCCAGCCGGACGGGAACACACTGCGACGGAGGCAGCTGGTGAACAGCTGTCTCAAGCGGTCCCCAAGAGACTGCAATGCATACACCCACGCACGACCCGGAATGCCATCTGGGCCGGGTGCGGTGTTGCGAGCCTTTAGGCGGCCAACGGCTCGGTCCAACTCTCCTTCCGAAACCGCCAATTCCTCATCCCATTCTAAGGCAATCGGTGGTACAGAAGGACCAGGATAGTCCCGGACTGCCGGAAAGAGCGTAGAGAGCACTCCCTCCAGCAAATCCGGGGCCATTGTTTCGGTCACCGGGGGGACCCACGGGCGCAACTTGCCCACTACCATGCGGTAGGGTCTCCCCCACGGATCCCTGTCCAGTCCTTCCAAGAGCTCTTTCCAGGACCGAGCCTTCGCCTCGCGAATGGCGCTTTGGAGCGTCAAAGTGGCCGCCCGGTAGGTCCGATACGCCTCGGCAGTCTCTCCGGCTGTAGCACTGCGCCGGCGTCGGCTTCTGGTATACTGGCGGCGGGATGCGAGGCAGACCGTGCGCAGCCGCGCAATCTCCTCCGACCACCAGTACACCGCCGTACGCCGTGAGCGCCGGGCTCGGGGCATAGATGCATCGCAAATCGACGTCATCGCCCCCCGAAACCAGGACGCTTCCTCTTCTGGATCGGGCAAGATCCCTTGGTTGACCTCTGACCACGCCATGACGTTGGCAGCTGCGACGAGCATCTCTCGGTCGAGCTGTGTGAGGGCCCAACGCCGTGACGGTGGGCTAGGACCTGGACGGCTCGGGCCGGGCGGATGGAGGGCCACATCGAAAACTATGTGGCGGTGGTCTGACAACGTGACCACCTCCTCCGCCACCCGCCAGCCCGATACCATGCGGGCCACAAAAGGAGTCGCCCATGTCAGATCCACGACAGACTCCCCCTGCCACCGAACGCAGGTGCTAACGGACCCCCGATTCAACAATCGGAGGTCAAGTGACGCCGCCCAGTCTTGCAAAGTCCTCCCCCTTGGCCCATCCCGGTGGTTGCCCCAAGCTCTAGAGTGAGCGTTGAAGTCCCCCAGGACGAGCACTGGACGGGGTGAGCATTTACAGCGAATGCTGCGCGCCACCCCATCCAAGTATCTCTCGTAGTCGGCGAGAGACACATTGGGGGAGATGTAGCAGCCCACTACTGCCAGAGGTCCCCATTCTACCGCAACAAAGCCGTGCCCCCTATCCAGCAAGGAGCAGGGCGGCCCACCGTCTACTACAGCCCAATAAACGGCGACGGAGTCCGCGGCGTCCCTGAACCAGCGAGGATGTTCCTGGACGCCGTAGGGCTCCGCCACTACCGCCAAGGCAACCGACCACTCCGCAACAGTCTGCATCAGTATATTCTGCGCGTTGCGGCAGTGGTTCAGGTTGCCCTGAAGGACCTTCAAGGCTGTGAATTTTCGGCCTCCATTGTCTCCGGTGGGCTTGCGGCTGGTGCCGCCAGCGCAATCAACTCTTGCCTATTGGCAGAGGCAGTGGGGGCTCGCTTCCCCCTTTTGCCTTTCTGGGCAGCGCATGGTTTGCTGCCCAGCCTATGCTCTGCTGGAAGGCCGAAGTCCGCACATAGCGGACAATTCGGTGACTGCGCCGTGCACTGTCTCGCTTTGTGGCCCTGGCCGCCACAGGTGAAGCAACGGTCACTTCTGTCGACTCCCCCATGTAGGGTGCATCGGAGGCGCATATGCCCGAGCTCGAGGCATCGGTAGCATTGCAAGGGCCGTGCCGCCAATGCCTCAACCCTAGCTGACGTCCACCCCACGCAGACACGCGAAGCAGACGCCACCTTTCTAGCTGCCTCCAGTGGGCAGCGCACCCAGACGGTGCCCAAGGACATGGGTGAGCGGTGAATGTCGCCCACCTTGACTTCTTCGGGCTGGCAGCCACCCACCGCTGCGAGAGCTTCAGCCACTTCTTTCGGCGTGACGGCATCATCCAGGTCACGCACCCTCATCTCCGCCGTCTTTAACGGCCGCGCGATGTGCACGGCAAAGACGGGGGAGAGCACTTCCCGCATACGCTTCGCCAGGTTATCGGCCTTAGCGCCGCATTCCTCGCCAGCGACGGACAGCACCATTCCGCCGCTGGCTGATCTCTTGATGGTCACTGTGTCAGGACCGATGCCGAGGTCAGCGAGTTTGATGCTCTTCCTAGCCTCGGCCATGACATCACCCAACCGAGTGTCGGGTGAGCCCTCCGGCACAGTGACCGTAATGGCGGCCGTTGCGGGAACCTTGGGGAGGTTGACCTTCTTCCTTCCCCTTTTTCCTCCTCGCCTCTTTCCCTTCTGGGGAATGGATTGCGCATTTTGCGCAGCTGCTGCTCCTGTCTGAGCCTTAGGGGGCCTGGCTTTTCGCCCTCTTTTTCCCACAGTAGACCACCCCTCTGTGGTCTCCCCCGTGGCCTGGGAAGCCTGAGTCGGCTCTGGCAAAGCAGTAGCCTCTGGAGCCACTGTGGATGCAGGGGATGCCGTAGTTCGGACAGATGTCGCCGTCTGATCGGTTATCCCAACCCGCTTCGCCGCACTGCGGCTGCCCGTCTTCTTCCCCGGTGCGCTAGACAGCGCCTTGGTGGTGGCCGCACACAACGAAGTTTTGGAAGCGGCCGCGTACGTAGCCACCTGGTGGGCCTGCGCTGTCTGCGCTCTTCTGTCCGCCGCAAGTGATGGACGGAGAAGAGGCTCGGGAGGCAGTCTCCTTCCGAATGCCTCTAATTTAGCGTCCATCATGCCGCCAACCGCGAGCATGATGGAGCGCAAAAACTCATCCTCTGACTTAGAGGTCAGAAGGGCGGCCCTGCTGGGCTCCGCACCAAGATCACCATGCTGACGGAGGAGTTTGATCTCCTCCGTCAGTTTTCCCACCTGAGATGAGAGACTCGCGAGCTGGGAACGCAGTTCCGCGTTCTCTCTCTCCAATCTATTAGTGTGTGTCCCAGTAGCAGTGCGCTGGGCTACTACATCCGCCGCGGCCTGCACCGTGCGTGCGGCCAATCGGAGGCTGCGGGCGAAGGTCCCCTTAAGGTTACGGGACTTGTCCGCCACGTTCTCAACAGCCTCCAGCTGCTGCTTAATGCAAGCACCGAGATCAGCTGTTTGCCGCGCCTGCATCTCCTTTGTCAGGTCCTCTATCCCAGGCAAAACCTGTTTGCTTCCAGTGCTGGATGTAGGCCCTTTCAGTTCCGACTCCTCCTCTTCACCAGCAATGCCGGAAGTCCCACTCTGGACCGTCATCCTCTTTGGCCCAGGAAGCTCCCCGTTTCCAGTCGGCCGTATCCGCTTTCGCGCGCGTGACACCACCGACACCGCTGACGTCTGGGAGGTTAGCGATATTTGTGAGCAATCGGACTCACCACCATCGCTCATCATCCCACTACTGACCGGTGTAGCCGGGCGTGGGAGCACAAATTTCCCACGCGTCATGACCGACACCACAGCCTGATTCGGTACCTGAAAAGTCTCTCCGGCCGGGGTGCTCTGCATCTCCGACCCCTTCTCCGATATGGAGTCTGATCCCGACTCCACACCAACATCGTCATTTTTATTTTTTAGGTTATTTGATTCCATACTTAATCCCACGAGTATGGGGGAAATAAAAGGTCCACCCGAGCAGTGCCCCCTGTACCCGGGTAAGCGTATTTACTACCAGAGCTTCCGCCGGTGCCCTGGAGTTGCGTGCTAGAGACTGAACTACCCATCAGCCATGCATCCCCTCGCCGCACGCCAACTTGGGATTCGGGGTAATTATTTTATAGAGGTTTTCTTCCTCGCAGTCCGGGCGATTAAGCCAAGACCCTCGGTCCTTATGCTGAGCCGCGAGACATGGCCACGACACTCGGCATACCTCAGGATTACGATGTGGAGACGTTGGCATTGCTGCCAGTCCGTCAATCGTGTCCACGACTGACGAAACCCGTCTCGGTTTCACATCCTCAGTATTCTCTGCTAAACAGAGCAATATGAGGAGCGAAATTCGGGCACCATCCGATAAAATCGGGCGGCCCGTCCACACGGCAGTCCACACTGGACTCCACCGCTGATTCCTCTTAGTCTAGTCTCTCCCTTTGGACCTGTCCGGCATGAGTGACTCTACCGGCTTAGCCCCAAAGATCATCGAGACACGCAAGCCCCACCACGACGACAACGTGGGAATCTCGGTGGGGATGCCGGACTCCTACTGCCTAAAACCACTGGAGCGGTCATCTTTGGCACCGAAGGGGGGCTCCAGGTCCTCGTAACATCACACTAGAGCTGCCCATTGGTGCCACGCCCTTAGGCATATCTCGGAGGGGATGACTGTAAAGTGGTCACCCCCTCTAGCGAAGGAAAGGCGACTAAAAAGCCGCCCCCAGGCACCTCTCGGGGAGGATTGTAAAGGATCCCCCCAAGTCTTACTGTGTGCTGTGCTATGCACACGGCGGCACGTGACTACGTGCGCACCACCGTCTTCCCGGGGGTCACTCGGTATGAGCACGCAGACTCCCCAATCTGCGCGCCCGTGACCCCCGAGGTCCCCCACCATAAACTAACGGCAGGGGGCTCAGGTGTGTTGGACCTGGGCGTCGGGACGGTTGTTACCTCGGCGCCGTCTCGTCCTTCTCCGTGCGGGATTGGCCCTTTCCCGATTCCGCCCTACGTTCTCCTTCTAGAGCATAACGCTCTCGCAGAAGGAGACCACTGCCCTCCAATTTTCATGCTCTGCCAACATAGCCAACACTACTGCCGGCAGAGAGAGATCTTGCCCAATCCGATCGACCATGACCCGCCGCTCGGCCGCACGCAGGGCACTCCTCGGGCGGGTTTATTCTGTACAGATACGGACCGAAACAACCGTGACCGGTGAATACCTGCATCAAATGGTAGGTGACGCGCTCGCTCCTTCTGAGCCAGGCTCCGAAGAGCGGCAGGATGGCCTCAACGACGCGTTGGTTGCGAACTGCAATCGAAGGCGATTTCGCCACGTCTCGAGTGTGCGCCGCTGATCCAGCCACCTCATTCTGTCAAACGCTCCTGAAGGCACGCTTTCGCCGCTCTGGTGGAGGGAGCGTGTCTGATCATAGACCCACGCATCCATCACCGCCAGGATGTCGAAAGGCGGAAAGCGTGCCAGGAGAGTTGCCACCTCGTAGGACACTGTCCTGTATCCCCGTGCGATCCGTATAGCCACTCTGCGCTGCAGACCGTGAAGTATGGCTCTACAGTGCTGGACACCTGAAAGCAGGGATGACCATAAAGGGGCCCCGTAGAGGGCCACAGACCGCACGATTCCCCTGTAAAGACGGCGAGCTTCCTCGCTCGGTCCCCCGAGACTTTTAATACGATGCGTACGTAAATAAGACTGTTAATACTTTATAACTTTTAAAGTTTTTGTACATGTATGGGCAATTATTATTTAACTTTGAGTTATAACTGGCTTTATATTGAATCTTGCTACTGCACCTGTATTCCAATTAATGCAAAATTTATTCAGTACGACATGATCAGGGACTAAACCACTGGAACGGTCACCCCCTCTACTGAAGGGTAGGTGGCTGTCAAAAGGCCGCCCCCCAGGCACTTCTAAGAAAGAAAGAAAGAAAATATTTCACTTTGGAATCTACAAAATTATAATGAAACTTATTACTAACAATAAAATAATTATGACTACAGTAGTGCTGTAAGAGGCCAAAAAAGGTCCCAATCTCAGCATATGCTGCAACAATTTCTGCTGCAGCGCTGGTTTTCTGAGAGGGCTTATATGTTAATGCCACGGGCAGTTATGTCATAATATTAACATGTTTATACTTAACATAGTTATTGAGAAAAAAACAGAATACTAGTGTAATTATAAATTTAATAAGTTTAGTTTAGGTCGCACTAGTAAAAATCGACTAAAGATTTACTCTGTGCAACTTTCCAATTGTGTGCTTCGGTCCGCTCTACTTGTCATTTTGTCTATGCCATGAACGAAGCGACGCTAGCGCCGCCGGTTGGTGTGATTTCTCGGGGAGGATTGTAAAGGATTCCCCCAAGTCTCGCTGTGTGCTGTGCTGCGCACACGGCGGCACGTGTCCACGTGCGCGCCACTGTCTAGCCTTGACTACCTACCAAATTTATGCCTGTTGTTCGTTTTTCATGTTTACATAAAGCTACATCTGTAAACCCCATGAAATGTCAGGCCATAGTAATTGGAAGCTCACGGATGATTAGTAAGGTGAAATTTACTTCCCTTTCACCAATTATATTTAACGGTTCCGTCATTCCTTTTAGCCCCAGTGTGAAAGATCTTGGCTTACATCTGGATTCTACATTTAACTGGCACACACAGGTTTCCAGTGTAAGTCAGAGAGTTAATGGGAGTTTACGCTCTCTTTACCGTCTCAGGAACTTTTTGCTTGAAAAGACCAATTCAACCCTTGTGCAGATTTTAATCCTTCCTATTATTGACTATGGTGACGTGTGCTACCTTGACTTGAAAGCGGACTTGCTAAATAAGCTTGATAGAGTCCTTAACAACTGCATCCGCTTTGTTTTCAATCTGCGTAAATATGACCATGTATCTAGTTATAGGTCTGAACTCAAATGGATGCTCATTCGCCAGAGAAGAAGTTCACGTGCATTGACCACGCTCTTCCCCCTCCTTCTTATCTATCTTCTACTCATGCTAGGAATCTACGTTCTTCAAACAATCTTCTTCTACACTGTCCTTCTCATAGTTCTGATTTTGTTCATTCTTCGTTTTATATTCAATCCATTCTTCTCTGGAATGCGCTTCCTCAGAAAATCAGGATGGCCACGACTAGGTATGCTTTTAAGCGGAAAGTTCGGTATTACATACTTAACAATGCTTTAGCAGAATCATAATAACTTATTTTCTATGAGTTATATAATAATAATGTATGTATTTATTTATTTATTGCTATTAGGTATATATGTAATGTATAAGTAGATTATTATATATCACTTGATTATAAATTTAAAATATTGTAAGATTTATAAAATTGATAGTTGTTTTAAACATATTGCACCTGCCATGTTATCTCTTTATCACCCTATGGTTGACTAGTAGAGAATGCCTAAGGCATTAAGTCCGCCTTTGTATTGATACTGCATAAAGTTTAAATAAATGAATAAATAAATACAACGCAGTAGTTATTTGTAATTAACAAATGAGTTACTGCGGACTAATTTTAATAAGTATCAAGATTATCGATATAAAAATACAATACGACAAGCTCTTGATCCAAGGTTACTTAACCGGACTGTTTGGTTTCCGGCAAAGTATAACCTCTACCCTTCTTACCCGCTGAAGGGGTTAAAGGTGATATTGTTTTAATTTATTATGAATATTAAATGGTATGGTTGGTGCAGTGGCTAAGTGATTGACTTTCTGCGCTATGGGTCACCGATTCAATTCCCGCATGGAACTACTAATTGTATGGCCTGCGGGTGGTTGTTCCGATTACGGATGTTTGTGCACGTGGAACCCACAAACTCACATGAGAATCCTTTTTAGTTATTGTTTTTGGGCCCAGTGGAAGTTCTACATGAACTTTCTTCGCCCCGGGGAAGGACGAAGGCATACCCCTTCGTCCTTCCCCGGGGCGAAGAAAGTAGACTCCTACTGGCTAAATACACTGGGGCGGTCATCTTCGGTACTTAAGGGGGGCTCCAGGTACTCGAATGATATGCATATAGGCACATCACGGAGAGGGTGACTGAAAAGAGGTCACCCCCTGGAGGGATTATAAAGCGTCCCTGTACACTGTGCTGTGCTGCGCACACGGAGGCGCGTCACCACATGCGCGCCAGCGTCTTTTCGTGGGTCGCTCGGTATGAGCACGCAAATTCCTCAATCTACGCAACCATGAACCCCCGCCTTACAGCGATAGCAGAGGGTTTTAGGCGTATAGGAATTAGGTGCCAGGGCGGTTGTTAACCCGGCGCCGTCTCCTCCTTTTTCGTGTATCGGCCAATAGGCCGGGATCAAGAGAGGGTGGGGCCCATTGGCTCTCCTGATCCCGCTCTGCGGTGTCTTGGGGCATGACGCTCTCACAGAAGGAGACCGACACATGAAAAACCTAGGGTTGCCACCCACCATCATTTAAAAAATTTCCTTTTCACATTACTTTTTTGTTAACCCCGCCAGCTAAATTAAACATACTTTAAATTTTGCTGAGTGGGTTCACGATAATCACGAGTATAATGGTTAGATGGTATTCAAAATCATAATATGGCAGTTCAATACCTTAACCTTTGAGTTATTACCGCTTTACGGTTTATGAAGAAGATCGCGTAGTTCAGCGTCTATTCGAGTGCTAAAACAACATACTAAGGTCCAAATTACAGATCGAGAATAAAAACTCGAGTAGAATTTGGGTCGAGATTGCGTTAATCAAATATGAACCCTATGTAATAGGTCCAGCATTTATATTCAATTGATGCAATTTCGATTCAAGTTCTGATTGAGTTTTGATTGTCGATCTGTTTTACGGGCCTAAGATTAAAACACCGGTTCTCACATTTAGTGATTATTGCAATCGCAGAGAGCATAAAAAGCTGTCGGGCACGATCGTGCTAATTATAACTATACAGCCATTCCGGGTAGTTAGAAGCTATTACGCTACGCTTAATGGAATCAGAAAATGTAGTCTGATTTTTCGTTTCTAATTAGGACTCACAACGAGCTTGCTCACAGTCGCCAACTACACAAACATACATGTAAGACCAAGCCTCGGAATAACTATCTGGATGACCACGGTCCGTGTTCTGGGTCTAGGTGTCTCAAATATTTGTTCCGTACGGGGATTGAAATCGCGATACGTAACGCAAGCCAAGTAACTAACCATTGCATCATCAAACGTGCTGTATGTTCTTTCTGCTAAAACTGGCCTCATCTAAGGGTATCGTTATTTCCAATAAATCGGTTTCTAAGGATTGATGGCTGCCGAGGGGGTGACCGCTTTACAGTCACCCTCTCAGGGATGTGCCTATAGGCGTGGCACTAGTGGGCGGCTCTAGTGTGATCATACGAGGACCTGGAGCCTCCCTTAGGTGCCGGAGATGACCGCTCCAGTGGTTTTAGCTGGTAGGAGTCCGGCATACCCCGTCGCCCTTCCCCGGGGCGAAGGAAGTTCATGAAGAATTTCCACTAAGCACCAATAAAAAAAAAAAATAAGGATTGATGGCTGAAATATTTATATTTATTTTTCCGGGCTAGACTGGAAACTCAGACTTTTCCCAAAATACTATATCATTCATGTCATATAAATCAAAAAACATCCACTGCTGAACTAAGGCCTCCCCCATAAAGGAACGGTTATATGGTCTTCTATTTGCGGGGAATTTGTCAGTGCCCACCGCACTTGGCAAGCTGGTTGGTGAGCGTAGAATAGCTGCTGTTTCACAGAAGAGACGGTGCTGCCCATTTATCTTGTTTAGAGTCCCTTAGTCTGCTTTTACGACATCCACGGAAGGAGATGGAGTGGTGCTATATTTTTAATCTGGACACCACACTGAAAAGGAAAAGACTTGGTAGATGACAAATCAAGATCATTTTGTCATGCCATTTGATTTCTTTACCTGACAAAAATATTAAAATGGCGTTATTTACTCCCCTCGCACGGTACAGAGACGAAGGTACAAAACACACGATAAATAATTCATGGCGGCGGCTCTGTCGCATTGTGGTCGGTAATACAGTTAGGGCACGCGACACTAGTCTCAGATACTCGAATTTACATTCTACTGGTAGCTTTTGTGATTAATTAGCGAATCATTTGTTTTTAAATCCAAATAATGTAAATTTCATTCTGGTGAAAATTGTAATAGATTGGCATGTCCACATTTACCAGTACTTAATTATTTGTATAGAAGTGACGCAAATAATATGTTAAGAAAGGGCTACTGCCACAAAATACTTGGCAGTGTAATGCTGTTTTGCCAAAAACTATCGAATCTATATACATGACGGCACGGTTGGTGCAGTGGCTGATACAGTCGGCTGTTGCGCACCAGGTCGTGGGTTCGATTCCCGCACGGAACAAATATTTGCACGATCTGCAGTTAGTTGTTCCGGGTCTGGGTGTTTGTGTGTGGAATTTGTGTTTGTAAACGCACCCACGACACAGGAGAAATCCTAGTATTCATTAAAAGACAAAAGACAAAAAGACATAAAAAATATGTTCGTTTGTTCAAAATTCATGTTTAATACAGAATAAAATTCATGTTGTAATTACGTGCATTTAACCACAGCAACGCGTGGCCGAGAAAATCTGAAAAAATATAAAATAATGTTTTGTTTTTCTGTATATGCTACTCAGAGATTTACAGGGGAGACCACGGACCGGAAAACGCAGCGTTAAGAACTGATGAAGGTAGCCGAGAGTCGTTGGATCTGAGTGGCATGTAACCGGTCGCTGTGGAAATCTATGGCGGAGGCCTTTGTTCAGCAGTCGACGTTCTTCAGCTGATTTAATAATGATGATGAGAAACACAACATCAGCTCATCTAATTTATACGCTACTTTTGTTATCAAAAGAATATAAAGAAACCGGACAAATCCGAGGTGAACTCGTGGGGAGAGGCTTCCGTGCGATGAATATGTTAAGTACCATGTTTTTTTTAAATCTGAACCAAATTTGTTTCTGGTAACTAAAAAAAGTATGTATGGTACCGAATTGTAGCTAAATATATTGTCTATTATTGAATTTTGTCTTGTACCAATAATTTATCCTTAAACTTAATATTGTAGTTGAAAATAATGTTCTCCCATAATAAATACCAAATAAAATAAAATTAAAATAAAATGTTGTACGCATAATGTTGAAAGATTTACTATGTTATTTTAAGACCATAGATTTTACTGTAATCTATCAGTTAAGAACACTTTTCTGTATCTTTTTCAACATTTAGGCTCAGTACTTTCCGAGATAAAGGGAATGGTTGATTTTCATTTATATTCTTAAATAATTTCAAACTATTTATTAAAATTATTATATAAATATATTTGAGACCCTCACTATTAGCGCTTCCATTTCATATGTTACACGGCACAGGTTGCAATACTTAATTCTTTAATTATCTAATTTGCCTTTCGATGTGACCGCCATAACCAAAATTCATTAATTTAAGTTAGACGTCCGTATTTGGGTTGCAGAAATTCATATGTGTACCAAATTTCAACTTAATCGCTGCATTACATTCGGAGCAGATTGGCTGTGACAGACTGACAGACACACGAGTGCTCATATAAGGATTCTGCCATTTTTTTCATTTGAACGTAGGGAACTGAACGGAACGGTACATCTTATGCACCTATGTATTTAAAATATAGCAATAAGTACGGCGCGAAGTCGAAACTCTTTACCTTACATGAGAAAACACTTAAAATGTGATGTGTCAGACGCTTATTACTTCAATCAAAGCATAAGAAGGCGAAGCATAAATCTCCTATATTTTCTTTTAACAACTTGGTATATTGTAGCATTGACGCATAATGCCATGATGAGCATAACAGAAATGTAATGTGAGACTGGTAACCTACACTAACATATTCTTTCATGAATTAATCATTGAAATACTTAATGTAGTATCCATTGATCCAAAAGCACGGTAACTGGTGCTAATTATCGTCGGACTAATAAAATAAAAAAATCTATTACTATATAAAAATGAACTTAGTCAGATTTCTCCAAATATGAAACAAGCGTTCAAACGCTATCTCGATTCTGCCCTGTCCCACCCTAATCCCCTTGTGGTATCAGCCGTCGATTACCAATCCTCTCGTATCAGTAGTGTACGCCGCCCGAGGCACGTTCTGGTCGATCCAGACGATAAAATCACGTTAGACCACATAAAGAGACTCGCGTTGTCTCGTTCACTTAACACCCGACCGTTTCACCGCCCTCGCCGCCGAGGATGCCCGCCTCACCGACGTCGCGGAGGCTTTTTATTTTTTTATTGGTGCCCAGTGGAAATTCTTCATGAACTTCCTTCGCTCCGGGGAAAGGCGAAGGGGTATGCCGGACTCCTACCGGCTAAAACCACTGGGGCGGTCATCTTCGGCACCTAAGGGAGGCTCCAGGTCCTCGTATGATCACACTGGAGCCGCCCACTGGTGCCACGCCTATAGGCACATCTCGGAGAGGGTGACTGTAAAGCGGTCACCCCCCCGGAGGATTGTAAAGGATCCCACAAAGCGTCCCACGGCAGCGCGTGACCACATGCGTGCTACCGTCTTCTCTTGGGTCGCTTGATGTGAGCACGCTGATTCCCCAATCTACGCACCCGCGAACCCAGAGGTCCCCCGCCTTGTAGCTACGGCAGGGGGTTTCAGGCGTATGGGAATTAGGCGCCAGGGCGGTTGTTACCCCGGCGCCGTCTCCTCCTTCTTCGAGTGGGATCGGCCCTCTCCCGATCCCGCTCTGCGGTCTCCTTCTGGAGCATGACGCTCTCACAGAAGGAGACCACTGCATTCCAGTTTTCGTGCTCTGCCAACATAGCCGACACTACTGCTGGCAGAGAGAGATCTTGCCCGATCCGATCGACCAGGATCCGCCGCTCGGCGCCCCACGCAGGGCACGCCTCGAGCGTGACGTCGCGGAGGCCTATCGCCGCGTCACCTTTCCGTTCAAGTTAGCACTTCTCCCTCCCGTCTCTTGCTCGTGCCGGCCCGTGCCGAGCCTGTAGCTTTAAATGTACCTTAATACATTTTTAAATAATACCGATCCCGCTGTCTCCAAAACAATAGCTTGTTATCCCCAGCCTAAGCCTAAGCCGAGGTCCGTGTCCCGCAGGGGGCGCCCTTAGCGAAAGTTGCTTAGTTTTTAATATTAATACACAGCCTGGCTGGAGGCCTCTTTTGGCTTCGCCAGAAATGACCGGTTAAGCAACCACATTTCCCTGAGTTGTATGCGAGAAGCCAAAAAAAAAACTTCAAATTCAGTAATTTATCAGAAATTCGATTTTGGTGTGCTTAGCACATTATTTTACCAGACTGACTATAGTTATCGCTCAGCGAATTAAGCCCCAAATCGACGACAGATAGCTTCTCGTTTTATTATTTTTACATCACTGCTCATAAAAGATAATGTATTAAACTATACTTATGACAGCTAAGAATACTTATGAATTGAGTTTTGTATAAGATATAGTATATTATTTTCCACAAAATAATTATAACTTATTTATCAAATAATTAAGACCCTAAAAACTAACGCAAGTATTTGCACACGAATTAACGTATATGATAAAATTATAATTATTGTACGTCTTACATACGTGAGATGTTTAAGCGATATTCATCATCATCATCAGGTGACGGACGTCCAGCGCTGAACAAAGGCCTCCTCCATAGATTTTCCACAACAATCGGTTACACGAGGGTCGGTTGTTTGTTTGTATCATCACGGGGGGAATTTGCCAGCACTCACAACGTTTGGCAGACGGGTTGGTGAGTGCATTATGGCTACTGTCCCACAGAAGAAACACTGCAGCCCATACCTCTGGTTCAGTCCCTTAGTCGCATTTTATTACATCCACAGGAGGTGATGGAGTATATAGTGCTATATTCTAAATCCGAACACTACACGGAATGTAAGTGATATTGCATCTAGACAATCATAACAATTTATTTTTTAAGGTATCTAACCTACTGTTACAAAATTTTGCGTAGTGGCGAATTCTATGCTACCGGTACGTTTCCATCAAAATCAAAAACTGCAATATATTACCTACCTATGTCAGAACCAATATCAGGACTTATAGAACGTTTCGTGAATAAAGCCGACAATCAATTCCGAATATACTTCACGTGATACGAAGCAGAATGCAGTGGCATGCATCCAAACCATAGATGTTTCCAGTTTCAATGAAAAATATAGAAAAAAGAAAATTTCTACGCTTTTACTTCCGAAACTCTCGTACGCCACCGATAAGATAAAACCGCCCATTGTAAAATTATTATTCATAGAATGACTCATAGTAGTTGTTTTTAAAATGGAGTACAATTTATTATTTAGAATCTTCTACCTTATTCAAGTTTATTAAGTATCTCTTGTACATAATGTCATATTAAGCACGCCACGATTCTATTCGAGGAACATCGATTTCTTTATTATATTGTATCGACGTCATCTATACGAGCGGAGTTGAGTTCGTTCGACGCGTTGTCGTCACTCATCACCGATGTAAAATAAAACGCTGCTTGCCTTCCATCTAGTTCTACGATCTTCAGCGTCTTAGTAACGTTCAGATAACAAAGAATTGGTTGTATGTCTTTTATGGAAAGAGTCGGTCTAGGTCGTTACCACCGCAGTGAATATAATGTAAGGACTTTCTACTGCCAAGCGTTTAAACATTACTATGCTTTGGTTTGAAGGTACGATAGAGAAGAGACTAAACAACTAATGTCACCACCAGGCGAATAGCTTTCTCGCCTCGTCGCTAGGTTGTATAAAAAATACCTAACAGTCATGGGGTCACCGTGAAAGCTATACGGAGCATTGATTTATTCTGGCTTCAAGTGTCAGAGCGATATGACATTTATTAAATTTTACTTCTGATTTATGAAATGCGTATAAACGATTAAATGCGTTATTTATGGGAAGCCTCGGGAATATTTCAGTTGCTACACATAAAAATAATCTTTAAATTTAATAGGTAAGCATTGCCGATGGTACTACTATTCACGGAAGAAGATTGCACGATACCTCGTTTTTATGGATAAAATATCAAATATGCATTATATTCCTTTTACTCTATTGGTAAAGGTTTTTCTTACTTTGCACATAAATATGTATATAATTTCTTTACATTATATGATCTGTTTAACTATGCAAAACACGCTATATTTAAAAAAGTACCTTCTTCGGTGTATTTGAGTGGAGGCAGCCAGGCAGCCAGTGGAGAAAACCAGCATTAACCAGTGGCCAGTGCTACTATACTGCCACCTAACATAATGCTGAGCTCATGGCCACTTTGGCACTGATGTTTTAAATGAAAGAAATCACAGTTAATTTGTTTGCTATCTGTTCGCGCCTACAAGTTTTATCAGCGCAACCTGTTGTTAGTGCCATTGTGATGTCCTACAAATCACTGCCAGGAATCCAATATATGTGATATTTTCTGTCACCCACATAATTTTATAATTTCTCTTGTCATACAACCATCGAAGAAAACACATTGTTAAAGTTGTAATTAATTTAAAATATTGAAATATAGCATAAAACCAAAGTTTGGGGGTTTCATTTTGTCCAGTAAGAGACACTATCTATAAAATGTTTTAATTTTTTAATTTATAGATAGTACTTGTATGTGCCAATAAACCACGTTTTCTTTCTTTCTAAAGCTTTTTAAATTTGTTTTGGTATTTTAAAGTCATTTAAAAATTACGTTTCACCTAAGTATATGCCGTATGGTGACGGCTACGAATAGCACCAACCCATCTCATCCCGTGGTTAGGGCACTAAACCAGAGGGATGGGCAGCAGCGTCTCGTCTCGTCGAAACAGCAGTCTTTCTGCGCTCACCAACCCAAGCGTGGTGATTACTGGCAAATTCCCCCGACATGATAACTATTATTGTGGAAACCTGTGGAGGAGGCCTCTGTTCAGCAGTGGACGTCCTTTGGCTGATATGATGATAATGATGTACATGCTCTGTTCTGTTCGGTGAGCGTCGCCGTGAAAAATATATCGGTGTACTTTTCTATTGATTTTGCTCGGAGAGGACCTAAACGTTTTTCTCTTATATAAATAGTTAGGCGTTGGAATAGTAACGGCAAAAATTGTATCAAGTCACTTCCATTAGGCTCTAAAAATAAGTAAGTGTAAGTAGGGGGTGAACTTTTCGAGTGAACAGGAAACCAAATAATGGGTTTACTAATCTGAGACTGAATGAAAGAAAGAAAAATGGATGAAGACTATTAAACAAAGAATGACGCAAATCTATTCTATACAACTAAATAAAATTGAAGTGTCTGTTTGTAATGTCAAAATAACAGCTTTTTACTAAATGCTTATGAAAGTATTTACGGTACCTACAGCAAAAATAAACAACTTTTTTTCTTGTCTGTCTGTCTGTTTGTTCCCGCGTTCCTACTAATCTCCGAAATGGCTAGACCGATTTCTACGGGACTTCACTGGCAGATAGCTCATGTTATAAGGAACAACTTAGGATACTATATTTTATAAAATAATTAGGGTTCCGAGCAAAATAATAAAAACCCATGAACACCAATATATCTACTCTATGTCAACCGTCTATTTTGAAGTACTCTTAATAATTTATAATTGTCCAATTTCTTTTAAATTAAACGACGGGTGAAACCGCGGTTCCCAGCAAGTTTATAACAAAATCTCGTTTCCTTAGAATAGGGTTTTAACCTAGAATCTCAAACTTTGTACCCACGTTTGCGACCCGGTGACCAATGATGGGGTGAAAGATAACCTGATAAAGTAAAACTTGACCTTGTTAGAGATACTTCAGAAGCCATTGATTGAACGATTTAATTGTTAGCTGAAGCAGTCCTATCGACAGTCAAATAATTTCGGAGTCGAATTTAAATCTGAAGCGGTATTGTATAAAATTTTCTCCTACAACATCGAACAAGCAAGTGTTACAAAAAACCATATCATCATAACCCAATAAAAATAACTTTGTACATTCTCGAGGCATAAGCGATCCTCCCCATTTATATGAGACGGACGCAACCCCAGCAATTACGAATAACAAATTATTCACATTAATATGACATCGCACTGAAAATATGCGCATAAATTTTAAATTCACTGTGCGATGGCGATATCATGTGAGAAATACGCGTGACTCATCATACATGAACATTAATATCCCCTTACGCCAGCATCGTCCCTTTAATATCAGTAAGCAATTTTCCAAGAGGATTGTGACCTTTGCATTTCTCGAACAAGTGCATAACTTTCCTTATCTTCTTTCAAGAAGAACCCTTACCTATATGAAAATAAGGTTGTTTACTGGATGGACAAGGGTGTAAGCAAATGTTTCACGGCCACTACACTGACTAGCCTAGGCGGTTACTGCGTTAATCAATACCTAAGTGAAAGAAGCTTCTGCTTATAAAAATACTCGGATAATCACAAGGGATCGTTTGTCAGTCGGTAAGCCTTGGTTTATTTTCAGATTGCACAATCGAACGAGATAGAAGTGCGTTTTAATTAATATTATTATTTTATTCCTATTTTTGAATTATCCCTAGGAATGTAATTTATTATGAAATCGTCTCTTCGTCTGGCTGTATGTATTATTTTCATGGCTACGGTGGTGAATCAATTATAATATTTGGCAGAGGGGTCAAATTACCCCTAATTTTGAAATTGACATATTTTGTCATTTCATATTCATTTGTAATTCCATAATTTCCTTAGTACCGAGGTAACAAATGAAGGACAAGTAGAACTTTAGAGCTATTCTAAACGCTAAATATTATATTAAATCTACCAATAATAAAAAGTTAGAAATGATTGAAATACACACGTTAGTAGTTTTACACGTTGATTATTAAAAAAATATGTTTTTGTGAGCCTGAATCGTAACTGGTAGTTTTTTAATACCTATCTTTGTAGACACGTTTTTCTTACGGAACGTTTTCAGGCGTTAAGAATAGCTCCACTGATATGCTTAAGTAAAGGTAGGGAGGAGATAAGGATGAGTTTAAACGACTAAAAGCTTACGTTTAAGCACTCTGCATGCAGGAAGCACCCGACTGTGTCGAACTGGTAGTGAAGTTGACCCGAGATTTTGACTATCAACTCCCTGACGGTATTCCAACTAATGTAAAGGTATCACGAAAGCTTGAAAAAAACACCAAAAGCTAGATGTCGTATCGCATCGCTTTTTGTGTGACGCGTATCAAAGAGTATTTAATTGTGCGTGAGAGTGTGATCTCATTTCTATGTGAGCCATAGCGACCTATTTTCCCAGACTGACTACATCATGCATGGAAACTTGAAAGTTGTATTCGACCTCATTTTCTGCAGCTGATCTTTAATATCCTAGAGCCTATGTGGGCTACGTCTTCCAGTTATCAAATAAAAAAAAGTGAAGAAAAGTAAAACTGTACTGAAAAAAAAGTAAAACTGAAGTGTTTCAATGACTTTTCTTGCTGTTAATAATTGTATAATAAATAGAGTCCTCTTAAAAATTTAATTAATTGTATGGGCAGTTTCTAACAATAAGCTATATATTATGATAAGACTTTTTTCTTTTCATGCCGATTTAATTAATTACGTTCATTACTATTTATTACGCCAATTTTTTTAGTACGCAATGTATACACTTTAATCATATAAGATCTATTGGAATTTAATATTGTAAAGCTAAAATCTGATAGCACAGAATCTAAGTAATAAATTAATACATCAGATATTGTAAATTCAATTAATTTATATATGAAGTAATTAAATACATTGTCTAGGTGCTAAATAGAGCTAAAATTTGGCAGGAGCCAATCTTAATAAATGCACAACATAATTTAATATTATGTACACATACAAATATACTATTCTTGTATTTAATAGATCAATAACTTCAATCGATTAAGGACTTTGTACTTGAACTTCCACTAAACGTAGTTGCCTTGAGAATCGTTATGTTAGGAAAGTTTTAATGACCTTGAGTAAATTGTAACGTAAATTGCACCTGACATTTCAAGCGTTTCCATCATGATTGATGTTTTATTTTGAATATATTTATATACATCTGTATGTTCTGACTGACGATAAACTTGTTGCATAAAGGGCACAGTCTTGGGATTTTAAGGGAGGTCAAAATATGGCGGAGCAATGTGTTCGAGCAGAAGTAGCACGATGCTAACAAAGAAATATTAAAGACCTGCCGTAAAGTTGAGCGAAAATGTTATAATAATAATATTGTTATAATAATAAATTTAATTCAGATTCCAAGATCCATAAATGTTAGTAAATACTTAGGGTCTATGTTAGTAAAAATACATTTTATTGAAATTTATTTGAAGACATGGAGAGCAACCCAATGTCTTATAATTGGACAGTCCCTTTTATCTGCCAACACCCTTAGAATGCTGTTGGTGCTTGTGCGGATACGGTGCAGTATAGATGCAGTTCTCTTTCTCATGATGGCATGAAAGCCATCCGTGCGTGCCTCTGCAAACATGCCAGACGCACTACAGTACCGCGGCAAACCCAACAGCATGAGTTATGAGTAACAACTACCCATTAAATTTCAAAGAGAAATTTTAATCTGTGCCTGCAAATCCAATAAACCTCGTTTTTAATTTTACACACAATATGTATACATTGTTGACCCTCTAAATATTCTGTTGTACTTTTTAATATGTACCTATATTTATTTCATGTTATTTGCCACTGCCGTATATATAAGTATACATTTTTATTTATATTAATATTACGTTCCCTCAGTCCTTGTGTCAGTGCAGGGGTGCCAACTGAAAATCAGCACTGGGTACCTAATGCCCAGCAATACTGAGTTAGTAACCCTCTCGGCATGATCATGCCAATGGTACATTTGTATTTATTTATTTAAAAATATTTCTATTTTGTTTCTGTTCTATGCTATCAGTTTATTTGTGTTTGTTAAATGTGTTCTTACTTTTATTTCTTTCTTCTTTCTAACAATATTCTGCGCCTACTTATCCATCAGGTAATCATAGTGGTTACGATTGTTAGGTATATGGAAATCTTGAGGTCTCTAAGGTCAGAGGTTCAGCAATGTATTTATTTGGAACTGACGTTGGCAGTCAGTACGCATACTACATGTAGCCGGTTTTCTCGACAGCTAGGTACTGGCTGTTTTCAAAAGGAGCGAGCGTGTCACCTGCCGCTTGACGCAGGTATTCACCGGTCACGGCACGATGCCACTACTGCGCTGAGTAAGATTTCTCTCTCTCTGTCGGCGGTAGTTTCGGCTATTTTGTAAGAGAGCAGTGGTCTCGTTCTGCGAGAGTGTCATACTCCATAAGGAAACAGTAGAGTGGGATCGGGAAAGGACCAAGCCCGCCCAGAGAAGAAGGGCACGGGGCCGGGGTAACAACCATCCCGGTGCCCATGTCCAACAAGCCTGAGCCCATGGAGCGGTCATCTTCGGCACCTAAGAGATGCTCCAGATCCTCGTACGATCACACTAGAGTCGCCCACTGGTACCACGCCTATACCGATAGAGGGAGTGGCCACTTTATAGTCTTCTATCTCCAACGAGATGTGCCTAAGGGTGATAAGGTACTGGCTGCTATGAAGTCATATGGTGAACAAAGGTTGCCAGTTAGAAACTTTAATATACGCTCTTCATTTTCTTCAATCTCACCTTCATCATATCAGCCACAGGACGTCCACTGCTGAAAAAAGGCCTCCCCCTTAGATTTCCACAACGAGCGGTTACATGCCGCCCTCATCCAACGACTCCCAGCGACCTTCACCAGGTCGTCTGTCCACCTCGTTGGAGGTCGTCCCACGCTGCGTTTTCCGGTGCGCGGTCTCTATTCTAGAACCTTTGTGCCCCAGCGGCCATCAAGTTCTACGAGCAATGTGCCCTGCCCATTGCCACTTCAGTTTACTAATCCTTTCAGCTATGTCGACAACTTTAGTTCTTCTACGGATCTCTTCATTTCTGATTCGATCTCGTAGAGAAATACCAAGCATAGCTCTCTCCACCAATCTCACCTTGACCATGTCTTTTAACTACAATAATGCATAATTTCATAAAGATTCTACTTGTTATTAGTCTTGTATTCAAGTGATCAATAATATTTTCCTTTTTTTCTTTTAATTAGTAAAGAGACATAATGCTCTACTGCTCATTTTAATAAAACGACAGCATCAAAATGTATAATCTAAATGTAGTCCTGTTCTTTATCAAACATTATTACAAACTTTCAACCCAATCAGTTCAGTTTGGCATGAAGTTTAGACAAATATAAACCGGAAAAAATACAGTTTTGGCCTCAGTGTCCTAAATTGCATTCAGCAATCACAATTATCCACAAAAAATGAACCCTTTTCGGATATTACAATTTTATTATATTATTTTGTATACATTCTAAATCTAACTGTGATTTGTGAGGTACAACTCCGTTTATTCAAAAACACGGTTAACTGTCAAACCATTAAGGCACGACTTTACTTTGTTCAGCTACGATCAGAATGCTTACCTAAAGAAAACCGAAAAGAAGTATATAACTACCTATCTGAAAAATGTTGAGGTTGGCTTCAATTTATTACGCCATTAAAATTAATCTCTGTTGAAAACATTCAGGTTCTATGATACTAAATTTGAGGATTAAAGGAATTCAAGTAATTAAGTAAGATACGAATTTGCGCGAAATTTAACAACTGAAGGTAATAATAATAAATGTCACGAAGGGCTATTCATGTTTTATTTTATTGAGTTAAGAATAATAGGGATTTAACGTCCGAATACTGAAGCGCCACTTAATATTTAGACCCACTTTAACTATTTGAGCCACCTGGTTTCCTACTGAAAGCAGGTTTCTCAAATAGGACTTAAATCAGTACTTAAATTAAGTGAAGCTTTTTTTTTTAAAACACCTAGATAGGTGCCTAGGGTGCGTTAACAGATAGGAATTCCTCATACAACACCCAGACCAACTACCTACAGATCATACAAATAATTGTTGCGTGCGGGAATCGAATCCACCACCCGGAGCGCAGCAGTCGACTGTATCAGCCACTGCACCAACCGTGCCGTCAAAGTTATTCGGACGTAAGGCATTTGCGAATTAATTGATACTCACTTTATATTAGTTGCAATGAAAACCTGATAAAGACATTCCGTGTGGTTCCCAGCAAAAATTGCACCACCCCTCTCAAAGTCATCATCATCATAATCATATCAGCCACAGAACGTCCACTGCTGAAAAAACGTCTCCCCCTTAGATTTCCACAACGAGAGGTTACATGCCGCCTCATCCAACGACTCCCAGCAACCTTCACCAGGTCGTCTGTCCACCTCGTTGGAGGTCGTCCCACGCTGCGTTTTCCGGTGCGCGGTCTCCATTCGAGAACTTTTGTACCCCAGCGGCCATCAGTTCTACGAGCAATGTGCCCTGTTATTGGCACTTCAGTTTACTAATCCTTTCAGCTATGTCGACAACTTTAGTTCTTCTACAGATCTCCTCATTTCTGATTCGATCTCGTAGAGAAATACCAAGCATAGCTCTCTCCATAGCTCGCCGAGTGAGCTTGAGCTTTCTTATGAGGCCCATTGCGAGTGACCACGTCTCTGTTCCAAATGTCATTACTGGTAACACACACTGGTTAAAGACTTGCGTCTTGAGGCATTGCGGTATTGCTGACGAAAAGACGTTGCAAAGTTTCCCAAACCTCTCAATGTCCTATACATTGTACATTAGTAAAAAGCAACATACTGCGATCCACCTGCCAAGAGTTGTGATTATGGCAATATTTCCGATGACTGCTACTTGTAGTGATGTTTGGGAGGCCCATGTTCGGCTGAGGATGCTCACGCCCACGCTCACGGGTGAATGTATGTGTGTGCGTGATATAGCATTTTTTTTTTATTATAATTCACAAAACTGATGTACAATCAATCATCCAAACAATAAATAAAAAAGATAAAACACAATACACCTGATTGACATCTACTAGATGTGAATCCAGCATGCACATTTTAAGTAAGACACTCATAATGGTATATTAAATAATACTAATTAAATTAAGATCAATATTTGAAAAATTATTATACAAAAATTGCAAAATGGCAAAATTTCAAAAAGTTATTGATTCCTCACTCAATCAAGTCTCCGAGTTTAGATCTTAATGAGGCCACAGAACCAGTGAATATATCTATTTCACTACGAATGGAGTTAGCAAAAGAAAGCATGCGGGATATTGGCGCAAATTGACCTACATTAGTTCGATTTTTTGACAGAACGAAGGTTTTTCGGTTTAATAAGCGGCTGCTAATACGTGGAATACAAAATTGCACTTTTTCTAAAAGTTCAGGAGAATCTATTAGACCATTAATTAATTTAAACAAAAACATTACGTCTAAAATTTTTCTACGCGCGCTTAATGATTTCATTTTGTAATGATTTAGTCTAGAGTTATAAGAGTTCAAAGAGCGGCATCTATTTTCGGAGTAACATAAATGATATAAAAATCTTTTCTGAACGCGTTCTATCCTATCAGAGTGTGCTTGATAAAACGGGCTCCAGACCGTACTACAATATTCCAGAATACTTCTAATAACGCTGTTATAGACAGAAATAGTGAGCTCCGGTTCTTTAAAGATTTTCATTTCCCTGACGATGAAACCTGATAGTTTTGATGCTCTATTAATTATCATATCGTAATGATTTCTAAAATTTAAACCACTGTCTACCATAATACCTAGGTCCCTAATAGTATCAACTTCTTGAAGCGGACTGTTTCTAATTGAGTAATAAGCTTGACATGGATTTCTTTTCCGGCTAAATTTAATAAAGTAACATTTGTTTTGATTCAATGCCATGCTATTTTGAACACACCAATTATACACGTTATTTATATCTGACTGAAGCTGGGTCATATCGGATTCACTGCATATGGTTCGATATATTTTTAAATCATCAGCAAAGACTTTATATTTGGAAACTATTTTACTACCCAGATCATTTATGAACACTAAAAAAAATAGAGGCCCCAGGTGTGATCCCTGGGGTACTCCTGATGGTATGAAACACTGTTTAGACTTAAATCCTTTAAAATATACCAGTTGTGATCGTTTTCTCAAGTATGATTCGCACCAACGCAATAATGACCCATGAACTCCCATACTTTCTAATTTAGCAAGTAGCAAATCGTGATCTACCAAATCGAAGGCTTTTTTAAAATCTGTGTAAATTGCATGAACTTCTTTACCGCCATCCAACGCAGACGATATATAAGAGACGTACTCAACCAGATTAGACATAGTCGATTTTTTGGGGCGGAACCCATGCTGGTTATCATCCAGCTCATGTTTAAAGTGAGTGAGCATTTTTTTCTGAACAAGGGATTCTATAATTTTGCCACATGCTGAAAGAATGGACACCGGTCTATAATTCTCCACTTTATCGACACTACCTGATTTAAAGATCGGTGTGATGTGCGCAATTTTCCACTGGTCTGGAAAATAACCTTGTGATAGCGAATAGTTGAACATCGTAGTCAGTGGGCTAGCCAGGTTTACTGCACATTTTCTAAGAAAAAGCGGAGGAATCAAGTCCGGCCCTGGTCCTTTATCACAGTCTAGGGACGATATGTAATCATAAACTTCTATTACTTTAAGTATACAACTGCTAAATACGTTATTGTTACATGGACCAGATGAAACAGAGCCTGGGGAATTTGTGTTAATATTTACTGTGTAGATAGACTGAAGATGCTCGGAAAACAATTCACATATTTCCTGACCACCCCTGGCACAACGAGTGTCATTTAAAGTCATTTTATTTGGTATACAGTCGCTACTTACCCGTTTATTTTTAAAATACTTCCAGACGTACTTAGGATTGCGACGTAGATGTATCATTATATTCTTTTTAAAATTTGCATAACAGTCTTTTATTAACACACTACAGCGCATCCTTAGGCATTCAAACGTTAGTTTATCTCGGGGGTTCCCATATCTTTTGTACAGCCTGTGATATTTAGCTTTCTCTTTTATGACCTTTAGTAAAGCCCGACTGTACCAGAGAGGATAGCGTTCATCACGAGGTTTAGTAATCGGTGTATACTGTTTAATAATTGGCATTAGATTATCATAAAATCTCTGCAGCATTTCGTTAATATTAGTAATATTGCTCCATTCATCAGACCAATCAATTTTCGATAGTTTATCATTGACAGCTCCGTAATTACAAAGATAAAAATTTAAGTAAGGGACTTTATTATGTACTAGAGGATTATCATGGTTAGTAGTAAACGAGATTTCCAGCGCTGGATGATGTGGATCAATAGGTAAAAATGGACTTGTTGCTTGAGATACTAACACCGTGTTTTTACTACTACTAAGAACTAGATCTAAAGTACGATTTAAAGCGTTGACTATGGTGTTACATTGATAAAGATCATTAAAAGCTAGCATGTCTAAAAAAATGTTATCTTGATTACTACCACAATTTTTGGGGACTAATGTGCCAGAATCCATATTATATTCCCAATAAATATTACCCATATTAAAATCACCTATTAGTAAGTTGATAGAGTTACTTTTGGTCTTACTATTTATTACATCTGTGAAGTTATTATAAAGAGTATCGATATAGTCTTGTTTGATTGGAGGTGGAATATAAACAGCACAAATATTTATATTCAAGCCATTCTCAGACTTGATCGTAATCCAAAGTTCCTCGCAATGTGACTCCCAATTCAATCTCCGTAAAACCTCATATTTCTCAAGTGTTGCAACTACCACTCCCCCACCATCTCTTCTAGCAGTCGACGACACCGTAGACGACCTATTGCGCCTAAATACTCTGTAACGATTATCTATAATTTCATGGTCTAACACCGTGTCATTCAGCCAACTTTCAGTAGCGATAATTATATCATAATCAAAATTTAAAGCAGCAGTATAAAAATCCTCAGTCTTGGTTCTTAAGCCTCTTACATTCTGATAATAAATATTAAAGTTGAATTTTATAACTTATGACATTATAATCATGCAAAAATATTTATTTATTACAAAGAGTCTAAAAATTCGAAGTTCTTAACGAGTAGGTCTGTGGTTGTTACATCTTTTCTTACAAATACGCGACCATTCCGAACCCACACAAACTTATACTTCTTCTCTTTCGCAGCATTTCTTGTCGCTGCATGAAGCTTTTTATTTGCCAAGGACAAATTTTCTGTTACGAAAATCGATTGCTTTTCTCCACCAATGCCAATATGACTGCTATTTAATTTCTCAGACTCATTTTTTTTATTAAAATTTCTCACTGCAGCTAATAGATTATCACGACTCCGAGGATTGACCAACTTGACTACTATGCTTCGTGGACGATTTGAGTCTGCATTTAATTTGGCAACTCTATGAAATGATTGAATTTCACTGTCATGAAGTTCATTCCCCACAACTCTACCCAGCTGTTTTATAACCGTTAGCTGATTTTCCGTTTTATATTCAGGCACGCACTGTATTTCGATATTGCTTTCGCGTGCTATCTGATCGATTTGTTGGACTTTAGCATCTAATTCCCTTACTTGAGCGCTCAGTACGTCATTATTTTTGAGTATTTCGGCAATTGACTTGTTATTTTTTACGTTCAACTCCGCTTGTGCATCGTGAGCGCCCGATAAAAAAATTACAGTCTTCTTAAACTCTTCCAAGTCTTCACATATTGAGGAAAATCTTGAGCTTAGGTCATTGATATCCTTTTGGACAGTTTTTAGAGTGATTTCAAATTTTGTCATAGCAGCCTGTTGACTGTCAAATTTTTCGTTCATTTCCTTGCGCAATTTACGAATTTCTAGAAGGATTTTATCCTGTACTATGGAAGACATTTCTGGTTGTGACTGCTCCTCTGGCGTACATCGTTGACCAAGTACTGATATGGATTGGTTTAACGACCCCAATTTCGGGGAAACAATTTGAGCCGGTTCATGCGCTGGTAGATCACATTGCGTAGTATGGCCCTTAGCTTGAACTGGTGTATTTGTGTTATCCACTTTAGGACGGCTAGAGACGCAGTTAGGACAAACCCATTTAGTCCTAGGTGTTGATGCTTCGTCATATTTTACGCATTCCAAATGATATTGAAGGCAACATTTGCCAATACAACATTTTATTCTCTTATGTGTCACGAGAATAGTAGCATTACAACCAGCGCAAATCATTTTTACGATAACAGAATGCACAAATAAAAATGCAAAAAGTAATTTACTCGACTCAGAATCGCACTCGGGTGAGCGTAATCGAAACTCCGTTCCTGACGAACTCTGCTACGAAAGCTCTACCGTAGTAAGTCGAAATACAGGAATGTGTTCGTCGCCGCGCTAATAGCTATGGAGGCGGAGTACTAGTATGTCATAAAATTTTATTCAAAACACCCACATTTATAAATTAACTTGCAAAATCACTTTATTGTAATGTTTATTTTAAGTTATTGTTTAAATAAAGACACTGATCCCCCTGCAAACACTATCGCAAATGCCCCGCACACTGAGCTTCAGCTTCCACACAATATTTATAACGTAAGTAAAGTTTTAACCATATTAATATTTAATTGATTACGGAACAGCAAAACTATGTCTTCATCCGTTAGAAGAAAAATTAAGCTATTGTCAGGTAAAGTAGATATTGCCTGTAGTTGGGGGATTGTTAGTAGGGTTGCCTAATATATATTTACATTTTCTGGGGCATAAGTGACTAAACAACTTTTTGCAGTGTAATATCTATTTCCATTTTGTGTTGTTAATCATTTGTTTTTCTGGGGAAAGGATACCTAAATTCTTAGATACGGGACAGAGGACCAATTTCCAAAATAATTCCAGAATTCTCGGAAACAGTAATCTTAGGTATCGTAGAAGCATATTCTAATTACCGAATTATAGGAAATGGCTATACTAAATGTCGGTAACGTGGGTTACTAGACTAGATCTAAACCTCCCGTACCGGGCACGTAGCTGGATGTCACCGGTTTGTGGTACCTATTTATTGTAAATCTCGATACGTTTTTTAACACTATAACTGACAAAGAAAGTATATCAGGATTGTAATGGCAAATCACCAGTATTAATAACGTGCTTATCCGATAAACCATACTTCTAGGCGAGGTGATAAGGACATCTGGGAGCTGATTCTACAAAGCATTGGTACGGACCCATCGACGTTCATACATAAAACACGCACACATCAACCCGTAAACGACACTGCTGAAGATTGCCCTGCCAATGATCACCACAATGCGCGGTCATAGTGGATATTGCTTTAATAACTACGCCTAGCAGACTGTTTTTATTAGAAAACATGAGGATACTGCTGCCCATCCTCTTGATATTCACCTTTTACGAAACCCATCGATCTGAGAGGATACCGACTCTTTACCGGGATCCACACGGCAGATTTTAAAGTTCAAGGTAACCTTATTATCAACAATTTTAATGGACGAGATGACCTTTTCAAAGTTTTTATTTGGTTGACGTAAATTGAATTCTCGGGGAGACAACTTTTTCTGGAATGGCTAACTTTAGTCCCATTGTTTTCTGTAAAATAAGGAACTACTTGTTTTTTTTTGCCCTGAACAGCCTTTTGATTTGAAGTGTAGCAATTTTATTATATAACTCGTACTCGCATTAAATACTTTGGCCAGTTTTCTTGTTTGGGAAGGATAAGATTTTAGAATTTTGTTTCTGTTTTCAGATTTGATTTACTTTCAGAAAATTTTATCCTTAACATACTTTCCCACCATTCAGGGTTTATGTCCAATTCCTTCGCTGTCTCAACAATAAGACTCTGGAAGAGCTTCCCCTTGAAATTAAGAAAGTTCCGAGTAAATTAACGTTCAAACGCAAAGTGTGTGAACACTATTTAAAATCGCTGCAAACCTAATCATACAGAACAGTCTTCGTCATTAGTGTTATTATTCATATCAGATAAGATATTTATACAGGTATTTTATTTTATTGTATGTATTTTTGTTTTGTTTAATATAATGATATCGACTCTGTTTCACATAATTTGTGATTCATTACGAAGCCAATTAACATTATCTATTATGCAATATTTTATCTATTATACTTTGTTTTTATACGTTTTTCGATATGCTTTCTTTAACCCAAAGGTTGACTGGTAGAGAATGCCTCATGGCATTAAGTCCACCTGGTGTACCATCAATGTAAATAGAAGTTTAAATAATTAAATAAATAAATTGATCTCCAATTTTTTAGTTTATATTGTAAGTTTTGTTTTGTTTTATCTTCATCAGTATCATCATCCTTTTTTTATTGATATCCATAAGATGACACTAGAACCCCCCATTGATGCCACGTCTTTAGGAACATCTCGAGGGGGATAACTGTAAAGCGGTCACTGACTGAGAGTCGACTGTAAAAAGGCCGCCCAGGCTCTTCTTGGGGAGGATTGTAAAGCCCCCAAGCCTCGCTGTGCGCTGTGCTGCGCACACGGTGGCACATAACCACGAGCGTTCCACCGTCTACGGGTTGCTCGGTATGAGCAAGCAGACTCCCTAATCTGCGCGCTCGCGACCCCAGAGGCCACCATGTAGCAATGGCAGGGGGCTCAGGCGTGTTGGACCTGGGATCGGTCCTCTCCCGATTCCGCTCTGCATTCTCCTTCTTCCAATTTTCATGCTCTGCCAACATAGCCGACACTATTACCGGCAGAGAGATCTGGCCCGATCCGATCAACCAGGATCTGACACTCGGCAGCCCACACTGGGCAATCCTCGAGCGTGTGCTGTGCGTTATCCTGGTCACTTCGACAATGGTGGCACTGTGCCGTAACCTCGCGTCGTATTCTGTACAGGTACGCACCTAAACAACTGAGACCGCGAATACCAGCGTCAGGCGGTAGTCGACACGCTCGCTCTGAAGAGCGGCAGGATGGCCTCAACGACGTGTTTGATCGCGGACTGAAAGCGAAGACGATGTCGCCACATCTCGAGTGCGCACCGTCGAGCCAGCCAGTTTGTCGAACGCCCCTTGATCCACGCTTTAGCCGCTCAGGCGGAGGGAGCGTGTCTGATCGTAGACCGCTCCGTCAGGATGTCAAAAGGCAGAAAGCGTGCCAAGAGAGTCACCGCCTCGTAGGACACTGTCCTGTACCCCTTTGCGATCCGTATAACTACTCTGCAATGCTGACCGTGAAGTTTGTTTAAGACCTACTAAGCTTTTAGTTGGTTACCAACACAAAATCATTCTAGTTAAATCTAAAATAAAATAGTTGACATCCCTATTTATATAGTACTTAAGTACAATATGTGTATAAAAGTTCCTTCTTACTTTACACCAACTAGTTTTCAAACATACTCTGTACCTAATCTTTCAATAGCTTGAAATGTGAGTAAAATTTGAAGTGAGGACTTCCAAAAAAAGGGTCAAGATTAAGCGAAGTGAAAGATTTTACCCTCTATATACTATATAATATCCGTAGCTATATTAAACTCGTTCCGGGCAGAAATCTGAAGAAGGCATTTCTTCGACGATCTTGAAAGATTTCCTCGGTATACTTAAGGAAATCCGTTATTGTACCAAAAAGCGTTACGATCTGCAAAATAGGGATTTTGACATAATGACAATCTATACAAATAAATAAAATTGAAGTGTCTGTTTGTAATGTCAAAATAACAGCTTTTTACTAAATGCATATGAAAGTATATACGGTACACATAACAAAAAAACATTTTTTTAATTTTTTGTCTGTCTGTTTGTTCCGGGTAATCTCCTAAACGGCTGGACCGATTTCTACGGGGCTTTCACTGGCAGATAGCTGATGTTATAAGGAATAACTTAGGCTACTTTTATTTTAGAAAAATAATTAGGGTTCCGCGCAAAAAAATAAAACCCCTGAAATCCAATATGTGTATTCTATGTCAAGTGTCTATGTCGAAGTACTCTAAATTTCTTTTTAAATTACACGCGGGTGAAACCGCAGGTCCCAGCTAGTGCATAATATTAGCATTATTCGCAGTCTAAATACTTTTATTCAGTACCTTTGCCGGTGACGTTTCATTAGAACAAGTTATAGACGTCAATACTTAGCACTGAACTCAATAAAATGCACACAGCACTAATTGCAGAACTACTGAACCGTTGTGTTTGATCGCAAGATAGGTATATAATGTACAATTGCACGCCTCATAAGCAAAGCGTTGAGGTGGGTATTACTATCAGTTTACGCACACCGAGTGATTCTCCAACTTAAAATGTCACTTTTTTATTCTTTATTGCTTTTATAAGTGAATATAAATAGACAAATGTTGAGAAAATCACTATTTTTAACATTCATGATATTTTTAAATCTCTTTTTATTATTTAAACTAATTAAAAAATTGTTTAAAAAGTTCTGTCTTGGACGTCCGTGTGTCTGTATGTGCGGATCCCGTATCTTGTGGTCACGATAACGAGCGAAATACTTCACTTATCGAGTTGGTTTTTTTATAGGCTTCAGTATTTTGAGGAATAGAAGCCTATTACTTTTCACGGTATAATTCGATGTAGTTTAATTATTATTTACAAATAATCTCAATTTTATTGTAATGAATGAGAATAAGAGGCGTGCACTTTTGGATTTTTCAACTATTTTATATTTTTATCAGCTTGCATTTGCGGCGATGAAAAAAGCTTTGATCGGGTCGTGACAGTAATAATATAAATTTTTAGAAATAATATTATATTTATATGTTATATTCAAATAATTTTACTTCGTTTTGTATTCATTATAGTAAGTACACATTCACTGGCATAATTACACCATAAATTATATTACTCTGATTTCTAATAGGTCAAACATGTCATTGACATCCGTGGTATACATAAGGTTCGAGATGGAAACCAGCGTCTGGCACATGTGCCTGGCTTGAAGCTGATCTGGACACTCATTTGGTCGAACCGTGCAACACATATAATTCCTGTCTACCTAATCTGGTGAATTATTGTTCTTACTTTTATTTTGAAAACTGTGATTTATTGCATTATTTTATGTTGTGTATTTGTGTAGTGATCAAAAAAAATCCCTTCTTCTACTTGTACTTGATGGCGATTTTATATCAATAAGATAAACCGTGTTGCCATTAACCCCTAACAAACAAACAAAACATTTAGGTACATAAATAAATAGGTAAAGCTCAGTACAATTTTTTTTGTTAAAAAAGTTGCCCCACACTAGAATTTCTCCTGCGTCGTGGGTGCGTTTACAACACGAAATACACACATAAGCGGAACAACTACCTGCAGATCATACAAATATTTGTTTTGTGCGGGAATCGAACCCGCGACCCGGACCGCAGCAGCCGACTGTATCAGCCACTGCACCAACCGTGCCGTCAACTATAAGTACATTGTACATATATACGCAAATCAATTATCATTAATTATATAAAAACTGATACATATACGGTATTATTACGTCTATAATAAGTAATAAATAGGATAATATCATAAGATTAGGCCGTTAAAACATTTCTCTTACTACGCATTATTAAGTTGACATTCACGAAATCTGGAAAAGTTACGTGCTAGAGCAGCTGTCAAAAGTAAAATAGAATAATGGCAATCGTATAGCGAAGCTAACTGCCGAATCCCAAAAAGCCACTTAACATTTAAATTCCGCTTAGCTATTAAAGATGTCCGTTTTCGGTAGGAAGTTGACCGTCCCAAATCGTTAAGCGGGTTTTAAATATTAAGTGACGTTTCAGTATTCGGCCATAAGTCTAGTTAATGGAGTTTACAATTACTGTAAGGAACTGTAATAGGCAAAGTCGTAAGTTATAGACTTCAGTATAATTTGATTATACCGTATTAAACATTTTTTGAAAACAAAAGCGTTACTCAATACGGCCATTACATGTGTTTTAGTTCAATTAGCGCGCACATCTGTACCTCACGACACGCAATAGGTTTAATCTGGACTAATTAAAGTATGTCTCGTAACGATACACGAATAAAGTTTATGTGCTGTTCTGTTTCCGTAATACAAGTACAGACTTTATTTAATTAAATGTAGGTTACATAATATGTGGTGGCTCGGAGATTTACGGGCACGCTTCTTGAGCACTAGGTTTACGAATTAAACTTCCACAGCGCACCAGCGCATGGCGACGCTTTGAGGGATCCTTTACAAAAATCACTGAAAAAGATGTCGGTTTTTGTGTCGTCTTTCATTATTACACTATTTACGGTCGGCTCGCAAACAAATCAGAACGATAACGTGCGATAAGGAACTGTTCGAATTATTCGTCGAGATAATGAAAACCATAGTCATTGTCTTTAGCCGTTTAGTAGAGTAATTTCAGTAGGACAGGCAGGTAAAAAATTACGAATCCTACGAAAATCCTTATAGATATAGTTCCTAATTGGAATCAGATTCATTGAATTAAGAATGATCAGAAATAGATTCTGAATTCAAAATCACGACTTTATTCTAGGTTCACGAATTTCAAATGCGAGTACATACTTTATAACATTTACGTTCGTGAATACCCATTTGCCTTTCTAACGAAACCTATTTGAAAAATTGGAATATGATTAGATTTGTCTACCTCTACTCGTAGCTTGTGACTGAATATTATGATTGATTTGAACTGGGGGCTACCTAGAATTCTAAATGTAGAATACAGGCTCAAGTACATATCATCAATCAAAACAGACATTTATCTTGAGTAGAAACACTTTATACCGAGTGCCAAATATTTACCACGAAGTTTGAGAATTGGATAATGTTTTTAAACTATCGCGAATTTCACTCATATTAGACTATGATTTCGGGACTGAAATTCGCGATAATTTAAAAACATTATCCAATTCTCATTCTCATTATGAAATCATAGTCGCACAGAGCAGACGGAGAAATATTATCCATAATAATGTTTTTCCGTCTGCTCTGTAAATGAATTTAAATAAAATTGTGTCTATGTGTTAGCGCTTCTTTTATTTTCTAATGGATAAACGACGACCAAGGACCAGGGTTCGCTGTACGTATGAAACAAGTCACTGTAATACTTAGAGAATAAGATCGAATAAGAAACAAATGGAGACACTCAGAATATTTGCAGGAGTAACACAATAAAGCATTGGGCTGGCCATGGAAGGACTGATCGCCCAAGGTACATTCACTTGATCAATAGAAAACATAAAATAAGAAAAAACTTGTAACATATGCAAATACCCGTATAAGAAAATTAAGATCTTTGATTTAAAAATAAATGACAACTTTTAAGTGAATACGATTCATACGATGACTAATAATAAATTACCCTTTTAGATTTTTGTCTGTCTGGAAGTTTGTCTTGAATAAGCTCCGAGAAGGCTTAAATCATTCCAAATAAAATATTAGAGAATTAAAAAATAAGTTTACTCCATCTCCTCCCAACAAAAAAAGCCGACTAAGGGATCCTAAACCAGAGGGATGGGCAGCAGCGTCCCTTCTTTGGAACATTAGCCATACTGCGCTCACCAACCCGCCTGCCAAGCATGGTGAGTACTGGCAAATTCCCCCCAAAATGATGACACAATAATTGAAATCTATGGGAGAGGCCTTTGTTCAGTAGTGGATGTCTTGTGGTTGATATGATGATGATGATGATGAACCATGAGCGATAGTAGGTAATATTAGTTATTTTGTAACTTAATAATCTATGTTATTAGCGTACTTCCAGTTTATTTAAACCTCTATAGATTTTCATTAATTCATTCATTTCGGCTGAATGGAGTCTACTGCTGGACACAGCCCTCCCCCAAAGATCACCACAACGACCGATATGGGTGTGTTGTGTGCTCATTGGGGGGTCTTGCCATAGTCGCCACGCTTAGCAGACGGGTTGGCGATCGCAGTTGAGTTGTTAATGTACGCGAAGGACGCTGCTGCCCATCGTCCGGTAAATCCGTTAGTCGACTTTTACGACACCCACGGGATGAAATGGGGTGGTGGCATTCTGAGCCGGCACCACACGGCAGTATAAATTTTAATAGAATAAAAAAAAAACATTGACTAATAGATATAATATAATATTCATTTGTAATTTGCCATCACATCTGTCAGCCAGTACCCTAAAATCATATCAGAATCTTCGATCGGCCTACCAAAAATTGTAAGTGACAACGCATTGTGGTAGTTTTGGGATGTACTGTAACGATGGTCGCCTTTTAATAACCAATATTAAAAAATATACGATTCGAAATGAATACTTATTTGGAAAACCTCTGATATGACGATTCGGTCATGCGTAGAAATTTCAGGAGCATGACGTAATCTAGTGCATTGAAAATGAAAGACTTATTAGAAGTTATAATATAAAATATCAGATACATAACCGCTTTTAATTAACATACGAGTAAATCCCAATACCAAGCTCAACCAATCTATGTTTTTCACAGTAGTGTAATAAAATTATGAGAAGATTAAATAAAATAATATAGAAATAAAATGAGCAGAAATGCTATGTTATGCGTCGGCCACTATTTAATAATTATATAAATTAATGAGACAGTGTATTAAATTCTTAAATTTAAATATTTATCCACTAAAGCGAGATCAGCTTTACTGAATAAATATTTAAAATAAATTATTAAATATTTTTATTTACTTATCAAGGCTGTTCCAAATAAAATAAAAACTCAGTGAGTGTTTGGGTCGGTTTATATTTAGTAAGACCCCCCAATGAGCACACAACACACCCATATCGGTCGTTGTGGTGATCTTTGGGGGAGGCCTATGTCCAGCAGTGGACTTCATTCGGCCGAAATGAATGAATGAAAATATTTAGTAGAAAATCATGCCAGAGCCAAATTAAATCGGGTCTATTATTGTTTTAACAAAAGTTGATTAATTTGCTTGTCTTAGATTACTATGATAGAATCTTATTAATTAGAAGCATTCAAGTAAATTCTATTACGTCGCAGTGTCAGTACTTAATGTCAGCCTGTAGCTGACAACGATGTGATATTGATTCAAGGTCAGAGTCGGATCAATTTAAGATGAAGTTCAGTGGTGAAGTATTTAATAGTTTATATACATATTTATTGGCCCCTTCAATTATTTCGGAAAACGTTCGGGTCGTTTTGTCATCGTTTTCTAGGTTAACAACAACGCAGCAAGCCTTGTAGGTGAAAATCTATAATTACGTAATTTTTTCGCATTCTTTTAATATTTTTATCATTTTTAAACGTTTACTATTGATATTTTTACGAAGAGATTGCAAATGTATTTTATTCTACGTAAAAGTTTAAACGAAGAGACGGTAATAGTTCAGCAATATTTTTTGATTTCAGCAATTTATCAGTGGATTCAAATTTGATGAAAATACTATTTCAATATAAAATAGAATACATTACTTTAAAACTGAAACAGAAATATTTGAAAGGCTTACGTTTTAAATCGTTTAATTTGAATTTATTGATGTGTTTAAAAGTTATGTGGTTTTAAAAAGGATTGCCTCTGGATTCACGTTTTAAATTCTATAAAACTGGTTACTCCGTTTCAATTACTGTTATGTACATTTGAAATAATGATATTTATTTTTGGAAATTAACTATAGATAAAACGTTTGAAAGTTGTAAAAATTACAATTACCCTTTGATGGTTAAAACTGTTTTAAAACATCAATATTTAATTTTCTAATTTAGTTTAAGTGAAATACATACACGCATACGATAGAATAAATTGTGCTTCAGAATGTTTTTAGACGTTTTTGAGTATAGCATAGCGTAAGCCATGTTTACACTTCGTTGAAGGGATACCAGATATGTGTTCTTTCTCGAATGTAATGCAGCTCGCCGGTTTTAATATGCTCTAAAAATCGATTATAAGCATTCCTATTTTATCATCATCATCATCATTATCAGCTAAAGGACGTGCACTGCTAAATGACTTTTAACAATGACTAGTTACATGCCGACCGCATCTAACGAATCCAGGTCGTCTGTCAATCTCGTATGAGGTAATTTCTATTTAATTTAGTATAATCTCTTCAAAAATGTATTGCTTAGTGCAAATTAAAAATAAACCAGCAAGAATAAAATGGTATGTTCTCCCATATTGGTATATTTTAGTCACGTATCAATTTCTCTTTCCATCTACCAACATTTGTTGTTTAAGAACACGATACCTACAGCTTTATATGCAAAAGATTAGCAGTGTTTTGCCGCACGGCATTATCTTTTCTACTGTCGTATCAGATAAAAAATCATCTTGTGAGTTCACACGCGGTAGGAGTGAAACTCTGGGGGTGACCGCTTTACAGTCACCCTCTCCGAGATTTGCCTATAGGCGCGGCACCAGTGGGCGGCTCTAGTGTGATCATACGAGGACCTGGAGCCTCCCTTAGGTGCTGAAGATGACCGCTCCAGTGGTTTTAGCCGGTAGAAGTCTACAACCGGGGCGAAGGAAGTTCTTAAAAAAAAGAGTGAAACTCTGTATTTTGGTTCATGTGTAAGAGAATGAGACGAATACACTACGGAATTGTTAAAGAGAGATATTGAAGATGCGTTTCACTTCAACGAGGCGTTATATTTCTTGTAGGTACAATATCAGTATACAAAATCAACCAGTTATAATATACCAGGGAAATAATTTATTCTATTGCCTATGTGGTACGTTCTATGAGTCAGGTTTTTCGAGAAGAACCGTAGATTAAACTAATTCTAGCAAATTTGAATACCCTATGGTATAGTGTAGTATAGTAGAGACATATTATTTTATGCTCACGTGTCGACATGTGACGGCCCGTTTGCGGCAGTAGCTAATCGCTTATGGATTTAGCTTCCGCACGAACTGAACTTTTGTATGGTTTACTTAAAGCCAGTTCCTGAAAGGCGTGTCAAATGCCGAATCAGCTAACAATCTGTCACAATTACCCGCCCCTTAACAGTCCGTCATAATCTGCGGGCTTCTGGAACGCAATTTATTTAAAAATTAGCTAATTGACTGTTAACGCGTATTGTTCGGGAACGTTTGGGATATTGTTTTGTCTAGCACACATCGTTAATGCCGTTAAACCTAGAATGCCTTATTTTGGCAAGTTAAGTTACCAAAAGAGAGGCAACCGGTTGGTTCGAATCGGAATACTTCTGCGTAGAAATACGAAAACAGTATCAATAAAAGTTTATTATGTCTGTTTTGCTTCGCCGTCCAAATTTATTTATATCGTACAAACCCCTTCTTTTGATGGTCTATCATAGACACAAGGCTATATAAGATATTCAACGATTATAAGCTGATTTCTCACTGCACAGAATGTCAGTACAAAGTAAGACCAGCTTATACTGGCATGTGGTGCTGGCTAAGAATACCACAACCATATCTCATCCCGTGGGTGTCGTAACTAAGGTATTAGGATGGGCAGCAGCGTCCTTGGAGTACATTTATAACTCAACTGCGATCGCCAACCCGTCTGCCAAGCGTGGCGATTATGGCAAAACCCTCAATGGGCCCACAACACAAAACCATACCGGCCGTTTTGGCAATTCACAGTGGGAGGCTTCCGTCCAGCAGTGGACATTTTCGGCTGAAATGATGATGATGATGATCTAGCCGTGTGTACGTGTAATTGGCAGATTTGTGGTGACTAAAGTGACTGATTAAGAGTTGAACTTGAGATTCGAAAAAATTGTATTTACAGAAAACGGGAGTTACGAAAAACAGTGGAAATATATAATATATATATATATATAGCTGTTAACAGCTTGTCACATTTGTGTTTTAGAAATCCAAAACACTTTTGAAATTTTCATTTCAGAAACTGGCTAATAATCTCCACACGGAATAATATACAGGGCCTACTAGTTGTTCCGGTACCTTTTTTTTTTTTTTTTTTTTTTTATTGATCCGGTGGAAATACCTCATGTACTTCCTTCGCCCCGGGAAAAGGCGAAGGGGCATGCCGGACTCCTACCGGCTAAAACCACCGGAGTGATCATCGTCGGCACCGAAGGGAGGCTCCAGGAACTCGAAAGATCTCCATCTAGAGCCACCCATTGGTGCCACGCCTTTAGGCACGTCTCGGAGGGGATGACTGTAAAGTGGTCATCCCCTCTAGTGGAGGGAAGGCGACTGTAAAGAGGCCACCCCCCCAGGCATCTCTCGAGGGGATTGTAAAAGATTCCCCCGAGGCCTCACTATGCGCTGAGCTGCGCACACAGCGGTACGTGACCACATGCGCACCGCTGTCTTCCCGGGGGTCGCTCGGTATGAGCACGCATATTTCCCAATAAGCGCGCTCGCGACCCCCAAGGCCCCCCGCCATATAAAGTCGACAGGGGGCTCAGGCGTGTTGGACACGGGCGCCGCGGCGGTTGTTACCCCGGCCCCGTGTCCTCCTCCTCCGAGCGGGATCGGCCCTCTCCCGATCCCGCTCTGCGACCTCCTTCTGGAGCATTACGCTCTCACAGAAGGAGACCACAGCACTCCAATTTTCATGCTCTGCCAGCATAGCCGACACTACTGCTGGCAAAGAGAGATCTTGCCCGATCCGATCGACCAGGATCCGCCGCTCGGCAGTCCACGCAGGGCACTCTCCGAGCGTGTGCTGTGCGGTATCCTGTTCGTCTCCAAAGTGGTGGCACTGTGCCGTGACCTCGCGTCCTATCCTGTGCAAGTACGCACCGAAACAACCGTGTCCGGTGAATACCTGCGTCAGGCGGAATGTGACGCGCTCGCTCCTTTGGAGCCAGGCTCCGAAGAGCGGCAAGACAGCCTCGACGACGCGCTTTTGCGCGTACTGTGGCAGCATAAGCCGCTCGCGCCATAGCTCGAGGGCACGCCGCCGAGCCTGCTGCCTCAAACGTTCGAGCGCCCCTGAAGGCACGCCTTCCCCGCTCTGGCGGAGGGAGCGTGTTTGGTGATACACCCACGCATCCATCTCCGCCAAGATATCAAAAGGCGGAAAGCGCGCCATCAGAGTTGCCGCCTCAAAGGACACCGTTCGGTATCCTCGTGCGATCCGTATAGCCGCTCTACGCTGCAGACCGTGGATCTTGGTTCTGCAGCGCTGGACGCCTGAAAGTCGAGATGACCAAACAGGCGCCCCGTAGAGGGCCACGGACCGCACGACTCCCCCGTAGAGGCGGCGAACTTCTTCCCTCGGTCCCCCGAGATTGGGTAGCAGCCCGTGCAAGGCACCCACTATCCTTTCGACCCGGGGGAGAAGACGCTCGAAGTGCTCTTCGAAGCCCCAACGACTGTCCAAGGTGAGCCCCAGGTACTTCATGTACCGGCCCACCCTGATTTGCGCGTCACCAACGCGTATCCACGAACTGGGAGGCTCCCTGCTCCGCGGCAGTTTGTGGAACCATAGCGCCTCGGTTTTGTGAGGCGCTATTCGCAAACCCAGAGCGTGGATTTTGGCCACGACAATTGCCACCGCTTGCTCGGCAAGCCGGATGGTTCCCTCGAAGGACTCCCCGCTGGTCAACACAAGAGTGTCATCAGCGTAGCAGACTAAGCTGACGCCAGCGGGGAGAACGACACGCAGGACCGCATCGTAAGCGAGGTTCCATAAGAGGGGACCGAGAACTGACCCCTGTGGAACCCCGCACGTGATCTCCCTCCGCTTTACGCTACCGTCCCTGCCCACGTAGCGAACATGCCTGCCGCGCAGATATGCCCCGATGATACCCTGCAGATAGGGGGGGCACCGATGGTGGACTAGTGCCCCCCTAATTGCACCCCACGGGATAGAATTAAAGGCGTTGACTATGTCAAGACTGACAGCCAACGCCACCCCACCCCGTCGGGACACTGCCTGTTCCGACAGCGAGCGGACGCGATGAATCGCGTCGATAGTGGAGCGCCGCTGCCGGAAGCCATACTGGCTGTCGGCCAGGTCGGGGCCAACTCGCGACAAGTGCTCAACGAGTCTTCGGGCAATTATTCTTTCGAATAGCTTTGAAGCCTCGTCGAGCAGGCAAATGGGACGGTACGCAGAGGGAGAATCCGCGGCCCTTCCTTCCTTCTTCAAGAGAACCAATCCGGCTTCCTTCCAGCCGGACGGGAACACGCTGCGACGGAGGCAGCTGGTGAACAGCTGTCTCAAGCGGTCCCCAAGAGACTGCAATGCATACACCCACGCACGACCCGGAATGCCATCCGGGCCGGGTGCGGTGTTGCGAGCCTTCAGGCGGCCAACGGCTCGGTCTAACTCTCCTTCTGAAACCGCCAATTCCTCATCCCATTCTAAGGCAATCGGCGGTACAGAAGGACCGGGATAGTCCCGGACCGCTGGAAAGAGCGTAGAGAGCACTCCCTCCAGCAAATCCGGGGCCATTGTTTCGGTCACCGGGGGGACCCACGGGCGCAACTTGCCCACCACCATACGGTAGGGTCTCCCCCACGGATCCCTGTCCAGTCCTTCCAAGAGCTCTCTCCAGGACCGAGCCTTCGCCTCGCGAATGGCGCTTTGGAGCGTCATAGTGGCCGCCCGGTAGGTCCGATACGCCTCGGCAGTCTCTCCGGCTGTAGCACTTCGCCGGCGCCGGCTTCTTGTGTACTGGCGGCGGGATACCAGGCAGACCGTGCGTAGTCGCGCGATCTCCTCCGACCACCAGTACACCGCCGTACGCCGGGAGCGCCTGGCTCGGGGCATAGATGCGTCGCAAATCGACGTCATCGCCTCTCGAAACCAGGACGCTTCCTCTTCTGGATCGGGCAAGATCTCTTGGTTGACCTCTGACCACGCCATGACGTTGGCAGCTGCGACGAGCATCTCTCGGTCGAGCTGTGTGAGGGCCCAACGCCGTGACGGTGGGCTAGGACCTGGACGGCGCGGGCCGGGAGGGTGGAGGGCCACATCGAATACTATGTGGCGGTGGTCTGACAACGTGACCACCTCCTCCGCCACCCTCCAGCCCGATACCATGCGGGCCACAGAAGGAGTCGCCCATGTCAGATCCACGACTGACTCCCCCTGCCACCGAACGCAGGTGCTGACGGACCCCCGATTCAACAATCGGAGGTCAAGTGACGCCGCCCAGTCTTGCAAAGTCCTCCCCCTCGGCCCATCCCGGTGGTTGCCCCAAGCTCTGGAATGAGCGTTGAAGTCCCCCAGGACGAGCACTGGACGGGGTGAGCATTTACAGCGAATGCTGCGCGCCACCCCGTCCAAGTATCTCTCGTAATCGGCGAGAGACACATTGGGGGAGACGTAGCAGCCCACTACTGCCAGAGGTCCCCACTCTACCGCAACAAATCCCTGCCCCCTATCTAACAGGGAGCAGGGCGGCCCTCCGTTCACCGCAGCCCAATGAATGGCGACGGAGTCCTCGGTGTCCCTGAACCAGCGAGGATGTTAGTTGTTCCTGTACCTATCATGCAGAAAGAAAGCAACATTGAGGCATCGCATTCTTTAAAAAAAACGGTTTAAACGGTTTGTAATTGGCATATTACGTAAGGCTGTTTAATATTCCGTATGAAAAGAGCCTTTGTTTTTGCATCATTAAAAAAGCATAACGGTGTGAGTGGCTGAAACTCATCATTTAATATCATCAGCGCTCGGTTTTAATTACACATTTTGTAAGTTTGAAAATCGATACCTTTGAAAACTGTAAACACATTTGTATGTTTTGGAAAAAGAGAATTAGTTTTTGATTATTATCTATTGGGTTTACAGACGCATAACGGTGTGAGTGGCTGAAACTCATCATTTATTATCATCAGCGCTCGGTTTTAATTACACCTTTTGTAAGTTTGAAAATCGATACCCTTTGTTGCCTTTGAAAACTGTAAACACATTTGTATTTTTTGGAAAAAGAGAATTAGTTTTTGATTATTATCTATTGGGTTTATAGACTAGTGAGAATTAAGCAGAAGATCATGTACTCACATTTACTTATAATCTTAAAGTCGGTCGTTCGACATTTCAGCCGAATAAAGTACACTGCTGGACACAGTCCTCCGCAAAGATCACCAGAATGACCGGTGCGAGTGTACTGTGTAAAGTGTTTCCATAATCACCACGCTTGGTAGGCATAATAAAGGCTAGTGACCCATTACAAATAAAATTAAAACTCTAACATTTAAAAAAAGCTAAACGGCCTCTACGTGTTCGGACACATGTTTCCGAATTAGCCTTATAAAAGGCCGGAATCCTCCTTACAGAGAATTATGACCCGTGAAGAGAGGCATAATATACAATACCAGCATGTAACTGTCCCACTGCACACACTATACAGGGGTTAAGCAATCGGCTTTCAGCGCTACGTGTCGCGGGTTCGACCCCCGCATGGAATAAATAAGATATAATAATATAATAAATTCTTTACTCTCAGGCTACATCTTAATAATACAGATTGTGTTAGTGTTTGTTTGTTATCTATATTACCCACAGACATCAGTACAGGAGAAGTGGTACTTCATGCGCGTTGAAATGTCGGGTGAACGTATTCGATAACATATGCAACTTTTGTTCTGTGACTATACTCTATGGCACTATATGTTTTATTGAGATTTTTGGACTAAGTTTGGCGGTCTGTGATTTTGCTTATTGATTAAGGAGTTGCTATACAACTTGGATTTTTGAGCTACAGGTTCAATTCTCGCACAAAACCAATATTTGTGTGGCTTACAAGTAGATGTTCAGGAATTGGATGTTAGTGCACGTAAAATGTATGTATTTAAACTGTTCCCACGATACAGAAAGAACCTCAGTGAGTAGCATCGTTTTTTAATAAGTGGAATACTCATTGTACTATCATAAAAAAGTTACATCGTATTTTGTCTAGCATGTTTAGTGTTGTCATTTGCTATAATTAAAATAACTAAATCTTTATACATGTTAATGCTTTGTGTTCAGAATGGATAAGGCTAGTTATGTTTGGTAGATATTCGAATATACATGTATTATCAAAACCTTCAGCATCTAGATACTAGATAATCGTGTAAACATTGGCACGGAATTCCTAGGACCCTTCCATTTCCTATGCCAGTTGTATCGGAAATGAAACTATCGATATTTGTGCGGAACAGTTTGTTGTATCAGTCCCAACTTTATTACGAACCAGGATTGGGTCTTGTGATAGCGCCTAAAGGATTATGTATTCATTCGTATTGTGTTTGTCCTAGTTCTATATCGATATATTTAGTTCGGTAGTATTTATTTTTCGAGTTTGTATATGATGGAGTATTTTCTGAACTGACGTGTTGAAGTCCACCATCGAAAAATGAACTAACGTCCATTCAGTCAAACTCTCGAACCTAAACATAACATAACTTAATCAGTCCACTACAGGCCTAAAGCTGGGCATTTTCTCACGACACGCCTTAGTCCAACACCTAGTGCGAGTTGGCGGACTACAAACACCATTGATAACAACATTTTTGGAGCCCTCTCTGGTATACTGGTTTCCTCTCGATGTTTTCGTTCACCGTTACCGCAAATAACAATAAAATTCTGAACTGCACTTGAATCTAAAAAGTCAGAGGTGTAGACCGGGATCAAACTCAGGCCCTCTCGTATGGATGGCAAGCATTCAACCACTAGGCTATCCCTGCTTACTAACCACACATATAATATTATTTTTAACCGATTTCAAAAAGGAGGAGGTTCTCAATACGATGCGTATTTTTTTATTTATGGCCACCGATTAGTCCGATATTTGTAGACTGATTTGAGCAATTCTTTTTCGTTTTTTAACTGGTGCAGAATGCTTTCGAATTGGTCCCATATAAATTTCATTACATTTGATTAAGAAGTTTTTTAACCAGCTTCAATAAACAGGTTAATTTGATTGTGCTTATCTAGATGACGTCTTAATAGTTTCTATTCCTCTCAGTTCAGAGAAGCGATTTGAGTCATTGTTATTTTTAGTGTTAAGTACTGATACCAAATTGGAAAAGGCTCTTATATCTGATAAAAACAACAACAATTTTATTTATGAAGTCGGGCGGGGCGCCCCAACCGTGGTGCATACAGACCAACGAGAAGTTATATTTTATCATAAATAAAGTTGTCTTTTCCTTTTCAGTAGTGTTAATATTTTTGTATCGTGTAGGGTTTTTGAAGTCGGTTTTTATTGTTGTTAAAATGATTTATGATGATGATCTACTGTGGAGCATAATCTAACAATCTCATCAACCAGTAACTATTCCACTGCAGAATAAAACCCTTTTCATACAGAGAAGGAACGAGCGTTGATCACCACGCTTGCTCACTGTGTGTCGGCGATTTAAAACTACTGTGGGTCTAGGTTTCCTCACAATGTTTTCCATCACCTAAAATCAGAGTTATCTTAGATTACCTACAAAAGTACATTTATGATATAGAAAAAGTCACATTAGTACGCACGCCTACATATCAAGCTACATATTTCCAGTATAAGCTGATCCGCATTTAGGCTTTCCCTACAGTGAGAAGTATAACTATACAGCCAATGTAGCAATGTGTATGATTATGATACCAGGTTTTAAATCTAATGCTTAAAAAGCGAGTGCGTAAAACTGTAGGCCACCACGATATATGGTACATACATATGTACGGAACATGGACCTCCAATAAATATTTGCTACAATAAACAGTCATATTAATTATCATCATCATACTATAAGCCGCAGTATGTCCACTGGTGAACAACTACCCATCCCGTAATTTTCCACAACAACCAGCTGGTTGTTTTGGGGGTCGTTGTATGCTGGTAGCATGTAACTACATGCCGCTTGCATACAGCTCTGTTCAACAATCTCTGTTCACCTCATTCGAGGCCGTCCCACTTTGCGTTTTCCGGAGCTGAGTATCCCACTCGAGAACCTTCCTGCATTAACGGCTATGAGTTCAATAAACGATCATATTGTCATCATGATTGCACTTGGCAATCGTTTTTGTCACACAGAGTTAGGAAGTTAGTTTGCACAATTTTTTCCAGTCATGAGTGGTTACTTGGTACTATGATTCCCGGTTTCTTAAAAGTTGAAGTGGTATACATTTTTCAGGTAAAGTGTTTTGTCGCGTACATTATTTCCTTGATTGTTGACCTTTTAATAAGTGCCGTGTCTTTAAAAGACTATTTCATCATCATCATCATCATTTCGGCCGAATGAAGTCCACTGCTGGACACAGGCCTCCCCGAAAGATCACCACAACGACCGATATGGGTGTGTTGTGGGTTCATTGGGGGGTTTTGCCATCATCGCCACGTTTGGCAGACGGGTTGGCGATCGCAGTTGAGTTGCTAATGTACTCGAAGGACGCTGCTGCCCATCCTCCGGCTAATCCCTTAGTCGACTTTTACGACACCCACGGGAGGAGATGGGGTGGTGGTATTCTGAGCCGACACCGCACGGCAAAGACTATTTGAAGTAACAAATATTTAATTCAATGAATAGAACATCTAGAATTACATAAAAGATTTCTACAACTCGTAATATTTTAATTCTGTTCAATTCATTGTTCTAATCATTCATTTACAAAACTGGAATCAAAGTCACACAATAACGGTTTCTCATTGCTATAAACAGCGTTAAATTAACAGGAAATTTACGAGCCAAACATATTGCAAGCGATTCTTCAGCGTATCTCTTTAAGCTTCCCATTTCCGTGTAATTACGGCAGTTGCTTGAAACGGCATAACCATTTAAATTATGACAAGTCAAATGGTTTTACATCAGTATGCATGAACGGAGATTAATTCTGATGTAATGTTTTAGTGAACATACATTTTGGTTTTGGTTATACAATCAGAAGATAAGAATCAAGATAAGATAAGTGACATCAAATTAATGAATGCATAAGAAGGACTAGTGAAAAGCTATCGCACATTTTTCTGTCAAGACCAAATGAATGTTAGGCGACAAAAAAAAAATTGGAAGTATTATTATCTGTTAATGTTCAGAGAGAGATATAACCATTCCAATTAAAGAAGTAGTGAAATATTTTTTTTGTTTATTGTTACAATTATAGTTCCTATGTACCTGCATCAGATTGTTACAGTATGTTAAGAGACCAGCCGTGATCTCGTCATAGCAGTCGAAGTCGGAGGCCCCTCGTTCCCGGCCGTAGTTCTGTCCATCTGTTCTGTCTGAGAAAGAGTGTATGGAAGGCGTCGCTTACTTTTACCAAGATGTAAATACGCAACAAAATTAGTGGAAACAAGTGATCTACTCTCTCACTTTCTACCGAAGACGCAACGGGCGCCAGAGAGCGCTTGCCGATCTTCGGCCTCAGTGAGTTGCAGCTTGCGGGTGGCGGACATGGGCCAGTCTATCACCTGACAAGAGGCAAGCCCGAGATACCACGATAGTACCACGCGCACAGGCTGGCTAGGCCACACTAAGACTGGCCTAAATAAGTGGCGGTCCAGGGCCTGCTGGGATATTGATGAATGCGCAATGGAATCCAGCGCTCTCAGCGGAAGACAAGCCGAAGGAATATCATGGTACTTTTTAGCCAGTAAGAGTCCGGTACTCCCCTTCTCCTGAGCTGGGCGGAGGAAGCCTAGAGTTACGGCCCCACTATTAAAATATGTGGTCCGCGCAAGAAAAACCCATAAAATCAATATATATATTTATACACTGTGTCAACTTTCAATGCCGAAGAAATTATTTGTAAATAGTTCGGCTTCTTATAAATTGAACGGCGAGTGAAACCACGGGGCCCAGCTAGTAGTAAATAAAATAATGTGCCCGGAGCCAGGCACTCGAAATTTGGGATTGTATAGTGCTCTCGAAGCGATAGTATTGTAAACGTCTTTTCGACGGGTTCTAATATCACAAACTCTTTTACATAAAAAGTGTTGCGTATAGCGTTCTATTTAACTTTATAAGATAGGTTTCGGTTAGCTTAGGGAAAATATATTTACATTTGTTAAGTGACGTAGTTTGGTGTTATGAACTGCTCCGTGGAAAAGCTTGTGCTAATGAATTTTGAAACAGTTATGTCTGATGGAAAATCGAAAGATGGAAAGATAATTAGAAGTACAAATGAAACAAGTGATTGCTGATACTTTTTTTATTGATATTTTTCTAATTCTATTTTTTGTTATCTATTTTTTTTATCATCCGTCCGCACTTTGATTTCCATGTGTCATGGGTGCAATTATAGACACAAAATCCACACACAATACACCCAGACTTGGAACAACTTCAATTTTTTTATTGAGCCCAGTGGAAATTTTTCATGAACTTCCTCCGCCCCGGGGAAGCACAAAGGGGCATGCCGGGCTCCTAATCGTTAAAACCACTGGGGCGGTCCTCTTCATCACCCAAGGGGGCTCCAAGTCCTTATATGATCGCACTAAAGCTCGGAACAACTACCTGCAGATCATACAAATATTTGTTTCATTTAATCGAACCCATGACCGGAAGTGCAGCAGGTGACTGTATCAGCCACTGCACCAATCGTGCCGTCATATTCTAATCTAATTAGAATTGAATGTTGAAGTTAAAATTCTCGAAATGTTGAAAACTTTTAAATGCTTTTGAAAAGAATAAGAAAAATAAATCTTGAAATGCTCTAGCCAAATCCAAACCAATATTGCCCTTTTTAAAAGTACAAATTTACAATTTAACGAATATAAAGTAAATACTTTCAAAAAAATGTTCATGTCGCGTCATGTTAAATTAAAATAAATTCGAAGCTACAAAGAGATGCGTGATAAAATTAAACGAAGTGAATACAAATAACGGAATCCCTCTCTGTTCATCTTGGACAATACAATTTACAATCGGCCCTTATCGAGCAAAGCCGATACAAGACAAACGGATTTACACGGTCAAATTGATAACGACGACAAAAGCAATGTTAAGGGCCTTTCTTGGAAATACGTTCTCTTGTAGGATAATGGTGATACTGCCAGCCTTTAGAAGCTTACTCTAATGATTTACACCGAAATAAGGTCCGTTTTCTGCCTAACAAAATTTACGACTGGATCACATAAGCTTTTGATCGGTTCGTTCGCACCTGAACGGTTTTGGAAACCTCATTACAAAGGTTTATAGCACTTTGCGAATTGTTAATTTATAGTTTGTTACGTTAATATCGAATAGGGAACGAAAAAATTAGTTTATTGGTTATTTGTGGCTAGTGCACTAGGCTTTCTGCGCGATGCGTGTCGTGGGTTGGACCTTACACGGATTAAATATTTGTATGGAGTACATATATATTAGACTATGAAGTCGGGACTTTTTGCGCACAGATAAATCAAAATAATATTTTGACTAACCTAAACGTTTCAGCCAAGTTGCATTGACCGTGGTCATGAGATACTAAAGTATGTGGGTGTCATCGTCTTGACCGGTGCTAACCGTCTTGGCGGACACAATTTCATACAAATTGCGACGCGCACATTTCTCGATGACTGGATTCCGCGATGAGGACAGCCTATATCCATAATCCCGATTGAAATTCTTGTACTTTTTTATTTCAATCGCTTCATGAACAATTCTGGGGTAGACATGACGATCAGTGGAGAGTATTTTTGGGTCGTGTAGCTTAATCCAGTGGTTTGGTCCTGATTCGAGCACATGTACATATACTTGTCAGCGGTGTGAGCATTTGTGCATGTGAGAATTTTGTGTGTAAACTTAAGCAGCACTGAACACACATGCAGCAAGTTGAAGTATTTCGCGATCGATTCTCTAGAAATTATATTCTTGATGCCAATCTAACTCGCTACTATCTAATGAAGCTTACAGTCTGTATAGCCAATTTAAATAGGTTTTTGTCATGCTGCGGGAAACTTCAAAGCGTTACCTCCGATAACGGCACTAATTTGTAGACACTAATAACGAATAGAAAAAAGAAACACCTTTTAGTTCGGTAACTCCATGATGTTTTTTTATGTATGACATGCCATGTCATGACGAAGAAGAGCACCATCATACATGCATATAAACACTTTTTCTTTTTCAACATTATATTAAAGCCTTCTATACTTCATTCATACTTCTCACTGCCTCAGCCAACTTTGTTTGCTAACTAGCTACCATTTTTTAAATAGAGTTCTTATGTCAAAACAAGTGATTTTATTATAAGTCAACAACATGTGTTGCTACATCTGGAGCTTGGCATTCAAACAATGATGACATAGTTTGGAAAGTTTTTGTAAGTTTGTCTCCTTGTGGTCACTATACATGGACCCATCTGCTCATCGATAAGGCAATCGGTCGTTCAACAGACAAGCGTAACACTCTGGTACTTATAATTTATATATTCTTTACGCACAAACATCGACAGAGGCAAACTTAATGCCTTGGGTATTTTCTACCAGTTTATTTACTTCTTACTGCATTTCGCTGTCATGGCAAGTTACATAAAAACTTGAAGATGGTATATACAGTAAACATAGTTTTCTATGTTTAAACGCAACTTAGGAGAGGTTTCTTTCTGTCTGTGTATTGAAATAAGTTCAGTTAATTGAGATCAATTGTGAAAAAAGGTAAAGAGGTAAGTAAGATAATTGAAAAGGATGTGAAATATAATTCTTATTGAAATTGCTTTGATTTTTCTGCGTCGAATGGTCAAACTTATTTCAAAACATTATATCGCCAGGCTATTATATACCCGAGCTACTATGGTTACGAACTGCCGCGATAGCCTAGCGCCGTTGCAACCATTCGTGCGATTCGCGGGGGCCACACTTAGACATCCCTGTGCCAAACTTAAACGGTCAAGGCGCCCTGCCGGACACTGGCCGAACGCGCGGGTGGTAGAGGTTTATACATAGAACTGGTTCCTACGCCTCACCGAACCGCCTTCCTACCATTCTAGTCTCTACTATAGCAAAAACAGTGACTGTTTCCTACAGTAGAGTTCATAAAAAATATTTTTTAAATTAATCTAAACACGCACATGTAGTAAAAAAATCAGTTCAATTTCAAACGGTACAACGTCAACCACCAAGATGGAAGTACTGTGTTTAAAAAAAAAACATTATAAGATCTCCCTGAAATATCACTCTAACAGTTTGGAGTACTAATTAACGATCATTTTGATGTATATTAACAGTAATTTGGTAAGAAATCATAACAATATAAGCAATATTCATCGCAGCATGTTTACATTACAATAATACACTGTGAAACGCTACAATAGTTGCAAGGGCGCTCAATTGTCAGGGCAATTCGTAGCTTTTGTAGCTCGGGTGCAGAAGCCTTCCGCGATTGTTCGTGGGAAGCGTTGCCACATTACACATCTGCAATTCGACCGGGAAGTCGTAAGTTCTACCTTTCAATATTAATATCGTAGCGATCTATACATGACTATTAATTGCATTATTGCCCACTTCATAAAACAATAAAAGGTCAATTAGTAACATGGCTGAATGTAGATGTCGAAGTGTAACAACTTCGGGCTGTGAAAATCAATAGTAATTTATATTCCCCGGACACAAATAATTTAAAACGCAATTTGCGACGACAGATCTTAAACGGTGCCGTTGTCAGGTTACTGACATCGGTGAAACCACAATGCCCGAGAATATTGTTTTAAAGTTTCTATTATAAAAACATAAGTAACTGATGTTATTATAAGAAACCCATGACACCTCTATTTTTTCACAGAGATAGTTAACTGCATTTTGAACCTAAGAACTCATGTCTCACTCCCACACCCGCAACCTTTATGCCAATAAGGTGAGGGTGAGAAAAATCGTCATCAAAAAAGGGAAAAAAAATTAACTTGTATTTAAAAAGAGATTTTTCATTTTTGAAGCATCATACATAGAGTAATTTGAATATTGTTACAGATTGAAACCTAACAACAGCAATTACTATAGGAATTTATTTTGTTAATAGAAAAATATATTTCAGAGAAAATAATATTTTCTTTCTGAATTTGTTCCACCGTATTTTGCGTGATCCTAATTAATGGTTCAGATTTTGACAGCTTTAATAGTTCAGTGAAATCTAAATAACGAAATTATTTTTCTTTTGTACAAACGATTTCTATTTTTGTCCATTCTTTATGGTCTCAGGCTATAAGATGGTTCCCGGAAAAAGCGCTAGCTTCTCTATTTGTCGGTATTCTTACAAACTAAGCTATTACAGTTAAGGGCGCCCCTTACGGGACAGGAACCCCAGCTTAGGGTGTTGCTGGGGGACCAAAGTAAGGACAGCTGGATCGGTATTATTTAAATATTTTGCTCGGCACGAGCCGGCACGAGCAAGGGTGAAATGGAAGATTTAATGGATTGTCGCGACGTGTGGTGACGGCGAGGTAGACCTTAGTGGCGAGGATGGTAAACTGCTCTATTTGAACGAGATGCACGAGTTTCTTCTTATGTTTTACGTGACATAGGCTTATGTCCTAAGCAATGAATTTGTAAGTCTATATACCTATGTATATAGACCTATAGATTGATTACTTATAGATTCAAATTAGTTATTTAAATGGTTAGTGCAGTGGCTGATACAGTTGGCTGCTGCGCTCTGGGTCACGGGTTTGCTGACGCCCGTCTTGCATTGTTGTCTTCATCACCAATCCATTTGCCAAGCACGGTGATTGTGGCAATATTCCCTTTAAAACTATTCGCTTAGTAGTGGGCCGATGGAATAACGCTTAAACGAAAATAAATCATCAAATTCCACGTAAGAAGATTAAGGCAAAAAAGAAGGAGGAGGTCAAAGTATGCCTCACACAAACGTTATAAACATAATAACGTACGCATATTTTTCCTTCCTGTACACATTAGCAAATGAAAGTAAAAGATTAATAGACCTCGTTAGCAGAGTAATGGGAAGATTAATACGGGTAATCTCGCTATTAACTGCCTATAAGTCAGCTTAATTCGGATGTTGCTATGTTACAACTTGTTTGGTATTCGTTCTTGTTTTTAAAATAAGATAATAAATGGGATTGTTGATACGTGAATAAGAAAGGGTAAATTGTTATATTTAGTATGTTCGACATTATAAACGCATAAAATAAGTTTATTCGTTCTTTGCATAGCAAATAGTTCATCGTCATCATTTAAGCCAAAGTAAGTCTACTGCTGAACAAAAGGCCGGTCTCATAAATAACCACTACATCTATATTTGCCAATATTTACTACGTTTGGCAGGCTAGTTGGGCGCAGAATGGCTGCTATTCCATATAATCTCGCTGCTCTCCATTCCTCTGATTTAGAGTCTCCTTTTACGACATCTGCGAGAGCAGGTGGAGTTGTGCCACACCACACGTTAAAAGGCGACTAAAGGACTTTAAACCAGAGGGATGGGTAGCAGTATCCCTTTTGAAGAACAGTTACCATACTGTGCTCACCAGCCCATCTACCAAGCGTGGTGAGTACTGGCAAATTACCCCAAAATGATAACGAAATTGTAGAAATCTATGGGGGAACATAGGCCATGTTCAGCAGTGGACGTCCTTGGCTGATATGATGAAACGCCTTTTATGACAGTCATTCATTCCACGTGAGGTGATGGAGTGTTGGTATATTCTTAATCTGGACACCCGGCAGAATAAATAGATAGTAATGTTGGAGATAAGGAAATGGGTGAATCGTCTATTTTCGCCTATTTTCTTAAATAACTTTAAAAATGTTTATTTTAAAATTATAAAGTAAATATATATACAACAAGCCCTTTCATTTAATATGGTGCACAGTACAGTATACAAAACGTTATTCTTAAATTTTCTATAGTACCCCCCAAAAGTGACCAAAAAGTATTCAAAATGCATTTATTTACGTTACACGTCCGTGTTTGGGTTGCAGAAATACATAAGTGTATCAAATTTCAACATTTATTTCTATCGGGCCACTCCCAGTTTGAGCAGGAAACCCTGATATGCCCTGCCAGTCTTAAAATACGTCTATTAATAATATAAGAAACATTTAAAAATGGTTAAAATATCAAAATAAAGTTACGTATTTATAGATAATCACCTCCAAGCTTGCTGCGTTATTGTGGGCCCAGAAAAATATGGAAAAATGATGAAATGAGCCCTTTTTCTGAATGATTTGGTCTAAATTGCAATAAAACTGACAATTAGTAAACTATATGGTCATGATAGAAAAATTGATATTACTATATAATATAGGTGCCAATATGTATGTATATGTACTAGTGTATACTTCGCCACTGAACTTCGGTCTTAAATTGATTCTACTCTGACCTTGAATCAATATCACATCATCGTCAGCTACAGGCGGGAACACTAAGTACTAAGACTGCGACGTATTAGCTTGCATGCCTTAAATTAATGAGATGCTACCATAGTTTTCTGGGACAAATGAATTAATCAACTGAGGCGCTTTTCGTTAAACTATAATAGACGTAACTCAATTTGGCTTATCCATGATATTCTACGAAACATAAACCGACCCAGACACTCACTCATTTCCTGTTTATTTATTTCTAATTGTCTATTATTATTAAAACTAAACTGTTATAAAGTAAAGCTTTTCTCGCTTTAATGAATAAATATTAAAATTAAAGCATTTTAAATACTGTATAATTAATTAATTTATTATTATTAATGAGCAGTATTACGAGAAGTATACATGAGGAGGTTTTCTGAGCGTGATTACATCATCAAATTTCTTTTTCTGTGACAGAAGCTAGTTCTTTTTTATAAAAAAAAATTAAGCTCCCCAAAACTCCCAGAATGCGTTATTTATAACTAATAATTATTTTTGATATGCCTATGAATATACTCAAAAATAATCCTATGAGATTAATCTTACATTTAAAATCATAGATATTATAGATAAATCTTATATCAGCTATCCCCGTCCTAAGCCTTTAAAAGTAACCCCTTCCAACTTTGATAACGTTTAACAAAGGAAGATATATGGCAAATGCTCTATGAAGTCACATAGTAAATGAGCCGGGTCTGCAGCGAATATTAATGGTCATACTATCAACCCTCTATTTAAGTGCCTACAGCTTCTAGCCTATATAAAGATGGCGGTTGAAACCAGTATTGTAAGGCTCTTTAAACTGATTTCCTAAGAGACAGACTGAACGATAACTGTTGATGCAAGATACAATTTTGTCTCAAAAAAGCCATCAGATACTTTAAATTTGTTACGAAGTGATTTTATGTAAAGAAGGACTGCATTACGATTGCGAGATGCAATTTCCATACCTTTCGCTGCTATGCAAGTGTCAGTAATTCGATGCAGTTGTGCCGACTTCATGTTCATTGTATCTATTAAATATTTTGTAGTTGACTCCGAGTTGATTATCACCATCATATCAACCATCAAATCAAAAAAAGCTTCCCCCATAGATTGTCCCCACGATATTTGTCTCGTCATACAGAAGAATTTCCAGTAATCAACACGCTTGGCAGGGGGATATGTGAGCGCAGTGTATCTACTGTTCAACAGAAGCGGCACTGCTGCCCATCCTCCGAAGTTTAGAATCCCTTAGTCGCCTTTTGCAAAATGGGAGGAAATAGAGTGGTGCCATATTCTCAATACGGACCACTAAACGGATATTGGACTCTGAGTTGAAGTACTAAAACATAGGTATATAATACAGACAGAACCACTTAAATTTGAGGCTGTGAGGATTTTAAAATCTGAATCTAAATGAAAATGATTTGTCTGAAAACACAGGCTGGATTATGTGTTACAATCTAATATGGTTAAAAGATACACTTTATTTTGCCACGACTCGTACAAATTTTTTGTTCTATATTTTAAGAACATTTCATTACCTGTTCAATCTTGAACATCTGTGCGATGGCATAAATAAACAACCACGACCCAAAATCACCACTACAGCTAACTTTTATCATCTCACTCAGCGATAGTGGACCACCGCTGCCGGAAGCCATACTAGCTGTCGGCCAGGTCGGGACCAATTGGCGACAAGTGCTCAACAAGTATTCAGACAATTATTTCCTCGAATAGCTTCGAAGCCTCGTCGAGCAGGCAAATGGTACGGTACGCAAAGGGAAACTGAGAGAACTTCAAGAGAACAAATCCAGCTTCCTTTCAGCCGGACGGGAACTCGCTGTAATGGAGGCAGCTGGTGAACAGCCGTCTGAAGCGGTCTCCAAGAGACTGCAGTGCATAACACAACCCGGAATGTTACTATCCCAGGAAAACACCTTTGTAAAAATGTCAATGCTCTAATAAAAGGTGACAGGAGTAGATTATTAACTTTTGTAACGCTAAGAACCTATAGTACTATCAAATATGAGTAAATTCCATTCATATTAGACAGGTAAAACTCTTTCCAAGAATGGTACCGTTAACCTATTATATTCTGTTACACTAAAATAAGAACATTAACATATTAAAAGGCTTGTCATTTTTTCCTGGAATAGCGTGTTTAATCCCGACCAAAACCAGCCCACAAAAAGTATTATAATAATATAATCATGGTACTACGATATGAGCTTTTTGTAATGTGTACATACAAAAAAGTTGAATAACGTGAAAGTTTGTAAAAAGGTGTGTAATGAGTTTATTATTTATTTATGTAAATATTTTGCTTGTTTGTTCGGGATTAATATTAACACGGTTATCTTGTTGATATAAAATCGCCATCTAAGTATAAGTAGAAAAAGAAGGGAAGATTTATTTGGTCGCAATATAAAGACAAAGACCACCCGTGTGGTGTTCGGATTAAGAATATAGCACCACTCCATCTCCTCCCGTGGAGGTCGTAAAAGTCGACTAAGGGACTCTTAACCAAAGGGATGGGCAGCAGCGTCCCTTTTGCTGAACAGTAGCATTACTGCGCTCACCAACCCACCTGCCAAGCGTGGTGAGTATCGGCAAATTCCCCCCAAAATGACGACACGACGCAGGTCCCTCATTAACAGCATAGTGGCCATCGAAAGTGGGTCGAGCAGGGTAGTGTAACTTTTTTTTTATTTTATTTTTTTATTGATCCGGTGGAAATACCTCATGTACTTCCTTCGCCCCGGGAAAAGGCGAAGGGGCATGCCGGACTCCTACCGGCTAAAACCACCGGAGTGATCATCGTCGGCACCGAAGGGAGGCTCCAGGAACTCGAAAGATCTCCATCTAGAGCCACCCATTGGTGCCACGCCTTTAGGCACGTCTCGGAGGGGATGACTGTAAAGTGGTCATCCCCTCTAGTGGAGGGAAGGCGACTGTAAAGAGGCCACCCCCCCAGGCATCTCTCGAGGGGATTGTAAAAGATTCCCCCGAGGCCTCACTATGCGCTGAGCTGCGCACACAGCGGTACGTGACCACATGCGCACCGCTGTCTTCCCGGGGGTCGCTCGGTATGAGCACGCATATTTCCCAATAAGCGCGCTCGCGACCCCCAAGGCCCCCCGCCATATAAAGTCGACAGGGGGCTCAGGCGTGTTGGACACGGGCGCCGCGGCGGTTGTTACCCCGGCCCCGTGTCCTCCTCCTCCGAGCGGGATCGGCCCTCTCCCGATCCCGCTCAGGGTAGTGTACCTTACACTCAGAATATCCAAGAGGTATTCGTTGAAGGTCATAAAGGTCTACGCACCGACCTCGACACACCCAGATGATGAAGTAGAGAGTATGTATGAGGAAGTAAGTAGGGCCATACATACCACGAAGACACACTTCACTGTTGTGATGGGGAACTTCAACGCGAAGCTGGGCACTCGATGCGATGGTGAGTTGAGAGTGGGGCAATTTGGATATAGGCAACGGAACCCCAGGGGACAGAGGCTGGTCGACTTTTTGGAAAAAGAGGGACTCTTCGTGATGAACTCCTTTTTCCAAAAGCCGCCTCACAGGGAATGGACCCCGATGGTTCCACGAGGAATGAGATTGACTTCATCATGACCAATAGGAGGCAAATATTCAATGATGTCTCTGTGATCCACAGGGTGAAAACCGGTAGTGATCACCGAATGGTAAGAGGCATTGAATATTAATCTCAAAGTTGAGAGGTCTCGTCTAATGAGGTCTACGCTCCGGCCCTCTAGTGCTCATATCCAAAACCCCGAGAGCTTTCAACTCGAACTCCAAAACCGCTTCGAGTGCCTAGAACATTGCGTATCTGTGGACGATTTAAATGGTAGGTTTGTAGAAACTGTCCAAACGGTTGGGTCTAAGTTCTTTAAGGCCCACCGTAAAGGTAGACCAAAAAAGTTCTCCGATCACACTCTCGACCTCATGGCAGAAAGACGCGCCATGACGCTGCTGTCCTCCGGTGATGCTGAAGCATACCGACTGCTCAATAGACGGATATGGAAGTCCTTGCGTCACGATATCCGCACCTTTAACACCAACGGTGATAGAGGCGATTGAGCGGAATCAAGGCTCCAAAATGTTCGCAAGAGACAAGTCTATTGGGCAAAGTCGTATTATGAAGCTGAAAACCGAGGACGGTAGTCTAGTGTCGACTAAGCAAGAAGTTTTGAGAGAGATTGAGAAGTTCTACCGGCAGCTATACACCTAGGTAACTATACCTACCATTGGCTCTGACAAAGACCCGCGAGCCAAACTAACCCGACACTATACCGAGGATATCCCGGACATCAGCCTGTACGAGATTAGGATGGCCTTGAAACAGCTTAAAAATAACAAGACACGACAGAGCTTCTGAAAGCGGGTGGCACACCGGTACTTAAAGTCCTTCAGAAGCTATTCAATTCCGTCTTACTCGAGGGCACAACGCCGGAAGCATGGAACAGAGGTGAGGTGGTGCTCTTCTTCAAAAAGGGTGATAACACCCTATTGAAGAATTACAGACCCATCTCATTTCTTAGCCATGTTTATAAGCTGTTTTCAAGGGTCATCACGAATCGTCTCGAGCGCAGGTTTGATGACTTCCAGCCTCCCGAACAAGCCGGTTTCCGAAAAGGTTACAGTACCATAGACCACATCCATACGCTGCGGCAGGTTGTACAGAAGACCGAGGAGTATAATCTGCCACTATGCTTGGCGTTTGTGGACTATGAGAAAGCCTTCTATTTGATCGAAACCTGGGCAGTGCTGTAATCTCTGCAGTGGTGCCACATTGACTATCGGTACATTGAAGTGTTGAAGTGCTTATACAGAAACGCCACCATGTCGGTCCGAATACATGAACAGAGCACGGGGGCAATTCCATTGCAGAGAGATGTGAGACAGGGGGACGTCATTTCCCCGAAACTGTTCACCGCTGCAATGGAGGATGCCTTCAAGCTGCTGGAGTAGAAAGGATTCGGCATTAACATCAATGGCGAGTATATCACTCACCTTCGATTTGCCGACGACATCGTAGTCATGGCAGAATCGCTGCAAGAGCACAATGCTCGATGATCTCAACAGGGTTTCCCAACAGGTGGGCCTTAAAATAAACATGGGCAAGACGAAAGTCATGTCAAATGCCCATGTCGTGCCCATCCCAATATCCGTTGGGAGCTCTGTTCTCGAAGTTGTTGATGAGTATGTCTACCTGGGACAAACTGTCCAGTTAGGTAGGTCCAACTTCGAGAAAGAGGTCAATCGTCGAATCCGACTCGGCTGGGCAGCGTTCAGAAACTTTGCAACGTCTTTTCGTCAACAATACCGCAATGCCTCAAGACGAAAGTCTTTAACCAGTGTGTGTTACCAGTGATGACATATGACCGGAACAGAGGGCCTCATAAGAAAGCTCAAGGTCACTCAGCGAGCTATGCAGAGAGCTATGCTTGGTATTTCTCTACGAGATCGAATCAGAAATGAGGAGATCCGTAGAAGAACTAAAGTTATCGACATAGCTGCAAGGATTAGTAAACTGAAGTGGCAATGGGCAGGGCACATTGCTCGTAGAACTGATGGCCGTTGGGGCAAAAAGGTTCTCGAATGGAGACTGCGCACCGGAAAACGCAGTGTGGGACGACCTCCAACGAGGTGGACAGACGACCTGGTAAGGGTCGCTGGGAGTCGTTGGATGAGAGCGGCATGTGACCGTTCGTTGTGGAGATCTAAGGGGTAGGCCTTTGTTCAGCAGTGGACGACCTGTGGCTGATATGATGAATACAAAGACACGACATAAAACAGAGAAGTTTTTAAAATAAGGACAGTACCGAATAAACCTGAGTTGGTACATGGTATGATACGTAACTCACGGTTGGACCAAATGAGTGTCCAGATCAGCTTACTACCACACCGTGATTTTCATCTGGAGCCTTATGTACATCACGGATGTCTATTTCATGTTTGACCTATTAAAAATTGGTGTAAAATAATGTATGGTGAGTGTAATGTCCGTTAATGTACTTATAATAATGAGAAGTTGAGTAATAAATAGGAAACTAAGTGAAATTATTTGAATATATTTAAAATACACACAATAAAATTAAGGCCATTTTTATTGATAACATTTCAATTCCAATTTTAATTTAATGGCTAAATCGATAATATGTTAATGATTTTGCCAACGTCATGGCTGGAAAAAGAAACTAGCATTAATAAAATAACACTAATATTAATAGCCCTTGATTATGTACCGATGCTGGTTAAGTAACCCAAAATGCAACATTTTTGATAATATTAGTTTCATCTAAGTTTTTATACATTACAAAACTTGTGTAGTGATTATATTTAATCACACAAAGGCATTAAGTTTAGTGCCAAGTATTAACTTCTTAAGTATGTAATTCCAATGAAATGTCACTAACAGAGGTACAGAATCAAAGTATGTAAACTGCAAATTATGCATTGTGATTATGTCAACATCCCTATTTTTCTGGTACAATCGCGGATTTCCTTAAGTACGCTTAGGAAATCTTTCAAGATCGCTAAAGAAACGCTCTTTTCAAATTTCTACACGGTACGAGTTTAATATAGCTACGGATATAACATAGTATATGAAAGGTAAAATCATTCACTTTCCTTGATCTTTAAGACCCTTGAGGAAATATTCACTTCAAATTTTATTCACATTTCAAGCTATTGAAAGGAGTACAAGGTTCAGAGTATGTTTGAAAGCTGTTTGTTGTAAGTAAGAAGGAATTTTTGATATACATATTATACTTAAGTACTATGTAAATAGGGTGCAAATAATAAAAAATAGGGTGTAAATTTGCCGTGTGGTGCCGGCTCAGAATGCCACCACCCCATCTCTTCCCGTGGGTGTCGTAAAAGTCGACTAAGGAATTAACCGGAGGATGGACAGCAGCGTCCTTCGAGTACATTAACAACTCAACTGTGATCGCCAACCCGTCTGCCAAGCGTGGCGATTATGGCAAGACCCCCCGATGAGCACACAACACACCATATCGGTCGTTGTGGTGATCTTTGGGGGAGGCCTGTGTCCAGCAGTGGATTTCATTCGGCCGAAATGATGAAAAAATGAAATAGGACTGCCAACTATGCCAACCACACCAGAGCCCCCCATTGATGCCACACCTTTAGGCACATCTTGGAGGGGATGACTGTAAAGTGGTCACCCCCTCTAGTGGAGGTAAGTTGACTATAAAATGGTCCCAGGGACTTTTTGTGGTTTTTATGCCGATTTAGTTGCGGCTGCATACATTTTATTTTTCCTTTGAGGTTCGTCAAGCCGTTTTTAGGTTTTGCTTATCGCTTGAAAAGCTCGCCCCCTATTTATAATTACTTATTTTAGACTGACAAATAACTTGTACAATTTTTCCCGTTACTATTCAAACGCCCAACTATCTGTAAAAGAAAAAAACTTATTAGATTGTCTCCGATAAAATTACATACGTTTGAAAATGTCAACTTCATTCAGTACAAAATATGACGGGAACGCCAATCTATAGATCAATTTGCATTTATAAAGGAAGCCCTAAGTGAGTTACGAGCAGATATCGAATCAGTTGCGACAGGAAAATGTACAAAATTTCATATCGACGATTTTGTTGATCATTCAAGGATGCAAGCAAGAGGCAGAGAGAGAAGCATCGAGGAATATTTTTTGGTGCAAAATTTGATGTTTTTTGATATTATTGTGGAAAATTAGAGATGAAATTTAGAAATTTATAATAATTGAAAAAAATTATTACCTTACAATGCTACGCCTAGAAGCCATAAGAGTTTCAATATATTATAAAGAAATTTCCGAAATCAATAGATATTTCCATCTAAACAGGAGTGGGTGACTTAAGCGGATTATAATGACGTGGCGTATGTTATCGAACTAATTGTTTCGGGATCAATATTACGTAAGAATGACCTCCCTTGATGTCATTATCAAATTCTAAGTGCTAGCAAATGATATGGATTTCCTTAAGCAATGATGTCATCATCCTCCGAGCTTTTTCCCAACTATGTAGAGGTCAGCTTATAGTCTAACTACGTGCGGCTCAGTATTGACATTTTACATGTAGCGACTGCCTTCAAATCTCCACAACTTATCTATGTATTTACTACGCAGTATCGAAATTGTTCTAACCTAAGTGGTTAGAACAGTTTTTTGACAACTGTTGGGCTTATGACTACCCGGAACAACTGTCATAGATGTTTATATGACAACTGAGGCCAACGGCTTGACGTATTTTCCGAGATATATAGGGTCCGATGTGTTAGGAATGGTAACCCATCAAAGGACTGACCGCGGCTGCGTTGCTTTATCACGCAAATTTTTCAATCAGCTCTACTGTAAATTATCTCATCATCATCATTTCAGCCGAAAAAAACGGCCACTGCTGAACATAGGCTTCTCCCAAAGATCGCCACAACCACCGGTTTGGTGGTGGGATAATCGCCACGCTTGGCAGGCGGGTTGACGATCGCAGTTACGTTGTAAATGTACTCGAAGGACGCTGCTGCCCATTCTCTGACTAATCCTTTAGTCGCTTTTTACGACACCCATAGGATGAGATGGGTTGGTGCTATTCTTTGCCGTTACCACACATAACTTATCTACGAGCTCCTATTTTATGGATACTATTCAAAAATAGGAATAAAATAATAATATTATAGTAATTAAAAACGAATTACTATCTCGTTCGATAGCACAATCTAAATGTAAACCAAAGCTAACCGACCGACAAACGATCCCTTGTGATTATCCGCGTATAATTTATAAGCAGAAGCATCTATTACTTGGGTATTGATTATCGCAGCGACCGCCTTAGGCCAGTCAGTGCAGTGGCCGTGAAACATTTGCTTACACCCTTGTCCATCCACTAAACAGCCTTATTTTCATAAAGGTAAGGGTCTTTTTGAAACAAGATAAGAAAACTTATGCACTTGTTCGAGAAATGCAAAGGTCACAATCCACTTGGAAAATTACTTGCTGATATTAAAGGGATGATGCTGAAATATGGGGTTAATAAAGTCCACGTCAAAGTCACGGGTGTTTCTCACATGATATCACAATCACTCACTGAATTTTAAATTTATGCGCATATTTTTAGATGCAATGTCGTATTAATGTGAATAATTTGTTATTCGTAATTGCTGGGGTTGCGTCCGTCTGATATAAATGGGGACGATCGCTTATGTCGCGGGAATGTACCAAGTTTATTTATTATTGGGCTATTACGATATGGTATCTTTTCATGGAGTTTTTGTGGCACTTTATTGTTTGGTGTGTAGGAGAAAATTGTAAAATATACCACTGCTGATTTAATTTGATTCCGAAAAGATTTGACTGTCAATAGGACTGCTTTAAATTAGAAAATCGGACAAGTGCGAATTCAACTAGCGTGGAGAGATTTTCGTGCGATGAAGATGTTATACACCATGTTTTTTTAAATCTGTTACTAATTTGTTTGTAGTAACTAAAAAAAGTATGTATGGTACCGCATTGTAGCGGGATATTGCTGAATATATTGTCTGTTGTTGAATTGTGTCTTGTACCAATAATTAAACCCAAGAACAAACAGCATTGTGGTTGAAAAACATGTTCTCCTACACATTTCAACTACAAATTTAAGTTTGTACGCACAATACTTTTGTTATTTTAAGACCATACACTACTACCGCCATACAAACTTATTCTTTCATGAGTTGCCGATAAGGTAGTATGTGAGGGGTGGCGTCCTTTGACGTAAAAATGCCTTTCAATTGGTAAAGTAAAATACATATTTCACCAGCAGGTGCAATGTTGTCAACATACAAAAAATTGCCGAATTTTATGGACAAATTCGTATGGTTACTAAAAATAAAAATTCAATAACTATTTGTTATTTGTATATGCATTTATTTATCTATTTTTCCTAGATTATGTATTAAAACAGGAATACGTCCTTATTGGATTGGATATGGCTTTTGTTACATGTTGAATATTGAAATTTACAACAAAGAAAGGGATTTTCGGAACATATGCCTGCATTTCATTTGATATATTTCACCGTACAGTTTGCATTATTTTATTGTCTAATTTATAGTGTCCCCCGTATTCAAAATTTATGTATTTACGTTAAACGTCCGTGTTTTGGTCACAAAAGTTCATATGTGCACTAAATCAGTCCATTAGGTTCCGAGCAAATTGGCTGTGACAGACGGACAGACAGATACACGAGTGATTCTATAAAGGATCCGTTTTTCGTTTGGACGTACGGAAACCTAAAAATAAATACAAATAAAAACAATAAACACAAATAAATCATTCAATCAATGTCCCATGAATTATGTCTACTAAGGGCAATTTTGTTAAGTTAAATGTCACCGTATCATTAGTCACTGGATCGCAAACGTGGGCAACAAGTATGAGGTTTGAACTCCATTCAGAGCAAACGCGAGGAACAGGCAAACATTTTGTTTTAATAATAATGATGACGTCTTGTATAATTATTTTTATCCTTTTTTTGTGGTTGTTATGCCGATTTAGTTGCGGCTGCATAAATATTTATTTTCTTTCTTTGAGTCCTATATGTATTCGTCAAGCCGTTATTAGGTTTTGCTCATCACTTAAAAAGCTCGCCCCCTATTTATAATTACTTATTTTATACCGACATATAACTTGTAAAAAATTTCCCGTTACTATTCAAACGCCCGACTATCTGTAAAAGAAAAAAAACTTATTAGATTGTCTCCGATAAAATTACATACGTTTGAAAATGTCACCTTCATTCAGTACAAAATATGACGGGAACGCCAATCCGTAGATCAATTTGCATTTATAAAGGAAGTCCTAAGTGAGTTACGAGCAGATATCGAGTCGGTTGCGACAGGAAAATGTACAAAATTTCATATCGACGATTTTGTTGATCATTCAAGGTTGCAAGCAAGAGGCAGAGAAGCATCGAGGAATATTTTTGGTGCAAAATTGATGTGTTTTGATATTATTGTGGAAAATTAGAGATGAACCTATATTTATTTGGTAAGATGCTTTTGCATGGGCAACAATCATTAAACACTATTGTGGGAAGGAGTTGAGAATTTTTGTAAATAACCAGCAATAGGACAATGGCAATTCTGTATCGTTCTCGGCAAACAATATACCACCTAGCCATAAGTGTCGGAAAAGGCTACTAAGGGTTGATATCAAAAGGATGGACGGGAGGCCAATGGCGTAGTCGTCGAATTTATACTCTTCTAGTCCATAAGATTCAGCTACTCTGTGTAAAACTTGTTGGACAAGGTGGAATGTAACAACATTCTGTGTAAGAGATTAATGCTACGACGTCGACGTAGCTGATGCAACGAAATTATGTAAGATTGATTCATATGATAAAATAAAAAAAAACATTTAAAATGTTTAAATAAAAAAGAATTTGTAGATGACGTTAAAATACCAAAATAAACAAAAAAAGATTTAACTAATCCATACTTATCATGTGTTCATTGTAGCGAACGCTCGCGGTTTTTTCAATATGATGTGATAAATGAATGATGTCCGTGTGGTGTCCGGATTAAGAATATAGCACCATTCCATCTCATCCCGTGGGGGTCGTAAAAGGCGATTAAGGGAATCTAAACCAGAGGGATGCGCAGCAGCGTCCCTTCTGTGAAACGGTAGCCATACTGCGCTCACCAACCAGCCTGCCAAGCGTTGTGAATATTGGCATATTGCCCCCAAAATGATGATACAGTTGTGAAAATCTATGGGGGAGGCCTTTGTTCAGCAGTGGACGTATAAATGCCCGATATGAAATGAATGATGCTAACAATTCTAGAAAGAAAGAAAGACGCTTACGGCTACGCCAGCTACGCTGTTGTAGCGAATAACTAATCCACTACGCGTTCAGCCATTCTCCTTGAAACTTTGTTCTGGTCCTGTTTTGTTCTTGGGTATTAAAGATTATTACATATTTAAGCATTAAAAATAAAGCACTACTCCATTTCTTGTCGTGTACGTCTTAAAGGTGACTAAGGGATTCTAAACCAGACGGGTGGGCATCCCTTCTGTTGAAGAGTAGCTACTATACTCATCAACCCACATGCAACGTGGTGAGCAACTACTGGCAAATTACACCAATGACGACAAATAAACTACACGCCCCTAGTGTAAGTTTATATATTATTACACTTTTGTTTTCATGTCTGCACATCTTGCCTGTCATATTTTATTGGTACATCTACCTTGTTGTTCTCTGCATCACCTAAAGATTGTCTGGTAGAAAATGCCTACGGCATTAAGACCGCCTTTGTACACTTGTATATTAAGCATAAATAAATAACCGGTCGTTCTAGAAATCTATGGGGAGGACTTTTGTCAGCAGTGGACGTCCATTGGCTGAAATTATGAAGATGACATTTTACCTTTGATGGAGTGTTTTCTGTTTTCTTATAGTAGCTGTTTGCAAGAGTATATTTTATCACCTATAACTTAAAATCATCCCCTACGGCAACCATACAAAGACATTGTTTGGAACTCAGGTAAATTGATGTAAATTAGCACTAACCGTATGGACATATCAGTGTGGTGTCCGGATTAAGAATAAATCACCACTCCATCTCCTCCTGTGGATGTCTTAAAAGGTAATTAAGGGGCTCTAACCAGAGGCAGTAGTATAAGCGTCCCTTCTGTGGAATAGTAGCCATATTGCGCTCACCAACCCGCCTGCCAAGTGTGATGAGAATCACCACCCAGAAATCACCCTATTGGTTGAGAATCGCAAAATCCTTTGTACATACATGATTGTGGTGGATGGCTTAAATAACGTAACTCTTTTAAATAATAGGTTATTATATTTACCTAAGGTTCTTTAACACGGACACTCATTTTTAACAAATTCCGCATCATTTGGAGATTTTGACCGTTGAAGCAATTTTAAATTTTAAAATGGAACGAAGTTGCGGTGTTATATTGCATCGATTTAAATCATTTTTGGCTACACATTATTCTTGTTAACCCATACAACTAAGCTTTGAAGCCTGTGCTATAGTTGGTTTACGTTTTATTACGCTGGGATTGAACCCACAGCTCCTCAGACAACGATCCAACGACTTCACCGGAGATGTGCCAAAAGTCGTCCACTGCTAAACAAAGGCCACCCCCATAGATTTCCACAATTGTGTCGTCATTTTTGGGGAAAAGTTCCAAGTTGGTAAGTGCCAGTACTCACCACATTTGGCAGGCGGGTTGGTGAGTGCAGAATAGCTGTGGTCCACAGCATGGACGCTGCCACCCATCCTTCTGGTTTAGAGTCCCTTAATCGCCTTTTACGATATCCACGGGAAGAGATGGAGTGGTGCTATATTCTTAATCCGGCAGCCCACGGAAAATGTATCTGGAACAATTTAATATACAGTTTAATTATAATTGTCCAACTGCCTTGTTTGCTCGTCGCAGACTGTAAATTTTGTGTCGAGTAGCAACTAATTTGGCGACAGGCTGTTGCCTGTAAAAAGCTAATTAAAAGCAGTTTTTATAGACTGTTCTCTACAAATAACATTAGTCTTTGATTAGGAAGAACAAAGATTAATTATGTATACATGTATGCATGAAAAGGGCCTTAACGATAGACGATATGTAAGTGCGTGTGGTGCACGCTGAGCCATCCCGTTATCAACCACGAAAATAATAGTAATAGTTCTTATTTTTATAGAAGACTATAAAACCACTACAGCTAGACTATTTGTCTCATCCACATCTGAACATTCGCCGTATGGTAGGAATGTACTATTTATCATTTAAATACTACTTTCCCGAGTTGACATAATGGTACTATTGTCAATACATACATTTGATGTGAATGTCAAAGATCTCCAGAATATTCTATTGCTCGTCCTTCTCTGTTTATGAGGCGATAGAAACCTCATATGTTAACATTTAATTTGAAAGGTGAGAAATTTGTAGTTTGTTGCCTAAATTAGAATAACTTTAGCAATAAAGTATACAAGTTTACTACTCAGCGTTCAGGTCCAGGTTAATATAGGTTTTATCTCAAGGTCATATCTCATAGATATTGCACGACAGAAAACGGAGAGCTACTCGGGTCAAAGCCCATTTATAACGGGTGTAAGTGACACCGTAACGAAAACTGATACCATGAATTCAGTATATGATTCTGGAACCTTCAGTGTTCGAATTTTGTATCGGTATTTACACGAACTTTTGGTTTTTTATGTTTATTTAACCTACTTAAGTATAATATATTTGTTTACGTTTATTTTAACGCTACTTTGAATAAAAATACAATATAGATTTATTTTTGCATAAAACTGCAATGTACATGTAAACTAAACGGCTGTTGTTTTACTACCGTTGACTGATAAGGTCATCGCTCACAGTAGCATAATAAGTTTGACGACACGGTTGGTGCAGGTTCAATTCCCGCTCGGAACAAGTATTTGTATGATCTGCAGGAAGTTTTTTCCGGGTCTTGGTGTATTGTGTGTGAAATGTATGTCTGTAAACGCACCCATGACACAAGAGAAAACGTGTGGCTTCGAAATGGCTTTCCTATTTTTATTATAGGCTAAGTGTAACCCATTCCCAAAGTTTTTGATACGTTGTCACTTACAACCTGCATACAGGATGTAACAGGACGGGTATATATTTAAAAGGAGTTATGCTACTCATCGTTCTGAGATTTTTTTGTATAGTATACAACTGGAAAACGGGAAAATAGAACAGCTGATCCGTAGAAAATCATCAATGATGCTTGATGAAATGTATGGATCGCCTGATATTGTTGTCGCTGGTTAGCTACTATGGAAATAAAACATTACGTAAAACCACGGACTAGAAAAAAAAGATGGACTCCGCGCCACTCATATCGAAAGTGAAGCACCCTAAGTATGCCGATTCGCTTGTACACACGTGCCTTACGCACACACATGCATCATAGTATGCCAGTCGGCCGCCATTACGCGGCACCTGTCGGCACCTGTGTAGTTATCCCTCAAATCACGCACACATGTTCGATACCGTGCTTCACTTTCGTAATGAGTGGCGCGGAGTCCATCTTTTTTTTCTAGTCCGTGCGTAAAACATCCATAACTTCCTTGCCTTCAACGCAATAAAATAGGCATTAAACTTTTTTTCACGTCAAGCGTCGGTACCGAAATCTTTCCGAGGTTTGCCATAAATTACGCATTTAATCGGCTGAATACATTTGCAATGTGCGTTCATACGCGTTTCATAAATTAAAAGTACAATTTAATAAATGTCATGTCGCATTTACACTTGAAGCCAGAATAAATCAACGCTCCGCATGGCTTTTACGGTTAGCTCATGACGGTTTATTTGTAAAACTTATTAAAGGGATGAGAATTTTAATTGCCTGGTGGAGGCATTAGTTATTTAGTCTTATATAGACGGCATGGTTGGTGCAGTGGTTGATACAGTCGGCTGCTGCGCTCCGGGTCTTGGAATCAATTCCCGCACGGAACAAATGTTTGTATGATCTGCAGGTAGTTGTTCTGGGTCTGGGTGTATTGTGTGTGAAACTTGTGTATGTAAACGAACCACACACAGGAGAAATCCTAGTGTGGCGTAAAGGTTTTCTAAAAAAAAAACCAATAATTTATACAGTACCTTCAAACCGGAGCACAATGATATTTTAAACACTACTGCTTATCGGTAGAGTGTAAGGCACTGCGGTGTAGCTGGACTCTTGCAATATAAGACGTACGACCAGTAATATATTATGATAAGACACTGAAGATCAACGAACTAGATGGAAGGCAAGTGGAGTCTTATTTTACATCGCTGATGAGTGATGAAATCGCACCGATTAACAACTCAATTCCACTCGTATACATATAGTCAACGACGACGAAAATTACAAAAAAAATGTTATTCCTCAAATAACATCATGGTATGCCTAATATGGCACTGTATACAAGGGATACTAAAATACATTTAAAGTCAAAATAAATGAACGCTTTCATTTAATCCTAAGTGTCGGATATTGTCCGAGATGCGAGGATTCGAGCCAACTTTGATAAAGCCCGGATATTGAAACTGGAATCGAATGTTGCTCGACTTGAGACCAACTTGCCATAAGTGTGCGACGGGTTAAAATAATGTGTTTAAAGAAACCATTGCCATATTTACAAGATGCTAGATAAAATGAACTTTAAATTGAAATGTAGTCCTTTTGTGAATAGTATTTTTTCTTTAATCATTTCGTCTTTCATAAAGGAGCTGTTTCTACGTAGCGCTGCATTTTACCTGGAATTATTAGTACAGTATAGTTTCGAGGAACTTCAATCTTAATAAGAAAGAAAGAAAGAAAGAAAGAAAAATTATTTTATTGGCACAGACAATATACAAAATAAAAATAAACTTAAATATTAAAATCATAAAACTAACTAAAAGGCAACACATATCGTGCACAGTGACAAAATTATAGTGCCAAAGGGCCAACAGCTCAGCATAATGTTAGGTGGCAGTGGTACTGACCACCTAACGCTGGTTTTCAGCTGTAACCCAGAAAATAATACTTAGTGGTAAACTCTGCAACAAGGGAACTAAAACGTTCATTAAATAGCTATGTGTGGAAAATCGTGGTAGGTCTCTTACTGCAAGAGGCCGGCTAAGTAGATACCACTCCAGATATTCGCCGCTAAGCAGTAGTGTTTAAACTTTAGACATTACTGTGCTACGGTAGTAAGGGCACTGTAGCTAGTGAAATTAATGGGCATAAGAGCCTAAATAGCTATACGTCTCGAAGTGGTGAGCGCAGTATCATGCCTCGCAGGATTAGTCTTGGGTAGCATTCTAATTGTTATGGGCAGGCATGTCGCTTACCACCAGGCGAATGATTTGCTCGTATGGTAACCACATTGTATTAAAATAATAGCATCCTTCTTGAATTTAAAATTGTTGCTACTTGCTACGAATCAAAATGAACCATTTTCTCTTTGACTTTGGGCGAGGGCAGCACAGCACACAGCTCCGTGTGGTGTCCGGATTAAGAATATAGCACCACTCCATCTCCTCCCGTGGATGTCGTAGAAGGTGACTAAGGGAATCTAAACTAGGGGGATGGGCAGCAGCGTCCCTTCTGTGAAACGGTAGCCATACTGCGCTCACCGCCTGCCAAGCGTGGTGAGTATTGGCAAATACCCCCCAAAATTATGACACAGTTGTGAAAATCTATGGGGGAGACCTTTGTTCAGCAGTGGACGTATAAATGGCCGATATGATGAGGGCAGCACACACACTTGCACATTACTCAACATACATGTGCACTCACGCGTGGAGGAACGTACTTTTGTAAGTACCCAATGCCCGTCCCATACTCCTATTGGGTGGGAACCCGACAATTCGGGCAAGGGTCACAGACCCAAGTCCCGAGCCTCGCGACCCCGTGCGGGGGCGCGCAGATAATCCAGTGAGTCGGGAAGTGCCCCCTGTACCCGATTAAGCGTAACCCACGTTCAGGTACCGCCGGACCTGGGTTTAGCGTTATCACAACAGACATGCTCCCTTCGCCGCACGCAAAGCTTGTGTTCAGGGATTTTTTAAAGAGGCATTGTGACCTACCCTAATCGATAGTATTCTTAGCAATTAAGTTGGGCTTTTAGAACTTTTAGCACTTATTATAATTTTTTGTTCTGAATGCTAAAATGTCTCGGTAAATGAAAGCCAAAGAGTGAAGTTGCAATGTATTCACAAGAGCTATTTGCATAAACTGCGTTGCCCGAGAACTAATAAATGCTGAACTATCGTCTGAATTCTACTCTATGTTTATGGCGCTGCCTCAACAACCGATTGATATTTCAAAAGTGTTCGGCTTCGTTATCCATTCTTAGCACGTACGGAAACAGGTGTTTCTTGTCCAACCCGATTATTCCATGTCATCATTTCGGCCGAAAGACAAGGCCTTTACAAAAATCGATAGAACCGACAGGTTTGGGTATCTGTTATGTGCTTATTGGAGGTTTTGCTATAATCGCCACGCTTGGCATATGAATTGGTGATCGCAGTTCAGTTGCTAAGTTGCTAATATATTCGAAGGACGGCTACTTATCCGATAGGCACCGCAAGGAATTGTGCCTCCCTTAAGTGTCCTAAAAGGTGTCTTTGTGATGATATCAAGAAAAGGGGCTGCATAATCTTCCTATGTGCGTAACAAAATATAATATGAAGATCTTTCGGTTGAACGGGCAGTGAGTGATGACAGCGTGAGAGGCAATTTTACAGTATACATGTCTAGTTTGTGCACCTACAATAGGGTTGCCTGTGTTTGAACTTTTTTTATTATTGATTCAGTGGAAATTCTTCATGAACTTCCTCCGCCCCGGGGAAAGGTGAAGCGGCATTCCGGACTTCTACCAGCTATAACATAAAACCACTGGAGCGGTCATCTTCGGCAAACGAATGGTGCTTCAGGTTCTCATATGATCACACACAAGCCGCACATTGGTGCCACGACAATAGGCACATCCCGGAGGGTGTGTCTGTAATGCGGTCAAGTCTGTAAAAGCGATCTTTAACAGACGACCTTCGAATAGGTTTAAAAAAAGAGAAATATAGAAATTACAGTTATCTTCATTTCTCAAATCCGAATAACAATGAGAAAATCACCATGCTTTCCAGGCGAATTGATGATCGCAGTATGTTGTTATTAGCTCATGGGAGGATGCTACTGTACATCCTCGCGCATCAGCCCTTAGTTGCCTTCTATGACGCTCATGGATGTAGGCGTGGGTCTATATTTGCCATGAATCACACGTTACGGTTTTGTAGGCTCTGTTGTATTTAAATATCTTTACTTTAGACCATATACTACTCTTAGGAACACCACATCCATAGATAACATAATGTAATATGTCATAACATCTACACAAAATGTTCAATAACTTAGTATATCGTCGCCCTTATCTAACACTAACTCGGAACCAACTTAGCTCAACTTGCACTGAATACTATATTAAACTAACTTAAAGTGCCTATCTCGTGGATCGGACTGCGCTGAATAACTTTATGATTTATGGCAATAACTTTTATATAAAAATGGTTATTGGAGATTTAACACGTCCTTTAACGACCTATTTTTGAATTTGCGAACGTTTGCAAAACTTTATGTCGTGACGCTAAGTAAGACCCTAGTTAAGCGTAAACCTAAAACGTAAAACTCTTTACGATAGTATTGTTTGTAACCGGTTTCTTAATCCAAAACGAATCATTTTTTTTATGGTAGTCTCTCTTTGAACTGACCATAATACCTAACTATGACTGTTATTTACTTGTGGATGAATAACAAGGGTAATCCATGAACTCGCACTTAATTTGATTGTAAAATGAGGGTTCATAGTAAGCCGAATTCGTGTAATGAAATATATCTGGGATAGTATTTTACAATAAAATGGTTTAAAAATATACACGACATCACGCTAAATATGTAGCTCTCATACATAACTAACATAACACACCTGTGTACAAACAATTTTCTACAGCAAAAGTTACCCGCTTGCAAAGTTTACCTACTACACCATATAATTTTGTACAGTTTTATCGTCTGACGCCACTAAAGTTTTGCCCATCATGGATCAACTAGTCTAACTTTTCTTGTATATTGAAACATAGGTGACACTGATATTTAGAGACAAACAGGTTAAAAGCGACAACGTACCGAAAACTGTGGGATGAGGTTACACTTAGGTCTATAATAAAAATAGGAAAGCCATTTATCTAGCCGCGCGTGTATCTGCCGTGTGGTGCCGGCTCAAAATACCACCACCCCATTACCTCCCGTGGGTGTCGTAAAAGTCGACTAAGGGATTAGCCGGAGGAGGGCAGCAGCGTCCTTTCAACCTTTCCTTTCAACGTCCAACTACGATCGCCAACCCGTCTGCCAAGCGTGGCGATGATGGCAAAACCCCCCAATGAGTCCACAAGACACCCATATCGATAGTTTTGGTGATCTTTGGGGGAGGCCTGTGTCCAGCAGTGGACTTCATTCGCCCGAAATGATGATGAAGATAATTTATCTCGGAGATAACTCTAACTAGGTTATAATTTTTGACATTTTTGAGCACGCAATGTATCGTCAACACCGCGATCAAAACGCTATGTGATTATTGTACTATGATATGATATTATTATGCTACTGTGAGCGATGACCTTATCCGTGAACTGTAGCGAACCTGTTTTAATTTACATTTCAGTTTTATGTGAAAATAAATATAATGTGTTTTTATTCTAAATAGTTTAAGGATTATAGATAGCCCTTATTCATAATATGACACCACACCATACAAACAACATACATACACGCATGCATACACCATACAAACTTTGCCACACTAATAGATAGCACATCTGCAGAAAGTAGCGGTGCATAAACACAGTAGATACCGCACGTAATCAAACTCAACTTGGAATGGAAAAAAGCTGCTTGATGAATAATAATATTGAAAATTGGCTGTGACAGACGGATAGATAGACAGACCGACACACGAGTGACTGCTACGCTGTTTTTTCCTTCAGACGTTTGGAACCCTAAAATTAAGTAGCCAAAATATTGTATTTTCAAGATGACGTTTTACTGTTAGGTAATTGTTTTGTAAATAGCTCAGTAATCATAAATATTGCGAAAAAAAATATGGTTGTTAGTAATTCAGTTTTATATAAAACAATGGCTTGTGATGTTACCGTATTACTAATATGCTTCTATTTGAAGGCAAGATTGCGGCAGCAGTTAAGCGATTAGCTTTCTGCGCTACAGCCCTTCGATATATTGGCAACTCAACTACGATCGCCAATTCGTATGCCAAACATGGCGATTATAGAAAAGCCTCAATAAGCACACAACAGAAACCCAGAACATATTTTTTTATTGTTTCGAGCGGTGGCCTGGTTAAGGACAAAGGGGCATGCTGGACTCTTACCGGCTTAAACCACTGGGGCGTTCATCTTCGGCATCTAAGAGCCCCCCTTACCCTTACCTTACCCAGGCCCTCGTATAATTACATACGGTACAACCATACCGACTTTTGGCCAGATCAGGGCTAACTCGCGACAGATGCTCAACGAGTCTTTGGGTAATTATTCTTTCAAATAAAAATGAAAGAACAATTGCCTGAAGACTCGTCGAGCAGGCAAAAGAGACGGTACGCAGAGGCAAACTCCGTGGCCCTTCTTCCCTTATTTAAGAGAACAAATCTAGCCTCCTTCCAGCCAGACAAGAACATTTTGTGACGAAGGCAGCTGGTGAACTTCAGCATCAAGCGGTCCCCGAAGAGATGGCAGGCCATAAACCCACGTGTGACCCGGAATGCCATCTGGACCGGGTGCCGTGCTACGAACCTTTAGTCGGCTAACGGCTCGGTCCAACTCCCCCTCTGAAACCCCCAACTCCTTGGCACAATCGGGAGTAATCAGGTGTGGAGAGGGACTGGGAAGGTCTTGAACCACCGCTGGAAAGAGAGTTGAGAGTACCCCCACCAGCAAAACCGGGGCCGTAGCTTCGGTCACGGTTCAGTGTCCGGTATGACGGAGAATATTTACGTCCGAGATGAGCTGCCGTGAAGTACCAGTGCGTTCTACTGGTGTTTCCGGTGCTCCTCCCGATATGCTTAGGAAAGCTACCGGGGGTTTTAGCCGGTAAGAGTTCCGCACGCCCCTCCACCAATACCAGGTGATTCTTAACTGATCCCGTTTGCAATCCACGGACGTGAATCACAAATATAAATGTTTGAAAAGATTTTGGTATTTTCGACTATTACTTTTATTTTTATTTATTTTAATGCAATAATAACATAGCCTGCGTGAAGTCCCAAGAAAATGTGTGTCGTTGTTAACTTTTCCGGTTTGACAAGCTAATTATAGCATTGGAGATTATCAATATGTATCAAAGTATTTCATTTTCTCATTCAGGCTGTAAAAAACACCAACTTAACTCTAATGGTAAGGTCACGCTCTTAACTTACGTCACCTTCAAATGAAAATTGAAAGAAAGTTTTGGAGACTGGAACTTTACAACATTTATATTATTTTTGGTACCTGACATGATAACTTAACAATCAAGTATTTTAAATGTTAAAAAGTACAGGTGGAGTCCAAAAATGACTGAAGGCGGAAACGGAACACTAGGAACGATTCACAGCGAGTGGTTCTAATGAGGCACCCTTGAGGTATAGCGTCCGCGCCATTAGTCGCAACGTTTCCATTTGACACTCCAGTAAATATTTGCCAAGATATCGCTGAATAAGACACTGCGTTTGAAATTAGACCTTAGTGCTATCTGGGAAATTTAGCATTGAGTTGATAGTTTTGTGTTTTACCCAACATATTGACAAAAGAGAATGTAATGTGAGTAACGCTTTAGAATTTTTATTTTATATTTCTTTGGTTTCAGTTTTTATGAAAAGTTTTCAAGTTGTTTGATTATATGTATCGTTATTTCACTTATGAGTGAAACTAAAGGTGGGTATAACCTATCAGTGGCGAAGAGTCCATATAACCAGATAACAGAGATTGGGAGGTATTGGTTAATGTATAAAACAACATTTTACACTTTCAAACGGACACTAAGTTTACTTTCTGTGAAGTCATAATGCCAAATAATTTTACATACACATGGGAACATATAAGCTGAGAAATATCGTTTTATCTGCCCGCACAAATATATTTTGTAACTTACTCCATACTACGCACCTGCCCCTTGCATTACCATTATTACGTCTCGCTTTTGCTCACATATATACAACTTTTCCACCAACAAGCCGATATCTAGCTAGTTCTTTAGATATATAGAAATCGGAGCGGACGAGAGCAAGCGAGAAAGATAAATCACATTAATTAATTGGTCGCGTCAGTTGATGACAACTCTTAAGCGCTTGACGGAGTGCTGGGTTGATTCACAGATACGTTAGTTCGAGGAGTAAGGATTAAATTCGCTTAAGCTTTTTATTCAGGAAGGATTATAGTGAGTTTATGTTGTGTAGAGAAGCCACATTTTCATAATGGCGCTCGTTCGTATGTTTTAGTTAGAAAATTGTGTAAAAGTGATCAGTGCCTGTAGTGATTGGTGAGTTTTTAATTGAAATTGGTTCCATTAACTTATTATATTTATTCACATTGCACATTGGCCTTTCAAATTTTCCGTGGAGTAGGTACATTTTGTGTGTTGAAAATTTATTGTTGAGTGAGCTTTTTTGGAATGGCAAAGGTACCTTCTGCAAATATCCACCCTCTACCACTATAATCTATAATTATGTAACACTAAATATTGAGAAAAAAGAAAGAAAGAAAATTTTGTTTATTTTGAGTCCTCATTCATACACACGTTGCAAATTTTATATAAACAGTAAATAAAATAAGTTAGCACGTAGTTCTGAATGCGTGAGGCCAACATTGGTACTTATCTCAGCTAGTGCTACAGCAAACAAAATGCTCCAGCGCTGATATTCTGATAGGCCCGTGTGACGATGTCACGAATATCAAGTATGATAATAGAGAAAAAAGTATATTATAATACATTTGTATACATATATGTATGATTCAATTCATTAATATGTAAATAGGTGTATCTAATAAATAAAGATTTTAATACTGGTTTTTGCATCACAATGTAAAAAAGACATTAAAGGTAAAAACAATTATAGAACTGTCGATGGTGCGTTTCATTCTTCAGGTATATCCATAATCTATCCTTGGCCTATTGATTACAATTTTGGGTTTAAAGTTGCAACGCTCGCGGGAAGTATAAAAGTACAAAATGAATTCTTAAAATTATTGAAAAATTCGAAAAAAATTTAAATTAATGTTAATAGAAATATATAAATTTTAATTTTAATAAAAATATTATTGTGTAAAGTGTAGGCAAATGAATCAATTTCTATTCAAATTCAATTTCTATCTGCATCCTAAACTAACTATTGCGCGTGTTCTTATGAACAATTTGGAAAGATAGAAATAATTGAATGGAAAACACAAAATTACACAAACTATTACAAGAATTACGCATATAATGACAAATAAACAATCTTTAATCGCAGTTTCGATGCGGATTTGTTTCTCTCAAAGCAAAACAGTAGTGCTGATTTATAACTGAACAGAAACAAATGCGCGATAAAATGAGTTACGTGTAAGCCTAAGCATCCATTGAAAAAGTAAAAAAATCAATCATCAAAGAAATTAAATACCTTAAAGCGTGACAGAGTCACTCGGTGAGTCCATCAGTAACTCAGTCATGAGTGTAAATATATATTTTAATACTTTGGTCATAAACATAAATACCATTTTAATTAAGTCAGCTTCACAAATATTAGCATAGTCTTCATTGGGTTATACTCAAAAGTGACCTTAACTTTCAAAAACTAAAACAATGCAGGAACTTAAAACCATACGTACTGCTTGTTCACATCCACCACAATAGTTGACAGGTTAATCAGGCCTCTCACAAGTTAAGATAAAAAATAATACTATTTTTATTCATGTAAAATCATTTACAGATACTTATGACTGGTCAGACTTTAGTTGCCAACTTCCTTTGGAGAAGAACGGACAACAAACTCCATGGCTACAATTATTTTTATGCAAATTTATTACCAGAACGATGTTCTTAAAATACCGTGTGATGCCAGTTAAGAATCACCAACCCATTTCATACCGTGGGTGTCGTTATAAGGCGACTATGGAATTAGCAGGAGCAGCGTCCTTCGAGTAATTTACAACTCAACTGCGATCGCCAACCTTCCTGCCAAGCGTGGCGATTATGGCAAAACCCCCCAATGAGCACATAACACCAACCTAGACCGGGCGTTATTCATTCTCCGGGGGAAAAGTATGTCCAGCAGTGGACGGTTTTCGGCTGAAATGATGAATCGTCGCTCAGCTCCACCATTTTGTAGGGAAACTCTACGACAGATCACGTGACCAGTTGCAACACAACACTCGGCCCTCCGCTTTCTACATCTGGTCTATTCCAGAAGAATTCAGATTATCGCTCCATCTGGCCGGGGAGTATCTCTCGATACCACAGACTTTATAACACATCGATAGACAACTATATTACATCGTAACATAGAAATGCTTTCAATTACATTCCTTGGCTGCAAAGTTTTCCAAACAATATAAACGTTCTCTACGGCGCAGTTGCCTTCTCATAACCTTCTTTCTTACTTAGAGAAAAGCCTATAAATAAAGCTCAGGAATTATATCAGCTTACTTATTTGTATTTGCAACTTGCATGAATCCGATTCTAGTTAGTATTTATGTTAGAAATATGTATATTAAAATGGTCTAACAACTCATGTGCACATATATCTTGTTAAATGTATTATATTTGAAGAATGCTTAATTTAGTAATAAAGAATCCATTTTACTTTATAATATCGAATTATCAAATAGGGTTCGAACGTCAATGACCAGGTGTGCCCTTTTAAAGGTCATCCTAGAAATTCAGATGTATAATGCATTTTTGAGCGTGTACCCTAGTATGAAAATGATTGAATGAAACAAAAACATATGCATCAAGTATTAGTTATTTTCATGCGTACTAGCTTCACTTCGACGGACTAGATTGCATAGGTGAATTGATTATGATCATCATCATATCAGCCACAGGACGTCCACTGCTGAACAAAGGCCTCCCCCTTAGATTTCCACAACGAGCGGTCACATGCCGCTCTCATCCAACGACTCCCAGCGACCTTCACCAGATCGTCTGTCCACCTCGTTGGAGGTCGTCTCACGCTGCATTTTCCGGTGCGCGGTCTCCATTACCATACCATACTTAAGATGATTTATAATTATATAAACAAAATGTTCAATTAATCATCATACTACTATCCTCTCTACTAATAGGCTGGCTTTGTCCTTAGAATTTGGGCTCGGTCTCCCATCCAAGTTAATGTGAGTGAAATTTTGCATCATTGGGACCGGCTGTCGACTACATGTCGCAACTTCTGCTTCAATGAAGAACCTTACGGAATGGTGAATATCACTTTATATTATACTTCTCCCGGTCTTGTGATATTATTAGCATAGCGTTGCTGAGGCATAACTGGAATGAAACTATTATTCCAACTATTCCAACGACGAAAAGCCACAATGCTTGGAGTAAATTAATTAGAAAATTCATTATCTACCAACTGTGGTGCAATCCAGTTTAAATGCGATGCAAGACTGTAAAATCATGGGCGCTCGTAAATAGGTAGTCTGAGCCAGCGACGCACTAATAAACACATTTTCACTTCCACAATTCCCAAATGTGACGTCATAAACTAAAATAGCGTACATGTCATCCGACATTAACGAAGTTAGAATATGTAATTTATAAAATTATCAGATTTACCTCTCGCAATTTTGGTAGAAATCTGTCCTGCCATTTCAGCATCATACTCACCGTTTTTTATGACTGTGAATCTGTTTAAAAAAACATATTATATAATCACAAGAATTTTGTAGCTTCAAACTACGATACTTTTTTATAAAAAAGTGTATCATAAGGATATTAAGAAACAAAAACTGCAGGCAACGTTGTGTACAATGGCGACACTGCTTACTCGAATGCCTCAGACAGTCGGTCAGGGCCTTGCTTTTATTGGTTGGCTGAAATGAAAACTTTTGCTTGCCTTAGTCACGAGAGAAATATGTTTGAGGGTGGAAGTGTCGAATGGCGTTATAACGGGAAAATTCACTCTTCGAGACAGTCTGCCACAGAATTTCAATTAATGATTCAAACGCTGACGATGTTATTTCCGTTTATCCGGTTAAGTATTCGGTCCATATAACACCTAATGTGATAGACCGTATCATAATAGCTTCCATTTCATAGAATAGTTTACACCCTCGAGGACAATTTGCAATGGAATGTATACAGTGCAGCCATGGTTAGTGTCCAATTATGTTAAATATTAAAATTATCTAAAGGCCTCTACGTGTGGAATCTAGAGAAGTAAGTAGAGAGATAATAATTATGTAATAAATAATTCACTCCTTTACGGTCTAAGTCGATTTCGAATTATATAATTATAATTAACAAAAAAAAAGAACATTGTTCTTACGTTCCTTTTTACTTCAATAGTTCCACATTACTAACGACTTTTTAAGCGCAAAAGTCACAGATTGCTCAAGCTGAATCATTAATGGCGTCCGCCAGAACTGAATTAATTTCTCCAGATATTAACTAAGGCATAGAAAAGAAAGTCTACCATTATTAAAAACGTCACTCATCTAAAATTAAAACGGCGCCAATAATTTCAACATTCATTTATTAGACGTATATAATATCAGAATTTCAGTGTAACATGTTCTTTCTTGCCTATTTTACAGCGTTTCGATTTATTATAGGTGGTTTATATCACCCAATAAAAAGTTCTATTTATATACAAGCAGTAAAACAAGCCTTATTTCAGCGTCTAGAAATATACATTTATGTTATTTTTATATACAAAATATTTATTTAAATCTAACGGTTTTGTATTTACAAATGATTTGAGATCGAATGAGTTTTGATCAAACAATAGAGGCTTTACAAGTTCACTTTATGTTTCCACAGTGTTTATAATATCACGGTGGGAATAAAAAGTTTTCCTATAACCACTCAGTTTTTAAATGTTATTTTTCATTACCTTCTTGATTTTGCTTATCGTTGTTATTAACAAGCTTTGTTTACAGGACAAAAGTTCTTTAAAGTCACACTATATAAAAATAATAGGGAAGTATTGAAATGTTTGGTTGTTACCTGTTTTACTTTTTTTTATTAATGTTCTACATTATATAATTTCTCTGTGCTAACCATTCTTGAGCTAAATGTTAATTTTAAATGAAGAACTGATACAGCAACAAGAACTCTCAAAAGTGTAGTATTAAAATTGAATAAAACAAAATATATTTTTATAGGCATAACGTTTTTGAAAATCTTGTTTATCGTCCCTTTGAATAAATATAACAAAATATATCAGAAAACGGTCATTAATGTTAATACGCATTTTTTATCAATACTTATTGTACTCCGATAACATGGAAGATGGAACAGCTAAATGACACATCATTCGTCCAAAATATCTATATTAGGGATTTTTTGTTTTCGTCCGCCGTTATAATGCAAGAAAGTGACCAAGATATTGGCATTTGTCAGCAGCTGGAAAGTATTAGGGGACTGGTTTCACAGTTCTTACACGCAGCAGTAGTTTATATATTAATAAGATTGATTTTCTTGCTACAAATGATTTTGTCCTAATATAGAAATCAATTTACTTTCACTGTATATTTTTATCAAAGATATACAAATAATTTTGTATATATTTTATATATAATAATTTGCCGTGTGGTGCCGGCTCAGAATGCCACCACCCCATCTCCTCCCATGGGTGTCGTAAAAGTCGACTAAGGGATTAGCCGGAGGATGGGCAGCAGCGTCCTTCGAGTACATTAACAACTCAACTGCGATCGCCAACCCGCCTGCCAAGCGTGGCGATTATGGCAAAACCCCCCAATGAGCCCACAACACATCCATAACAGTTGTTGTGGTGATTTTTGGGGGAGGCCTGTGTCCAGCAGTGGACTTCATTCGGCCGAAGTGATGATGATGATGATACAAATAATAACTGAACTACTACTTCCTTAAAAATATGTTTTAACACTTAAAGCGAATGGATTACGTTGAAAGCAACTTGCAGCCATCGTAACTTTCTCATTAGAATCTTATCTCTTCGTGCTGTGGAAAGTAAATGTAACAATAAAAATAACAAAAGAATTCATTCCGTTACGTAAAATTATAAATACAGTCGTTAGAACTAATAATAGTACTAATGGAAAAACACGGTATTTTAACTCGTGGCCTGTATACAGTGAAATAAGTTTAAAATAACTTATATAGGGTATATTTAAATTGAGAACACTCAATTACAAATGATACATTTGTAAGCCAGAAAATCAAAGATCTTCGACAAAAACAATCATATCTTGAGTTACAAAATCTCATCGTTCATACATGATCATGAAGGACCAAAAACGAATACAAAAACGAGACCCTCAGCCAGACCCACTGTTGTCAGTCGACCCGATCTTCGATGCGATAGTATAATTTAGTCTATTACACTAGCACACTAGCGATCAGATATTATGTGCACCGGGTAATACCAAATTATGAATAAATAGGTCAGCAATATATCTCTGTGAGCTTGCTAAGAGACAATAAAATAGTTTAAAAAAACCAAAAAAAAAACACTCTTTTGTAGATGTTCGGGACTAAAAAGTAGAAAATAATTTTCAATACGTTTAAAATAAGAATAGAAAGACTAAAATAACATTTGTTAAAAGCGTGGTGTTATTGATGTCAATTGTTGTAAATATTTTTGTGAATCAACACAATTGTTACAAATTTTATAGTCATAAATGTTTAATTTTTTATTTATCTAGACGCGTTCGCGGTCTGCTATATGTACATGCATATATGCACAGACTATAGCTGCGTCGCGTAACGGTGTCGCGAGTCCAGAGATTTTATCTTATCTAAAAATATGCGTACCGCGCTAAATGAAGTTTTCACTTCAAAAATTGTTGATCACTCTATTCTTATTTTAAACTTATTGAAAATTATTTTCTACTTTTTAGTTCGGTTATCTACACAAGCGTGTTTTATTTTATTTATTAAATTATAATTTATAGTCTTGTTCTAGAAGTATGGATATCTCTTGGAATAACAAATGATATGTCAAGGAGCTTATTAAAGAAATCTTAAACTTAAACCAGGACTGGATACCTAGCGTCTATAGTAAGATTACGTCGTCAAAGTTCATGAAGGCTAGCATCGGTGTCACTTTCTGCCCCTCCTAAGAGGAGCGTGGACTCGCAGGGCTGCGAGTTGCGAGGCTGTGGCTCCGAGGGTTGGAGGGGCGGCAGTAGTCACAGCTCAATGGGGGCCGCGCCTTTCCATGTAACGCCGGCGCGGAGGAGGTGGTACAATCTTAGGACGCACCATATGCATAGACACTGTGAAAAAAAAGCATGGCTCGATTTGGGTTTTTTTTATTTACACTATGTATGTGTGTGTAGTAAATATACCTATTTGGCGATGTGCCATACAACATAATTCACATACATGTAACATAATTTAGTCAATAGAAATCTATATTTATATGTCTATGGTTTGATGCTACGGTTCCTGAAGTAGCTAAGCGATTGGCTTCCTACGGGTCACGTGTTCGATCCCCGCACGGCATACATACATATTTACGTATTGGTCGGAACTGGACACTTAATATGTACGATTAAAATATGTGAAAAATATTTTTTGTTTCTATATACCTTTTTAGTTCGTTCGTGTAGTCGTGAAAATGGACACACAAAAAAGGAAATAATATTTTATTTAAAAATTACATTGAGATATTGTTTAATTTACTCCAATTTATAGTTTGGTGTTAGAGTAGTTTTTCAAGTTAAGCGTAAATTCTAAATGTTACAAAATGGTTGTAATTGTATAGTATCATAGTCGGGATGATGTATTTAAAAAATAAAAACAATAGGTCATTATTTCAAACTCATAAATGATCTTAATAACAGCTAGTGGTATCCGAGCGACTTGTTTTACTAGCTCAATCATATACTATAAACGTGCTAATATACCAGTTATAGGAAATAAGAAAATCCGACCTTATGGTATTGACAAGAGCCTGAAAGGCCTTTCTTACGCTGCCAGAATATCGTCAAGGTCCATTGTTTCATATGTGCAAACAAAAAGAGCGATATCCTTGTTAAAAAATTGAGCGGACTCATCTCTCTCAAAATGTCACGATATTAACAAAAAAATCGGTTGATGTATACTGCAGCAGTGAAATCTACGTCAGGTAAAAAGTATAGAAATAAGCTTGAACATTTAAAAAGCGTATTTTTCCGCCAGGGAAAGTTTTGCTCAAACATACAATAGTGCTCGTTGCGTTATTTCGGGGTCACGTCGCGTGTTGACTTATGTTATACGTGGCACAAAAGAATTGGGAAGTCTTGGATAAACCCTAACCTGGATATACGTTATTGTTGTACAGTACACAACGAAATTTGTGTAGCTTTGAGTTTTAAATTTAGAGCATTTGTGTTCCGACGTCAGAGTGATTTGTGTGTGTTTTATCGGGTAAGTTGTAGGAAAAAATTGTAAATATTTTTTTTAACTGTTATGTACCGTACTGCTGTATGAATTGTAACCCAAAGTCCAGATTAACAACATAGCATAAATCCATCTCCGGATGTCGTAAAACGCGACTAAGTGACGCTAAACCAGAGGGATGGGCAGCAGCTTCCCTCCTGTGGAACAGTAGCCTCATTGCGCTCACCAACTCGCCTGTCAAGCGTGGTGAATACTGGAAAATTCCGCCCAAAATATCGACACAATTTTGGACATCTATGAGGAGGCCTTTGTTCAGTAGTGGATGTCTTTCAGCTGTCATGATGATTTTTTTAATTGTATAATATTTGTGGGTTTCATTAGGCATATTTTACGGAAATATTAAATAAAACTAAACTGGAAATACCATAAAAAGTATCGTATAGTATACAGCGACAGTTATGCAATCTCGCATTTTAATTTAAATGATATATGTGCGTTCCATTGCAAAGAATAGGCTACCTTTTGTTGAGCGTGGGTCAAAATACTTGAAAACAATTAAGGAAAAAGAGACGATTTGGGAATTTTCCATACAGTGACGACGACCCTCATGTCTGAAGCAACTGGTAAAGGTTGTAAGATGGCAATTTTAGTTTAAGGTCTAATAAAAGTAAATAGTTCTTAAGTTTGTTGGTTATGTAATGTTTAATAAGGGACAATAAAAATATAAGCCGGATACTAGAGGCCACTAGAGGGCAAAAGCTTCTTATCAAGAAAAGGATCGAGCATCATTTACTGCCCAAACTCACTGCGTGTTGGCGATTAAGGAGCATCCTATCCAGGTTTCTACACGATGTTTCCTTTCACATGAAGTCAGTGTGGTCTAAGCTGAAGGAAGAAATTGCATTTTACTGAACAAGTTTTTTTGTTTGGCTTCTCGCAGGCGTCTCAGGAAGATGTCACTGGCGGGCATGCTAGCGAAGCCTAAAAAGCCTACAGCCAGGCAAAAACTAAGCAAGAGAGCTAAGGGCATCCGTGCGGGACTTGAACCTCAGTTTAGTGCGTTGCTAGGTGACCAAACTAGGGACATCTACATCAATATTATATAAGATACTGGTAGGTATCTTATTGCAAGAGGCTGGAGAGGTAGACACCGCCCCGGGCAAGATATTCGCCGCTAAGCAGTTGTGTTTAAATTTTAGATATTGGGCTGATTAGAAAGGCACTGTATCTAGAAAAATAAGAGACCAAATCACTTCATGCCTCTAGGTGATGAGGCAGGTGTGGTGCAATGCAGAACTAGTAAGTTTCCCACCAGGCGAATGACTTGATGTCTCGTGACCACGACGTACTAAAACAAGTACTAGCTCAGAACGGTTCGACACGACTAAAGCTAGGGGAGATTGAATGGATTATCGTGACCTTGGCGGCGAAGCTGGTACACCGGTCTGTTTGAACATGAGATCATATGTGAGTCTGTTTTTGTGTTCTATGTGGCATATGGTGATTTCACTATCCGGGTCAATAAGCTCGGGTGGCGATAAACGCTTATAAAGGGATCAATATCGGGAGCCCAATACTACGAGGGGATTCGGGTAGGGCAGTGTGGTCAAAAATCTGCGTGCTCATACCGAGCGACCCCCGGGAAGACAGCGGTGTGCATGTGGTTACGTACCTCTGTGTGCGCAGCACAGCGCATAGTGATGCTTCGTGGGAATCTTTTACAAGTCCCTCAAGAGATGCTGGGAGGTGGCCTCTTTACAGTCCGGTAGAGGGGATGACCGCTTTACAGTCATCCCCTCCGAGATGTGCCTAAAGGCGTGGCACCAATGGGTGGCTCTAGATGGAGATCTTTCGAGTTCCTGGAGCCTTCCTTCGGTGCCGACGATGACCAGTCCGGTGGTTTGAGCCGGTAAGAGGCAGGCATGCCCTTTCGCCCTTTCCCGGGGCTAAGCAAGTACATGGGGTATTTCCAGAAAAAAAAGGGCAGGGTGGTCGAACAAACGTTTAGTCGCTTGTTTCGTGAACTGTTGAATAGTCAGCAAATTCAAATCAATGTGAAGTTGTTCATTACGAATTATCCAGGCTCCCATGGCCTTCTGCATAGGCAAATTTGGAAGGTTTGGAACCTATGGAGTGGATAAGAGTCCACGTGTGTGAACACAACGCTGGCATAGGTCATAATTCACCGAATACACGTGACGTAAGTTCTCACCAAATTTCAAGGAGATAATTTACTGCATTTATTTAGGAGGCAGTGGAGATGACCTAGGGCAAAAGCTGCTGTTCTTAGGAGACTGCTTTTTCGAGAGTGACACCTAAGTATTTGGAGTGCAGTTCCCAGAGAATCGGTTGCCCAAATATGGAGATCTGTCTGAAGCGAGTATGTGCGTCATCGCTTATGCAGAAGAGGTGAAGGCGCTTTTGGTAGGATTAACTTCGATCCGCCAAATACTGGATCAAGTACCTAGAGCGTTTACTAAGGATTGAACAATTTATAATTCGTTATTCTGTCAAATTGCCATTTTTTTTGGGCCAATTGTGTCAAATGGTGTGTACCTACAACATGAAAAGAAGTGGGGCTAGAACGGATCCTTGAGGGACTCCGACTCTGATGGGATGTGAGGAAGAGAGTGCGCCCTTGATTGGACCTGTGATTCGACAAGTAGTCTTAAATAATGAGCACGACACGTTCGGACACACCGAGTTTGTACAGCATATATTGTCCGTATATTGTTGTATAGCCATTGTGCCAGATTTTGTCGAAGATTTGAAACAGTCACAGTCAGCGAGACCAGAAACCTTCGGGCAACCACGACGTCATTAATAGGGGTATAATTCAATTCCATAATAAAACATAATTTAAAAAAAAAGAAATATTTGTGTGAATAATTTGTGTATCTCTAGGGTATATCTAAATAGGAAATGTTTGAATACTTACGTTTAAAAATACCCGTGGTATTAAAAATGATATTTCGGCTTTGCATATTGAGTCGAATTGCTGTAACAAAAGAGAAAATGATGTCAGAATATATTTTGAATCATGAAAAGTGCACGTCTACTTTTCAAAGACATAGCTAGACGGTTGGTGGACACTTTGTGTGATCAGAGGGCTGGCCATTTCTTTGGCCAAAGAATAAGCATTGCCATTAAACGTGGCAATGCTGCCAGTATTCTGGGAACATTACCGGCTGACAGCGACGGGAAGGAGTACTTTGACGCCTTAATGCCTTTTTTTTGGGGTTTTTATTTATTTATTATTATTATTATATTATATATATTTTATTTTATTAGATATTTAAGGCATAAACATTGTGTATATGTTTTTAGTTATGTATATATATAATTATATCTTTAGTTTAGAAATTATATGCAGGTAGATATTAGAAATAATTGTAATAGTTTATTTGTACTTAATTAAAGTCGTGAAAATTCATAATTAACACAGTACTTTAAATTATCTGAAACAGTTAAGCATAACTGATCACTTTAAATCATATTTTGTACGTACTATACTTTACAATTACTTTGTTATACATATATTTTACGAAAAAGTGCAAGCTAAACGGTTGCCGTGTGGTGCCGGGTACGAATAGCACCAAGCCATCTCATCTTGTGGGTTTCGTAAGAGGTGACAATGGTACTAACCGAAGGATGGGCAGCAGCGTCCTTCAAGTACATTAACAACTCAACTGCAATCGCCAATCCGCCCGCCAAGCGTGGCTATTATGGCAAAACCCCTCAATGAGCACACAGCACACCCAGACCGGTTATTATATCAATCGTATCCTAAATTTAACAGACAGCTGCATCCCTGTTTAAATCCCTAGAACTACTAACCTTGCCATCACTGTTTATTCTGGAAATAGCATTGTTTGTCAAAGCGAACCAAAATTTGTATAATTCTATTAATTATTAAACAAGACCGGCTATTATGATTTCAATACAAGAATCTTCTGTATACAGGTAGTTCCAAAACAATATTGCTAAAAAATAATATAATGCGTATGGGACAAGTTAACTACAATAAAATACTCCACTACATTAAAGATGATTTAACACACATTTTCAAACAGAAATTAACATAACTACTGGTCACAAAGTGCTATTATTCCGACAATTTTTTTAAGCGATAATTCTATATGACATTGATAGATATATAATATAATTATAAGATGTAAGAATATTACTATTGTTTCTTTGGATATAGTCCAGTAGTAATTAATTGTATCAAAATCATGACTTGTTATAGGATGTGACAATTTCTAATTATTATTAACAAATTACTCTTATCTTTTATTGACTCTATACTTCACTATACATCATCTGTGCTATAAATTTGCATGCCACATGGTAGAATGTACTGGATTCAATTATTATTTAGAACAAATAACAGCTCCATTTTGTTACCTATATTCTTGGCAAATAAATTGTTTCTGATTCTGATAATAGTCCGTATACGACCAGCTTTATCTGAACTGTTATAAGATACACTGCCTAAATATTAAGCGGTAAGTAGGGAATTTTCTAGCCATTAGTGTAGCAAACTCACTTAGTGGATGTTAGCCTAGTTTCAGTAGGGAAGGCCGTAGCTACTCATTTTCTTTGAACATGCCTTAATTTAAGAGTAAATAAGCCATTACCGCGTTCTAGATTATTATAACCATTTTATTATGTTAACGATGTAAACGTGTTGAGTAGTTCTTTAATTGCTTTTCGTTACGTGACTGTTCACGGTTACAATGTCTGTACACCTTTTTTTAATTGTGGAAATGCGTCATGAAATTTCTCCACTCCGGGGAAGGGCGGAGGAGCATGCCGGAATCCTACCGGCTAAAGCCACTGTAGCAGTCATCCTTGGCACCTAAGGGGGGCTACTAGGTCCTCGTAAGATTACACTAGAGCCGCTCTATTGGTGCTACAACGCTAAAACGGTCACCCACTCGAGCAGAGGGGAGTTGGCTGGAAAAAGGCCGCCCCCTAGACACATCTCGGGAAGGATTGTAAAGGTGACCAATCCCACCGTATGTACACTGACCATGTTTTGTCTCGTCAGCACCCTAAAGTTGACTTATAGAAAATGGGAAAGGTAGAGTTGTTTGGCGTGTAAAGTGTAAAGGTAAAGTGTGGCCGCGCAAGCGAATTTCATCGTAAGAAAATCCTTTGATGTGCAAGAATTTACCGACAGCGGAGTTTCAAGTGTCTCCGGCTTCGCCCAAAGCACCGAATGCTTCGCAAAAATTTGGCTACATTGATCGCGATAACGCAAATATTCGCGTAAGTGCAATCGGTTGTGAGCGGTTCAAAATCATCATCATATCAGCCAAAGGACGTCCACTGCTGAACAAAGGCCTCCCTCATAGATTTTCACAAAGTCCTGTCACATGCCATACGTATCCAATGGCTCCCAGTGACCTTCGCCAGGTCATCCGTCCATCTCGTTGGCGGTCACCCCACTGCCGTTTTACCAAACTCATTCTTTCAGCTATGTCGGCAACTATAGTGCTTCTACGGATCTCCTCATTCCTGATTCGAGCCCGTAGAAATTCCAAACATAGCTCTCTTCATAGCTCACTGAGTGTCCTTGAGCTTTCTTACGAGACCCATTGTGAGTGACCGCGTCTTCGTGACTTATACCATTGGTTAAGACTTTCGTCTTGAGGCATTGCGATATTGGTGACGAAAAGACGTTGCGAAGTTTACCGAACGCTGCCCAGCTGAGTCGAATCCGAACCTCTTTCTCGAACTGGCCGGTTTGTCCCGGGTAGACAAACTCGTAAACAACTTAGAAAACAGAGTTCCCAACGGATATTGGGATGTGCAGGACGTGGGCGTTTTGACATGACTTTCATCTTGCCCGTATTAATTTTAAGGTCCACCAGTTGCGAAACTCTTTTGAACACCGAGCAATGTACTGAGCTTTTGCAATGATTCTGCTATGACTACGATGTCGTCGGCAAATCGAAGGTGAATAACGTACCTATTTATAAAGTTATTCATCATGCTCCGAGCATTCTTTCTAAATTTGTTGAGGTCGGCTTCTGGCCTAACCAGAGACGGCTGAATATCGATATGTGACATGTTTCGATTTCAATCAGACCACAACCTAAATTCTCGAAAGTGAAATTCTCCAGATAGACCAGTTTTGACAAGCTATTGGAGGATTAAAGTGCTTTTCGAGCCATAGAGGGTTCTCGATGTATTAGAAATGGTCAGCTATCTAAAGACTGACCGCGGCAAACGTTGCTTAACCTTGCAAAACTTTCAATCCGCTCGGCTACGAGCCCCGTAGCTATTTTGTACCAAAAACTACCCGAACGCAAATAATCACACATATGTATGGAAATCACTGAAACTTAAATTGCTTGTCGAGCACACGATTCTTGTTCCTTTACTTCTCGGCTCTACGACTACTACAGCAGAGTCAATAAATCTGATAGATTGCTGTTGAAGTTAAACCTCTGAAGATTTTCTATTTCCTCTGTTGAAATTGGAATGCAATATAATATGTTTATAGTATGTGTTGTTATCGATGTATTTTATACCTAGTAAACATTTAATAGGCATAAAAAGCACCCTCCGCCAGAGCGGTGAAGGCGTGCCTTCAGGGGCGCTCGAAATTTTGAGGCGGCAGGCTCGGCGGCGTGCACTCGAGCTATGGCGCGAGCGGCTCATGCTGCCACAGTACGCGCAAAAGCGCGTCGTCGAGGCTGTCTTGCCGCTCTTCGGAGCCTGGCTCCAAAAGAGCGAGCGCGTCACATTCCGCCTGACGCAGGTTGTTTCGGTGCGTACTTGCACAGGATAGGACGCCAGGTCACGGCACAGTGCCACCACTGTGGAGACGATCAGGACACCGCACAGCACATGCTCGGAGAGTGCCCTGCGTGGACTGCCGAGCGGCGGATCCTGGTCGATCGGATCGGGCAAGATCTCTCTTTGCCAGCAGTAGTATCGGCTATGCTGGCAGAGCATGAAAATTGGAGTGCTGTGGTCTCCTTCTGTGAGAGCGTAATGCTCCAGTAGGAGGTCGCAGAATGGGATCGGGAGAGGGCCGATCCCGCTCGGAGGAGGAGGACACGGACCCGGGGTAACAACCGCCGCGGTGCCCGTGTCCAACACGCCTGAGCCCCCTGTCGTCTTTATATGACAGGGGGCCTTGGGGGTCGCGAGCGCGCTTATTGGGAAATCTGCGCGCTCATACCGAGCGACCCCCGGGAAGACAGCGGTGTGCATGTGGTCACGTACCGCTGTGTGCGCAGTGCATAGTGTGGCTTCGGGGGAATCTTACAATCGCCTCGAGAGATGCCTGGGGGGGTGGCCTCTTTACAGTCGCCTTCCCTCCACTAGAGGGGATGACCACTTTACAGTCATCCCCTCCGAGATGTGCCTAAAGGCGTGGCACCAATGGGTGGCTCTGGATGGAGATCTTTCGAGTTCCTGGAGCCTCCCTTCGGTGCTGACGATGATCACTCCGGTGGTTTTAGCCGGTTGCCCCTTCGCCCTTTCCCAGGGCGAAGGAAGTACATGAGGTATTTCCAACGGATCAATAAAAAAAAAAAAAAAAGTCATAAAAAGCAACCCATGTAACTGAAGGTATTTTTGTGTACTCAGAAATAATTGTAAAGTCTTACACATAGGCTTGTGTAGATATCTGGACTTATAAATTGTGTTTTTACATGTTTGTAGTGTACTATAAACATCATCATATCAGCGAAAGGACGACGGCACGGTTGGTGCAGTGGTTGATGCAGTCGACTGCTGCGCTCCGGGTCGTGGGTTCGATTCCCGCACGGAACAAATATTTGTACGATCTGCAGATAGTTGTTCCGGGTCTGGGTGTATTGTGTGTGGAATTCATGTCTGTAAACGCACCCACGACACAGGAGAAATCCTAGTGTGGGGCAATGTTTAAAAAAAAAAAAAGTAAGGATGTCTTCTGCCAAACAAATGCCTCCCTCATAGAGTTCCACAACGAGCAGGCACATGCCACCCACATCCAACGAGTCCCAACGACCTTCACCAAGTCGTCTGTTCACTTCATTGGAGGTTGTCCCACGCCGCGCTAAAACCTTTTTACCCCAACGGCCATCAGTTCTACGAGCACCACTGCCACTATAGTTTACTAATTCTTTCAGCTATTCGGCAACTATAGTTCTTCTACGGTTCTCCTCATTTCTGATTTGATCTCATAGAGAAATACCAAGCATAGCTCTCTCCATAGCTCGGTGAGTGACCTTGAGCTTTCCTTTACACACTATAAACATGTAAAAACACAATTTATCAAGAATCGTAGTTCTTGACAATAGCTTATATCTTCATATATTCCACTACAAATAGTCCTTTAATTTAATTACCAGCTTGGTCTTTTCTTCCTTACTTTTGCAATTTTCATCAGAAACATTCCACTACAAGACGCGTTAATATTCGATAAATCTCGTTTGTTTTTAATTATAGCTTCCCAGGAGGATTCTCGGTAAAAAGCCGGTACACTCCTTTGCCATTCTCCGAGGCTGAGGCAGTTCAATATATATTCCACCTCGGTGAAAAAAATGCGTTTTAATGTAGAATATGGACTACCGTTAGGAATAAATATTTAAGTACAGAAAGGCGTCCCCCGGTTATCTCATACAAAATAACAAAATCAAGTATAAATAAATAAAGTCGACTCAACGGATACAATAATACAGTGTTGCAACAAGGTCGATGTTCACGCTCGTGTTAGCAACGTATCATAGATCCAATGGAAAATTTGTCCTTAAGTCAATCTTCTGAATAAGCTTATATTTATTTTGAATAACGATGATAAAATTATGGGACGGTCAGCGCAGTGGCTAAGCAGTTAGGTTTTTGCTTTTTCAATTTCCACACAGAATGAGTACTTAAGCGTGCACCATCCCCGGGAAGATGGTAGTGTGCACATTGGCACGTGCTATCGTATGCGCAGCACAGCACACAGCGAGGCTTGGGGGGATCCTTCACAATACTCCCCGAGAAGTGCCTGGGGGGCGAACTTCTTACAGTTACCTTCCCTCCGCTACAGGGGGTGACCACTTTACAGTCATCCCAGTGATGTGCCGTTGCACCATTGGCCCTAGTGTGATCTTACGAGGAACTGGAGCCCCCCTTCGGTTTCGACCGCTCCAGTAGCTTTAGCCGGTACAAGTCCGGCATGCCCCTTCGCCTTACCCCAGAGTGGAGGAAGTTCATGATGACTGATTGACTGGAGACCAGTAAAAAAAGGTAGGCATGCACTATCGTCGACCGCATCATTTCTCTACATCAACAACAGCAAGTCAATACGAACAAAATATATAAAAAATGTGGATCTACCTGTTGATGAGGTGAGATTTGTGATTGTAAACTATACCCATCTTAATATATATAAATCACGTGTTACGTTGTTTGTGCGCTATGGACTCCTAAACTACTGATCCAATTTAAATAAAATTTTGCATACTGTGTGCAGTTTTATCCAACTTAAAAGATAGGATAGTTTATATCTCAAAATATAATCGCAATATTCCTTTATTGCGAATTATTTGTTTATTATCTGACAAAGAGTCATCATCATCTGTTAGTTCCATAAGATTCTAACAGATGGCGGTATAAGGTAATTAGTTGACTGTATTGAGTAAGTATCCAATACATGGCGCTATGTTAAAAGTACAAACGTTTTATGTAAGCTACAATTTATTAGTATAACCGCAATTTATTATAATCCCACGCTTGCGAAGCCACGGGCAAAAGCTAGTGAAATTATAAAATAAAGATAAACAAAAAGGTTTGTTGCACTTTCCCGACTTGTCTGTTAAACTTATTTCCACATTTTAATCACGAGCCAAAATCATACCAAACCACTCGTAAATATTAAACGAATTCAATATTATTAATCCCAATTCCAATTCAACTTTCATACAAAATTAAATCAGATACCAGTCTCACTCGACGTATTCAAATGTCTGTCAGATCTTGACTTACTACCATTGTTGAGAATAGAAGCCTCTTAGCTTCTACTAGATCTGAGAGTACAGAAAATTAAATAGATATGGTATTACGGTAACAGTGTGGCTTCCAAAGATGTAACAGAAGAAAGATAGAAACGTCACCAAAGTTTTGAAAACTTTGTCATAAAGCAGAACACATCACACAGAGTTTCACTTACACTCTAAATCACTCAATAAAAACATTAGTGTATTTAAAAATGTATTGTTAACTTTTTCTTGTTATGAGAAGTTCCAGACGGTTCCAGTCGAACCGTTTGGTGTCCGGATTAAGGATATAGCACCACTCCATCTCCTCACGTGGATGTCGTAACAGGCAACTAAAGTACTATAAACCAGAAGGACGGGCAGCAGCGTCCCCTTTGTGGGACAGCAGCCATTCTGCGCTCACCAACCCGCCTACAGAGCGTTATGAGTACTGGCAAATTCCCCCCTAATTGATGACACACGACATGTAACCGGTCCTTTTGGAAGTCTACGGGGGAGGTCTTTGTTCAGCAGTGGACATTGTGTGGCTGATGTGGTGATGATGAACGTAACTGGGGCATTATGTCAAGAAGCTAATGTTATATTTTAGATCAGAAGTCAGTTTGGTGTCTGAAAGATGGGCAGCAGCAACCTCGCATGGTGTTTTGAAGAACTTTTATTATAGTAGTTTATTAGAACGCATTTACGTGGTGAATATACGGTGATATGGCGTGTTATATTGGCGTAGGTACTTGTTTACGAATATCACCATTGAAACACGTCCATGAATATCATGTCTGCCTACCGTAGTTTGCTGCTGAGCATAGCTCCTGAGGAGGTGATATCTGTAGTCTCCAACCCCGTCTAGCAGTTTGGTGAGTAAAAAGTCGGTAGGGCTGGTGACGCTGCCTATCATCTTCTAGGGTTACTTAGGCCGTTAAGTTTGTTCCCGCCCACGTATTACAATGGTAAATTGGTCACAGATTACGTCAAATAGTGTGAAATATATTAAGTTAAATATTGTCTTAATATTGTATTCTGACTGATAGAATACAATAACGTTAAATTATTACAAAAAAAAGCAAACATCACGCAGGTGACTATCATTTTCTCCGTGCTAAGCCTGATAGTGAGGTTAAAGCAAAACGTCCGACCACTTTTCTCTATTCCGAAATGTGTGCATGCCAATCAATACAATGAATTCGATTGCGTGGTCAACATTATATAAAAAAGTCCCAAAATACTTAAATCTTCTAAAACCGAATTAAGGTATACTCGTATATTCTTAGCTCCTATGATCTGAAACTACTAACTAGCTTGAAGATCGGTATTATTATAGTCGTTAATTAAGAGATGAATCCACAAGAGCGTGCAAGCTGCGTCTTTAACAGAACTAAAGGCTTGAACTAATAACTGTGCTAAGAATTTCTGCTGGCAAGTTCATGCAGTGAAAGCAAGTTATGAATTGAGGAATGAAGTTTAGTAAATCTAGAGGCATAAGTATTTATTGGACTTGACAATGAAAAATAAATAAATTCCAGCTAAATTAACGGCAAATTGCCGTCAATAACTGTAGAACTTACATTAAGACCTATTTAAATATGACGAAAATAACATTGATAGGTAAACGTATAAATATTCTACAATTATCTCTTTCATTTTATTCGCGCGTGAGATTTGAAGACGCACGAAACACGAATGTTCAGAAATATAACTCCAGAATGAAAAATAACTTTTTTGATTCAAACGAAATAATATGCTACACGCTGGCCATAATATACATAAAAATAAACAAGATACCGCACTGGCGGATAGTCAAAAAGAGAAAGAAAAGCAGTAGTACCTCAAAATAAGGTTTCTACAGCTTATTATTTTGTGGTACACTGTTTTTGGCGTATGATACAGTTGAATAAAAACTCGAACCTGAGCATAAAGTCACCGAATATACTCTCTCTTTATCCATCGTTTTAAGAAAGCAGTGCGTTTTAAACTCAAGCATAAAAAAGCTTCACTGCTGGCCGAAAATAATAATCAATCTAATCAAAAATGTTTGGGATGATCTTTACAGAAAAACCGATTAAGTTTTTACTCTTAAATGTAAAGCCTTTAAAATTAGATTAATTTTAATTAATTTCAGCTGTACATCATGTTGTTAGTGTGGTATCTATGTTTGGTATTTACCGCTACACCGGGATAGTAACGATGCTACCTCTGTGTTCATGAGAGTACATTCTCGTATTTCCCTAGCTGCGACTTATTGATTCAACTGAATCGTGATATACTGAGACATTCCTGATACGCAGCAATGCAGAAATTTTGGAGAAATTAAAATACGCTCTGTAAGTTTTCATTACTGAATCAGTATATAGCTATTTTGACTTATACACAGTAAAGTGATTTGATTGAGTGATAGTAGTAGACTTCGCATCAGTAGTCACTAGATTGCTGATGAACATGGTTGCGTTTGTTTCTTATCATCAGGTAGCCCGCTCATCGTTTATTGTAACCATAACATAAAAAAACAAGCCTTATTACATCGGATGAATTTGAGTAGGATACATGCGACCCAAGTGGCATGTGGGGCAGTCCTGCCAATCCCTTTTTTTTCTCTTCCGTGCCTGATGTTGATGTACGGAGTTAACCTTCTGGAAAGTGTGGGAAAATATACCTCCCTACTCGTAGCGCTGTCGTTAAAAGATTAAAAGGTAAATGGAAACGAGGCTTGTTATATATCGTCATGCGACTGTTGCTCAAAACACTGGCCGACTGACTTTTAGAACAAAGCTTATTTCAAACAAGCCTGTAGGTAATAAAAACGTACTAGGATAGATACTCGCGTTTCTACTGCGTAATGGCTTCTATTTTTCTGATTTAATAACTGACATCTATATGCTATTCCTGTATACAATAACTTAATCTATTTATCAAAATCCTGCAGTGTGTGGCGACCTCAAACGATGTGGATAGACCACCTGGAAGGTCATTGTGAGTCGTTGGATGTGGGTGGTATGTAACCGGGCGTTGTGGAAATCTATGGGGGAGGCCTTTGTTTAGCAGTGGTCGTCCTCTGGCTGATATGATGATTATGATCAAAATCCTTGCATTTGTCATAGTGAAGTCTATGGAGGACATACAATGAAAAATTGACGAAGTATATTTATGCTTCAGGCATAAACAAATACATTTGAGAATGTTTGCAGAAGTCTACTTATTAACTTGTAAAGCCTTTTTTAACGTTGAGAAATTTTCATGGACCGCCTTTACCCTGAAAAGGTGGAGGGAAATGCCGTCCTCTTACCGGCTACATCCAATACTGTGTTCCTTCGACTTATGCCGGAGCTGCGAGAGGACCAGGAGCCTCCCTTCAGTGCCAAAAATTACCGCTCCAGTGGTTTTAGCCGGTAGGAGTCGAAGCATACACACCTCCTCTCTTCTGATGTTACCGTAGGTAAGGGTATTGCGAATGAAGAGTACCAGTATCATGAGTACAAGTAATCTGACGTCATAATATACAATAACAAACCGTTTGCTAACCGCGGCGATAATGGCAGTGCCAACGATCATATTGAAACACTTGTTGTGTTTGTACACGCAAGCTCCCAAAAACTCGTAGCAAACAATATCTTAATTAAAAAGCCTATTTTATGACACGCTATAGCATTATATATGACTTCAGGAGTCTAATTAAATATTGTTTTAATTAAACTCTTGAATCACTCTGTCACAGCAACCATTTAGCAACGAGGCACTATTACTACAAAGAAAATAAACATGCTATTTCATTTCTATTTAATTCCGTCTACCGCATACCATCAATAGTCGTGTGCTTCATCCAATCTGACTAAGTAATCAGTTTCTAAACGCATATACATATTATAATTGTTCCTTTGTTTTTGCGAGACTAAATTAAATACTTATGGTCGACAGTCACTGCCAAGTTATTTTTTCATAAACTTAAATTGGGACGGAGTAACATATTATCTTAATTATCGTTGCTAAATGGTTGCTGTGACAGAGTGATTCAAGTCTAGATATTCCATTTAACGAAGTTATTGTATTGATTATTTTTGGTTGAGCCGCTGCATGTTTAAAAGTAAGCAGTTAAGAACATCAGATGGGCGGATGTATATATCGATATACATCGCTTTTGAATGTCAAAATATTAACCCCACATTTTATATACGGGTGTAGCAAGTTGCAATATTGCGCGCCGGATGTGGTCCACATCGCTTGGTCGCATATGTGTCCAAGCGCGTAAATGTATTCAGTCAGTAGTTTGTTATATATAAATAATAAGGCATCTATACTGTAATAAAATCGTAGAGAGATAAAACCTGCACATTACATATTTTTTCTAAAAAAAGAAAACACTGCTGCGTGATCCAGAAACGAGACTGATGCCAAAAGTACAATTTTTTAAATTTCAGTTTGTATGCATGTTAATCGGTTTGTGGTGTTTGATGAGAACGCCAAAAGTACAATATAGAATTATTTGAAATTTGAAAAATTACTGTTACAGTCCGAGTCAGGTTTTAGAGTAGAAATTACTAAGCTTTTGTACATAGGAGGTGAGTAGTACAACAATATGTCTACAAAGTTATGTTTCACAGCGAATATCATGAAAAACACACACAAGTTCACACTGTCGCTGTCACATTCGCTATATCGAAAGATTTAAGGAATAAAAACGCGTATTTTGTAATTGGTTACATTGCCTGCAGACCTGACACGCGGAATGTGATTGTTGTTCTCGGGATCAATCCAGCTTTCAATCTTACTTTTGTTGATTTAATTTAATTTTATTCCCTTGAAAATCAATTTCTATATTACTATTTAGTCTACCGTAGGTAGTTAGTATTTTTGTTTTATTTATTTATTTATATGTTTTTATTTATTATAAGAAACAATTTGAGGTGCAAACAATAAGTCGCAACCTCATTGACATTCATATACAACATTCATTGAAGTCTTTTTTTTTTAAATAATGATCCACCCAAGGATTTCTCCTGTGTCGTGGGTGCGTTTACAGACACAAGTTCTACACACAATACACCCAGACCCGGAACAACTACCTGCAGATCGTACAAATATTTTTTCCGTGCGGGAATCGAACCCACGACCTAGTGCGCAGTAGCCGACTGTATCAGCCACTGCACTAACCGTGTAGTCATTTATCATCATCATCATATGATGATGATAAAATACTATTTTCATTTGATTATATTTTTAATCAAACCTGTGTTAATTGTATTTAATGTCGTTATTTAATAATTTAATCGTTACTTTTACAATATTTCCGTACTTTATGAAAGTAAATTTCTGGCAATCGAAATAAAAAAACTGCTACCGCAAGAAGTGTTATATGACGCTTTTACATAAGTTCATACACCTTTTTTAATACAAGAAATTGACCAGACATGCAAGTCATTCGCCTGGTGGTAATCTTCATACCTGTCCATAACAATTGCAATGCTATATATAATGATACACTGCACTTTTCAACTCGAGACATTAATCTTACGCCTAATAATTTCACTACAGCGCTATTCTAATTAGAATACAATAATGTTTAAATGCTTGGCGGCAGAATATCTGGCACTGCGGTGGTAACTATCTAGAGGAACTCCTGCAATAAGGGCTAGATGCCACCAAAAGACTGGTCTTGTGTAACTTATGGTTAGTCGTCCAAGACTTATTTTCGATAGCCGCGGTAGTTTAATCTAGCTGCACGGTAGCCACGAGCTGGGTGTTTTGGAAAGAAAGAAAGAAAGAAAAAAATATTTTTACACAGACAAGGACGCACAAAATATAGAAACAATATTATATAAAAACGTAAAAGTAAAAACTACATAATTTTAACATCAATAAAAAATAATTAAAATGACAAACTGGCCATACAGGTTTGTCCCAGCTATACATATATGTAAGCGCAGCGTGGCGGTAGAACGCAAAACGAGTGTACCATGCAGATAGCACCCAGCTAGGACAATAAAAAAAACAAACGAATAAAAATAAAAACCGTCAAGTTCCCTGGTGTTTATCTGTATACGGGAGTACGTGCGTCACGTCTGTGCAAAAAAGGGTTGTAGCTCAGCATAAAGCCGCGATTTTGAGACAGTTTTAGTAGCTAATACCCCACGATGTTTCTCCGTGCACAATGCACCGGGGACATGGGAGGTACTCTTGCGTTCGTCCGGGACTACAGTAATGCCGGTCCGCTGAGTGGATTACGTCTCGTCAGTGGGGACAATTGTTTTCCCCTTGACCCATCTTTGCGAAGCGCGCGTGAAACACCTACGTACCGCGCCGCCAGCACCACCTTGGTGATTATCAATATTCCATATAACTACATTCATCTATACTACACCGATGTCTCGTAGCAAAGCCTGTCATCATCATTACAGTCGAAAAACGTCGTCTGTTGGACATTTCCCCCAATGATGGCCACAATGACCGGTACGGGTATGTGTTGTGTGCTCATTGGAGTTTTTTTACTGTAGTTGCCACTGACAGACAGGCTGACGATCGATTTACGAGTAGTAAATATACTCGTAGGATTTTACGACACCCACGGTATGAGATGGGGTGATGCTATTCTTACCGGCACGACACGGAAAGGTCTATAAAATATTCAGTTAAATAAACTCAAACTGATTCCATATACAAATTATCTATACTATACTGATGTCCTCGTAGTTAAGTCTATCGTATATTTAACAGACGGAAGTTAATAGTTTAATATTCAGCACCGTCTAACCTTGAGCTGAATAACGTATAACTAACAATAATTTATTTATACAATATTTTAACTGACGAAAGACTCTGTTCGAATCCGTAATCTACAACCCCATTACATATTAAAAAAAGTATATCCCCATCGTTACATTTTTTTTAATTTACTACCCAATTAGTTAAATTTGGAACACCGATGGAAAATTGACCTAATAGGTTCTCATTGGCAAATTACGAGTATATCAGATGCTTTTTGAAGTTCTTAATTTAAACATTATAATAAAACACTTTTAAACGGATGCCGTGTGGTGCCGGCTCAGAATGCCACCACCCCATTTCATCCCGTGGGTGTCGTAAAAGTCGACTAAGGGATTAACCGGAGGAAGGGCAGCAGCTTCCTTAGAGTACATTAACAACTCAACTGCGATCGCCAACCCGTCTGCCAAGCGTGGCGATTATGGCAAGACCCCCCAACATCGGTCGTTGCGGTGATCTTTGGGGGAGGCCTGTGTCCAGCAGTGGATTTCATTCGGCCGAAATGAAACGGATTCTATCGCGTATATTTTGATTTTTGATTTTCCTGACGTTTCGAATACTTTGCAGCATTCGTGGTCGCAGGATGACTAAGGTGACAGGCGTCGTTACAGATTTTAAAAAGTTATTTTATTTTATCTACTATTAAGTACTCGCGAAAGAGAACCGATATGTACCTAGAATGTTTCGTGAGGCTATTGAAATTAAAAAACATCCTAATTTTAATAGAGAAGATGGTTGGCAGGTACCACCTGTTTGGAATCCAGTCATTAAAATAATAAAGTCCCAAACAAGATACCGCACTAAGAAACATCAAGACACTGTGAGTGATTACTGCGTGCATTGAAACTAATTTTTTGATTAAAATTGTACGGTAGATAAAATAAAATAACTTTTTAAAATCTGTAACGACGCCTGTCACCTTAGTCATCCTGCGACCACGAATGCTGCAAAGTATTCGAAACGTCAGGAAAATCAAAAATCAAAATATACGCGATAGAATCCGTTTAAAAGTGTTTTATTATAATGTGTAATAATCGCGAAAATCTAAGACATTCTTAATTTAAACTAAACTGGGTCGGCAACAATGAAATTATGATTTTATTTTATTTTGTCGTAGTATAACTTCCTTATGTACACTCACTTCGCATTCTAGCTTGTTTATAATAGCAAATGTTCAATTCTGCAGGTTTTTTTTTTCGGAAAGCGTATTGCACGATTATTCTAAAATTTGAAATATTGAAACCTGTTATATATAGGTAACCTACAGTAAGCAAATTGGTACTTACCATCCAATTGTGGGATAAATGTCTGAAGATCACTCTTACTTAATACAATTGAAAAATAATTATTGTCTTTTATTTCTAAGAGCACTTCTTAAAGTATTTCTTCAAGATTCCAATATAGCAGTCTATACTCAAATTGTCATGTCAGTATCATATCAGCTCAAGGACCACTGCTGAACAAATCTAAAGGGGGGGCATAGATTTCCACAGCTAGTGGTTACATCCAACGACTCCCAGCGACCTTCACCAGGTCATCTTTCCACCTCTTTGGAGGTCGTCCTACGCTGCGTTTTCCGGTATAACTTTAGTTCTTCTACAGATCTCCTCCTTCGATGTCGTAGAGAAATACCAAGCGTAGCTCTCTCCATAGCTCGCTGAGTGACCTTGAGCTTTCTTATGAGGCACATTGTGAGTGACCACGTCTCTGTTCCATATCTCATCACTGGTAATACACACTGGTTAAAGACTTTCGTCTTGAGGCATTGCCGTATTTTTGGCGAAAAGTCGTTGCGAAGTTTCCCGAACGCTGCCCAGCCGAGTCAGTTTCAATGATTGACCTATTCCTCGAAGGTGGAACTACCTAACTAGACAGTTAGTTCCAGGTAGACTTACTCGTCAACAACTTCGAGAACAAAGCTCCTAACGGATATTGGGTTGACATGGGCATTTGACATGACTTTCCTCTTGCCCATATTCATTTTAAGGTTGGGAGATCATTGAGCATTGTACTGAACTCTTGCAGCGATTCTGCTATGACTACGATGTTGTCGGCAAATCGAAGGTGAGTGTTATATTCACCATTAATGTTAATGCCAAATCGTTTCCACTCCAGTAGCTGGAAGAAATCCTCCATTGCAGCGGTGAACAGTTTCGAGGAAATGTCGTCCTCTTGGCTCACACCTATCTGCAATGGAATACCCTTGTGCTCTGTTCATGTCCTCTGACCAACATGGTGGCGTTTCTGTATAAGTACTTTAATACTTCAATGTATCAATATGGCACCGCTGCAGAGATTGCAACATTGCCCAGGTTTCAAATCGAAGGCGTTCTCATAGTCCACAAACGCTAAGCATAGTGGCAAATTGAACTCCTTGGTCTTCAGTATAACCTTTTGCAGCGTATGAATGTGGTCTATGGTACTAAAACCTTTTCGGAAGGCTGGAAATCATCAACCCTGTGCTCAAGACGATTCGAGTTGAAAAAAGCTTATAAATAAACATGGCTCAGAAGCGAGATGGGTCTATAATTTTAAAACAGGCTGTTTTTACCCTTTTTGAAGAAGAGCTGGTGCTCTCTCTCGCATGTGTTACATGCTTCCGACGTTGTACCCTGGAGTAAGATGGAACTGAATAGCTTCTGAAGGACTTTAAGTACCGGTGTTCCACCCGCTTTCAGAAGCTCTTTGTAATTCCGTCATCACCTTGTGATTATTCATCATTCAAGGTCATCTTAATCGCGTACAGGCTGATGTCTGGGTTATCCTCGGTATATTGTTGGCTTAGTTTGACTCGCAGGTATTTCAGTGTTAAGGGTACAAATTGTTCTAATAGCTATTAACTCTCATTCTAACATCATAGTGTCTGTCTCTCACTCCTTCCTATGTTCTAGTTCCTACATTTGGAGCTAACTGCATTACTATATACTTTGTATGCGAACATCTAGGTACAGCTTGGCTGCCCAGGCAAGCTTCCTGTTACGGGAGTAACGGCTGTGTACCGATTTGCAATCCTTACCTTGTTAACGTGATCTCTAAGAATATTGGAGTAGACCATAGCCATCGCCTCCAGCGCCATGAAGGTCATACAGCCAACCACCCAAGGCACTAGAAACGCGACGTTTTCCTGGAATTAAAAAACTGTTTTAATAATTTAATATTCCAATGCTTATAGAAATTGTTAAAGGTTATGAGCGAGAACTCTAACGTTTACTGGAGTCCTCTCCAGTAAACGTTAGAGTTCTCGCTCATAACCTTTAACAATTTCTTGCTTGTACCAAAGCTAGTCATTCTATCAAAGTTTGGACATGGGTTGTTTCCAAAAAAAGGACTTAGTCGCCTATAATTTGCCATACTGTAATGAGAAGTTGGTGTTATTTTATAATTTTTTTACGTAACTCGTATTATATATGTCACCTCTTCAAGGCATGACAGCGGCAAGCGCGGATATGACGATGATAATGAAATGGTAAAAACTCCTAAAATGCAAATGCTGTTGATATGTCATAAGTCTCAAGACTGATGGGATATATTGGACCATGGCAAAAAAAGAGATTTCAAAGAAAACAATCTAGATCATCTTTACACGTACCTGATATTTGAATGAGTGAGATAGGGTTCTTTCAGCTAATTAATATATTTTGATCTGCAGGCGTTAAGATAAATTTATCGTGAACGATCAATCAAATTTTTGTAGACACGATCTAGAAACTAATACGTGCGTCCGTCTGTGAGTAAAATTATATACTTGCAAAATTAAGTGGGCTCAAGTGCTCGTTACAGAGTTATCGCTTTTTTTGCATATTATTCAAGACGCTGATTCTTTTCTATGGACTTTTAAAAAATCACTGTATAGTAACACAATGAATTTCGATGAAAATGGTACATGTACTAGGTGCGTTAGAAGATAAATAAACATTTACGGCAGCTTTTTTTTAATATTACACATTCCAATAATTAACCTAAGTAGAAAAAAAAAACCTATAAAATGATAGAAGAAAAATATTATTAATACATTACTGTCCATGGTCAGAAATAAAGCATTTGACGGCCAACTTGGCTTCACCTCATTCTTCCAAAGTGATTATCAAGGGAAGTGGCGCTTATTTGTTATTTGCTATTTAGGGCGATACCAGTATATTACTTTACCCTAATTATCGAGGAAACAATAAAACAAATTGTTATTTTCCTCTCTCAATTACGGTGGTAACAGGTTTTCGACAGTATTTTTGCTTCTTCAGCTAAGTCTGGCGACGTCAAATCTAATTCTACTTGCAATGAACTACAACTTTTTACTAAATAACTCAAAATTGTAATAAACTTATGAAAACACACAATGCAATATCTAATTTACATTGCGTCAATGAGACAGCGCGCGATCTTTTTTTACGTTTGAAAATAAATACGCGTTCAGCATTTAAAATAGTAAACATCGTGTACTTAGAAATACCTAATTTATGTTAGTGTGTACTATCAAACCTAGCACCCCAAGAATACTTAAAAAACAGCCAGCAACTTATATTACTGCTGCTTTGGAATTTTTGTTATTTCGTTGCGTAACGAAAAGAGCCGATTGATATATTGTTTTTTAAATAAATGAGATGGAGTTTAGGTGAGCTGTTTAAGCGCAAGTGGGAGTAAATACTACTAATATAAGTTTAATTACAGAACATAATTAAAATAAAATTATAGTTTAATTAAAATAAAATTATATTTTAATTTAATTACGTAAAAGTAAAAGAATAGAATATTTATTGTCATATAAATATTAATCTTGATTATCCATACTAAGCTTCATCCTATGAAGGAGCCCTTTGGTGCTGAAGTGGCCTGTCATAGCGCCTATGACTACATTGGCCCAATGGTAAGCCACTTCCAATGCCCTAGCCTTAGTTGGGTTTTGATTAGGTTTACAAGTCTCTTAAAACCGTCTAGCCTTGTGGTGCAGAAAGTCTTGGAGTGGTTTAGGTTTCTCGATTCCCTTCGATTCTCTGAAATATTCTTTACCAGCAAACGCATGTAATGCCTATTGCTAGGTTCAATGAGGTATTCCTACAAATAACTCTGGGCTAATGAGCTACATATTCAAGCCCGCCCTTGCTAGTTGGTCTGCATTCTCAGTACCCTCAACTCCTACATGTTCAGGTACCCAAATTAGATTTACGTTGTTGTGTTTTCCTAGTTTATTTAGTAAGAGATCACCTTCCTCGACTAGCATTGAATTAACTCTGAAGGATATTAGTACCTTCAGGGATGTTTGACTATCACTGAGTAATAATACGATTTTTCCCTTCACGTTCCTCCTTATAATTTCTCTAATGCTGATAATTATCGCATATGTCTCCGATTGGAAAACTTACGCAAATTCACTGATATTGCATTCATTGCACCAAATTCCTGCTGCTATTCCTGACTTAATTTTAGACCGGCAGTATGCCAAATGAGACAACTGGTGTCATTTTTGGGCTTGAGTCCTCCCTTCCACTTTTAATTTGCGGGTATGTGGATACTGTATCTCCTATTGAACATATAGACTGGATTGTCAGCATCACATGTTATGTCCATTAAGTCCCGTTCTTTCATCGGATCTACTTATATGTGTGTTTGCGCAGAGCTTGTATCGATTCCATGCGCCTGCCTTTGCAAGTCTGTAGAGAGATTTAGTGCCAGTAGTAAGTAGTAGCGAAGTTTTAAAGGCTTCAGTAATACCAATGCATGCTACTCTTTATACTTTTCATATGGTGATTTTGTAGGATTTATTAAAGTCCTTGTCGACCATACTGCGCTGCTATAAGTTAGTATTGGCCTCACCATCATTGTGCATATCAAATAAATCTGTTTAGGTTTGAAACCACATGTTTTACTATATACAGAACGGCACATATTGAAGACTCTTAGGGCTTATTTTATTGTATTCTGAAAATGAGCATGCCACGTCTGTTTCTTGTCCAGTGTCCAGTACCTGGGTAATTTACGTCCGTAGCTCATTTAAGATTGGTGCTGTACATTTTTAGCTCCCTGAATCCACTCAGGTCTATTATATTCATGACCAGCACTGAAATTGTTTGGCTAGGATCGATAGATAGATAGATTGTTCCTGTCACACCTTCTACTGTTTCCAACGCCTCTTGAAACAGGTCCAACACAACATTCGAGAACTTGCCATTTACTTGCATGTGTGCGATGCTCCTGTGCTTAGTTCCAGCAAAATGGAGTCTCCTAAAAACCCACTTTGCGGGAAACCTTTAGTTGTTTTTACCATTAACCTATCTCCCAGTAACTTGGCTTTCGTAATTCTGCCCCATAGCATAGTGTGTCCCCATTTTGTTATTGTGGGTTCTATGCCATGTTTTTTGCAATATAATCTGCGATATGATTGAATTGTTGTAACTTGCAATCAATGGTTTAATATATAATGTCTAAGCTTTACGCGATTATTAATCATTATAATAAAGCACGTTTAACCGGATTAAAATAATTTCGCATCCGTTTAAAAATATTGTAATACAAAGGTTGATTTCTTCATTTTTCTTGTTATGTGTCTTACCATTTTTATCAATTGGGTAACATTGTAATCTCAATAAAAAAAGTATCTATGAAGTTTGTTGCGGATATTTGGAACCGTGCAACTTAGATTATTTCGTTTCATGAGTAAGTGTATTATAAACGTTAAAATAACACTTTGACTTTGACTTGACTTTGAATCCATTATGTTTTAGAGTAATCGTGTTCTTTCAGTCTGTAAACCCAAAGTTCCAAGATTTTTTCCAAGGTCACTTGGTTTTCAGCTACTGAATTTAGTGTTCAAAGTAAAAAACTGTATTGTTATTCATTTTTGAGACTGAGTGTTAGAAACTTTATTATTGCCCAGAATGGTTTGAAACATCCATTTAATTCACGTTCTTTTAAGAAGCTCTTTAGTTAATGTTTTTTTTTTGGTTTAGATATATTTAATTAAAACTTTACATCTTTTTTCTTTCTTTCAACTAAGGTAAATAAGCTGCTATTTATTTGATAACTTCCTTTTATCGCAGGAATCATATAGTATTTCAGAATGCAAACACGTTATGTTATAAAATGTATACCTTGCGGCGCAGTGGTCTTATTGGTTTTTGTTTGCATGTATGGACACAAAATATGCGTATTTGTTATATCTTGGACACCTTGATAAATAGTTAGTTATTTTCTTCCACATGAATTAAGGAAAGGAAAGAATAGGAGACAGGATGGCTTATCCTGTCCATGAACAGACACGCTCCCTCCGCCAGAACGGTGAAGGCGCGCCTCTAAGAGTGTCCGATAGGATGAGGTAGCCGGGAGTTTTCGTGCTCATAACGAGCAAATCCCGGGAAGTAAGAACCTGGGGATGGCGGCCTTTTTACATCCGCCTCGTCTTTACTAAAGGGGGCGACTGCTTTTCAGTCATCCACTTCGAGATGTGCTTAAAAGCGAGGCACCAATGGGCGGCTTTAATGTGATTGCATCGAGGACCTAGAGCCCCCGTTCGGTGCCGAAGATGACCGCTTCGGTTTAAGACGGCTCCTACCGGGCGGAGGAAGTACAAGATGTATTTCCACCAGGATAAATAAAATTGAACAAAAGAGGATGGCTCATCCTAATCTAGCAGCAATAGCTCTTGTAAGCAGCCCAAGTGCTCCATGTTTTTATTTTTCCTAAAGAACAATAAATAAAAGTAAATTTAATACAACCCATTTATTTCATCCTTGCAATCTTATTAAAGTCCTCCACCCTTACTAAAGTGTCACTAGGCATAAAAATACATTTATTTTCCATTTTACGAGTGCTTGCGTCTTGAAACCCGTCTTTTAGGAACGCGTAAAATAATGTAAAAGGTTGTCGTGGAGGTTGAAATAGAACTGGTTTGATTACACCTATTTTGTGAAAGGCAATGAGATTGTTTTGGGTGGAAATAATTATGAAGAGTTTTTATGTCTGTAGACCTTGCTTTTATAAACCTTTATTTTTTTTCAAATTGTTGCATGAGGCAGAAATAAATATTACTATATTAAAAGTTAAAAAAAGTTTTTATTTTTAAACATTGCCCCACACTAGGATTTCTCCTGTGTTGTGGGTGCGTTTACAGACACAAATTCCACACACAATACACCCAGACCCGGAACAACTACCTGCAGATCATACAAATATTTGTTACGTGCGGGAATCGAACCCACGACCCGGTGCGCAGCAGCCGACTGTATCAGCCACTGCACCAACCGGTATTCACTTAAATGGCCACTGAATTTTTTGTAAGTAAGAACCACCTGGAATTTTGGTCTTTCAGAGAATAGGATAAAATGTCCCTCAACAGAACATGGGCAGCTAATAATAATAATTTGTGTCGATATACGATATTTGACCGCTTCATAGAACAGTTTAGAGATAATATTACCATATTCCGTGTGGTGTCCGGATTAAGAATATAGCACCACTCCATCTCCTCCCGTGGGTATCGTAAGAGGCGACTAAGGGACTCTAAACCGGAGGGATGGGCAGCAGCGTCCCTTCTGTGGCACAGTATAGTCATACCCGCCTGCCAAGTGTGGTGAGTATTGGCAAATACCCCACAAAATGACAGCACAATTGTGGAAATCTTTAGGGGAGGCCTTTTTTAGCAGTGGACGTATAAGTGATATGATGATTACCAAAATCACCACGCTTGGCAAACTTTTTGGTGATATATTTTATTTTGTTCATATAAAGGCAGAAGAAAATGCTATTTACAGTCTGATGCAACACAGTTGTATTCGTAATCACCACATTTGGCTAACACATCTCTGATCAATTATAGTAGGTTGTTATAAACGCAGAGGTAAATGTTATAGGTATACCGCCTGATGCACGCGTCGAATTCATAATCAGCATTGTGGGCTGGTTTTGTTTTAGATTAGTATTCCTAATACAGTTATTGTATTAGTTAACGAATGCTATTGCCCATCCAACCCTCCTTAACAATTATTAATAGCATTTTAGAACACCGAAGTGCAAAAGTTGCGAGCTTTGAGAACACAGTGGATTTATGCTGATATACTAGATTTTCTAAAGAACACGCTGCAGATTTCTTCCGGTAAAAAACGCAAAAGACAATGCTTGTGTTTTGTCACTTTGTTAAAAAAATCTAGACACTTCAGCCTTGTTGCTGGAGAAACGACAGCTGTGCCAAAAGACTGGAGCCTCGTTTATGGTTAAAAAAAAAACAAATGCGTACTCACTTTATAAATGCCGTAGAAGAGGAATATGCTCAGTACGATCATGAACATCTGTGTTCCTATTATTGCAAAATATGCTATCTGTACACCTGAAACAAACAAAGCGTAATGTTAGTATATTGACGGACAGTATGTTTTTTATTATGTAATTGGAATCGCTTTGGACAACCAGTGATTTCATTTTGTTGGTATATTGCACATATGGAAGTCAAAATATACGTATGTGCCTGTTCCTATTGCATTATTGAATAAATCTATATTCCGCTTATACAACACTAAATCCTATGTAATAAGCCTGCTAACCTTTTGTCACAGGAACACAATTTATCAATTAACAGTTTGCTGCTTAAAGTCCTGAAATATCAAATTTTATTTCAATCCCTTTGGATAGGTACACAAGGTTGCTGTACCAGCCATGACTTAGTTTTATTCCACGAAATATCATCATATGAACCAAAAGACATCCACTGCTGAACAACGAAACGATCACCACAACGACTGATATGGGTGTGTTGCGTGCTCATTGGGGGGAAACTTGCCATAATCGCCATGCTTGGCAGGCGGGCTGGCGATCTCAGATTTATTTTGTTAAAGTACTCGAAGGACGCTGCTACCTCTTCTCCAGCTAGTCCCATAGTCACCTTTTAAGACACCCACGGGATGAAAAGCCTCCCCCAAGATTTCCACAACGATGGCTACATTTCGCCCAAATCTAACAACTCTCAGCTAGCTAATCTTCGTGAATAGGTATCTTTTTGTTAACACCTGCCGCAAGTGTGTCTCAAAAATTGTTCGTGAAGAATAAACATAAATTGGTGATACATTTCCAGGATATTAGCAGTATCGCAGACGATAATGCCTATATCACTTTGTGAAACGAGACACGTCATTAGAATGCTCACTCTATGCGAATTTACTCACAATCAGGGAAACAAAAACTCTAATGTTATGACAAACGTATATTTTTTTAATAGATAACCGGCTGTTACCCTGTCACGCGAGGATAACTCTCGCTAATTTGAACATCTAGGGGAACTTGTTAACGCAATAAAATCCTATGTCCAATCTCATGACATAATCTACCTCTCTACCAAATTTCATTTGAATCCGTTCATCGATTGGGGCTTTTGTTTGTTAACGTTGCCCCATACTATGATTTTTTCTGTGCGGTGGGTGCGTTTACAGACACAAATTCCACATACAATACACCCAGACCGGGAACAAATACCTGCAGATCATACAAATGTTGATTCGGACACGCAGAAAGTCAATCTTTTAGCCACTGCACCAACCATCCCAACGTCGCTGCCGTGAAGTTGACGCATTAAACAATGACGATTTTAATGGTCATCGTCCGTACACATATATGGTGCTCCTCAACACGGTGGGTGAGCGAAATTCTGTCCAAATATAAAACTGCATCTTCAGCACCTTTATAACTTGCGGTCTAGCACTGTACGATTTACTCGTCAATTTTAACCACGTACGACGAAAATGTGAAACCGACTTCCATCAGCGGTTTTCCCGTCTACATGGGGACGGAAAGAATGTACATACGTCTACCTCGTTGGCAAGGTATTAGCCACTCCTCTGGAGCGATGGAAGTCCATGGGTGGTTGTAACTGCGGGCTTTTAAGTGTTTACTGTCCAGTAAGTTATAAAAAAGATATTTGTTCTAATGCAGCCAGTTGGGACCAACGAATTACATAGATGATCCCGTTTCGAAATACAACGATAAAATGATGAGAGATATTCTAAAGACGCATTTTATAAAATATTAGCTGCCCGCCCCAGCTTCGCACTAGCAGGTGCATGCAAACCCAATTGCAGCACCACATACCGGGTTCAATTGTGAATCTAACCCATCCGTGGAGTCACACAAAAAATGTCATCAAAATTGGTCCAGCCGGTTAGCAAGAGTTCATTGACATACACATGTATAAAGAATTATATATATGTAAGAGTAGTGAGTTGTGACGCACCTAAGACACCCAATCTTACAGCGTGGCAGAGTCAGTGAATTTGTCGGTAAGTCAGTGATGAGCGTATTTTTTTATAAATTAATATTGTTACGAGCCGGGGTTCGGGATAATTTAAATTCACCCATATTCACGGTACACACCATTTAATCTTGAGTACAATTAATTTCGCTTATGAAACTTACAGGATAATTGCCTGGTATTCCACTTGTTCTTCACTGTGTCGTTAAGTTGAAGTAGGTATTAGTGAAAGGCTAAAAAAGAAGCGTTAGAAGTCCAGCAGCCAATTTGGTTAAAGACATGAAGAAAATCAGCCCTTAAAGCTCACGTTTACCCATTGCAAGATGTAGTTCGAACTCCTGAGAAGTATTTTGTAGCATTTGGTACGACAAGATACGATAAGAAATGTTTAGGATGAATAATCATTGATTGAAGTTTCTGTAGCTCTCTGCGAGATTAAGGCTATTTCATTTTACTACGGGCATATAATAAACCCTCTCCATATTCCTGTTCTCATTCATAGTTTACATTCTAGCTTTAAGTCTAACATATAAAAAATTTTTCGTGTCGTATAAAGAAGCCAACCTTGTGCCAGAGTTTTTCAAGCTGCCCAAACACCTCTGACTTAGCTTAGCGACTGCCGTCAAATGACAACAACCAGGTCCGATGATTTTACGTACTCTACGAAGCAAGGAGACGCTCAGTTTACATACCGATATTCGGTCAACCATCCATAGATTGACCGGGCCAAGGGTTGTTAAGCCTCGCCGATCGTTTAGTGAACGGTGGGTGCAACTGGCTATGAACGCCTCTAATGTAAAACTTATAAAATAATATTTGAATGTAAAAAAGTGAAACTGATAATTGGACGGCACGGTTGGCGCAGTGGTTGTTACAGTCGACTGCTGCGCTCCGGGTCGTGGGTTCGATTCCCGCACGGAACAAATATTTGTACGATCTGCAGGTAGTTGTTCCGGGTCTGGGTGTATTGTGTGTGGAATTCATGTCTGTAAACGCACCCACGATTCAAGAGAAATCTTAGAGTGGGGCAACGTTTTTTTTTTTTAAAAAGAAAAAAAAAAGGTTTCAGTAGAAAAATTTAGAACTTGGTTGGTTTGCCAGAAATGTGTAGTGCATTTCATACGAGGTGTAATTTGCATAATCAGAGTTGTTTGCACTTTATCAGCTGGCGCATGCATCCCAGACATAGCATCGTGAGTGACTTGGAAACGTTTCAAAATTTGCGCTAGAATTCATAATAATATTTTACAATATTCTATTAATTTAATAAATAGTATGTCAACAAAACTTTTGTGAATAATGTGATTTCATAAGCAGTATTATTAGTTACATTACAGTCACACTGTTTGTGCACCTACCATGTTTAGTCTCCGCATCACCGTAAGGTCAACCGGTAGAAAATGCCTAATGGCTTTATGTCCTTTCAACCTATTGACTACATGAAGCAATATAACTAAAAAGTCCCGGTCCTTTTTGTAAGCATATGTATTATTTTTATTTACACAGATCATGTATTTTTTCAATCATCTTATTCCTAACAATTTTCTCTAACTCCCCAATCTCGAAACGTACTAAATGAATTCTAATAAATGCCCTAAAAATAGATACTTATAGACTATAGCCTCGAAAGAGCCCCTTGGGTTCATAGCAATCGCGTCAGCTACAATCGTCACGTAATCGATTGAAGTGAACAAACAAATCTGGCCAAAATCGATTACGTCGATATCCCCAAGAGTATTTGCTCGATACTATCTAGATTCCAGCAAACTGGGACCGTGAATTGGAATCCAATTCTAGTTCACTATAACTCAATAGAAATAATGGGGCCATGTCAAGTAAGGCACACTGGAGATAAGATGCATTGTCCGGGTAAGAAGCTGCCGTTGACCCCATTTGAAGCAAGGCTTTTGTGAATTGGTAAAATAAATTGCTTAATCACGTATAAGAAAATATACTTGTACATAATTAATTGAAAACCCACCAGAGTGATTTCGGTTGTCTGATTGAGGAAATTATAATAGACCATTCAATATTCAGGCTGCAAAATGCTGCCATGGTGGGCGGGAGATTTATGAAATTATAATAATAATGCTATTTGGAAGGAGTGGAAGTATCTAATGGCGTAATAACGGGCAAATCCGCTCCGAGATGCACGACGGTGAAACCAGTTTCGCCCACTTAAATAGAAATTGCTACATGATTTTAAAAAAAGCAATATGACTATGGGCTCTTTTCGGTATGCAACGAAATAACATGGTAGCAATTTCTAGCACGACATGGGAAATTACTGGATAATTTTGTATTTATGTAAACACCTAAATTATGTATTTTAGCCACAGGATATTAATTACTTTAAAGGCAGTTCATTATATTTATTATATTATAGGTAAGGTAAGGAGCCAAAAGGTACCTTACCTTAACAAAGGCCTCCCCCATAGATTTCCACAACTGTGACATAATATTGGGGGGAATTTGACAGTACTCACCACGCTTGGCAGGCGGGTTGGTGAGCGTAGAATGGCTACTGTTCCACAGAAAGGACGCTGCTGCCCATCCCTCTGGTTTAGAGTCCCTAAGTTGCCTTTTACGACTCCACAGGAGGAGATGGAGTGGTGCTATATTTTTAATGCGGACACCACCATTACCTGATCGTAATTCACTTGTAAGTTAACACTTCAAGAAAAGATGGCAGCAAGCATTGGATTATACACGATTGTTTACTTGCTGGACGCATAGAGTTTAGTGATTTTACGAAGAATAATCATAGCATGAAATTACCGCTCGTTGTGGAGATCTAAGGGGGAGGCCTTTGTTCAGCAGTGGACGACCTGTGGCTGATATGATGATGATGATATGATGATGAAATTACTAGTCTCACCATACTTAGTAGCCGGGTTGGTGAATCTCGTAGTATAAGCTAATTTTCAATACTTTATTGCATTCCATAATGTTGTAATGTAATATTAAAACAGATGGTAGGCTTAAGACTGTGGGATCATTTATGGACCCTGTCGGGCACAGCACAGTTTCTTCGGAGAGAGGACGAGCGCTTAATTATGTTTGATTGCAATTCAACATTTTATTTGTTTTTTGTTTTAGATATTTTGTTTATTTATATCATATACTATATTAATATTTTTGAGATTATTGCACATTGTATCCCTTTTATTTAATATTTAGTTAAGTATGGATTTTTATTGATTGCATTTAATTTATTGCTGTATTCATCATTCGTTGTTATTGGATATTTAAACATATTAATTGATGTATTACCTTATTTATTGCATATGGAAATATTATTTTTATATTTATTTATTAATGATTAATTGTTAAGTATAGGATATTTAGTATTTATTTTTATTGTAACGAAATTACTGGATTATTTTAAGTTTTGCCATAATTGCCACGCATGGCAGATGGGTTATCGATCGCAGTTGTGTTATAAATGCACTCGATGGACGCTGCTACCCATCCCCCGGTTAATCCCATAGTCGCCTTTTACGACACCCACGGGATGAGATGGGGTGGTGGTATTCTTAGCTGGTACCACCCGGCCGGTGGGAATCTATATCTTAGCCTAATAGGTTGAATTTGTTTACGACTTCTAATTTAGAGCCATTGAAGCTCGTATTAATATTAATCAGTGTTTTCTGGCGGGGGTGCAAGGTTATTCACTTTGTATTAATAAAGTTAATTTCTAGATTATGTTGAGTTAGCCAAGTTGTTGTAGTGTTAAGTTGCCTCTTATCCACGGGAGGAGATGGAGTGGTATATAGACTTAATCCGGACATCACACCACATAATTATTATAGTTTCAAAACATTATTTTAATTAATATAAACAAAAACTTTGCTAACATACTAATTTAAAAACGTATTAAAGCTTGGTATTTTGTTCGCAAAATATCCAGTTATTTTCTTCATGAATTGTATTCCTCAATTCGTCTTTTCCAATCAATCCTGGCATCCAATCCCCTCCAATTTTCGCAAAGGACTCAATCATCTGGATTGATACGTTAGTTCATCTCGCGTTATATTTTTATTATTGTCTGTACAAATTCCACCAGTTGACTGCCAATCATGTGACAATCACGGTTTGTTATCCCTTTAGAATATATTTCATAAATGAAAACCGTACGACGTTGCCGACATATTTTTAGATTTTTATCATTTTGAGAAATATTTTATGAATATGTAAAGATTTATAATTCTAAACACCGTACGCCGTTACCTTATACTTGACATTGGCGAAATTGTGGAAGATACTCTACAGAAGCCATAATCTAAGAGAGGAAGAAAAAGAATATATTTTATATTTTTGTCAATTAATGGTAGCATGATTTTATTATATGAGAATAATTTATAGTCTTTGTAACGGGAAATCGACTTTGTTTTGAAGCTTAAAAATCAAAAGCTTATATGTTTTTTTTTGAAAAAAACAGGTTGTTTGTACGAGTAAGTCGGTCCAAAATATATTTCTTTGGTTTCACAAGATGGTGTGGGCTTTACCTGAGAACCAGCGCTGTCTGTGCTGCTTTGTCGAACATTGCAGCTTTATGGTGAGCTGAAACCATTTTTAGTACCGAAACCGTACATACTCATACATGTTAATAAACTAACAGCGCCCACCCTTTACATTTTTGAAAATATTCTGTTCGTCCGTAAAAATCTGCTAATGTTTAATGTAAAGAGCGCAGTCATTGTATACTAGAAATAAACATGAAATCGTGGTACTTGAATCTAATTCTTTATCAATGTATTGATAAAATTGTGAACACCTTAAACATGTTCCTAATATCTTGTTAAATTTTGCAATATTCTCAAGTATTTTAAAAGAGTATACACGGAGTTTCTTGCTGGTTCTTCTCCATAGGATCAACTAAGTGGAACCGTGCAACTTAAATTCTGACATTTCATAAGTGCCATTAATTGGTTTATTTCAAACAAAAATATTTGACTTTGACTTTAAATAACAGTTGATTTTAGAATGGGCTATAGCACACTGTAGATTTTAGATTGGCTCACGATAAATTTAAAGTTCGGGAAATTCCGATTTTTCCGATATAGATAGGTCACTGGCACAGAACCTGCTTTCTGTAATTTCTGCGGCTCTATACATATATACTTATGACATAAAAACTTTAATAAGGTTGGATTTTCCTGAAAGATATTAAAATTAAGCGAAATTTACGTAGCACTATGAATATAAAATATTAAGTAGATACTCTGCTGTTCACTGTAGACATCTGTGGGGAGGCTTTTGCTCAGCACTGGACATCCTTCGGCTGATATGATGATAATGATGATGAATCTACCACCACCAAAATTTACTATTAGTGTTAAATAATTACACTTAAGTCAATCGACGTTTGATATCTGATACTCAAGCCAAATGAAAATATCTGAACCATTAAACTAGGAAGATTGTAGTTAAATCTATAGGCCAATATCATGCATTTCGTTTGTCAGCGAACCTTGTACTTTAAGCGATTACACTGCTCGAGACCTACTCTTACAAAGTTTCATAACATTGACCGACTTTATACTAAACACTGGAGTATCGATGGATTTATCTATATAGCACCACCCTATCTCCTCCCGTGGATGTCGTAAGAGGCGACCAAGGGAATCCAAACCAGAGGGATGGGCAGCAGCGTCCCTTCTGTGAAACGGTAGCCATACTGCGATCACCAACCCGCCTGCCAAGCGTGGTGAGTATCGGAAAATACCCCCTAAAATGATGACACAGTTGTGAAAATCTATGGGGGAGGCCTTTGTTCAGCAGTGGACGTATAAATGGCCGATATGTATAAGAATATAAAATTTTTCAATTTTTGTATATTATATACTCTTCCAAAGCTTTAGATTAGCCTAAAAGTAAAATTATTCAGAGAATCGTATTTTATTGTACCATAACGAGAAGAGTACAAATACCTTTTGTTGATATTATCCCCTCAAACCTTACTAATGAAAAAGTGACAAATAGTAACGAGGGTTGACTGCGACAGGTCGAACACTTAAAGTTTTTGGGGAGGATATATAAATAATAGAAGCCTTTCGATATAAATCTGGATGTAAGTATTGTGGCGCTGTGGAATATAAATAGGCCTAAACGCTTTTTACTAGAGGCAATTATATTCTTCGGAGAATAGGAAGCGTCTTCAATCCATATTTATAACCAACATTATTAAAACATTATAGTTGCCAATATTTGGAAGAAACCTATAGGTATCCAATTGTAGATTGGGATAGATTTAATTGATTCATTGATATTCTGAAATAGTCTAATTTCGGGTTACATCAATATTCAGATACACTCTCTTGCTAAATAATTTGTTAGTATCAACCAATGATATTATACCATAGAAAGAAAGAAAGAAAGAAAGAAAGAAAGAAAGAAAGAAAGAAAGAAATAATTTTATTCTGATCGTACACAACAAGAAAATAATTGTAAATAACAACACAGAATATTCCAAAATATCAAATTAAAAAATAAAAAGCATGCAAATAGATTTTTGTGTGAGACATCAGAATAGGCTCCTATCTCAGCATTGCGCTGGTCTTCCGATAGGACCTTAGATAAAAGAACGCAAATCACGCACATTTCATTATTTATATTTTTAGATTACCAATACATTATTTATATTAATAATGTATTTATACAGATTATTATATTTAAAGTAATTATATAGAAATAAAAGTAACAAATATACAAACGTAATGGAAGAAGGAATATCAAATCTGATTATAAATAAACTTAACAATATAATCGACTACCAATCGATTACCTTATCGATTTAGTCGCTAGACAGGTGGCCTCTACATATTTTGTCTATGACAAAAACAAAACAAAAATAGTTCGTGAAAAACTTTAGATAACATTCATAACATTATTATTGTAAAAATTAATTAGTTATCATGTGAATTGTGTGCCTTATAATTATTTATTTGATTTATATGAATTGAATTAATTTGTGGTACATTGGTTACATTTTATTATTCAGTACGTAAAATTTAAATGTGTTTATGTGTATTGTGTAAATATGGAACATCGGAATTACCCTTGTTTGCATTGTAAAGTAATAATTTGCCGCTAGATATGCCATAGATATGTTACATCCATATTAAATGGCGCGCAAATCTCAGTCTCGCTGTATGTTGGTTTAAAGCTATGCTGTCTCTACGCAGGTCGTGCAGTCCGTGGCCCTCTACGGGGTGCCTGTATAGTCATCCCGGATGTCAGGCATCCAGCGCTGCAGAAACAAACTTCACGGTCTGCAGCGCAGAGTGGCTATACGGATCGCATGGAGACACAGGACAGTGTCCTACGGGGCGGCAATTCTCTTGGCACGCTTTCCGCCTTTCGACATCCAAACGGAGACGGATGCGTGGGTCATCAGGAATCAGACACGCTACCTCCGCCAAAGTGACGGAGGCGTGCCTTCAGGGGTGTTCGACAGAATGAGGCGGCGGGCTCGACGACGCGCACTTGAGATGTGGCGACTTCGCCTACGGTTGCAGTTCGCGACCAAGCACGTCATCGAAGCCATCCTGCCGCTCTTCGGAGCCTAACTCAAAAGGAACAAGCGCGTCACCTATCGTCTGACGCAGGTCCAACACGCGCCCCTTGCCGTCAGTTCATAGTGGGGGCCCTTGGGGGTCACGGGCGTGCAGATTGGGGAGTCTACGTGCTCATAACGAGTGACCCCCGGGAAGACGGTGGCGCGCACGTGGTCACGTACCACCGTGTGCGCAGCAGAGCGCACAGCACAAAGACTTGGGGGGGGTCCTTTACAATCCTCCCCGAGAAGTGCCTGGGGGCGGCCGGTTTACAGCCGCCTGCCCTCCGCTAGAGGGCGTGGATGCTTTACAGTCATCCCCTCCGAGATGTGCCTAAAGGCGTGGCACCAATGGGCGGCTCTAGTGTGATCTTACGAGGACCTGGAGCCCCCTTCGGTACCGAAGAAGACCGCTCCAGTGGTCCGGTTTTAGCCGCCAGCATACCCCTTCGCCCTTCCCTGGGGTGAAGGAAGTTCCATGTAGAATTTCCACTGCAAACCAATGACAAATAATTTAAAAAATGGTATAAAGCTAAAAAACTACACACCTATTCTATAAGAAAGAGGATACAAAAACTACGAGAGTAAAAGAGAGCTATCTAAAATGACAACACGTGTACTCGATGTCTTTGTGGCACCTCTGATTGAATATATGTGTTGTCTCTTTTCTTTGCTTGGCCTGTGTTTTGTTCGAGAATATTATTCTATGGATAATTTGAATAGTATTTTTGTTAAAATATTCTAAACAGTTTGTTATTCACGTTTGGTATGACATCCCTTGTTCTTTATTAATTTTTGCTTGATAGTTTGTGCATTTTCTATACGCACGACGGCATTGTTATTACTTAATTAATAAAAGAATACAGATTGTGGCAGTGTGTGCTCGTTGTCCTGTTAGGCCAACTGATTTCGAGGTGCTACAATTGGGGGAGTTTTGGTTCTTACTTTTGGCGCGTGTAACATATCTACTTCTTTTAATATATGATATAATTGGTATTATCTATATAAATTAATGAATGAATTAGTATCAGTAAGGGAAGCATCCAAATTTTATTGAGCTATTTTCATGCCTTAAAATTTAATTTCCAGACCACTACAGGCGTATATACATAATCATGGGTCTTAAAGTTCCGATTTTGTTAAATAGAAAAATATTGGGATTATGCATTGGTATGAGAAGAAAATACAACAATAAGGCAGTGACAGTGTAACCAATATCCAAGTTAACCTTAAACAACGAGAAAGGTATTTGATACGCACCCTCCATTATAACAATGGTTCGCATTCCTACAAGCCAAGGCTTGATGATGAGAATTCTTCGCCTTTCATTTTCACAGGTGAGGTCGCCATACTTTTATATCAATTATTTTATATTGAATTTATTAAATTTGTATGTGTGTAATGTACCCGATATTATTTAGGTGGTGGTTAGTAGCCATATTGCGTTCTTCAATAAATTGGTAGGCGCCAAACGTTTTACACAATATAAGTAGGCCTATATTCAAGCAGTGGATGTCCCTTGGCTGATAAGGAGATGAGGCCTCGAAAAAAAAAACGTGTTTTTAATTAAAAGAAGACGTGTAGACGTAATAATAACGTAACTTTGAGAATATCACTTTTAAGTTCATCATGAATAGACTCTTGGAAATTTTCTGCAGTTTGCTGTACAAGCTTGCAAAATGTATTCGAAGTTTCATAGATAAATATATTGTAAGAAATATTGTGAGCACAGTAATCGTTTTTGTGGTACTCTGGTGGTCTGAAGTATTCGAAATGGCAGAGTGGCAAGATAGGTAAAATTACGCCGGGTAACAAATTACCTTTTTTAATGATCCGGTGGAAATACATCATGTTTCTCCGCCCTGGGAAAGGGCCTACCGCTAAAACCACTGGAGTTCTCACCTTTGGCACCGAATGGAGGATCCAGAAACTCGAATAATCTCCACCTAAGGCCGCCCATTGGTGCCACGCCTTTAAGCACATCTCGGAAGGGATGACTGTAAAGCGGTTATAAAGAGGTCACCTCCCCAGACACCTCTCGGGGGGATTGTATAAGATTTCCCCAAAGCGCACACGGTGGCAAGTTACCACATGCACACCGCCATCTTCTTGGGGGTCGCTAAGGTTGATCACGCAGGTTTCCCAATAGGCCCACTTGCGACCCCCAAGGCCCCCCGCCATACAAAGACGACAGGGGGCTCAGGCGTATTGGACACAGGTGCAGCGGCGGTTGTTACCCCGTTTCCGTGTCCTCCTTTTCCGAGCGGGATCAGCCCTCTCCCGATCCCGCTCTGCAACCTCCTTCTGGAGCATGACGCTCGTACGGTATCCTGATCGTCTCCATAGTGGCACTGTGCCGGGACCTCACGTCCCTATCTTGTGAAAGTACGCACCGGAACAACCGTGTTCACTGAATACCTGCATCAGGCGGAATGACGCCCAGCGAGAGCGCCCTTTGGAGCCAGGCTCCGAAGAACGGCAAGACAGTCTCAACGATATGCTTTTGCACGTACTGCGGCAGCATGAGCGACTCGCGGCACAGTTTAAGTTTTAGTAATTTCTCAAACTTTCGAGCGCCCCTGAAGGCACGCCTTCACCGCTAAGGCAGAGAGGGAGCGTGTTTGGTGACCTAATATTGTGGAGTAGTGCCATTTAAATCATTGTTAGATTGTTTCACTTACGAGTTCAGTCTACTTTTTAGTGTGATTTAGATGAAACTGATACTCTATTGGCTTTTTATGCAACCATTTTTTGGTTATTTCGTTGTTTAATGACAACATAAGTCAACATTCTGCTTTTCTTATTTCTCCGAAGAAAAAATTTCATCATCTTAAATGGTAATTATGAGTCTTGAGATTAATTTAGGCTTAATATTGATTGCCGTGATAAAATGTGTTAGTATGCCAAAAATTTCAGCCCAGAAATATATTTCAACCAGCATAAAACTAAGTCTCTCTAGTAAATTAATAAATTGTACTAACTTAAAAAAATAAGTAAAATTCCATTGCAGAGATGTGTGAGACAAGGCGACATCATTTTCCCGAAACTGTTCACCGCTACAATGGAGGATATCTGCAAGCTTCTAGAGTGCAGAGGATTTGGCATTAACATTAATGACGAGTTTATCATTTGCTTTCGATTTACGACGACATCGTACTCATGGCAGAATCACTGCAAGAGCTCAGCACAATGCTTGATGATCTCAACAGAGTTTCCTAACTGGTGGGCCTTAAAATTCACATGAGCAAGACGAAAGTCATTTCAAACACCCATGTCATGTCCATTCCAATATTCGATGGGAACTCTGTTTGCGAAGTGGTTGACGAGAAGTCTAACTAGGACAAATAGTCCAGTTAGTTAAGTACAATTTCTAGAAAGAGATCATTCGTCGAATCCAAACTTTCGCAATGTCTTTTCGCCATTAATACTGCAGTGCCTCAAGACCGACCTCTTTAAGCGGTGTGTGTTACCAGTGATGATTTATAGCACGGTGACGTGTCGGTCACTTTGGGCTTTATAAGAAAATTAAAGTCACTCAGCGAGATATTGAGAGTGCTGCTGCTGAGTACTTAGCGTATTTCTATATGAGATCGAATACGAAATGAGGAGATCCATCAGAGGACTAAAGTTACTGATAGGGCATATAGCACGTATAACTAATGGCCGTTGGGGCAGAACGATTTAGATTGGAGAGCACGCATCGAAAAACGCAGCGTGGAACGGCTTCCAACAAAATGGACAGACAACTTGGCTGACGTGGTTGACGAGCTGGGAGTCGTTGGTGGGCGTCTTGTAACCGGTCGCTATGGCAGTTGTGGGGGAGCCCATGTTCTGTACGCCCTTCGGCTAATATGATGATGATGATAATGAATGCCCTTTTTATTTATCCCAGTCGAAATTCATCATGAACTTCCTCAGCCCTGGGGAATGCTGAACTCCTACCAGCTAAAACCACTGGGGTGATCATCTTCGGCCACTAGGGAGCTCCAGGTCCTCGTATGATCACATTAGAATGATGAATACCCTGTCGAAATTATTCCAGTGATTTACAAGATTAACACGAATAACAGATAAAGATATACCTCATTTTTATATACACTGTACTAACCCTCTTGAAACAGAAGGCTTAGGCGGTAATATATAAGATAAGATGAATAAGAAATTCTCACTGAAATGGTTCCTTTGTATAATTTATTTGCGGGTACATAAGTACACGGTTTGTGTTGCATAAGTAGGGTCAAAGTCTTTTGGTATGAAATGGTTTTCACCTAATAGGGTATTAAGGTTCATGTTGGATCTTTATACGTAGCAGATAATGTGTTTAATTATATTATGGTGCTTGTATTTTTGTTGAAAATAATTTTGAGTTATGATTGATTTTGGACCTACTTGCTAATAATTAGTGATTTTGTTGAATGTCTAGTCTTTTTGAATTTGTTATGTGAACGAGAGTATGCCTACCTTTCTAACTTAGTATCAATTTTATCAGTATTCACGAGTGACCAGCTGTATCCATTATGATGAAAATAACAATGACTTGTTCGGCACCTGGTAACAGGAAACACTAGAAAGGAATTCACTGTGAAAATCAAAGGAATTTCACGAAGGTGTGGCCAGGAAAACTAGGTACTAGTATCATATACATTTTATCGACGATTTAGCTACAGTGTTGCCTAAAAGGACAAAGGTTTATCTTCGCTTAACTGCTATGATAAACCTACTTCTAAAACAAACATATTCAGCTTAGTTGTAGAGATTATGCAAATTCGTAAACCGCTCAAGCGTCGCCTCTGTTAAGTAAAACGCTACGAGTATATCTAACGCCAAACGAGGTGTCTGCATTGTGATATTGGATCATGGGCTATTGACCTTTGAAAATGTAATAAGACCTTAATGTTCTCGAATTCGAGAATCCTTACATGTTTCGTATATAAATTGTTTCGAACAAAGTATGTTTACAGAATCTTTGTTGGTTATTTACCAAAGAAAATTCTCTTGTATGATTGTAAATAGTTTTTGTACTCGAATTGTATTTTGTAGCGATTTATTCATAAGAGCACTTTTTTGGCAAATAAAAAGGAAAGCTAGGAAAAGAAGAAGTTATACTTTTGCTTACAGTAACAGTATTATCTACATATATCTCTTCATATTCACGGATTAATAGCCTCTGAAAGTAACCCGGTATTTTGATAGGCTTACGCGGGGACATTGGTCCAACATTCAGAGGCCATTAAGAGAATTTTAATCTAAAAAGTAATGGGGTCACAGACCGCGGAATCTCCATGGCTGCATCTTAAAATGAAGTCACCAGTTGTCCCCGATTGTGTAGGACTATATTATGAGATGGTATAACGATAAAGTCTATTGTAATGGGTGCTGCATGAAATGAAAACTTGAAGGATAAGGGAAACAACGGTGTCTACCTTTCAACTTTCTAACTATAAAGTGAGATTCTGTGGTAGAAGGTGACTCGCCACTCAAAAGCTAGGCCATCTAAATGGTCACCGCTACATGTGACAGAGAGCAACACCGCTTATGTGGCTCAGGATGTCGAGAGGTGCGGCACCAGTTTCAGCCAGGTTTCCCCGTCATAACGCCCATCAGCAAGCCAGAGTTGAAAGACTTTCGGGCACTCATGACATGACTTTCGTGGAGACATGACCCTGATCGACACTCTGGGACATTCAGGTACGCATGTGGCCACTCACATAAAGCTCTTGTGGCTGCCCTGCGTTCTGTAAGCTTCTTAATATATATAGGTATATAACTTCTCGTCGGTCTGCATGTACTATGTGTTGGAGCATACCAGGCCCCGCCCGACTTCATAAATAAAGTACATTTTTCCTTTTCAGTGGTTTTAAATTTTTTATATCGTGTAAGGGTTTTGAAGTCGGTATTTTTTTTTGTTAAAAAGTTTTATTTGTTTCCTTTTAGTGTAAATAAATGTAAGAACTTTTTCCAATTTGGTATCAGTACTTAACACTTAAAATAAGAATGACCCAAATCGGTTTTCTGATCTGAGAGGAATCGAAACTATTAAGACATCATCCAGATAAGCGCAGTCAAATTAACCTGTTTATTGAAGCTGGTTAAAAAACTACTCAATGACATCTAATGAAACTTATATGGGACTAACTCGAAAGCATTCTGCACCAGTTAAAAAAGAATTGCTCAAATTGGACTACAAATCGCAGAGTAATGGGTGTACGTATCTAAATAAAAAATACGCATCGAATTGAGAACCTCCTCCATTTTGAAGTCAGTTAAAAAGTATATTTTTAATGTTTCAAATAAAATATGGTATGCTGGTTTGTGTGGTGTTGGAGCATTGAGTATACTAAGTTTTTCATTTTACGTGAAAAACACTCTTGTAAGACCTCTTGCATCGTATAAAACAAGACAAAAAGTTTATAGCACGAGGGCATAATACCAGCTACAATTTATAGTCAGCAAGAAAGTGTCTAACTTAAACTAAATCTGAAGTTTATTCGATATAACTTTTGAGAAACTTTGTGGGACTGCACGGAGAACTTACAAAGATTGGTACATATATTCCAAAGAATACATCAGCTTATAAATATAGACTATTAAAATATCGTCTCGGGCCTGTATGATCACCTAGCTGGGTGACCGAGAATTAGTGCAGTGAATCAATTTATGAATCACATATTTCAAATATTCACATTAAGAAGGTGGGATTGCTGTCAGTAGAGTTATCCGTGTGGTGTCCGGATTGAGAATATAGCACCACTCCATTTCCTCCGGAGGGTGTCGTAACAGGTGACTAAGGGACTGTAAGCCGGGCAGCAGCGTCCCTTCTGTAGAACAGCAGCCATACTGCGCCCACCAACTCACCTGCCAAGCGGATGAGTACTGGCAAATTCCTGGGGAGGTCTGTGTTCAGCAGTGAGCATCTTATGTTGATGATGACTTAAAGTTATGAAATCACTTATTCTTATTCCATCAGAGGTTTTATATTATTATTTATGTTATTCTGCTGCCAAACAGTTGTGTTTAAACACTTTATACATTGAATCGGTTAGAAGGGCACTACTTTTTTTTCATTTGCTTAATGGCCAACCTTCTGTCAGAGTTGATCAAGCCGCTCAAACGCCCCCGACTATGCTTAACGACTACCGTCTAATGAAAACAACTGGAACCTACAATTTTACGTGTCCTCCGAAGCTCCGGAGATGCTCAGTTCAAATATCACTATGCGTTCACTGAGCGCCGAGCGTTGCTTAGACTCACCGATCGCTTTTCGATCACTAAGTGCGAGTGAGAGTATGAACGCCTCTTAAGGGCACTTTTGCTAGTGAAGTTATTGGGCGAAGAGACTTAATAACTAATGCTTGTCACCTCTGCAGATACACACTGCACACTGCACTGTGTGGTGTTACGCAGGACTAGTCTTGGGTAGTATTCCAACTGTCATGGGCGGGCGTGACGCTTATCATCAGGCGAACGACTTGCTATTCTAATCGCCAGGTAGAATAAAAAAAACATTATTCAAGATGGTTACCCATTGTATAGTAGTTGAATAAAAAACACCTCATAAAATAAAATAAAACATATTACTCGTTATAATAAAACAATTTGAATTTAATTGCATCGTGGTAGCAGGATGACTAAGTCACCTTATTATTTATTGAGTCACCTTAGTCATCCTGCGACCACGAATGCTGCAAAGTATTCGAAACGTAAAACCAAAAATCTATAATATACGCGATCTAATCCGTTTAAAATTGTTTTATTATAATGTGTAATAATCGCGAAAACCTAAGACATTAGTATGTTACTCGTATTAATACTTACGTTTTTAGAATTGTGATAACTTTTGCTAGCTCCAGAGTGAAAGATGAAGTGAGTGATTGAATGTGGTAATCAAGTTTGTTATTTAATTTAATATAAATTATATATCTTCCGTTAATTTTAAAAAGTCGGTACTCTTCATGGAGGTACGGCAATTTCCATGCAATCAAGGGAATTATGAACACCACCGGGACCGGAGACGCTTTCTAATATTACGATGTTTTCATCAATTTCACATAAACTGGTTACATTGGAGGCTAATTTTATAATTTACCGCCTTGCCTCGGTCTTGTGTAGAGTTAATACTTTATTATATTAGACATTTAATTATACAGCTTGTCTGTTTTCTTTTACATAAAAGTGGTGCTTATTACTACAAATTTTCAGTTGTTTGCTTTTAAATATGTGAATAATTGAATTCATCATTCATCATTTCGGCCGAATAAAGTCCACTGCTGGACACAGGCCTCCCCAAAGATCACAACAACGACCGATATGGATCTGTTGTGTGCTCATTGGGGGGTTTTACTATAATCGCCACGCTTGGCAGGCGGGTTGGCGATCGCAGTTGGGTTGTTAATGTACTCGAAAGACGCTGCTGCCCATCCTCTGGCTAATCCCATAGTCGCCTTTTACGATACCCAAGGAATGAGATGGGTTGGTGCTATTCGTAGCCGGCACCACACGGCAATAAATTATAACTTATTATTGTATGTCACCCATAAGTTGTTTCAATTGTATAATGTAGTTTTTTCGGTTTTTCATATGGTTTCGACTTTTACCGAGCCATTCATACCTTAGACCTTGCGGCTCCCACAATGGCTTATACAGTCACCAATAAAGAGCCTGGCAGTTATTGTATAAACCGTCAGTAAAAGACGTATGAAGCCCATGACAACGACGATGTGACGTTTTATGAATATAACGTACTTGACACGTATTAGAACTGGAGTCCCCAACTGGTAACGTTAAATCGGGAAAGTTATATGTTATTGCAGTTGAAGCCGATCGCATGGTTATATTATTAGGTCTTTACCAATTAAATTACCGTTTTGTACCGAAACAAAGCATTTTTCAAAGTAATCACCCATGCAATCAATGAATCATTGCCAATGCACTGGCAGTTTATCAATGCCCTTCTTGGAAACCAGATGGTGACACTCCCTCTCGGGTACTGAATTTATTTCCCGCCAAAATGTTATTAAAATTCAGGAAAAAGTAGACGTTTGTAGGTGCAAGGTCTGGTGAGTACGGCGGATGACGGAAAGCTTCCAACCCCAGACCCCCAGCTCTCAGACGTTGTCGTGCAGGAACAGCGGGGATGAATGATTGATCAAAGCTGGTTGCAGATGTGCGAGCTTCTCCATCATTAGTGTTCAATTCTTCACAGTACACATCTGCAGTAATGCTCATTACGCACGTGACGCTGATGATTGTTAAGTTTGTGGGGCACCCATTTGTCTTTTTTACCTTGCCAATTTGACGCATATGGCCCAATATTGTTTTGATACTAACGTCGAAAGCTGCTGCTAATTCAGCTGTAGATTGAGTATCAGTAGCTTCCACAATCGCCTTTAATTCGTCTTTGTCGAAGTTTTCGGACGACCACGGGTTCATATTTCATCTAAATTTCCAGAATGGTAGCGAGCAAACCATAATAGGCACAACAAACAAATAACCAGTTGTGCGTTCATTTGTAATATTTGCTCCGTAAACGAATTGATGTTACATGCCGCTTGTGCCGCGTTGCTGCCACGACGGTACTCATACTCCATAATTACCCGAATTTTCAACGTGTCCATGACAACGAAAAAGATTCAAACGAAACACTAGTCAGTACACATAAGACTGATTTTGAATAATGAAAACCGTGTTTATAAAAGATATTAATTTGAAATTAGAATTCATAGCCAAACAAAAAATATTTTTATTTGAAATGGCCAGTACTGCAGAACGGCAATTTCATAGGTAAAGACCTATTACATATTTGACGGCATTGGCATTGATGAGGAGGATAAGATAGGGGATCGGTCATTTAAAGTTAATAAACGTATGTGCTATTGCAGAAAGACATTAAGCAGCAGCTTTTATAATCGCAGTTAAATTTATAGCGTAGGACTGCTGAATTCAAATGCGATTTACAATAGTCGAATTTCAATTTGAATCGCAGTATCGATAGTTTACTGCTTTAAGTTTAGGAGCATTCAATGATGACACGGTGGTGCAGTAGCTTAGTTATTGGCTTTCTGTGCTATGGGCGTACAGGTACATTCCGGGTCTGGATGTTCATACGTGGTTGAAATATATGTAAAATTTTATGTTTGTGAACTGTATTTATACAATGACACAAGATGGTAGTTTCGAGCTCAGTGAAAAAATTAAATAAGTACTGTTATGGTACAAAAGCTTGTATTCATACAAACAATTGCTAGACAAGATAAAAATATATTATGGTGTATTTTAAATTCAGTCATAGTGCGAAATTGAAACATTACGATAGCTCTGCACTAAAACTTCCGGCTTATATTATGTAATATTTGCTTCGGTAGCACAGTCAAAGGGTACGTTATATAGCTGGCATACATTTACCTTCCTGAACCTTCGGAGATTACAGACGTGACATTCTTGCTTATATTCGCATGCCATATTACCTACCATAATTTATATTTAAGGCCAGCCAAATAATGCAAGCTTTCAAACTATTAAAACAAAATAAACTACCTTTTGTCTACTATTACAACAAATAATGATGCTTAGACAACACCTAAAACGAAGTCTATAGAGTCTCCGTTTTCATGGAAAAATCTTGCCTCTTTGTGGTTGCTGATCAAAATCATTTAAGTTTTCACAGTACAATTTTCTACTACTAAAATGTTGTACTACTGTAAGTCCGTAAGATTTTGCTGAACATATATTGTGTTTTTTTGGTAGGTATTGATCCAAACTCTCACCCCTTGCAGTATGTCGTGCTATTTACAGGACACTCGGTATATTAAGCACATGTTGTAGAATTCAGTAAAGAATTGCGGGCATTTGTTGAGAAATAAATTTAATCGCTATTAATGTTGTTGTCAACTAACGGTTGTTAATACCGATTTTGGTTTAAGCTAAGCTAATGTGTTTAGTTTAGCCTAGTGACAAATGATATTTATTTAGCAAGTAGGTCCCAAGAAACTCTTTCAGTCGTCAATAAATTATGAAGCTGGCATTACCTACTGACTGCCTGTGAGTAGAAAGGCTATAACAAACTCAAAGGTTTCTGTTTTATAGTCTAGACGATATGATATTATTTAAAGTATTATGTGAAAAAAATGTAGGTCAGCGTCTGGAACGATCTTTTGAAGATTACAATAGCAACTTTTAAAGCAAGGACATTTTTCTTCGTACCCCATTTGTTCCGCTTTCCCAGATGTTCCTTCATGGTCACTGCCTTGGCCTGTTGGAAGTCCTTTAATAGATGACGATCTCTAGTTGGTCAAGACAAAGACAAGTAAGGTTTTATTGATGGTTCGGACCTAAATGTACACGTGGTTTTGCACTACATACCGTAGTATGCTTTTTAAACATGTCCTTTGTGCCCTGAGACCTGCACGCTGCTGTCACTGGTGAATACTGACGAAATCTATATGTGTCACAAAGTACCTACTTATCTTTTTCCTTTTTACCTTAGTTAGTGACCAACCTTGTGTCACGAGTTATTTAAACCACCCTAAGGCCTCCGACTTTGCTTAACGACTGCCGCCTAACAATTGGGACCGAAGATTGTACGTGCTTTCTGAAGCCTAGAGATGCTCAGTTCAGATACCACTATGTAGTGACTCATCCATAAACGTACCACGGCGAGCGTTGCTTGACCTCGACGATAATTACCGATAGAGAGCAACTAGCTATGAGGACTTAAAATTTGCCTACCTTCTTTCTTAGCTGAAAAGATTTAATCTGTATCACTGGATAATATAAAAATCGATTCGGGTTATAATATGGTGTCTCAACAGATTGACTGCTTCAATTGTACTCTGAGTGAATTCACACAGGCTGCGTTTTGTAAAATTACTCTTGATTGTTCCTAATAATATAATTGTAAGTCTAATCTTGTAAGCTATTGCAACTATAACTACACTATTGTATTAGGTAACCCTGTGATGTTAGTTGTGTGTGTTATTAAATAAATAAATAATTATAATGAAATGTAATGAAACACTTTTAAACAGATTACATTGCGTATATTCTAGATTCTTGTTTTTCCTGACATTTCGAACATGCAGGGTTCGCGGTCGCAGGATGATTAAGGTGATAGGCGTCGTTACAGATTTTAAAAAGTTATTTTATTTTATCTACCGTACAATTTTAATCAAAAAGATTTTCAATTTTAATAGCCTCACGAAACATTTCAGGTACATATCGGTTCTCTTTTGCGGGGACTTGAGGTTGATCAAAAACGAAGAAAACCGTTGTTTGCCTAAGGCATTTCGGTCAAATCTGCAGTGTATGACCATTCATACACTGCAGATTTAAATCTTTGTTGCAGACTTTGTAGAGCGTCTATACTTGACGTCAGTTATGTGTTTCTTTATACGGGTGATACTACGGTTTATTTGCCCTACGTATGACAAACCACAATCACAGTCAATCTTGCAGACCCCTGCATCTTGTAAAGGTATCACATACCTTTACAAGATGCAGGCATGTCACAACATTTCACCGGTTTTAGAAATGAGCTGATCTTCTTATGCGGCTTGAAATAAGTTTTGGTAAAATCACGCTTCAAGATATGACCATTTCTATAGGTGACACCCTTAATGAATGGTAAAACGTTGTAATCCGTTTCATCATATCAGCCACAGGACGTCCACTGCTGAACAAAGGCCTCCCCCTTAGATTTCCACAACGAGCGGTCACATGCCGCTCTCATCCAACGACTCCCAGCGACCTTCACCAGGTCGTCTGTCCACCTCGTTGGAGGTCGTCCCACGCTGCGTTTTCCGGTGCGCGGTCTCCATTCGAGAACCTTTGTGCCCCAACGGCCATCAGTTCTACGAGCAATGTGCCCTGCCCATTGCCACTTCAGTTTACTAATCCTTTCAGCTATGTCGACAACTTTAGTTCTTCTACGGATCTCCTCATTTCTGATTCGATCTCGTAGAGAAATACCAAGCATAGCTCTCTCCATAGCTCGCTGAGTGACCTTGAGCTTTCTTATGAGGCCCATTGTGAGTGACCACGTCTCTGTTCCATATGTCATCACTGGTAACATAACTGGTAATCCGTTTAAAAGTGTTTTATTATATTCAGTAACAATTGCGAAAACCTAAGACATTACTATCTTTACCTCAACTGAAAAAAGAAATACCGATTTCACTATATGTAGATCAAGCCACTTCTAGAGTAAGTATATTTTACTTTTCCATAAAAAGTTCATCACTTGAAAGATAAATATTACAAGCTGTTCGTCTGCCTGAAACGAATTCGAATTGGACAGACGACAGGATGGCTACATTCTAACATTCGTAAATTTCAACTTGTATACCACCACCCCATATCATCCCGTAGGTGACGTAAAAGGCGACTATGGGATTAGCTGGTGGATGGACAGCAGCCTCCTTCAAGTACATTTATAACACAACTGCGATCGCCAACCCGTTTGCCAAGCATGGCGATTATGGCAGAACCCCCCAATGAGCACACAACCCCATACTGGTCGTTATGCTAATCTTTGGGGGGTTTGGACGTTTTTCGGCTGAAACTATGATTATGATGGTTCTTTGAATTTGAAAAAATCTTGTAAGAATCTAACATCATAAGTACGCTTAGTGACATGACATTATGCTGCTGGTAAAGTTCTCGAATGACGAAATTTTGAAAGACCGCTGCAATACGGCACGGTTGGTGCAGTGGTTGATAAAGTCGGCTGCTGCGCACCGGGTCGTGGGTGCGATTCCCGCACGGAACAAATATTTGTACGATCTGCAGGTAATTGTTCCGGGTCTGGGTGTATTGTGTGTGGAATTTGTGTCTGTAAACGCACCCACGACACAGGAGAAATCCTAGTGTGGGGCAATGTTTAAAAAAAAAAAAATTTAAAAGGACGGCTTGCCTTTCTTAATTATATTGGTGCCAAGAAATATTTACATCACAAACACAAATATTTTTTTTTCACATTTTATTTATTTCATAACTGCTATGCGCCTGGCGGCTATATGGCATTAAATATAATCTAATCACTGGAATCAGGATTAGTCCAGTAGTTTTAGAGAAAACTTCTACCGCACAGGCCCCCCTTTTTTTTTTTACTGATGTCCAGTGGAAATTCTACATGGAACTTCCTTCACCCTGGGGAAGGGCTAAGGGGTATTATCGGATTGGCCGGATTTTACCGGCTAAAACCACTGGAGCGGTCATCTTCGGCACCGAAGGGGGGCCTCCAGGTCCTCGTAAGATCACACTAGAGCCGCCTATTGGTGCCACGCCTTTAGGCACATCACGGAGGAGATGACTGTAAAGCGGTCACCCCCTCACCGCACAGCCCCCTAGTAAGCTAGCCATGAAACGTATCTAAAACATAGCCGATAAACAATAAGTACCTAACTAACGCACATATCAGTTTCAGTATCCAGATTAGTACCACATTAGCTTTGGAAACAATACAATTGGTAGCAGTCAGAACTTTACACATAGATACATGATGTTATACTCGTATTTTTATTTTTTCTTTCCATCGTGGGTGGATAAATGTATTATGATAATGATATCATGGGCGTGACCAGGGGGTTTGGCAGCTAGACCCAGCCTACCACCTGAAAATGTTGCCAAAGAATCCGTTATTGTTATTTAGTCTCTAATTTCCAATAGTGCTCTTCTAACCGGAACACAGTAATGCTTAAAGTAAGTAATTTAAACACACACTACTTGGCAGCAGAATACCTGGCACTGCGGTGGTACCTACTCTCTCTACAGTACATGTTAGCCCCCGTCCCCATCCCCGACCAAAAGCTAAGTAGGTATATACATTTTTTGCTTAAACAGTCTAAGAGAAACCTAAGTAAAACGATCTATCATTTTATTTTTATATCGTTTTACTGTTAAGAAATTGACACCGATAGCTTGAATTTATTGAGCGTTTATAGATGGTAAATTTCGCCAATAAAGAAGTTGAGAGTGTTAGGGAGGCGTGCAGACGACTGATTAATCGGTTTCTTTGGGTGACTTGCGCAACTTTCCTTTGTAGGCAAAGCGAAATTGGACTTTATTGTTATTCTTAAATTATTTGGTATGAACCTCTTTTGTGATTGTTTAGGCGTCAAAAACACTTTAAAATTATTACAATATTTTTACGTTTCTATTACCAATATTTAGCATGTGGTTTCGGGCAGAGAATACATCACCCCTATAATACCCATGGGTGTCGTAAAAGATGACAACAAATAGATATTATCAAGAAACTAGGTAACAGCATACTCCCGTGCGCTAATACTGCAATTATCAATCCACCTGGCATGCGTGGTGATTATGTCAATACATTGTAGTGATCATTGGGAGGACCGTGTTGCAGCAGTAGCCTTTTTCGGGCTGAGGTGTCATTTGTGTGTTTGATTATCAGTGTAAAAGCGTCCAATTTGTTCTCAATAACGGAAGGTAAATATAATATTATTGCAGTCTATATTGGCAATATTATTTAAGTAGATTACTTTGCCAATATTAAACTCGCATTCGATTACCCACCGAGTGCGGTTAGTAACCGAACGTAATTTGATCATATTCGATGATATTAATTGTGCTATATAAAAGCTTTCGGTGTTTCATTTCCTGTATAGGCACATAGTAGTGTAAAAATCTTTTCGGGCTTACTGCAGTCCAGTGTAAGCAAAATGGACTTAAGTAATCATATTCAGTCTGTCACGACCACGTAGCTACTACAAAGAATGCACATGCGGATCATAGTAAGTTTTCTGATCATATTTAACATATTCACTTAGCTATCACTTACAACTCTACCAGGGGAACCAAACGTTCACTAGTTGCGTGTTGTGTACTTTGGTTCAAGTGACTCACTCAGGTTGGTTCTTTTTGTTGGGCTCAAAGACGGAGCCGGTATTTCCGTTCCTAGTCTGGAGTATTCGGGCTAAGCACGTTGAATCAGTTATACCACTCTGCTTGATGGTCACTGGTAAGGGCCTATGTATACATATATCGTAGATTTAGTACTATATAAATGATCCAAGTTCTAGTAAAGACAGAATGTTCACTGACGTGAAACAAGGTTCGTTAATCACCACGGGCGTGATTACTACGGGTTAAACCAATGTCTTAATTATTGTACCCAAGTGGTACTCAATGTTGTCAGAGTGCAATATAAAAACGTATTTAGGATGCTGTTGGGTTTGCCGCGGTACTGTAGTAAGTCTGGCATGTTGGCGGAGACACGCACGAATGGCTTTTATGCCTTCATGAGAAAGAAAGCTGCATCTATACAAGAACCAACACAATTTTAAGGGTGTTGGCGGACAAATTGTTTTGTCCAATTATGAGACATTGGATTGCACTCCATGTCTCGAAATAAATTTAAATAATAAGTATTTTTACTAACATATATTGTCGTTGCTTACTAAAACGTATGGATCTTGGAATCTGAATTAAATTTATTATTATTATTATATAAATTTTCAAGGCTTAAAACAGCAGTTCCTTGGTTGAATAATATGTTGATAATTTATATTTAGCTACAAAAACCTTACGGTCAACGAAGGACATTACGGTATATATTTATATACAGTGAGGGCAGCAGGTTACGAGCATCTCAGTTGAAATTATTACAGCTGTACAAATGAAAATAGACCTACCTACGATATAAAATTCTTAGCATTCAGACCGATGTGTGGGCAATGTTGCGAAATATCATCGCCTCGTGCAATGTAATCACCACAGTACGATTGGTAGTTTTCAAACCATGGGTAATCATTGACGACATGACTCACTGCCTATCACCATTGATCGATGAATGAAAGATATCAGAGTGAACTAATTACATATTATTTTTCATTCCATCTATCGTCGTTCTTTGACAAGTTTTCATACTAGAATAGTTAGAATAGAAAGATAAATTAGTAAAACATCTGATAATTTGAATTTAAATGGTTTTTAAAATAAATAGCTACTTCGTCAGTCATATTATGTCTGACTGTAGCTAGCAAAATCTATATATATAAAAAGAGAAACTGACTGACTGACATACCAACGCGCAGCCTAAGCCACTGTGGCTTGAAACTTGAAATTTTAGAGTAGGTAGCCTACGTTATAAAACCTACCTATTCCACGAAGGAAGGATTTTAAAAAATTTCACCCCTAATGACCTAAAATAGAGGTTGAAAGTTTGTATGAAACTTCGTCGTTATTGAAGTTTGATATATGAAAATTGGTATTTGGCTTTCTGTTTAAAAATAAAGAAATACATGTTTCGTTTCAGTGTTTTTAGAAATTCTTCCCTTAAAGAGGTAAATCAGGCGGTGAGAGTTTGTATGAATAAACCGTTATTTTGAAGCCAAATCTATGAAAATTATTGTTTAGCTTTTTGGTTGAAAATAAAGAAATACATGTTTCAGTGTTTTTGTAAATTTAACCCTCAAGGGCATTAAATTGCCCAATGACCTTGATGATATGGCCTCTGTCCTAGTATGTGTTACTTTACCAACTACCGATAAACAACCGTATTACAACAAAAGAATCTAAAGATTAGGCTAAAACACAGATGTGTCGCAGTGTTGTCATTATTTTACCTACTTTTTATTCGCTCTCTGAGAGACCCTAATATATTTTTAGATTAACAATTATTTTATCAAAGATTTACATTACAATTATTAAAATAATTAAATAGTTACAATAATGATATTTTTTTATAGCTCGAGCTCTCATCGCTTTACATTTATGTTTATGTTTAGGCATCGTCAGGCTTACTCTATGATAAGTTCAAAACACGAAAAGAAACTATAAACTCCTTTAAATATATTTACAAAATGAATCTTTATATTTATTTTACGTAAATTGTTATATCTGTACTAATTTTATTTTTTAAACAACGCACGACAGTCCATCCGTCATAAGAGTCGTCAAGATACTGATCACAAAGTACTTTATAATATACTGATACTGATGTATTGCGTTACGAGCATGCGCCACAGGCGTTTCGAAAGTGCTTCTCGCAGTGTGCTTGTGATATTTCAGGGTATTCTTTATTATTCAATAAATGTTAAAAGACATGACAAACAAAGCATACGTATTATTACAGACGTTATAACAAATAATCATGTTGACAAAGTCCAGCTACAATAAAGATAAATTAAAAATACAAGCAGTAAAACACAATTAGGTACCAAACTAGGTAAGAAACAGTGCATACAACATGGATACACTGTGACTATCGTCTCCAAGCTGTTTGTTGAACTAATTTAAAAGTATATTTAGTAACGTATTTAACAGAACAATTATAAAACTGGTTGTAACTATGTTCAGAACAGCTTCCCCTCCATACCGCATTAAGTACTTAACGCCTACGGTGACTTGGTTTACCAAGTCCACACTGAAATGCGTGCAAAATATTAAAAACATTAAATTCCCTTATGATTATTCTAGCAAGAAAGAGTTTTTTATTTTTTCACAATAGCTATTCTTACTTTCTTGCCTTGGAAGATATAGAAAGGCTTGTATTCTGCCGTAGACTGAAGGAAAAATGAAATACGAGAAACACGAATAAGAATTCGATTGGAGCGTAGTGGAAATTATTTATGTTTCTGTGTAGCACACGAGTAAGTTATTCGTAGTGACGTCTTCGAAACGGAAAAACCCGAACGATATAATGTCAAAGAAAGTTACAGGGTACTTCCTTAGCCAGGTATCGCAAAGAATTATGACGACATTTATCATCCGGTTAGCATACATTGCTTGATCGAATTGCTAAGAACGCCAACAGTAACACACGTATATATAAATGTATAAGATCCCCAATGGTAACATGAATAATACAGCAATATTTCTTGGTTATAACGACCTCGGTATCAATGTTTACATTACACATTATGGTTGGCGTTTGTATTGATATACGGAGAGGGCGAGGTTGCTTTTTCTAATAAAAAATGTGAGATTTTTCTTATTTTCTTAGGTATTATTTTTACCTTTTTTACTTTATCCGGACTCACGCATTCGGGTCACAGTTTATGTTAAGAATTACTTGATACGGTTTCAGTTTCTTGCTCTGTGTTAGAAGGATTAGGGTCTATTCCTCTAAAAACATCGGATAGGTAGTTTGCGTAATAACAAATATTAATTTGGACAGGAAATTAATTTGAACATAGACATTGCTTAATAACATTAGGTCGATGATCGCGCTGCCATTTAGGTAGCAGTTAATTAAAAATAACAGCTGTAGTAACATCTCTTACATTAAAATTTCTCTTGTCCGAATTTCAATCCTATTTACATAGAATTTTCGAGTGCTTGACTTTTCCTACAGAATGCTGTTATTTCGTGAAGAGAAACTAGAGATATATCATTTTCTTGAAATATTATAAATTAGAATTGCAATTACACACACACAGCTGCACATGCTCGGTTCGGTGACGATAGGTTAGAACTGTGACATGGGGTGATCACAATACCTCCTCTTGTGCATCGCGGACACTGGTCAATAAATACCCCAATCCTTAGAGGACATTAGACCTTAGACCTTGGCCCAGTGGTGAATATTCTGACATGGGGAGCTTAATTTGGACTGGAAGTGCTTCCCTCCCTCTGAATGTAGGCAGAGTAGACGGGGCTAGGGTGGCCTTGCATACTCTCAATCTGCCACGTGCAGGCAATGAGAGGACTTCCTCCCCTGTCACCGAGTGAAGTAATAGGAGCGGCAGAGGCGCACATAGCGAAGTTTGGGGGGTCCTTTAGGCCCTAAGAATTTCATGGGGGAAATGGGCAGCTCTAGTATGATCTTACGGGGATGTAAAGCCTCCCTTCGGTGCCGAAGAAGGCCGCTTTAGTGGTTTTAGCTGACAGGAGTCCCGCATGCCTCTTCTTTCTACTTAAATGACTACTGGCATTTGTGAGGAGGCGGTGGAGGTTCAATTTTACACCCGAACCATCTCAGCTTCAGGGTTCAAGGAAGGCCCTGCCAGCTTGGCAAAATTCCATGAGAGAATGGCCATTTAGGTCGTTGGCGAGGTTTGAAACACGACCCGTGAGTTAAAAACTAGACAAAAGCAACAAAAGGCCATCAAGGACGCGGCGGAACGCCTGAAATGGACAAATGAAGGAATCTTCAATAAGTGCTTGACTGAGGAGACTTGAAGGCTGCAGATGGAGAACGATCCCTTGCATAAGGAGGTCGGAACTCTTCAGAAGGAGATGAAGGCCCTTCGTAAGGAGGTACGCTTCAAATCGCTGCAACAGGATCCCTGCGGCCACCACCACCAAGCGGCCAAGCATTGCTAACCCTCACTACCTACTCATTATTTACAAAGCAGTAAGTGTAACTGGCTATGAACGCCTCAAAATCAATTACTAATGATATTAACTGAAGGGTAGATTGAGTTCCGTTTGGTTCCCGGCAAAGAATGGATTACTCTTCTCTATCCATGGGTGTCGTAAAAGGAAACTAACGATTTATATCAAGAGGATGGGCAGCAATATCCCCCGTGTGCCTGTAACAACATACTACGATCACCAATCTGCCTACAAAGCGTGATGATTACGACAAAATGATGATGTGACCCCCTGTGACCGCTCATTGTAGTAAATTGGAACGCTCCATGTTCAGCCGTGGTCTTTTACGGGTTGATCGGTGAGTTTGTGTCTGTGTGTGTGCGTGACATATTATCTTATGTAAGTCTTCTGAACTTTAACGGAAAAGAAATATTTTTTATCTTTGTTCGAACAAATATATGCAAACTTAAGAAAAATCCTAAATGTTTATAGCTGTATACATATTCGTATATGCTGATGCGAATGAGAATACGATTTTAGTTAAACATTAATTTGCAATTTTCCGTGATATTCTAGGTGGACTATGAAACGGCTAAACACCTGACTCGCTATGAAAGGGTGATTTTAATCATGGAGCTCATCAACGAAACAATAGCAGTATCCCGGGCAGTATCAACACAAATACTACGCCGACTTTTATAAAACACAAAAGAGCATAAGTTGTTGTTCCATAATTATACAGCCTTAATAATACATTAGACATCTCATCCCTTGGGTGTCGTAAAAGGCGACTATGGGATTAACCGGAGGATGGGCAGCAGCATCAGAGTACAGTAACAACTCAACTGCGATCGCTAACCCGCCTGCCAAGCGTGGCGATTATGGCAAAACCCCCCAATGAGCATACAACACACCCAGACCAGTCGTTGTGGCGATCTTTGGGGGAGGCATGTGTCCAGCAGTGGACTTTAATTCAGCTGTAATGATGAATAATACATTTGTTTTTTTTATTATTAGACAAATAACAAGTAAATCATATAATATATCATAGAAACAAAATTTGTATTATTTAAACAGTCTTTTATTATTTTTTGTTTTGTTAGTTTCCTTAGTTGTCGTACCTTATCAGTGTTGTTCAAAAACAGCGATAGCAGACGTGATAGCAGATGTGACAGTAGCTATCGCGTAACCAAGGATCTACCAGTGCCAATCGCCTGACATTGACAGGCGAGGATGCATTTGTAGTTTTTGGTCGTCTGACAGTTTCAGTTTCAGACATTTTCTCCTGTTTAATCGCTATCGGCAAATACGTAATACCAAAATAATGTTTAACACGACGTAATGTTTAATGTTTAACGGCGACTGTGCGATTTACACTTGTCGCAAACCGTTGGCGCCAAACATAATCAGCCCGCCGAACAAATAGCGATCAGATTTCTTGCCCCCAGCAGTGTGTTGTAGAAATCTAGTGCTGTCGACCATATACCGTTCTGAACTTATAAGAGCTTTGAAAGCGAACTAAATAATTTTTACACACAGGGCTCATTGGCGTTCCACTTCCAATTTCCCAATTATAAGTGTAATACAATCGAAAGTGAAAAACGTTCAATATTCACCGAACTTCAACCTTAGAAACGTTAATGAATAATTCTCAATAATGAATATCCCTGAACAACCAGAGGGAACAGTTCATAATTGAGTCGGTGAGTAATTTCGTCTTCAATCACTCATTTTTATACGAACGAAATTGTTTCCTTTTGTGTTCAAGGACGATACTTCGCCGCTCAGAATATTGCCCAAAGAAATCTTTAGGCAGTTCCTCGTGATTTGAATATTCATTAATCGATATTGATAAAAGTTCTATAAGAGGTGGCTATGAATTAAACGATTCTTTTTAGAGTAAAGGTCAGTAAAGAGAGGTAGGGTTTATCGGGCTATTAAATTAAGTGAATGGGGTTTAAAGTAGATTATGTATAAAAATGTATTTAGACTTCAGAATTCAATATTTAGTAGCAAATATATTATACATAAACATGTACATATATAGTATTTGATATTTTTCATGATGTAGATAAAAATGAGGAAAGTGTGTAAGATTTTTTTTATAATTTCTTTCATTTCAAATAAACACAATTATTTTATCCATAAGTGTGCATAAGTATAGTACCTTAATACAGCGAAAGAAACCTATCCGAAAATAAGTCGTAGTCGTAGTGGTTTATGAAATAATCGCACTCATACAAACATCGGCTACTGAACAAAAGCCTCCCCCATAGATTAACACAATTATGTCATCTTTTGCGGGGAATATGCCAATACTCACCACGCTTAGCACGCGTGTTGGTGAGCGCCGCAGCGTACCTTCTGTGATACAGTAGCCATACTACTGTATCACAGAAAGTACGATGCTGCCCATCCCTCTGGTTTAGACTCCTTAAGTCGCCTTTTACGACATCCACTGGAGGAGATGGAGTGGTGCCATATTCTTAATCCGGTAAAAAACCCACACTCACAGTCAGTCTTGTAGACGCCTGCATCTTGTAAAGGTATGTGACATTTCACCGGTTGTGAACGTTGGCTGATCTTCTTATGCGGCTTGAAGTAGGTTTTTATAGAAGCACGCTTCAAGATGTGACCAATTTTGTCGGTGACTCCCTTAATGAATGGTAAAACCATGTCACATACCTTTACAAGATGCAGGCGTCTACAAGATTGACTGTGAGTGTGGGTTGTCATACATAGGGCAAACAAAGCGTAGTATAGCCACCAGGTTAAAAGAACACATAGCTGACGTCAAGCATAGACGCTCCACAAAGTCTGCAGTGTGTGAACATGCCTTAGATAAACCCAACCATTTTCTTCGTTTCGATCAACCTCAAGTCCTCGCGAAAGAGAACCGATATGTACCAAGAATGTTTCGTGAGGCTATTAAAATTAAAAAACATCCTAATTTTAATAGAGAAGATGGCTGGCAGGTACCACCAGTTTGGAATCCTGTTATTAAAATAATAAAGTTCCAAACCAAATACCACACTAAAAAACATCAAGACACTGTGAGTGATTACTGCGTGCATCGAAATAATTTTTGATTATAATTGTACGGTAGATAAAATAAAATAACTTTTTAAAAATCTGTAACGACGCCTGTCACCTTAGTCATCCTGCGACCACGAACCCTGCAAAGTGTTCGAAACGTCAGGAAAAACAAAAACCTAAAATATACGCGATAGAATTCGTTTAAAAGTGTCAACCTGTACCTGTCCCACCGCAGGGCAGATACTCGATACGTAGAGGCCTCTCATCACACAAAGAAGGACCGAGCATTAATCACCATGCTTGTTCACAGCATTTTTGTGATTTCAGATTATTCGAGCCAGGTTTCCTAGGGATGTTACACATGACCGTTAAAGTCAGCGATATCATAAGATTTGATATAATTGATTGATAAGGAAAGTACATAATTATTACATTGAAAAGGCACATTCGTTCATGTCAGCAATGTACTTTTTAGGAAGCGAGTCCGTAAACCTGTGTTATCACGATCTAAAATACAAATAGAAAGAAAGTGAAGTAAATAGAATTCAGTATGTTGTTATGATTATTTGTGTAGTTTAAGATATTTCTTTCATTGTTGGCTTACTTGCCCTTGACGCATATGTGGTATCATAATTTTATCTGATACATTTTATTTTTCATATAGAATCTACATTCGATTTCATACTGTCTTCGAAATTCAAAGTCCAGCACACATTATTGTAAATTTTCCAGATCACTCACTTGACAATAAAGACGGTGAAGCAAGTTTCCCAGTATTTTTTTATCCACTTACCTGGAAACAAACTTATACCCAAGATTTAAGATAAAGTATTTTCCGATGACAAGAATTTAGTCATCCGTAATTTTCTTTTTATATCGTCTGTCTACGAAGTATCCACGTTTTACCGAAGCGAGCACAACTATTTGCCTCATCGTTTATCATAAAAGGACAACATATCATTCATTAATAAAATAAGGTGAATATATACACTGTTTTATTTTCTAAATACTCTATGCTTTTATTCTGAAAAAGCTCAAAGTGGTCCAATGTCCAATTCTTTGTAAAAAATGGGCGACAAAGAAGTTCGTCTTGATTTTCCGCTGAAATAAAGACCTACAAAGAGGGTATTGATTTCTTATCTCTTGTGACTCCAGACAATTGATTGGGAGATATTGCTACGTTACACGCGTTAATAATATTTTTTGTGAGATATCCCTCTTCTTTCGTATATACCGACACGAAATCGAAATTTTTGGTAAAGATATCCTTATACTTTTTTAAGTCTTCTGGACTAATGTGCCCCGGCCAACGGGGCTTGTTGCTCTATCCAAGATTATAGACTCCAATAAATTATTGAACTGAAGTGAAGTGGGTATGATGTTGACAATGCACTAACATAAGATCTAGTCCACAAATTTCAAAGGTCACCCACTAAATGAGACGACGTAACATGTTACTTAGGCAATAACTATACTAACCACAAGCCTATGTATTATCAGTTGATAGTTACCAAGACCTACGTAAGTAAACAGTATTTCCTCTGGCGGACACAAAAAGATGTCTAGACTATTATCAGATAGTACATACTTCAGAACCCTATGTTAACAATGCTCTATTATATCAAGTTTCAACCCACCAGATGGATTTTATTTAATAAGAGCCCGCAATAGTACTAACTTACATGGTCTATTGAATTGGGAGAATATTTAAAATTAGGTTCAGGTTGAATACTGTCTCACTGCCAGTTGTCATTACGTGTGGTGCCCGGATTAAGAATATAGCACCACTCCATCTCCTCCCGTGGATGTCGTAAAAGGGGACTAAGGGAATCTAAACCAGAGGGATGGGCAGCAGCGTCCCTTCTGTGAAACGGTAGCCATACTGCGCTGATGAGCGTGCCAAGCGTGGAGAGTAAAGGCAAATTCCCCGCAGAAGATGACACAGTTGTGAAAATCTATGGGAGAGGCCTTTGTTTAGCAGTGGACGTACAAATGGCCGATATGATGAATACTGTCATCATCATCATTTCGGCCGAATGAAGTCCACTGTTGGACATAGGCCTCCCCCAAAGATCACCACATCGACCGATATGGGTGTGTTGTGGGCGCATTGGGGGATTTTGCCATAATGGCCACGCTTGGCAGACGGGTTGACGATCGCAGTTAAGTTTTTAATGTACTTGAAGGACACTGCTGCCTATACTCCGGCTAATCCCTTTGTCAACTTTTACGACACCCACTGGAGAAGATAGGTGGTGGTATTCTGAGCTGGCATACTGTTATCAAGCGAGATTTAAATATCAAATGGGGCTTCAGTATTCTTTCATAAATTTATCAAATAAAATGAGACTCAATTAGTTGAATTAAAACGATACAAACTAGATAAAATCTATGAAAAAAATTTAATATTTAATTGAATTTATTTGCGGTAAGGATTTCTTTATGAATAAAACCTAATAGTAGATTTTCAGCAAAAACTTTCATGAATACTAATGTTCTTTTGCGAGATATAATAATACATACATGGATATTTTTGAACTAAAACATTGAAGCGTACGTTCATCTGTACAGCAGAAATCGTATTATTGAGCAAACAATGTATTGTGTGTGCTCTGCCTCAAATTAACATATATAATATCTTTTTGATAACACGTTGGGCTAATTCTGGGTAGATCTAGAACAAACCCTTGTTATTTTTATACTATCATTGTATTATTTTTCCTTTCGTTCAAATTGAACATGAACTAAATACAATATCCAACTAATTACCTACTTACTTTGCCTTATGTATCACGCGAATGTTTTATGTAGTTAGATATATATGCATTGTTATTTTTAGTGTACCTTTCTGAATGCTAATAAAAGATATTTTTAATCGTGTTTTCGACCCTTTACTAGAATGGCTTTGCTATATTCCCTAGCAAAACATTATATTGCGTTCAATGGAAGATCAATAATTTTCGTACATTAAATAAAACATTGAAACAACCCATTCACTTAACACCCGACCATTTTACCGCCCTCGTCGCCGAGGATGCCCGCCTCACCGACGTCGCGGAGGCCTATCGCTTTATCACTTTCCCGTTCAAGTTACTACTTCTCCGCCCCGTCTCTTGCTCGCGCCGGCTCGTGCCGAGCCTGTAGTTTCAAATGTCCCCTAATACATTTTAAATACTACCGATCCAGCTGTCCCTAAAACAATAGCTTGTTATACCCAGCAACGCTCTAAGCTGAGGTCCGTGTCCTGCAGAGGGCGCCCTTAGCGCATGTTGCTTAGTTTTTAATATCAATTTAAAGCTTGACTGGAGGCCTCTTTTGGCTTCGCCAGAAATGACCGGTTAAGCAACCACATTTCCAAGAAGTATATGCGAGAAGCCCAACAAAAAACATGGAGTGTTTATGGTTATATTTACCCGACTGCCACAGGAGGGTAATGTCTTTCCAGTGTATCTTCGGTACGCTCCGTAGCCTTTTTAAAAAAAAAATTAACCCCATTTGAAATTCATCATGAACTTTCTCCGTCCTGGGGAAGGCCGAGCAAGCCGGACTCCTACCGGCTAAAACTACTGCAGTGAGATTACACTGAACCACCCATTGGTGTGACTTTAGGCACGTCTTGGAGCGGATGACTGCAAAGCGGTCACTCCCTCTAGCAGAGGGATGGCAGATATATAAAGGCCACCCCGAGGCACTTTTCGGGGAGAATTGTCAAGGATCCCCTCAAGCCTTGCTGCGTAAACGGCGGCACCTGTCTATGTGCGCGCCACCGTCTTTCCGGGGACGCTCAGTAGCCTAACTGACGTGATAGTTTTTAACAGGTGTCGTTAGATTCATCTTAATTATGAAAGTGAAATGGGGTACATACATATATTATTAAATCTGGCGTATGTTATTTTTTACGCAGTCAGGTTTTCTTAGTTTCACAATCGCGTTTTACTTGTATATGAATTTTGTTACTGCTTTGCTTCCGCTTGGAACTATGATTGAGGAGTTGTGTTTACGTACTCCAATAATATAATAACACATATATTCTGGTCAGTATGAAATTTGACAGAAAACGTACTAAGAATCTATAAAGCACATTTTTATTTTCGTTACTAAAGTGTTCTCCTATTATTTTATCCAGTTTTAGTTTTTTTTTTGTAGTAGGATCATGTTCTACTTTGTACTTATAAAGAGGCTAGTTGAGCGTAAATAATTGACCGTCGTCGGGCAGTAACTGCGTATCTCACCCTAAATACTTTTAGAGAGTATTTTGTTCCTAGAGAAACTTTTGCAGAGGTTTTTTCACTTATCTAATAGGTTTTCTTTGAAAATAGTTAGACCGTTGTTAGTTCAAAGTAAAAAGCCCTTGGTGAGAGCTTTTTGGTCATTACACATGACATTTTTATATGGTAACCACCTACTACGGTAAAAAAATATATTGCAATATCATGTTAAGCATTTTAAATTCACTTTAAAGCATTTGTTTGTGCGTATGAATGTTTTTTGTTGTTTAATTTGAAAAAAGATTGAGAAGTTCAATGTAAAAAAAACGTAACATAGATGCGAGAAGTTTTACAAAAATACATCATAATAATCATATATAACAGACGGACGCTGGACGCGGGGCGCTGGAATAAATTTCCTGTTAGTGCATGACGCTGACAGTTATGATTATGACTGCGTACTATACATAAAAACCATGATAAGATAATGCGTGGTGAAGGCTGTGGTGGTTGATCTTTTCATCAACTTGTGAACAGGTGCTGTTAGCGATGGCTAGTCGTCCTGTCTAACTGCATAGTGGTTTTTGTTATTAAATATTATTAAACAAATATAAGGCTCCTGGTGCTAGTTTGCGGGTGGTCCGTTGTCCTAGCCAAGACAGGCCCGAGACGGTGGCGCACAGTGCTGTACGTGCTTCACTCTAGAGTATTGTGCGGCTGGTCAGGCTGCACAGGGGGAATAGGCCCGCCAGAAAGAGTTGCGGGACGAAACATCCCTGGGATGCGGTGAATACGTGAGCGAATCCTGAACCCCCAGCGTGAGGTAGGTTGGAATACTGTAGTGGTTTTAGCCGGTACAACACGCCCTTTGTCTTCTCCAGCACGGAGTATGTCCTTGATGATTTTTCCACAGTAAAAAAGTTTCTTGTTAAACATTGATTACGAGTGGCAATGACATATTCGATCTCACATGTAAACGGGTATTATTCCTTTTTCTTGAGAGGAAATTCTCATTCGCTTCCGCCCTGGGCAATGGTGGAGGGGAATGCGTGACATACCAGCTAATATCCCATGGTAATCGTTCTGCCTACCTATCACTGGGGGTGCGAAGTTCACTTAGAATTTGACCGCAACCCCCGGCAGGTATCGGCCCGTCAATTGATCTGACGGGCTCGGTTTCTGTGGGACCTAGTCAGCTCCACTTTTAGAGAGGTGCGCGTAAACACATCACGCCAGTGCCTGCCGGGCCTGGTCGGGTGACTGACTATCTCAAGTACGTCACCCGCAGACCGCAATTCATGGAGGCTGGAGAACGCAGCTTCTCCGGACAATTCTTCATAACCGGTTACGCTTTCGCGGCGTGTCTTAACCACCTGGATTAAGAATATGGCACCACTCCATCTCCTCCCGTAGATGTCGTAAAAGGCGACTAAGGATCTCTTAAAACCAGAGGGATGGGAAACAGCGTCCCTTTTGTGGAACAGTAGCCATATTGCGCTCACCAACCCGCTTGCCAAGCGTGGTGAGCACTGGCAAATTCTCCACAAAATTACGACACACTGCATGTAAACGGTCTTTTATGGGGAAGGCCTTTGTTCAACAGTGGAAGACTTTTGGCTGATATGACGATGAATAAAAATATTATATTACATATAGATATTATAGACAGACAGGTGTTTCTAGAGAGTTCATTGTGCTATTTTTTCTTCCCAGCTCCAACAATAGGAAACACGTATATTTTAGACATTCTTTTTTGTTTGATCTTGAATGAAACTATTTAAATGTGAAGAATATTATTATTTTTGGTACTCACCATAGTAAACGTCGTCAAGTTCTTTATACCTCTTCGCATTGATGCCGATCCTCCAACTGTACAGCAGCACCACTAGTATTGATATATTCTGAAACAAAAATATACAGATAGTTAGCACATTGCGCATCATCAGCACACGTCCACCAATGAAATAAATGAAATGTTACAACGTCAAAGAAAATAACGTGAAATTAAGTAACGTTTAATCAAAAAAGACTAAAAGTAGTCGATTTTAACGCCAACATAATAAAAGACAGCCCCCAAAAAAGCGCAATATTTACTGCTTCTTAGCGCACGCAGGGAAAAAGAAGCGATGAAACAAACTACCCAGCAACACTGTCTGTCATTTTACTTACTGTATTTCATACACTTGAATTTATGCTTTATGTATTTGATATGAAATTGCTACATATTATTCAGCATACATTCCATATATATTTGAATAATACTGTAGTAAAAAATAAAACATAGGCACTATAAACAATATTAATATTTGTAGGCCTGTACATAAATGCGTTTTAACAGCGTGCTCGCTGACATGTGCAGTAGTATAACGTTATCTGCTTGGGTTATTTCGAAGGCATGCATGTGTAAATAGGAACTGAAGCCTCGTGGTTTCCAAGCAAAAGTGACATAAGAACATTAAATAAATAATGTTCAGCAGTACGACCATTAGCATGAGCAGGACACCGCAAGCAGCACACGTTCACGAGCATGATGTAATGGTCAGCCATCACGTTGTTCGCTATGTTAGAGGGGTAGAAGGCGACTCAATTCATCTCCTTGACGCCCCAGTGATATCTCAGGTAGTATGACGAACTTGCTGCCAAAGACTTCCAAACCGATAATGATATCTTTAATTGCAGAGGTCAACAGTTATTTGCATGACACATACAAACCGTGTTTTCTTGACTAGGTGTAATGCAAATGATATATATTTTATAAATCATTCGCATATTCACAATTATTAATAAGAATAAACGAAGTAAATAACGCCGTGTGGTGCCGGCTCAGAATTCCACCACCCCATCTCCTCCCGTGGGTGTCTTAAAAGTCGACTAAGGGATTAGCCGGAGGATGGGCAGCAGCGTCCTTCGAGTACATTAAGAACTCAACTGCGATCGCCAACCCGTCTGCCAAGCGTGGCGATTATGGCAAAACCCCGCACAAAACATCCATATCGGTCGTTGTGGACATCTTTGGGGGAGGCCTGTAGGCCTGTGTCCAGCAGTGGACTTCATTCGGCCGAAATGATGATGCTGATGATGATTCGCCGAATGCATTGGCTGCATTCCGGAATACTCTTCTGGGGTAATTCTATTTCAAGATACGTATAATTTATTATGTAATATAATCTATAATTTATTATGTAAGTAGGGATTTAAAAGAACTAACTGGTAATTCTAGTAAATGATGTGGTAGTTTATTGTTAACGCGAATACCAAGCCCAACAAACGTACCATACACTCTATCGGCCGAAATTAATAATCGATCTAATCGAAAATCGTTGGATTTTGGATTACGGATATGTGTGTATTTTGTGTTTATTTGTATTTGTCGTAACATAACAATGGATGAATTTCACAAAATCTTAAATCTGAAGATTTCGGATTAGATCGATGATTCATTTCGGCCGTATGTCTATTTCGAATATTGACGATGTGGACGTCACTATTTTTGGGATATGAACTTATATCTTACTTAACATACATTACATTGAAAATAAATTGTGGGGCAACAGTGATGATACCAATATCGTTAAAATAATCTCAAATATAAACGCTTGTGCCTAACCAATATATGGCTCAGACAATTCGTTTTTTGAATCATTCAGAATGAATATACTTTCAATGTCGCTGCCCAATGATAGAATTCCGTTGCTAAAATATACTAACCGAGATATGTTGATATCAGAAAGTTGTCTAATTTTTCAGCCGGAATAAGCAGCACAGCTTCGTTTTCCTGCAAGGCAAGACATATGTATGTGCACCCCGCTGGAGTTTTTATCTATTCTAATTCCTAGAAACACTGTAGTGTCTACACTTTTGAGTACTTCGTTATTGAAAATAATATGGCGTCCAAGATTCTTTACATTGGGCATTATAAATTGAATACACCTTGTTTTCTTGCCATTTAATACTAGTTTATTATCATTTCGGCCTAATGAAGTCCACTGTTGGACACAGGCCTCCCCCAAAGATCATCACAACCACCGATATGGATGTGTTTTGAGCTCATTGGGGGGTTTTGCCATAATCGCCACGCTTGGCAGGCGGGTTGGCGATCGCAGTTGAGTTGTTAATGTACTCGAAGGACGCTGCTGCCCATCCTCCGACTAATCCCTTAGTCGACTTTTAAGACACCCACGGGAGGAGATGGGGTGGTGGCATTCTGAGCCGGCACCGCACTAGTTTATTAACCATAAACCAATGCATAACCTGCGACAGTGCACTATTCACTTCGTCAAAATGTTATGTATATAACCTTTGTCTACCTTAAGTATATGAGTGACATGTTATCTGAAAAAATTACAACGTCGCAAATATCCTTTAGAAAGTACGGTAAATCATTTATATATACAAATAATAGCAAGGCTAGTATTGAGGCACGCCTAATTTAACGGGTGGTCCGAAAGATTTTTCATCATTAGCATGACGCACTGAACCCTATCTATATCTAAATAAGAGTAAATTACGCTCAGTGCTGCATCGCCATAATCGCGAAGTTTACGTATAAGTGCCTTATGGTTAACGAAATCGAATGCATTTGAAAGATCACAGACCACATACATGAACATACCAATCACATTCTTAGAGTTCTCCTATACATTATAAATATATTTGAGTACGACTACGCCCGTATTAACTGTTGTGCGATCTATCGTAAAGCCATATTGTTCATTGTGAAGTAGGACATTGACAAAAAATTCTTAAATAGCTACTTAAGTACAAACTTTTACTAAATGTGGGTAACAGATAAAAATTGGCCAAACAATCGTCAGGAAAATTCGATATAGTGGGCAGCGAGCTCCGGCACCCGATCAGAGACGAAAGCACGCTAATTAAACTGTTAATTGTACCCACGATGCAGAAGAAACCTCAGTGTGGGACATTATTAAAAAGAAAGTTCTTTTTGTGTAGGTAAGCAGCAGGAGGTAGTGCTTGAAAATAAGAGAGTAAATACAGCCTCTATTCGCAAGAAATAAATGGGGTAATAAAAGCAGTAGATAGATAAGTACGTTATTTTATCTTCCCACTTCAGAAGGGAATAGGTAGTCATAACGAGCATTTAGTAGTATGCTATCTTTGAGGTCACAGTAGAATAGCTAAGAATATTATTTTGATGACGGTAACAATTAAATGGTACTTTAAGTAAATTCAAGAGGTAGGAGAACCATTTAACGTTATTTTAATACTAATGATTTGACTATCTAAATTTTTAGGAACGTTAAAAAAATTTCATTATTGTAAAATTCGCATTTACACTAACAAACGATAAAAATATCTAATGCTCCAATCAACATACTTGGCAGATGGGGTAAAAATTAAAGAGTACCCAGGTAACTAATGACATTTACCTGGTACTAAATACTGCCATGGTCACAGGAAATCACGGCACAGCGCAACGCGTGAATCGTGGCGCGACGCCAGTACGCCAGGCACCGCAGAAGGCATCACTGTGCTCAGGATGCGGTAGCCGTTGAGTAGCTCGAGGGGTACGGAACTGTGTAGAAAGCCCTCCAGGCAGGATAGCGTAGGCCAAGACATTGGCCCACGAGGAACTGCTGGCGACTCTGGACCACGATTATTTTTATTGTCCCTGGGGAAATTCTTAATGAACATCTTCGCCCCAGGGGAGGGCACAAGGGCGTGCCAGACAGTCGGTCATCCTCGGCACCTAAGGGCACCAGGTCCTCGTATGATCACACTAGAGGCACCCACTGGTGCAACGCCGGTAGGCACATCTCGGAGAGGGTGACTCCCCCCGGGGGAGTGACTGTAAAGCAGGGGATTGTAAAGGATGCCCCAAAGCGTCCCACGGCAGCAGACAAAAATAAAAAGAAAATCTCTAAACGATTCAGTTAAGTGTTTTTGCGAAATTTGGACTTCCGACTGAGAACGTTTGAAGATTTAACGTCTAGATTTACTTAATTCTTTGAGTGCTCAATCATCTTTCACAGTGATTATAAGGTAAGGACTGAAGTTTGCTAACTTGTGGGAAGCTCGTGCAATACACGTCACTTGCACGATCTATGAGATGACATCTGTTGACTTCGTGTTATTGAAACTTTGCTAATAGCCACGACTTATACGAAACTCAAACTAACTTTGGCATGTGAAGTTGTGATCCCAAACGTTCTCAACATATTATATGGTTTTTGTTTTATTAATTTCTCGTCGTTTTGATTTAGGTACAGAAAAATCTATTGATGCTATAACTTATTTAGCATAATTATAATAAGTTTAGATAATATAATGCATGAGTTCGTGTATTGCCTCCCACAGATTTATGCCCCCCATTTAAGTGCATGATGAGATTTAGGATTAAGAGAACTTAGAGACAATTTCGTCTGTGGATGCATATAGACCGTATAAATAACTATCATTAATTAACTACCGGTAATTAACCAAACTAAGAACAAGTGATATTAAGGAAAGACAATTTTAATTGTTAAGACGCATACATTTTTGTTAGTCTTTGAAGCGCCAATTTGTTAAATTCGCCTGGCTGGAACTCATTAGTCACGACAAAAAGTAAGAATTAAATTAACAAATAATTTCAAATTAACTTCAATACGTCTATTAAAAAAGCAGAAATTAGTCATTTCTTAATTATGTAACTCCATAAATTAATTTCCATGATACCGTGGGGTACCGGCTCAGAATACCACTACCCCATCTCCTCCCGTGGGTGTCGTAAAAGTCGAGTAAGGGATTAGCCAGAGAATGGGTAGCAGCGTCCTTCGAATACATTAACAACTCAACTGCGATCGCCAACCCGTCTGCCAAGCGTGGCGATTATGGCAAAACCCCCAATGAGCCCACAACACACCCATATTGGTCGTTGTGGGATCTTTGCGGGAGGCCTGTGTCCAGCAGTGGACTTCATTCGGTCGAAATGATGAATGATGATAAATTAATTATAATTACTATAAGAACAAAAAGAGATGTGTGATCCTTCCACACTCTCCGATATCGACTTTTATGTCATCTTCTAAATTGTCGCATGCCATATGTTGGAATAAGGCGCAAGATTATCCACAATTTGAGTTCCCTAAAACATTTCTTCTCGTGCATACATACATATTTTATTGTTTGTCAAGAATGAACTTAAAATGTAATGAATTTACGCGAAATACCATCCTCTATAAAACTCGGTTGTATGTACTTTGTAACTTGAGAAATACTGACCCGATTTTGATGTGGTTTCTTTAAACCACAGCAAAATTGAATCAGTGTTTCTTTAAGTATCATGGCGGCATCTTTTATCATGTCAGCTAACGCGAACAGATGGCACGTATTTTTATTACGCGTTAGTCATTTTGTCATATTACCTTTAATTTACAGCTAGACCTTTACGACGGTTTTCAAAATTAAGTTTATTAGGAAGTATCACTTACTTAAGTTTAGTTAATAGGGTCAATGATTAAGTGTGTTTCTCTCAACTTCACAATATGATGGTTTATAGCAAAATACAGCTGTTACAAAACGAGCAAACAAAGCCATCATATGCATCTGTTATGACTAATGACTATACCTACAAGCTGCAATCGCCGGGCGTGTCACTCAGGGAAAGCCCCTCAGAATTTAAATATATTTATGGGAACAAAAACAAATGAAAGAACGGTTCGGGTCTATTGTCAAATTGTATCGATGTCAGACATTTATTGAACTCTTAGAAACAAACAAAAGATATTAAAGCCAATGAAGTGTATTTTTATTTTTGTTTTTAATTGAAAGTGGTGATGGCAACAACAACAACAACATTTTGACATCAATAGATATCTAACAAACCAGAAACATTTACCGATTCCAGAGAGAATGGTAAAAACGTGGAAAATTTATAATAATTCTTTTTTTTTTACTAGACTTTGTCCGCGGCTTCACCCACTTATAATTCGGTGTATCACAGAAAGATTTATTGCGCCTACCTCGAGAACTCTTTATTTTATAAAAAAGTAGCCTCTATTTTTATTCGGGTCTATCTGTATCCCAAATTTCATCCAAATTTGTTGTCAGCCAATTCAGCGTGATTGAGTAATAAACATCGAAACACCTTCACAAACTGCAATATTGGAAGGATAGCAGTGATTTATGTTTTAAGTCGTTTTTATAGTGTTCGCTATTTGCTATAACGGATCCCTTATAATTTCATTACGTGCATCTGCATGTCTGACTGCAATGTAAATTCGGACCTTGCAATTTTTCTTTAAAATTATAACAGTTTCTTGACATAAAATGTAGGAATATTTTTCTCAATAAGCTGATGAGATATGGTTTACTTTCTCTTTTAGTATGCGTGTTAAAAAGTAAGTATTTTATGTACATACATCCTAAATATTGAATAAAGATTCCGTTGTATGCTTTCCCAGCTGTCATTGTCACTACTACCCTAATACCCATTAAAGGACATATTTAATAAACAATGCAATAAATTGCATCTGCATTGTATTCCGCAAAATTTCTAGTATCAGTTTACGTTCCCGTCCTCAGTCGACAGTAAACTACAAAATTGTCTAGGGTGGTCCTAAAATCCTCACTTGTTGATTTTGAGATACTGTATTTGATTGATGCTATGAACGCTTGGAGGATAGCGAGCTAAACAAAATGCGGTTTTGCACATCAATCCATTTTTTCTCAGAGACTGTGGGATGGGCTACTCCGCAATTTGATACGAAATTAGCGATTAAATACTTCAATTGGCTATGTTGAACGTGCTTCCTTACTGTGGGTAAATTGGAGTATTTGACTTCAGGTCATCCCGTCACCAAATATAGGCACCATGTTGAATGACACAACTTTTCTTCTTTTGCTCCGTACCGGTGTCACTGCAGTAAACCTATCGACAATCTCGAACACCATAGCCTGTACTTCTATAGGAGTGCAATACGCATTGCACGACCTCCCAATATAAACTTTATTATTCATCGTGCTCTTGCCACTGTCAGCAAGCCAGCTATTTTAGAACCTGCTGGCTTGGCGTGTGATGAAAGGAAGAGATAGGACCTAAAAGCATGTGGTTTTTGCAATGGAAGATAGGGAGGACACAAAATTCTTGTTCCATTTGATTATCTCAGCTCGACGGCTTGTGCGCTGCCACTGCAGCAGGGAAACCTTCAGACGGTGCAAATATCTCAACCTCATAGGTTGCGTAGCTATTTGGGACTGAATCTCTTGTGTCACGGGCGCCAAGTGTTTGACTCATTTTCCTGATATTTTAAGCGATTGGTTGACACTTCACGTGGTCACTTCAAAGAGATGGCCTTTTCTTGACTCAAGGAACTAGCATTATCATTCAACGTGGTAATGTCGCCAGTCTTTACGGGTTCGTTACCGGATAACAGTGATTCAGAGGAACACCCCAAAGCCCTTTTTTCTTTTATTTTGTTTTTCAAATAATATAAGCTGGTAACTGTCCCAATGCAGGTATTTTCCCTGTTCAAAGGAACAACCATTGATGATTACGTGTAGGCGATTTCACATATAAGATTGATTCCCTAAGATGTTTTCCTTCAACTGACGAAAATAAATCTACTATAAAAAAAACATGTGTTCATTTCTTTTTAATTTCTGTGTAAACTAATTTAGATTAGGAATGTACACACATCAAAAAAGTCTAAGCAACACATACAAATTTCAATTTTACAATGTGTTTTCGCATTAAGTCAGTTGTATGTATCGATCTTGCCTGTGGTTGTACACCTTCCTCGACCTGGGTGCTGCTCAGCAGAATCTCCCGTGTTAGTGTAACGCTGATGAAGACGGCAAATAACGCTTCTGTTCACACCAAAATACCGAGATACCTGATATTGACTTCTTCCCGCTTGCAACATCCCTACAGCTCTTTGCATTTCACCTGCGTTCAAATGATGTCGCTCCATGACGTAAAAAGTCTCAAAGTCCAAATCTGTTAAATGCTTTTTTCAAATTATTGTTTAAATCATAAAATTAATACAGAATACTAAATTTTTATAAGCAAAGAAAATGCTATAGAATTCGAACAAATGCATTCACTTTTGAATTTGTGAAAAAAAAAACCAAACGATGCTCGATTTTTTTTACAACTGTGGCGACACCTACGTCGCCAGCAATACAACTACAACTTACAACGACATCTACTTGAACATTAATCGCAACTCTCCGATGACGTCAAACAATCCTGAATCACGCTATTAAAGTATTCGCGCAACGTAGCATATATACAGTCGTCCAACATCACACATGCTCTTTGCTCCTACCCGTTCGTTTACTCAGATTAAACTCAGAATGAAAACTTTGTCTATAGGTAGACTAAGATGATTGATTTACTAAATATTATATTATATAATTATTTAACATTTATAGGTAGATCTTTCTACAACTAACTCGTTTATCAGGAAGAGCAAGAGCCATTTAACAAATGAAATAATTATTCACCACAGTAATGATTCAATCAGAAGTCTGGACTAAGACAAATTGCTTTTGCAGCTTAAACTTTTGTCAAGAAGTTGCTCGCATGAACTTCCAGAACAACGTTCACCAGTTCGCCAGCCAGGCGTGGTGAGTATTGGCAAGTTCTCCCCAAAATGACGACACAGTTGTGTAAGTCTATAGGGAAGGCCTTTGTTCAGCAGTGGATGTCCTGTGGTTGATATGATGATATAACTCAAGAGATTAATACGAGTATTTTGACCGTTCCATCACAGTATATATGATTTATACGTGTGGTGCCGGCTAAGAATACCTCCACCACATCTCATACCCCGGGTGTCGTAAGAGGTGACTATGGAATTAGCCCTATTATTAGATACCATAGGGAGGATGGGCAGTAGCATCCTTTGATTACATTTATAGCTCAACTCTGATCGCCAACCCGTCTGCCAAGCATAACAATTATGGCAAAATCCTCCCAATAAGCACACAACACAAACCCATATCGGTCGTTGTGGCAATCATTGAAGGAGGCTTCTATTCAGCGGTGGACGTTTGAGGCTGAAATGATGATGATGACAACATTACCTTTCGCAAAAAAACAGTGATATCCATAGTAATTAAGCAATGAATACCAGAAACAAACCAAAACTAATTCTTCCTACCACTACTCTCCAGAAGATAAAACGAAATCACTCAGCGATCGATTATTGCCACAGAACGCATTAAAGAAATAGGCAAAATACGGTGTTGTGTTTTTTTTATATTTAACTGCAAAATTATTTCCATTCGAATGCCACGATTTGACGTACATACACAGAGTACATTTTTGGTTATGGTTGTGTGGACTCTGTTTCTATATTTTAGTGCACTCTGGAACAATAATGCTCTTTCTCTGATCCTAAAACGCTTACAGAAACTAATAAAATGTTATATAATATTATTCGAATTAATTACAGAGGGGTTTGTATATGTTTTTGTATAGGTTCTCGAATGGAGACCGCACACCGGAAAACGCAGCGTGAGATGACCTCCAACGAGGTGGACAGACGACCTGGTGAGGGTCGCTGGGAGTCGTTGGATGAGAGCGGCATGTGACCGTTCATTGTGGAGATCTAAGGGGGAGGCCTTTGTTCAGCAGTGGACGACCTGTGGCTGATATGATGATGATTGTATATGTGTATATATAAATGTTAATGTATTTTATTTGTGTATAATCTTCATTACTTATATGTTTAGTATAGTATACGTTATTTCATTATGTATCTGTGTGCACCATCGACTGCCGCATTTATTATCCAGTTAAGTATTTATCTATCCTAATGTTGCTTGGAAGAAATCGCCGAGTACGATAAGGCCGTCAATTGTACTCTAAAATATATTTTAAGTACTAATAATCCCCCAAAGCTGCCGTGTGCGCTGTGCTGCGTCTTCTTCCAGACGGTCGCTCAATATGTGCACGCAGACTCCCCAATCTGTGCACCCGTGACCCTCGAGGCTTGCTGCTATATAACGACGGCAGGAGCTCAGGCGCGTTTGACCTAGGCACCGCGCTCCGTAGTGTTTGTTACCTCGGCACCGCCACTGTTTCGTCCTTCTCCGTGCAAGCACTGCACTCCAATTTTCATGCTCTGCCAACATAGCCAACATTACTGGATCTTGCCCGATCGTCCAGGATCCGCCACTCAACATGTAGATCCTGCATGGGCACGCAGGATACGCTAGGAGTCTTTAAGTAACAATTAAATAGGTAAATTAGGCAAGCTAGCTCCATCATCGACCGCATTGTAGCTTGATATCAGTCACCTTCATTTATAGAAACCTTACACTATTACATATAGCTTTCATTAATAAAAACCTTCATTTTGGGTGGGACGTGACAATTAAAATTGTCTACATTAATGCCAACTCACTTAATACAGAGGTAGGTATTATTTACTCAGGGTAAATGTTCCGAGATGTATAGATAGCAGTGTAATAATAGAGGGTTGAAATATTAAATTTACAGCGCTATCTGTTACAACTTCGGCGGGTTCAGCATTGTGAAACAATATGTTTTACGGTTTAACTTTTGAGTAATAAATTTTATTGTTTAATTTGTTATTTTATTAACTAGCAGTGATCGCAGATGCCATGATTGATAACATATTTTTTGAAGGCCCTGTTTTGTTTCGTCTTGTACACTGTAGTACATAGTACAAGCGAAAGGAGGGCTATACTCAGCAGTGTGTAATTGGGCTAGAATGGTAATGATGACACTGAACTACGGAATTTCATTATATTTAATTTGTCGTAAAAAATCATCATGATTGTAATAAGGAGGATGTCAGTCATCCTGCGACCACGAACCCTGCAAAGTGTTCGAAACGTCAGGAAAAACAAAAACCAATAATACACGCGATTTAATCCGTTTAAAATTGTTTTATTATAATGTGTAATAATCGCGAAAACCTAAGACAATATCATCATGATTGTATGTCTATTTTCCATAAAATTTTCATTTTTGTCTTAGTGTTTTGCCAGTGTACAGATAAGGTTGCAAACGTGCTTATGCTTCGTTCTTTGCCAGTCAGGTATTTATCAGCAACTGTGAGAGCTGATTCTAAATTCATGGATTTTTGAGAATTACTATGGAAAACTGTGGTACCTAATCCACAATCCGCAAAAACAGACTGTTTATGTATCAAACAATCTTTGTTAAAGTTTTCATATGTGGGGTAGGGTCATATGTAAATAAATAACCTTGACATTTCCCGTGGGTACTTAATATGAAGGCTGGGGCCTTTACCTGTATACTAATAGCTTTTATATCTAATTACATGACTTTGCCACACAGATAAAAAGGTCAATATTCTGGAGAGTATGTTAATATATATGGCTATGATGTATCGTTTCTGTAACTTGAATAATCGACTATTATTTTTTGCATTTCGTACTCCTGTTTCATGGTTATTGCTTATTGTACTTTTTGCGGCAATATGGTTGACAATTCAAAGGGGGAAAAATGGGGGAAAGTTGAGTCAGGCATAGCTATCCAGGAAACCATGAAGCATCTAGAATGAATTTGGACCACACTTCCATCTGGCGCTGAAGCCGATGAGCACTGCTGAAGCCCTCTAGACGCTGCTATCTCTGGGGACTGAAATTTATTTGGGGATGGTGTGGTCCATGAACCTATATGAGGTCCAGTTTGCCGCAATCTTGCCGTGTTTCGTCGAACTGCAATAGACCATCGTCTATTGCGGTTTGACGTCATCGGGTCCATCGTTAACAGGGTCGTTGAGTAACATAACATCTCCCGCGTTGGTGTGAGTCCTGACCGGATAGCCGCCTTGAGATCCGAAGGCACGAAGACGGGCCCATCAACTGGTACCGTTTGAAGTTAAGTGGTGCAATTCGAAGCTCCACAAAGCTTAGCTGGTAACATGGAAGGCCAAACTGAGGCACCCTAGCGCAGCTTTGGCCTTAAAACCATTAAGGTGATTTAGCCGGTTCTTCGGTGGTGGTTCGGGAGGATGCACGGCTCCCTGACAGTTTGGGGGATCCAGATTCTGTCGAGGCACGGCTGTTGCATTAACAGGCAGCCGGACAAACTGTCACCACTTCGCCGTGTGCATAATTGACACGACGCAATTGATGAGTGCACAGAGTTGCAGGAGCCATGCTGTGCGCTGATTTTTGAGGTCAGGACGAAACTCTCCCTGCCGCAATGGGTAATACTCTAAAAGTAGGCCAGCTTAGACAGACGACGATAGACGATTATTTCGCAAAATACGATTCATAGTGTCATTCCGTGTGGTATCCGGATTAAGAATATAGTACCGCTCCATCTCCTCCCCTGGTGGTGGTAAAAAGCGACTAAGGGTCTCTAAATCGGAGAGATGGACAGCAGCGCCCCTACTGTGGAATCATTGCCATTCCATTCTGCGCTCACCAACCCAAGTGCCATGCCAAGTGTGGTAAGTACTGCTGAATTTTCCCATAATGATGACCCAACTGTATAAATCTATTGGAGAGGCCTTTGTTCAGCAGTGGATAGTGTAGCTAATATTATGATCCATGATCTATGAACTATCCAGTATGAACTGAAGAGGTAAAACAGTATCTGAACACACTAGACCACTGACCACAAACTTAACAATTTTGGTGAGAAACTGAGAACAGCTCAGATTGTACGCATATATGTAGTAATGCGGCTAACCGCAATTCCGTGCGAAGGAGAACTGTAACCAGTATTGTGGTTGTCAGTCTTACCCCTTTAACTATGCGAGTGTATTTGGCCAAAGATATAACTGACAGCTACATTTGTCTTTAGTGAGAACCTTATTATACTGTTTGTTATATTCTTGTATATAAAGCTGTTAACTGAAATGTTGAACATTTATTGCAACTCTGCAAAATACGTTGGAATTATTTGTCTACCTTTATTTAATAATCATCATTTATGGCCTTAACCAAATGAAGTGAAACGATTTTAGCAAGTAGGTTTCGAATAAACACTTTCACTAGTCAATAAATTTAAATGAAGTCGGCATATTCTACTGACTGAAAAATGCCGAAACAAACTCAAAGGTTTCTGTTTTAGAGTCCAGACACAGCGCTACAGCTTCCACAACAGCTTTTTACTAAATGCATATGAAAGTATATACGGTACATATAACAAAAACACTGTTTTTTTTGTCTGTCTGTCTGTTTGTTCCGGGTAATCTCCGAAACGGCTAGCCCGATTTTGACGGGACTTTCACTGGCAGATAGTTGATGATATAAAGAATAACTAAAGCTACTTTAATATGAGGAAAATAAAAAGAATGAAATACAATATACCTAAACAACAACAATGAAATATAATAATGTCTTAGGTTTTCGCGAGTATTACACATTATAATAAAACACTTTTAAACGGATTCTATCGCGTATATTTTAGATTTTCGTCAGGAAAAACAAAAATCTAAAATATACGCGATAGAATCCGTTTAAAAGTGTTTTATTATAACAATGAAATATCTTTAATTTTTTATCAGTACCAGAAGCACCAGGTACTTTAATAACACGAGGACCTGGAGTATTTATTGTCCAGCTATAGGGATAACTGGACAATAAATGTTTGATATTGTTACTAAAGTACCTTTTTATTGGTGCCCAGTGGAAATTCTTCATGAGCTTCCTTCGCCCCGGGGAAGGGCAAAGGGGTATGCCGGTCTCCTACTGGCTAATACCACTGGAGCAGGCTAGTTAAGAAACTAGCCCGTTAAATCCAGGATCTTTTTTCGGAAACCGATCTACAGTACTGCCTCGACTTTTCTTAACGTCCGGCATAGAAATTTTCAAAATTCGCCTAAAATATTTTTCAAGGTTTCTCGTGATAATGCTCGTCTTACACCAACATATTGAAATCAATGTTAGTTTCAGCCTGTTCCTGTTAATTTTACAACATCATATGTATAAAGTTACGTAAACAACAGCTTCGTAAGTTGCTTATGGCTCAACAAATATTGGTTTTTGCGGCCCCAACATACCACCACAATATTATACGTATTATCTAACATTGGCTTCGACAGTTCAAATTCGCGACTTTTGGGCACAATCCAATACACTTCAGCTTTGAACACGTTTCAAATTATGATTATTTATGCCTAACTATCGCTTAACAAATTCAAATTATGTATATTGCTATGATTGGGTTATGAGAGTGACAACAACAAACGTAAGCAATATCCATAAATAGTAATCCTAATTATATACAATACTTATACTTGACGACACGGTTGGTGTAGTGGTTGATACGGTCGACTGCTGCGCTCCGGGTCGTGGGTTCGATTCCCGCACGGAACAAATATTTGTACGATCTGCAGGTAGTTGTTCCGGGTCTGGGTGTATTGTGTGTGGAATTCATGTCTGTAAACGCACCCACGACACAGGAGAAATCCTAGTGTGAGGCAACGTTTTATTAAAAAAAAAAAAAAAGAAAAAAAAAAAAAAAAAAAAACTGTATAATATCTTGGTATAAGGTTTTCGTTACACACACCGCCCTGTAGATAATCCCAATGATCGTATAATACACGGTCATAGGGAATATTGCCGTAATCAACACACTTGGCAAGCGGATTGGTGATTGCCGTATTTTGTAATTACCACACGGGAAGAAGGTGCTGCCCATCCTCTTGATGTCAACCATTAGTCACCGACGACACCAATTGGTTGACAGGGGTGGTCTTTTCTTTTCCGGGAATTTTTTCATTTCGTATTATATGAAAACAGGATTTTTATAAAGTCAGTATACAAATCTGAAATTATATAGCAGCGGACTGCAATAGGCTCAATTTATAGATTGGTACAAATCATTACAAAGAAAAGCTTATCATCATCTGATGATTATTTCAGCCAAAAGACGTCCACTGCTGAAAAATGCCTTTATAGGTTTCTACGACAACGAAAGGCTACATGCCGTATGTCGACTTTATTGGGGGAAGTTGCCAGTACTCACCAGGCTTGACAGAGCGCGGAATAACTGGTGTTCCACGGAAGGGACGCCGCTGCCCATCTCTCTTGTTTGGAGTCCCTAAGTCGCTTTTACAACATCCACGGAAGATGATGAAGTGATGTGATGATGAATGAAGTGGTGCTGTATTCTTAATCTGACACCACATGAATCAATAATAGAAACTCCATAAACATAATTACGCATTTATAGCTAATCTGCGTGATGGTTGGAAAATGTAGCTTGATATAGGCTTTTTCATTTGTGGCCTACGTGGTTCCCACATAAAATCTACATATAATGACTGTACAAATATTCTGTATCAAATTGTAATTTACTTCTATTGTCAACATCGTGGTATGTGGAGCGAGAAAACCGCCAACAATCAACGTCCAATAATAATTTATGGATGTTTCGCTGAACCTGTTTCGAAAATGGCGATTACCCTCTACGTAATTTCAGTTTGGATTAATTTTGTGTTTGCATTTACTTATGGGTTTTATCAGTAATGAATTGCTGGAGCACTTAAGTAGGCATGGCGGCTGTAATGTCTTTGCTCACGAATTGTTTGACAACATGGTGAATGCGATATATTACGCCATATTTGCTTTCAGTAAAATACGTTAATGCATGGTCAGCCGAGTTTACCACGTGACACTATGAAGTGAATTTTTTAATTAACATGAGTTTTGCTATACTTGCTAGTATTGTGTTGCTAGCGATGTTTTCGGACTACCATTCTTATATTTTTCAAACGTATGCTAAGGTAAGAAATTTATTAAATATTTTCCGGATATCCATAGTGATAGTGATGCAATACCTGAACAGAACGGATTCATACAATAGACCCAGAATATTCTCATAAGAGCACGGGTATTCTATGAGTATTTATTTGGCATTCGATGCATCCGAGCCCCGTCCATAACTTACGCCTAAGGTGGCATGTGAACGCCTATTGCTGTTCCAGTTATTGCACATACTTTGCACCTACTACGGAGCAATGAAGCACGTAATGAATATTCACATTACGAAAATTGACTTTAACTGTTTCCGAAAACTTTTTCACTACTGAGAATTATTATTTCTCTTATGTCGGCATTGTATTGCATTCAGCCATGTATTTAATCTTTAAAGCATATTTGAGGATGTCCTCCATCCTAAGAAAGGGGTATGTCGGACTTTTACCATCTAAAACTACCATATATTCCATTGATCTACGGGGGGATAGGATGAGATTTACTCTCGGATTTACCACTTTAGCCAGCCACTCATGCTGATAGGCCACGTTCTTCTCTGTGGGCTGGTCAGCCGCACAATCCACTAGAGAGGCACGAGTGGAACATGGTACGTTTTCACGTGGCCACTACCCCAAGAGTGTGGCCCTTACCTCGTCTATTATAAGGCATTGTTTTGACCAAATTTATATCATATTTCTAATTAATAAAACTGCAGCATAAGTTGTTATCTGTAATTCCTATGTCCAAAATAAAAACTATATAAGTTATTATGGGGGAGCTTTCATCCGTTTCCTTCATATTCATCGACCCTTATGGTAGAGAAAGAAACGACCCGCCAATCTTTGCACATCTTCGTAACTGGCGCTGTATATGCTTGCGGACGACAAGAAGACTTCACAATTCATATATATATACGTGTTTTCTAGCCGGCTCTAGTAAAGTATTTCTTAACCGCTAAAGAACCATTCCCCGCAAATATTATAAAGTCTGTAGATAAATCTTAGTGCAGTATTGTACATCCATCCTTGAAGTGTATCACGAGGATCCATCACAACGCAGTACAACAATCACTGAATCCAACTACTACTTAAGCTGCTGCCGAAGAAGTACTTGGTGAGTTCTTTGCGTTTTCCACTCCTTTACGAGCTCCATACGTAAATAATCTACCGAATTCTTTAGTTCGAACGCTACCGCTACCGCCAAGTTAAACAAGCTACGAATAAATTAGGCGTCGTATCCTCCAAATATTATTAAAGTTGTTCGTTGCTCTCCGCACATCGCACGAATTTAATGATTGATCTAATACTAACATGTTTTACTAAGTTTCGCTAATCTTAAATTTAACCGGTTAAAGATGAAATCATTTATTGGAAAAGAACATTATATTGAACACTATCCAACGATGAAATCTTAACTTAACCAGATAATCTTAAGTTTATATTCACTCCTATCTTAAACCGTAACATAGGTACACATTGTCCCTACAGGTGTTTATTATTGACATATTACATGAGCAAAGTATAGTTTTTGTTCATCAAATTACCAACCGGCAATTGCTCTTCATTACTTTTATCCATTCAACGAGACTACTATCACTGTCTAGTTTTTATGAAGCATAAAAGAGTAACACATACATAAATTAAGTCATTACTAAAAATACTTATAACTTGGCGTCAACACATGCGATCGCTAATGGTGATATGTTGGACTAATTAATTTAAGCACGAACGTTTCATAAAAATTGCAGTATGTTTAAATTGCGCAGCTATTTTTGCTGGAGATTTATTTTATATGGGTCATGAGATAAGGCGCCGTTTCAGGAGTTTAAAAATTCATTAGGCATGATTAATTTTTTGGTAGTGAAAATCATTCTAGTTTGTATAGTTAAGTAGTCGTTGAGCTCATAAAAATATTTCTAGGCTGGTATTCCATGAGCTCCGAGAGAGTTCATAAAACTGTAAAGTAATCCATATCAGCCATAGGACGTCCGCTGCTGAACAAACACTTTCGTACATATTTCCAAAATTGTGTCGTCATTTTGGAGCAATTTTCCAGTACTCACCACGCTTGGCAGGCGCAGGCACAGTATGGTTAATGTTTTACAAAAAGGATACTACTGCCCATCTCTGGTTTAGAGGCCCTTACGGCCGAAATTAATAATCAATATAATCCTTAAATCCTAATCCTAAATCTTTGGATTTCATATTACGGATATGTCTATTTTTTGTGTTAATTGTGATCGTAATATAACAACGGATGAATTTCAAAATCCTAAATCTGAAGAATTAGGATTAGATTGATAATTAATTTCGGCCATTCGTCGCCTTTTACGATATCTACGGGACGAGGTGCAGTGGTGCTATATTCTTAACCCGGTCACCATACGGCATAAGAAAGTGATCACAGTCTTTGAATCCTAAAAAATATATTACAAATTAGACCCTTGAAAAACGGTCGGTTGCTATATATATAATAAAAATATAAATTATAATTGTAATAAGAAAAAAAAAATCGGTATATGAGTAGTGAAAGAGAAACATAAAACGTACAATTTTTACTAAACTGTTTACGTTCATGGCTCTATCCGCGTTTAAAATAACCTGTCAGTTTTCCGTGATGAAAATACCTGAGTATGTTCATTCATTCATTCAATGAGCCCACAACACACCCATATCGGTCGTTGTGGTGATCTTTGGGGGAGGCCTGTGTCCAGCAGTGGACTTCATTCGGCCGAGATGATGATGATGATGATGTTCATTATAATTTCAGCCAAATAAACTCCACTGCTCGACACATACCTTTCCGTACGATTGCCATAACGTACTGTCTGGATGTGCTGTGTGTTCATTGGGGGGTTTTGCCATATTCGCCAGTAAGAGTCGGGTTGGCGATCGCTGTTAAGTTGTTAATGTACTCGAAGGACGCTGCTGCCCATCCTCCGGTTAATCCTATAGTCACCTTTTAGGACACCCACGAGATGAGATGGGTTGGCGCTATTCTTAGCCGGGTCTACAAGGGTATATATATACTCATAAGTATATAGTTTCTCTATATAAATATTTATTCAAATTATTTAGATCATTATAGCTAGTAAAAGTAAAAAATATGCTATTTTTTTGTAACCGATCATTAGTTTTTTTTTATAAATACATTTTTTTAAATATACAATCCAATCTATGATGTCTGATGTGTCATACTTGAAAAAATACCTGTGGGCCATATAAATATTTGTTTCGAGCGGAACTGAACTCGAGACACGTAGCTAAGTTGTTTCAACTAATATGAGCGAGTGTATTGCACGAAATAAAGTCCATAGAGGAGATTTAACCGGTGACGGTTGTATTTCAGTCCTATCCAAATATTGAAATTGATATTGAAAATATACATACTCTATATCCCCATGAGTGTCGCAAAAGGGGAATATGAAATTACACCAAGAGAGTAGGCAGTAGCGTCGTCGACCTCATTTGATAATGATACACTTTGAAGTGCTCATGGTCAGTTGCACTCACTGATCGGTGAGGTTAAGGTCACTCTATGGATGGGTGACCGCACAGCGATATGAACTGAGAATCTAAATGCTTTTGAGAAGACGTAAAATCGCCGGTCCCGGTGGTTGTCATTAGACAGCAGTCGTTAAGCTAAATCTGAGGTTTTTGGGTGGCTTGAACAAATCTGTTACGAGCTTGGCCAGAAATCAAAAGGAATAGAAGAAATAAAAAAGAATTTAAGGCTTCAAAACATCAATATATTACCGATAATTGCCTTCAAAATATACCTTTAATACATAGTTACATAGCTATTTTAAATGATACGACTATTGGCTATTACCTAGTTGGCATATATATTCTAGTTATAATTTATGATAAACTTGATAACTTAGTTTACACAGCTGCCTGTTAAGTTATTAGCATGTAAGCCGTACCACTTACGATGATTTGTCTTAACTTAATCCTCAACTAAACTAAGACATATAGTTGCTAACTACGACTAAGAACAATATTGTGAGTAATGAGTTTCGCGAAATTATTACTAGATTCATGTAATTGAAACTGTGTTGAGTCTATTGAACAGGAAACTTACCTAAAATACTATCTACTTTCGAGAAATAGCTTTGTAGACATCATACATATACCCCTGCGGGGCAATCGGTATCACACCATTGAGGCAAGTGTGATTCCAAAGAGCACATAAGATCTGCTTCCTGCAGTGATAGAACAGAAGATCATAAGGCTCATAGAAAAGAAGATCATAAGGCAGATAGAAAAGAAGACCATAAGGATGATAGAAAAGAAGATCATAAGGCAGATAGAAAAGAAGATCATAAGGCAGATAGAAAATATGATCATAAGACAGATATAAAACAAGGATCATGAGGCGCATAGGTACATATTAAGAAGCATATTAATCATATTAATATGCTTCTTGCGAGTTGTATGTGATTGGTGTCACTGCGGTAGGTATTAAAGTAGTTTGATATCAATATTGTGTTTATAAGACGTCCAATGATATGGTTGCCAGTTTTATTTATAATAGCTGGGACCCGCGGTTTCACCCGCGTTTAATTTAAAATAAATTTAGAGTACTTCGACATAGATAATTGATATAGAATATATATATTGAATATCAGGGTTTTTTTTTTACGTGGCACCCTAATTATTTTTCTTAAAATAAAAGTAGCCTAAGTTATTCCTTATAACATCAGCTATCTGCCACTGAAGATCCCATCCAAATCGGTCCAGCCATTTCGGAGATTACCCGGAGCAAACAGACAGACAGACAGACAGACGGGCAGACAGATAGACAGACGGACAAAGAGACAGACAGACAAAAAAATTAAAAAAAGTTTTTTTGTTATACTAAATGCATATGAAAGTTTGTACGTTACATCGTACAAACTTTCATATGCATTTAGTAAAAAGCTGTTATTTTGACATTACAAACAGACACTTCTATTTTATTTATTTGTAAAGAAAAGTCGCAATGGATTCTTTGAGGTACTGATTTGAAATTACATAATGTAGAATAGAGTCTAATTAAGTTACTCTGCAACATAAATTTAGGTTACTATATAAAATAAATTTATGTTGCAGAGGCCTATCTTACTTAATCAGCCATTATTATAACCTTAGGTGTTAACCTTTAATCTATATATACCTCTTCGCCTGCACGCTTTGCGGTTAATGATTACACCGTTAGATCTTTTCTCAAACAAACATTGCCTCTATTCCTATTCCCTTTGCTTGCTTGCTTTGATAAATTTGATCATAATTTATTAAACGTATCGTGCGGATTTTAGTAACGTAACTCCAGTTTAAAATTTCCTGGAAGTCTAACTTCTATCCATATTGTACGAGTAGTAGTTGGTTTCCAACTGTCTTTCAATATCCATCAGGATGCTCGACAAACACAATGTATAAAGGTAGTTTATTTTAACAGAATGATTAGGCCCCAGGCACACAAGTGCCAGAATCCTTCAGATATCGAGACAGACGTTTACATATTGAAGAGACACTCATAAACTAGGTCACCGAATAAAGCTAACAAAATGATATAATCCGTGTAGTACTGTGTACTTAGGCAAACAATCTTCTGTCAATATAATGAGAACAGACGTCGTTTTGATATGCATAGTACAGACCGTGTGGTATCTGGATTAAGAATATCATCATATCGGCCATTTATACGTCCACTGCTGAACAAAGACCTCCCCCATAGATTTTCACAACTGTGTCATCATTTTGGGGGGTATTTGCCAATACTCACCACGCTTGGCAGGCGGGTTGGTGAGCGCAGTATGGCTACCGTTTCACAGAAGGGATGCTGCTGCCCATCCCTCTGGTTTAGATTCCCTTAGTCGCCTTTTACGACATCCACGAGATGAGATGGAGTGGTGCTATATTCTTAATCCGGACACCACACGGATTAAGAATATAGCAACACTGTATTTCCTCCCGTGGAAGTCGTAAGAACGACTGAGGGTCTCTACACTAGAGGGATGGGCAGCAGCGTCCTTTCTGTGGAACAGCAGCAGCATTCTGCTCTCATCAAACCGCCTGTCAAGCGTGGTACTCGCAAATTCTTCCTAATATGGCGACACATAGCATGTGAACGGTCGTTTATGGGGAAGGCCATTGTTCAGCAGTGGACGTCTTTTGACTGATATAATGGTGATATGATAATCATGCCTGCTCTTTTCCTATCATCGATTGCTAAACTTTTGTTAATATGTATTCCATGTAATAGTTGCCCATGTTTGTAACAAATAACAAATTTAATTCTACTCGAGAACAACAACATACTCGTTTGTTCACAGTCAGTCGATGTAGCCTTCATTTAATTCCAGATATTAACGGCGTGGTATTATTCGTAATAGAGTTGAAAAAAAACTTTTACATGATTGATTACAGATTGTGGTATTTTTCCGATAATCGATTGGCAAAAACTTTGCCAATACGTACGCCCACTAGGTTACTCGAACATAAATTAGTTCATAGAACAACAAAAACTCGTACATTTTCTCTGGGTTTATGTATTCGTTCTCTTTTTTGTATATTTGAGAGCTCTCTGTGGTGCAAGAGTTTTAAAATTAAGGCAAGTAAACATATATTTACTGAAACGGATTAGTTATGTTTATGGTGTATTTGAAATCTGTGAAATTATATATTATTTAGTAAGTGGCCAATTCATTTTGACCGTATTCAAGGATATAGGGTGTATGTAAACTAACATACATTTACTATACTTTATTTACTGTTTATCCGTAGACCAAATCGTTTCAATCGGATAAATCTATATTTCACTATCATCAACAACTATCGCAACCTTTTTCAAAATATAATTTTTACAATTATTAAGTTTAACGCGCTTTAATTATGCTTAGGTATGAGGCATACCTGATTTTCTAAGAAATAACTTAGGCTACTTTTATCGATACAAATAAATAAAATTGAAGTGTCTGTTTGTAATGTCAAAATAACAGCTTTTACTAAATGCATATGAAAGCAAATACGGTACCTATAGCAAAAAAACAATTTAATTTTTTTTGTTTGTCTGTCTGTTTGTTCCGGGTAATCTCCGAAACGGCTGGACCGATTTTGACGGGACTTTCACTGGCAGATAGCTGATGTTATAAGGAACAACTTAGGCTACTTTTATTTTTAAAAAAAATTAGGGTTCAGCACAAAAAAAAAACCTTGAAATCCAATATATACATTCTATGTCAAGTGTCTATGTCGACGTACTCTAAATTTCTTTTAAATTAAACGCGGGTGAAACCGCGGGTCCGAGCTAGTATTAGATAAATAAAAAGAATTTAATCCATTATACCTTTTTTATTGGTGCCCAGTGGAAATTCTTCATGAATAATCTATAAGATATAAGAAATAAATTATATAATCGGTTTGCGGCAACCAAAGCCGTACGATTTTTCACACAGCGCAAGCGATTTGATAAAGGGCGACGGCCACTCTCTGCAAATTGTAACAGGTCACTGAAGGCTAGCGTGTGCGCGGACGGCTGAGACTAGAAGCAGAGACCCGTCACCTATTGTTCTTTTTGCGTACCTACGGTTTGTTCATTTCTTCTGATTTATATTTTGTTATTATATATTATGTTGTCGTTGTAACTTGTGTGCGCTACTCTTGTAGTCTTTGTGTCTTCTAATAAACCATTTTTCTTTCTTCTTTCTTTCTTTCTAACTTCCTTCGCTGCTGGGAAGGGCGAAGGGGTATGATGGACTCCTACCGGCTAAAACCTCTGGAGCGGTCATCTTCATCACCTAAGGGAGGCTCCAGGTCCTCGTATGATCACACTACGGTCACCCACTGGTACCACGCCTATAGGCACATCTCGAAGAGGGTGACAGTAAAGTGGTCCCCCCAGGGGGGATTGTAAAGGATCCTCTAAAGCATCCCACGGCAGCGCGTGACCACATGCGCGCTACCGTCTTCTCTTGGGTCATTCCGTGTGGGCACGTAGATTCCCCAATCTCGGGTGCGTACCCGCGTATGGGAATAAGGCGCCAGGGTGGTTGTTACCCCGGCGCCGTCTCCTCCTTCTTAGAGCGGGATCGCCCTCTCCCAATCCCGCTCTGCGGTCTCCTTCTGGAGCATGACGCTCTCACAGGAGATCACTGTATTCCAGTTTTCGTGCTCTGCCAACATAGCTAAGACTACTGCTGGCAGAGAGAGATCTTGCCCGATCCGATCAACCAGGATCCGCCGCTTGGCAGCCCAAGCAGGGCACGCCTTGAGCATGTGCTTTGCAGTGACCTGGTCGCTATCATAATAGTGGCATTGTGCCGTGGCCTCACGTCCTATCCTGTGTAGGTACGCACCAAAACAACCGTTCCCGGTGAGCACCTGTGACAGGCGGTAGATGACGCACTCGCTCCTTCTGAACCAGGCCCCAAAGAGTGGCAACGTGGCTTCCACGACGTGTTGGTCGCAAACTGTATCCACAGGTGGTGATGCCACTTTCCAAATGCGCGCCGCTAAGCTAGCCGCCGCAGCCTGTCCAATGGCTCTGACGGAGGGAGCGTGTCTGATCGTAGACCCACGTATCCATCTCCGCCAGGATGTCGAAAGGCGAAAACGCGCCAGAAAAGTTGCCGCATCGTAGAACACTGTTCGGTATAAATCTAATATACCTACCTATATGCTTAAACAATCAAATATTCGATTTCTTTTAAATTAAAGAGGGGTTGAAACTTCGGGGCACACTAGTTTCATATATAAACAAATATGTAACGTAAATCGATATTGTAAATAAAAAATTGTATTTTGTTTTATTTTTTTTACGCGGTCTAATGGTGGCTGACGCGAAGAAGCTCGCTAACGGAATCGTGGGTAGTGACGAAAGCAGGTTCAGATTTATAGGGAATAGGCGCCTGGGCAGTTTTTTCCCCGGCGCCATCTCCTTCTTCTTCGAGTGGGTTGGCTTTCTCCCGATCCCACGCTGCGGTCTTTGAGCATCACATTTTCACACGAGCCCAGAGCGTCTCGTAAAATCATGTGCCAAGAAAAGCTACCATAAGACATTGACGGAATTCACCTTCTGACTGACTGACTGAGCTTGGGGTGTGAAATAATGGGTCTCGCATAATTAACGATCTTCCGCATCTTCAGACGTCAGGTATCGCAGGCATGGCGCGTCATGGGTAATAAAATAAATCGTTGGCGGCGGAACTTCCACGTGCTTCTTTCTTCTTTTCAACACTTACATCGGACATTGCGTGCAAGTAGTAATAAGAGTTTCCCAACTCTCTCATGTCAGGTGCGACTACGAGGCTTCGTCCCATTCCGGGAAAAACGTCAGTCAAGAGATTTACCATGGACCATCACTGCCTTGGGCAGCTAAAGTCAAGTTTGCGTTACTGCGGTGTCAATTCAGATTTTTATTTTGATACCTTTTTATTTACTATTGGGGATTTAAAACTAAAGTTGACGGATTAGACCAACTCAATTATAAATATTCAACATCGCAGCGCCAAAATCCATCGTTCATTTCGGCCGAGTGGAGTCCACTGCTGGACACAGGCCACCCCCAAAGATCACTACAATGACCGATATGGGTGTGTTGTGTGCTCATTGGGGGGTCTTGCCATAATCGCCACGCTTGGCAGACGGGTTGGCGATCGCAGTTGTTACTGTACTCGAAGGACGCTGCTGCCCATCCTCCGGCTAATCCCTTAGTCGACTTTTACGACAGCAACATCGATCAATGGAACATAATTTGCTGACAAATTCCAAATCCAATTAAAATGTATGTGAAATAACAATAGTGATTACGAAAAACCGAATAACCATCAGGAACTTAAAAGGAAAAGAATAAAGGAGGATGAGAGAAAACTGTCAGCTTTTATTCATCTTTTATTTTTAGGGTACCGAACGTCCGAAGGAAAAAACGGCGGAACCCTTATAGACTCACTCGTGTGTCTGTCTGTCCGTCTGTCGTCTGGATTATTACATCGATAGATTTTATTATCTAATCCAGATTTACTAAATTTAAATATACAATAGCGTGAATTTTAGAATAATACTTTAGGTATTTAAAAAGCAAACCTATAAAATTTACTCACCAGGGTATAGAGGGCACTAGCGTAAGCAGCGTGCTTGACGTGTAGCGTCCGACAGCATGACAGTGTTGTGTCCTGATCGTGTGCACTCCACGCTTTCATCTGCAGGCAAAACATTTCGTTTTGTGATATATTAATACTAGCTGCCCGCTCATTAAAAACATACAAACCGGATTGCGCCACCAACCGGGTCCAATTATGAATTTAAACCATCGTACAACCTACTCAAAAATACACAAAACATTTCATCAAAATCGGTCGAGCTGTTTAGGAGGATTTCAGTGACATACACACCCACAGAAGAATTATATATATAAGACTAGCTGCCCGCCCTAGCTTTGCACAGGCAAGCACATGCAAACCCGATTGCAGTGCCAGCTACCGGGTCCAATTGTGATCTAAACTATGCAGGGATTCACTCGAACATTCAAAAAATAATTAACAATATTGGTCCAGCCATGTAGGAGGAGTTCAGTGACATACACATGTACAGAAAAATTATATATAAATAAAATAAAATGTTTGAATATTGATAGTAAAATTATAAATTGTTATATTTATAACGCAACATAAATTTCCGTATGGTGCCCGGACTAAGAATAAAGTACAAATTCATCCCTTCCCGTCGATGTCATAAAAGGCGACTAAGGGACTAAAACCAGTGGGGTGGGTAGCAGAATTTCTTCTGTGGACCATACTGTGGTCACCAATCCGCCTGCCTAACGTAGTGAACATTTGCAAATCACCCCAAAATGCCGTCACAAGTCCTTGTGTAAATCTATGGGGAGGCTTTTGTTTAGCAGTGGACGTATAAATAGACTGATATGATGATACATTTTTCACACTAATTCATAAGTTTTAATTATCGCCTGATATTCCAACAACTCTACGAATGATGCTTCAGTCTACTTTTACTGATTTGAAGTGAGTTTGAGAAGAACTCTTCTTAGAATGTTGTATAATTTAATTTCCCTTTTCAGTTTAAGATAAAACGAAAATATATAAACCCGTCCATAGTCACTAGGGGAAATTACGGAATAATGACAAAAAAGAAAATCACAATGGAACGCAAGTAAAGTCACAGGTAAAGTTTAAGTGGCACACTAAATTAAACTAAATTATACAGCCGAAAGTTGAAAGTTCTTGGCAGGAAATGAAAGAGCAAGTCATAATATTCTGCGTTTTGCGAATCATCAACATCTTAACGGCCATACAACATCTACTACTGAAAAAAGGCCTCCCACATAGATTTCCACAACTGTGTCATCATATTGGAGGGAATTTGCCAGTACTCACCACACTTGGCAGGCGGGTTGGTGAGCGCAGAATGGCTACTGTTCCACAGAAAGGACGCTGCTGCCCATCCCTCTGGTTTAGAGTCCCTTAGTCGGCTTTTACGACCTCCACAGGAAGAGATGGAGTGGAGCTATATTCTTAACCTGGACACCACACTGCTGGTTTTTCGAATGATGATGCGATATTGGTGCACTTGCATTGGGGTTCAGTAAACGTTTGTTCTAGTCTAGGCAATTAAAACAAACTTATTTTACATGTTTTTTTTTGTTTTTTCAAGATTTCTACGGTTTCATACATTTCATACAGTATTTTGGACCCCACTTTTAGTCATTTGAATGAAGGGGCCTGGCACCGTTTCAGAATAACAATAATTTGAAACATGGTTAGACGGCATAATATCTATTTATAGAGAACATTCGAATATTTTTAAATAAGTACTAACTATTATCAGCGAAGTTCATGTCTCTATATCTTAACGTATCCATGTAAGTAACATAGTCACACGATGCCAACAGTAAAATAGCTGCAAAATGAAACAGTAAAATGACAAAAACGAAATAAAAAAATCTACACGATTCAAAAGGTTAAAGACGTGTTTTATTATACTTAAAGCGGTATTTTGCCTACCCGGTAACAAGTTATCTAACAAGCGGACTCAAACCTTTATGTCGGTAGAGTCTCCAACTGGTGAAGGCATTGCGTAGGTTTGCTCAAACCCACGACAGATAGTTATTGATTATCTGGGTTAGTTTAGCTGGCAATTGTACGCGTTCCTCTCATAAAGGGATTAAATTTATAAAAGATAAGCTTCTGAAAGGCGAAAGCAAACCGGAAAACGTCGCGTAAATCGCCTCACTAGATAAATGAATTTTCGGGCAGGGGTCATAAGGTTGGATTGTAGAGAAAATGAGGAGGATCGTTTACTGAAGCAGTTTGTGGGAATCATCATCAATGAATAATAGTAAATACTTATTTGGGTGGCACGACTTGGTGGGTAAGCGATTAGCTTTCTGCGCTGCGTGTTGCGAGTTTGATTCCCGCACGAAACAAATGTTTGTATGATCTACAGATAGTTGTTTAGGGTGTTTGTGCATGCTAGATGTATATCTATAAAGATAACCACAATACAATAGACGTCCTAGTGAGGCATCGTTTTAAAAATCATAACTGTAGTCTGTGTACACGCCAAGTATAATTAACGATCTCAACATTTTTGAAATTAGTTTAAAAACGATGGGTCATACACGAGTAAAATTCGCGGCCTATGAGGGCCCTGTACTACAAGGTTAAGTTGAGAACTTTTATTTTGCAAGAATGAGAAAGATGAAATTAACCGAATACATAGTTTGTCTTGTAATAATAATTCCAGGTGCCGGCTCAGAATGCCACCACCCCATGTCCTCCCATGGGTGTCGTAAAAGTCGACTAAGGGATTAGCCGGAGCATGGGCAGCAGCGTCCTTCGAGTACATTACCAACTCAACTGCGATCGCCAACCCGTCTGCCAAGCGTGGCGATTATGGCAAAACCCCCCAATGAGCCCACAACACATCCATATCGGTCGTTGTGGACATCTTTGTGGGAGGCCTGTGTCCAGCAGTGGACTTCATTCGGCCGAAATGAATTCCAGGTCGGATTTTAAATGAGTAATTTTCTAGTTCATTCGTCGTAACAGAGAACCGATATGACCCAAGAATATTTCGTGAGACTATTAAAATTTAAAAACATCCTAATTTGAATAGAGAAGATGGCTGGCAGGTACCACCAATTTAAAATCCTGTTATTAAAATAATAAAGTTCCAAACAAAATACTACATTAAAAAACACCAAGACACTGTGAGTGATTACTGCGTGCTTCGAAATAAGTTTTGATTAGAATTGAAAGGTAGATAAATTCGAAAAAAAAAATCTGTAATGACGTTGATGACATTTTGGATAAACTGCGACCACGAATGCTGCGACCAGGAATGCTGCAAAGTGTTCGAAACGCCAAGAAAAACAAAAATCTGTAATATACACGGATTGTAATAAAATACTTTAAATGGATTACCATTTAAAGTGTTTTATTACAATCCGTGTGGTGTCCGGATTAAGAATATAGCACCACTCCATCGCCTCCCATGGATGTCATAACAGGCGACTAAGGGACTGTAAGTCAGAGGAATTGGCAGCAGCGTACTTTCTGTGTAAAAGTACACATACTGCGCACCAACCCGTCTGCCACGCGTGGTAAGTATTGGCAAATACCCTCCAAAATGACAACACAATTGTGGAAATCTATGGAGGAGGTCTTTATTCAGCAGTGGATTTATAAATAGCTGATATGATATGATGACGATGAGTAATAATCACGAAAATCTTAGACTTCGCTTGTGCAACAAGACCTTCATTCGCGCCAAACTTCAAGGTTATAGTTCATCGAAAGTATCTATCTTATTGGTTTTGATGATCATTTAGTCTCGGATACCGTTTCGCATAAAATATGCTTTGAAAGTCCGTATCTTTTATTGTGTGATACTAGAAACTTGAGTTTTTATAGCAATATGAAGCATTCGATATTAATTTCAACTTGATACCTCAAGCGGCTTACGAGGAGAATTTACACACAGACGAATATATAAACGGACCTCCTGTGAGGATAAAGTTTTTCCGTAATGAGCTCCTGAACCCTAAAAATACGCACAGACTTGGATTGAGTCCACTTGAACACAAAAATTTTGTAAAGTATAAAAAAAGGTCAAGCTAATAATCAAAGACTCTAACCCTCTTTCGTTCGGCATTTCCTCTTAGATATTGTCATGTAGCGAAATGTCCTTCGCTATATGAAAAGGACGAGTAACAGGCACTTTAGGATTGAAAAGATATTTTCCATGCAATTTTAGTCATTCTATTATTTCAGATAACATGAAATTAATAGATTCGTCTTCTGAATGTATTAATGTTTACCATCACGGCCGAATAAAGTTCACTGCTGAACATTGGCCTCCCCCAAAGATCGCCACAAGGAGCTGTCTGGGTGTGTGTGCTCATTGGGGGGTATTGCCATAATCACTGAGCTTGCCAGGTGGGTTGACGATCGCAGTTGAGTTGCTAATGTACTCGAAGGATGCTGCTGCCCTTCTTCAAGCTAATCCCATAGTCGCCTTCTACGACACCCACGGGATGAGATGGGTTGGTGCTATTCGTAGCCGGCACCACATTAAAAAGTGGATGATGAATGGATGTTTACCGTAAGATTTTGAAAAGACTATTAATATCAGTGTCATAAAATGTATCAAAGTTTTCTATGAATATCTTATGTTATCATCATTATATCAGCCAAACGTCCACCAAGTCGTCTGTCCAACTCGTTGGAGGTCGTCCCACGCTGTGTTTTCCAGTGAGTGGTCTCCTCCACTCAAGTGCTTTTTTTCCCGAGCGGCCATCAGTTGTACGAGCAAGATGGGGCTATTGCCACTTCAGCTTACTAATCCTTTCAACTATGTGGGGAACTTTAGTTCTTCGAAGGATCTATTCATTTCTGACTCAATCTCGTAGAGAGATACCAAGCATAACTCCTTGGTTCAGTCCGAGGCAAGGCGGAAGAGCATAGAAAGTATTCCCCGCAATCCGCGGCGTCGTGTCTCGTCATCGGGGGGACCCACGGGTGCAACTTGTCCACTTGTTAGGGTGTCCAGGAGCTTCCTCCAAGACCAAGGCTTCGCCTCACGGATGGCTCGATAAGCCTCGGCGGTCTCTCCGGCTGTAGCACTATGCCAGCGTTGCCTTCGTTAGTACCGGTGAAGGGAAGTCCGGCAGGCCACGCAATACACCACCATATGCCGGTAGTGCCTGCCCTGGAACATAGATACTTTGCATATAAACGTCATTTCCCAAACGTTGGTTTGAATAACATTGTTTTTACAAACAAGTAACTTGTATAAAAAAGGATTTTCAAGAAGAAATGTCGTAAAACGTTGTTTTTAGAAATTTGTTTGCGAAATGAAATGTCGTGAAACGTTGTTTGTGAAGAGACATTTTGTCTAACATTAGGGCCCTTATAGTAGACATTGATTTGATTGAGGCATGGTGTAGTACTGTTATACTACAGTAAATGATTGCAGTTCACAACGACCAAGGTGCTTTTAAGATCCCATTTACATCTTCCTCCAGATACGAATAACAAATAGACACATCAATTTCATATCTTAGCAAATCGAGTTATGACAAACGACTTTAAGTCCCAGAAGGTATATAAATCAATTGAATTTGTCGACGACACTTATTTTCTATTTGTCAACGACGATGTTCTGACGGGTGAAAGCGGTATTTTTAAATCATGATCCTTTTAGAATAACTGAAGGTACTGTACCCTTGTGTATGTGGTATGCAATTTTAAGCCTTAATTTCTTATTATGCATGTCCATAAATAACGATTTTTTTAAATGTATATCAATATTACTGTGTTTGGTTGAGGCTTGATGTTTTCAATATACCTTATCGTCCTCATTAGCAACAGAATGGAAATTAACGTAATGTATTAAGAATTAGTAAATCAGTTTAAGTGCTGCTCTGTTTGGTTTCTAGCAAAAAAAATACTACTAGTGATAAAAAGTGACGTAACGGTTGATATCAACACTATTGGTAGCAGGATCCTCCCTTGTGCAAATAAGATACTGATCACCTATGACCACTCATCGTATTGATCATTGGAAGGCCCATGTTTAACAGTGGATTTGAGGCGCTCATAACCAGTTGCACTCATTATCATCATCATCATCATATCGGCCAAAGAATGTCCGCTGCTGAACAATGGCCTCCCCCTTAGATTTCCACAACAAGCGGTTACATGTCGCTCTCATCCAACGACTCCCAGCGACCTTCACCAGATCGTCTGCCCACCTCGTTGGAGGTGCGCATTCTCCATTTTAGAACATTTTTGCCCCAACGGCCATCAGTTCAACGAGCAATGTGCCCCGCCTATTGCCACTTCAGTTTATTAATCCTTTCAGCGATGTTGGCAACTTTGGTTTTTCTACGGATCTCCTCATTTCTGATTCGATCTCCTAAAGAAACACCAAGGATAGCTCTCTACATAGCTCACTGAGTAACCTTGAGCTTTCTTATAAGGCCCGTTGTGAGTGACCACGTCTCTATTCTATATGTCATCACTGGTAACACACACTGGTTAAAGACTTGAGGCATTGCGGTATTGTTGACGAAAAGACGTTGTGAAGTTTCCCAAATGATGCCCAGCCGAGTCGGATTCGACGATTGATCTCTTTCCCGAAGTTGGACCTACCCAAATGGACAGTTTACCCCAGGTAGACATACTCGTCAACAATTTCGAGAACAGAGTTCCCAACGGATATTAGGATGTGAACGACATGGGTACTTGGCATGAATTTCTTCCTGCCCATCTTCATTTTAAGGCCCACCTGTTGAGAAACTCTGTTGAGATCATCGAGCATTGGGCTGAGCTCTTGCATCGATTCTGCAATGACTACGATGTCGTTGACAAATCGAAGGTGAGTGATATACTCGCTAGTGATGTTAATGCCGAATCCTTTCCACTCCAGTAGCTTGAAGGCATCCTTCATTAAAGCAGTGAACAGTTTTGGGGAAATGACGTCCCTCTGTCTCACACCTCTCTGCAATTGAATTGCCCCCGCGGTCTGTTCATGTACTCTGACCGACATACTGGCGTTTCTGTATAAGCACTTCAACAGTTAGATGTACCGATTGTCAATCAGGCACCACCGCAAATATTGCAGCACTGCCCAGGTTTCGATCGAATCGAAGGCTCTCTTACAGTCCACAAACGTCAAACATAGTGGAAGATTACATTCCTCGGTCTTCTGTATAACCTGCCGTAGTGTACGGATGTAATATATGGTACTAAAGCATTTTCGGAAACTGGCTTGTTCGGGCTGGAAGTCATCAAACCGGTGCTCGAGACGATTCGTGATGACCCTTGAAAACGGCTTATAAACATGGCTCAGAAGCAAGATGGGTCTGTAATTCTTCAATAGGGTGTTATCACTCTTTTTAAAGAAAAGCACCACCTCACCTCTGTTCCACGCTTCCAGCGTTGTGCCCTTGAGTAAGGTGGAATTGAATAGCCTCTGAAGGACTTTAAGTACCGGTGTTCCACCCGCTTTCAAAATCTCCATCATTATTCTGTCACCACTCAGCGCCTTGTTCTTTCTGAGCTGTTTAAAAGCCATCCTAATATCGTGCAGGCTGATGTCCGGGATGTCTTCGATATAATACCGAAGATATCCAGAACAACAACGGATTATTTCGGCTCGCGGGTCTTTGTCAAAGCCAATCGTGGGTATTGTTACTGAAGTGTATAGCTGTCAATAGAAGTTCTCAATCTCTCACAAAACCTCTGATTTAGTCACCGCTGCACTGCCGTCTTCGGTCTTCAGCTTCATAATATGACGTTGCCCAATAGACCTGTCTCTTGAGCACACTTTGGAGCCTTGGTTCCACTTGATCGTCTCTTTAACGCCGTTGGTGTTAAGAGTACGTATATCGTGACACAAGGACTTCCATATCCGTCTATTGAGCAGTCGTATGTATGCTGTAGCATCACCGGAGGACTAGAGCGTCATGGCGCGTCTTTCTGCCATGAGTTCGAGAGTGTGATTGGAGAACTTTTTTGGTCTACTTCACGGTGGGATTTACAGAATATAGACCCAACAGTTTGACAGTTTCTACAAACCTACCATTTAAATCATCCACAGATACGCAATGTTCTAGGCAGTCGAAGTGGTTTTGGAGTTGGAGTTATAAGCCTAGGCCGGAGCGTAGACTTGATCAGACGAGACCTCTCAACTTTGAAATTAATATTCAATGTGGCTGTTACTATACGGTGCTCACTACCGGCGTGCACCCTATGGATCACAGAGACATCATTGCATATTTGTCATTTATTGGTCATGATGAAGTTAATCTCATTCTTGTGGAACCACCTGGATCAGGTCCATTTCATATGAGGCGGCTTTTGGAAAAAGGAGTTCATTACGAAGAGTCCCTCCTTTTCCAAAAAGTCAGCCAGCCTCTGTCCCCTGCGGTTCCGTTGCTCATATCCAAATTGCCCCACTCTCAACTCACCATTGCATCGAGTGCCCAGCTTTGCGTTGAAGTCCCCCATCACAACAGTGAAGTGTGTCTTGGAGGTATGTATAGCCCTACTACTACGTCTTCATACGTACTCTCTACTTCATCATCTAGGTGTGTTGAGGTCCCCCGGGGGAGACTGCTTTACAGTCACCCTCTCCGAGATATAGGCGTGGCACTAGTGGGCGGCTCTAGTGTGATCATACGAGAACCTGGAGCGCCTCCCTTAGGTGCCGAAGATGACCGCTCCAGTGGTTTTAGCTGGTAGGAGTCTGGTATACCCCTTCGTCCTTTCCCGGGGCGAAGAAAGTTCATGAAGAATTTCCACTGGGCACCGATAGAAAAAGGTGTGTTGAGGTCGGTGCGTAGTCCCACTTTCGATGACATCCATGCTGTTAATAAAGGACCTGCGGGTGAGGAACTCGACACTACCTTGAGACAGATGTTCGCCTTCTCGGTAGTAGACTATGTTGCCGGATTTCAGTGTTATCGTGTCGTTGCCCTCTTTTCAGACTTCTGATAGACCCATGATATCCCGGTGTAACTTATCTATTTCTTCTTCCAGCTCAATGATGTTTTTGTCTGCCCTCGGTATCCGTGCGTTGTACTCCATAAATTGTGATCCATAAATGATCGGCGAGGTTAAACTACGCTTGGCGCGGTTAGATGATGGATGGGTGACTGCATAGTGGTATTTGAACAGAGCGTCTCCGTGCTTCGGAGGGCACGTAAAATCGTCGGTCCCGGCTGGTTGTCATCAGAAGGCAGTCGTTAAGCCAAGTCGGATGCCTTTGGGCAGCTTGATTAACTCTGACACAAGGTTAGCCACTAACCACAAGAAAAGAAGAAAAGCAATGCATATCTACGGCCTGATGTGTAAACAACAATAAGTTGTAACTCAATACATATTTGTACTTGTTTTATAACAGGATAACGTACCGGCTTCACGATCACGCTTGTACGAGTTTTTGTGGCAAAACTTTACACGATCGAAATTCCCGTAACACAGCTTCGATTTATAGCTTAACGAGGTCGCAGGTTACATATTATTTGTAGCTACGTAGTAAGAACTCGTAAAAGATTTAGCACACACCCGTCTTTTTCTCACTAACACGAAGAAAGCAGTTGTGGGCTGAATAGTCACAGATTTTTGAAGGACTTACTTTTTTTGGATTTTATATTAGTTTTAGAATTAATACTAAATATGTTAAATTTGTGTGGTGCCGGTTCAGAATACCACCACCCCATTTCCTCCCGTGGGTGTCATATAAGTCGGCTATGGGATTAGCCGGAGGATGGGCAGCAGCTTCCTTCGATTACATTAACAAATCAACTGCGATCGCCAACCCGTCTGCCAAGCGTGGCGATTATGGCAAAACCCCCCAATGAGCCCACAACACACCCATATCGGTCGTTGTGGTGATCTTTGGGGGAGGCCTGTGTCCAGCAGTGGACTTCATTCGGCCGAAATGATGATGTTAAATTTTAACCTTTAGGTTCAAAAACTCGACTACCGATTCCAAATGTCGTCTGAATTCTAGGTAACGATTTTCAGCACTTTAGCAGAAATAAATTCTTTCTAGTCACAAAAAATGCTAATTAATATATTTCTGGGCTTAAATAAAACACCAAATATTAACTGCTCGTAGTTTGACTGCAATGAGTGTGAGTGTGTAGTAGAGTAATAGTTGGCGCAGTGGGAGAGGCTTTCTGCGCTACTCGTAGTGGGTTCAATTCCCGCTCGAAACAAATGATTTTCTTTCGGGGCTAAGGTTCACGCTTCAGTCTCAGTTTGGGCATGTGAGATGTCTGTAAACGAAGATAAAAATCCAAAAGTGGCCTACCCCAAAGGTAGTGTGCTGGCACCGTTCATTTTCAATATATTCGCCAATTACTAATCATCTTGCCCAAACACATTCTGCTTCGTCTACGATGACCTTGGCCTCAGATCCCAAAACATCATCTTTTAAGACGGTTGAGGATAACTTGTCAAATTCTCTTGGCAACTTAGCCTGGTATTACCGCGCTAACTTTCTCAAGCCGAGGAAAATTACTCAGTCTTACGTATTCCACCTAAATAATATAGAGGTGGACCACAAAATTAAAAGTTTATTTTATTTTACAAACATGGTTATAGGTCATTTTGATCCAAATCCTAAACAAACCAGTTTAAATGTGTTCATGTCTAGTTATATGTTACATAAATGTCATGCTGATGGTATTGTTGTGCAATGGATCGGTGAGCTCCCTAAAATAGAGTTGCTTGCTATCAGCTGTCAGGATAGTTCATTCCAAAACGATCCATCGTGGATCTTTCTTCACAAGACCATTCCAGGTGATTCCCTACATTTTTCTCAAATAATGTTTCATCTAAATATGTCTGGACGTTAAAACAAGAACCTTTCTAGTTTGTTTTGGCAATTCTTCACAGAGGCAGTCCGAAATGCCGGCTTCATGTATTGTCGAGTAAAAGATTTTTGTGTTTTTTGAAGCCTACTTGCTAAAATAAATATAATTCCATCTTTTCATTTAAATAAAAACAAAAAACGCAAGGCTGGTAACTTATTATGATGGTTGTATGATATATTAAATTAAAATATTTAAAATAGGTATTAAACATTCGGTGAATATCTACCGCTGAGACCATCCTGGTCAGCTTAGTGGAACGTTATTTCAATAGAGCTTATAAATATGATGAAATGTGAGTGAATATGGAGAACCTGTTGTTCTGAAATAAATACGCTTAGATTATTTTAGCATACCAGCCAAAGGACGTCCACTGCTGAACAAAGGTCTCCTTTAAAGATTTCTACATTATGTACACATTTGGGGGGAATTTTCCATTACTCCATTAGCTTTGCAATCGGGTTTGAAAGCCAAAAATGGCGACTGTTTCACAGAAAGGACGCTGCTGCCCAGATTTAAAGTTGATGGCACGGTTGGTACAGTGGCTGATACAGTCGGCTGCTGCGCTCCGGGTCGTGGGTTCGATTCCCGCACGGAACAAATATTCGTTTGATCTGCAGGTAGTTATCCCGGGTCTGGGTGTATTGTATGTGGAATTCATGTCTGTAAACGCACCCACGACACAGGAGAAATCCTAGTGTGGTGCAAAGTTAAAAAAAAGAAAAACGTCCCCTAACTGCACCTTACGACACCCTCGGGAGGAGATAGAGTGGTGCTATATTCTTAATCAGGACACCACACGGTATTCATTACAGGTACAAAAAATGTTCTTCCATTAATATGTTGCACAGGGTATCATCATTTCGGCCGAATGAAGTCCACTGCTGAACACAGGCCTGCCTCAAAGGTCACCACAATGACCGATGTCGGTGTGTCGTATGCTCATTGAGGGGTTTTGCCATAATCGCCACGCTTGGCAGGCGGGTTGGCGATCGCAGTTGAGTTGTTAATGTATTCGAAGGACGCTGCTGCCCATCCTCCAGCTAATCCCTTAGTCGCCTTTTACGACACCCACGGGATGAGATGGGTTGGTGCTATTCGTAGCCGGCACCACAGAGTATGGTGGAAGATATTCCCAGCATCATTTGCATATTTGCAGCAACGGATGAAGATATTATGTAGTAAACGGAGGATTTTCTAATCTACCGATGTTAGTCCAGTTGTTACGTCTGTATTTTATTATATTTGTATACTATATCTACAATACAGGATAAATGTAAGTGTGAGGCATCGTTTATTTAAATGTTCTCTTTTACTGAAGTATATAAAAAGTCCAGTAGTTATATTCTCTTCGTTTCATTTCATCCACAAACAGTATCAATAAAGACTTAAATATTTCTTGCGAAAAAAGCGGGCAAATAACGCAAATCTCTAAGGACAGCTCCAGTGTGATAGCTTGGTATAAAATGCCAGAATAAGTACCGTGCTATTGTGTAAAACAAATTAAAAAGTACTGTTGCCATGTTGGTGAAAGTGGAAGAAGTAGGTCCTTATGAAGATTTATTGATTAAGTCACAGTCGACCAAATGTGTACATATATAATATGCAGGCGAGCCTTTTAACACTTTATTGTAACTTTGAACGATAAGGGAGCATTAACTTTATCACGGCATATTATATTTGATATTTGAAATAAACAATTAAATATATAGCTTTAGTAGTTTACCTTTGCAGTGCCACAAGTGCAAGTACGTACCAAGTCATGCACAATGACTACTCTAAAGAACCTTAATTTCATAGGTAATCCCTTCAGTAACAGCGAGATAATAGTGTTATGCGGGGGCCAGGAAGGAACAATTGAATAACAACATTCATTCCACTTAAAAAACCTAAATACTGATCACCTTACGCCGATTATATTTGACAGTATAGTTTTTCTGGATTTGGGTTCGCATAAGTTGGAATAAGCAAGTCTGTCGTAATGTTAGCTGTAATGTCACAGCCATAGTGCGATTGCTCTATAGATTTAAGCATTTTCTACCATCCAACACTAAAACCCTTCTGGTCCAATCCCTTGTGCTTCCTGTAATTGATTATGCGGGTGTTTGTTACAAGACCTTCTCAGCAAATTGGATCGACTTCTCGATAACTGCATTCGCTTCATTTTTGGACTTCGGAAGTATCACCACATCTCTTTATACCGTTCCCAGCTTAAATGAATGCCTATCCGTCAGAGAAGATCACTAAGATCTCTTTGTCTCCTGTTTTCCATTACTAATGATCCTTGTGCTCCAAATTGACTATTTTTTTTCTAGTGTTGTGAAGCTCTTATAGCCTTAACCTACGTGCTGCTTACCGTGCAGGTTTTATTTTTAAATCCTTTGCTGTCTTAACAATCAAAATATAGATCAAGCTTCCCCTTGATATAAAGAAAGCGCCAAGTAAATTTTCTTTCAAACGCAAAGTTCGGGAATACTTATTGAATTCGCTGGATTCCAAATTGACAATAACGGGCTGGTTAAAAAGATAAATAGTAGGTATTGCATGTAGTATATTTTAAACTTATGTATTTGGCCGTATCTATAGTATGTAGATATTTATGTATGTATATTTTATTATTATTTTTTTGTAATATGTATCTTTTTGTACCTTTTTTCGATGCATTTCTTTTTAACCTAAAGGTTGACTGGTAGAGAATGCCATATGGAATGAAGTCCGCCTTGTGTACCAACATTGTGCATAAAAGAATAAATAAATAAATAATTTCACTAACTACAATACCCCTTTCAAACCGAAACACAGTAATATCTTGAGTTTAAACACTATTGCTTCGTGACGAATATCTAGCACTACGGTGATACAACACTGACAAGCATCGAATTATTCCACATAAATGTGCCTCAGGAACTAATTGCAGGTGTATACCATTGGAGTGCGTGGATGATATAAAATACCTGGGTATTACATTTGACAGTCATCTTAGCTTTAAAAAACATATAAAGCTGTTGTCTAGTAGGGTGCGTAAACTTATATACGTCTTTAAAAATCTCCTAAATCAAATATACCATGCTTTATGTCAGTCCATCATCGCATACTGCATATCGTCCTGGGGTGGAGCTCCTAAAACCACTATCAAGAGCTTAGAAATTACCCAACGTACCATACTGAAAGTAAGCACCTACAAACCGATACTGTTCCCAACAAGAACACTCTATCAAAATTGTCAAGTGTCAAGTCTCTACCGTAAGACAACTTTTCATAGAAAGAATTATATTGAAGCAACATTGTGAACTCTCTTATAACCCAAGCATAACAAACAAACGCAGAAAGCACGAGGTATGTGCTCGCCCATTTAAGCCTCAAACGTCGTTCATCAGAAGATTCTTTACATTTACTGCCCCTTTTCTATACAATAAAATAAGTAAAGACCTGCATATATACCCTCTTAATAAAGCGTTATGTAAGAAGAAGATACATAACTACCTACTCAGCCTTTCTTATGATGAATCTGAGAACTTATTAACATGAGGATAGTATATCATAAACTAATTGCTGTTTTTCAACTTACGATGTACATTCACATCGCATACACCCTGATACACACACGCAAACACACAGCAGTTGCACGCACGTACGCGCGTACACTCACGCACGTACGCGCGTGCAATCCCACACACGCACACACACAACAGTCACACTTAACATTTGTATTAGTATATTAGTTTAAAATCACTTTGTTTTAATAATGTCTTAGGTTTTCGCGAGTATTACACATAATAATAAAACACTTTTAAACGGATTCTATCGCGTATATTTTAGGTTTTTGTTTTTCCTGACGTTTTGAACACTTTGCAGGGTTCGTGGTCGCAGGATGACTAATGTGGTCATAATGGACACGTCCGATTACAATCGAAAGATTCTAGAGCTTTTGTCGGATGTAAACACATATAAAAAGGTTAACAAAGATCCAACCAACAAAATTCTCAAAAAGACCTCAGAGTTCATTTGTAAACACTCCGACACCTTAGAATTAGACGTGAAAAAGCTCATTCCATCTTGCGCGAAACCTCCTAAACTGTATGGGTTGCCGAAAATTTACAAAGACAATGTTCCACTGCGACCCATAGTAAGCCAGATTGATACACCAACTTACAAACTGGCACAACATCTAGCGAAGATACTCTCTCAACTTCGTGGAAAGACTAACACATATGTGAAGGATTCCTATGACTTTGTCAGCCATATAAAAGACCTTGAAATAGCTGAAAGTGAAGTGATGGTCAGTTTTGATGTGCAGTCCTTATTCACCAACTTACCAGTAAAGTACTGCATGGATGTTGTTAAGAAACGGTTAAGTGAGCATGACATGCCTCTTCAATATGCAGAGTTACTGGAACACTGCCTTACCAATGGCTACCTTTTGTGGGACAATGAGTTTTACCTGCAAACTGACGGTGTGGCCATGGGTTCACCGGTCTCTCCTGTAATCGCCGATATTTTCATGGAGGACTTTGAGGAGAGAGCACTGATGACAGCCCCGACTATACCGAAGATGTTCAAACGGTACGTAGATGACACTTTTACCATCTTGCCTTGCAAGTGTTTCACTTTGTTTTATTGATGAATTATATTTTTATTATCATTTTATTTTCAATATGGGCTAATATTCTCTATATTTATTATTTCCGAGGGGTCTGGCGCTGTACGCCGAGATACAGGACTTGTCCTAGGTTCGGCTACAGATGCTCCTATGGTGAACGACAATACTAGCCTATCAGTATTTGCAATAAATTTTTGTCAAACATTTTTTTAGGTGAAGTAAACGTTATATTATTATATTATATTACTTACTTGTAATAAGAGACTTAACCGTAGTTGCGGTCCAGATGGGAAGAATATATTTGATTTAACTGATTAACCTAACCCAATAGGTGCCACCAGGTGGGTAAAGAAACCGTGTGCTACAGTACCCGTTTTTCGAATGACTATATATTACAACCGAAAATGTTTCAACCTATTTGCACAAATGACGCGTCGTTACATTCGTATGGTTCCGGAGAGTATCATAGTACGTGACGTCATTCATTCAATATGGCGCCTGTAATTTTATTTCATTTGGCAACGTAAATGTTCACGTCATTGACTTGAGTACTAAATAGAGGGTTTTTGCTATAGAATTTAGAGTAGGGATTTAAATAGATAACTTGTTTAGTCAAACACCGTCACCTAAGTCAACCTGAACCGCTAGTCTTAGAAGTGTGGAATATGAATTTAGAATTTATCATAGTTTATTTGGTCTTGGTGCATTTCGTAGATGAAAGTTGGTTTTAAACGTAATTTTGGTGTTAAGATTCCGCATAACGCATATTCCAAACGCAGATGGCCTGGCCGATTTTTAGAGAAATCAAATACAGGTCCACTTTTTTAGTAACGACGACAATATGGTTTTTTTATCATTAATACATAGACAGAAATCTCATATGCGCAAAGACTCAGACCCGGGACAGTTATTAGCAATACAATCAGCACTGAATCCACATGGGCGCAAGTAGCCAATGACATACCTACTTACATCATCTTTAACTTTATGTATCATAGGCCTCTTCCAAGTTGCACTAAAGTCCCTTTCCGTGTTCCAAATTTAATACTTAGACGGATCAGGACATAATTCGTGAAAGTAATCTGTGTCATAATATGTAGTGATGCCCCGGAGGCCAGGCATTTCAGCCGAAATACGTCCACTGCTGGACAGAAGCCTCTCCACAAGATTGTCATAACAACCGCTATGGGTTATGTTGTGTGCTCATTGGGGAGTTTTTGCCATAATCGCCACGCTTAGTAGACGGGTTGGCGATCACAGTTGAGTTATAAATGTACTCGAAGGATGCTACTGCCCATCCTGTGGCTAATCCCATAGTCGGTTCTACGATACCTACAGGATGAGATGGGGTGGTGGTATTCTTAGCCGGCACCACACGGTACGATGAACTTGCTTCATAAAACTACGTTGGGGGTTCAAAATCTAGCATGTGACAATGTGACTATTGCAATGTCATCATATCAGCCATAAGACATCCACTGCTGAACATAGGCCTCCCCCACAGATTTCCGCCATTGTGTCGCAATTTTGGGGGGAATTTTCCAGTACTCACCACGCTTGGCAGGTGGGTTGGTGAGCGCAGAATGGCTACTGTTACCCAGAAGGGACACTGCGGCTTATCCCTCTGGTTTAGGGTCCCTTGGCTTTTACGGTATCCACGAGAAGATGGAGTGGGGCTACATTCTTAATCTGGACACCATACGGATATATTTGCAATATCATATGTCCTTTATTGGTTAATCAAAGACTGTCTGTAGGCGAAGAAAAACATCGTGATAAATTCTGGATCATTTTATTTACCGATATCCCCGTCTAGGTTTTCTCCTGTATCGGTACAGCTTACAGACATAAATCTTACATGTACAAATACCCAGACCCGAGACAACTCTCTGTAGATCATACAAATATTTGTTCCGTGAGGGGATCGAACCCACGACACGTTGCACAGAAAGCTTATCGTTTAGTTTCTGCGCCAATTGTGCTGTCAAATTGATCAAGTCGATCTAATGGTCAGAAATCGCCAACATGTAGTGAGTCAAGCATGATGATCAATGCTCGTAACTTCTCTGTGTGGTAAGAGGCCTTTGCCCTGCAGTGGGAAGTTACAGGCTTATGTAATAAGTTTGTTGATAATTGTAACTTAGTGATTTGTTATAAAAAAACAAACGAGTTTCACGTGATGTAATTTTTTGGAATTATGTAATACTTTAGTCGAAAATATAATTAAAAAAATATCTTGTTATACAAAATAAAACCAAAAATACCAATTCGCCGCTATCCGGCAGTTTATTGTTGCAAAGTTGTCCTATTACCAGATAACGCAGATGAGACGTCCCCTTTTATTGAAGTTTGTAAGATGCCTTTGTTGAATCAAAAGTAAAACATTTTTTCTACGTCTTCCTTCTACCTTCAATGTTTTTTTACGATTATTATAAAAGTAATGTAATGAGGTGTGCATGTGATACTTTTTTAGAAATATTTTGTTGTCCAATGCATTTGGACAAAAATGTTATTTAATAAAGAGCCATGGCTGGTTCACCATCATCATTTCGGCTGAATAAAGTCCACTGCTGGACACAAGCCTCCCACAAAGATCACAACAATGACTGATATGGGTGTGTTGTATTCTCATTGGGGGGATATGCCATAATCGCAATGCTTGGCAGGTGGGTTGGCAATTGCAGTTGAGTTGTTAATGTACTCGAAGGACGCTGCTGCATATCCTCCGGCTAATCCCATAGTAATTTTTTACGACACGGGATGCGATGGATTGGTGCTATTCGTAGCTGTATTGTAACTAAACTATGCTAACGCCATCTCTTTAGCGCGCACTTCTCGTAGCGTAGCGAAGCATACTCAAATAATACATCTATTTGTAAACGTTAATCGATTAAATATATATTTTAATTATTAAATATCTTTTTGCAGGCTGTTTTAAATATGATAGTGAATATAATTATTTGATTTATTTAATCATATAAATGACTGCGAGAACTGGTTTTAATTGTTGTAAATTAATATATTATTTACTGTAATCGTGAAATCTACTTATTTTGTGATATCTCTTTTTGAATGGATGCCTCATGCCTCTATTGGGCAGATTGTATAGTATTCAGACATAAAAAAATGTAAGTATTTTATTTAACCATATTTCAACTTGTTATAATTTGGCCCAAATTCCCGTCTCCTTTGTAAATTAGTTTAATAATAGTATATAGTATAATCAAACTAAAACGTCAACATAATATGTTCGGATACATGTATCTAGCCCAACTATGTATTTATAAGTGCGTGCCGTTCTACTCTTTTTTTGCGTATAGCGAATATGTTAGACTGGAAGCTGGTAAAATTCTAGCAACAAAAATTTGCACCACAACCGTCACGCATTCCTTAAAAAGGATGGAAGGTATGTGGGTGGAAATTCCGTTATTCACCACGCTCGGCAAACGGTTGCTGATCGTAATATGATGTATGTTACTATGGGACAAGGAGATATTATTGCCCATTATTTACATAATAAACTTTCAGTCAACTTTTACGACGTCCACCGTTAGAGAGGGGAATTGGTCTATAGTAGTACTCGGAACTACTCAGGACTGTGCTGTATACTTTTTAATATTTGTAACGTATGTAGTATTCATGACACCCTCTGACTCAAATAAGCGCATATTACCTACTACAAGAAAAATGTGCGAGTCACATATGCTTCTTGGGAATAGGAATCGTCTGCGTAAAGCTCAAAACGCTTACTCTGGAAACAAACAGAAAGCTTTAATATTCATTCATAAGAACTCTGGTAATATGATGAATAATCATCGTCATCATCATCATCATCATATCAGCCAAAAGACGTCAAGTGCTGAACAAAATCGTTACCTATAAATGATCGGTTACATGGCTGTCATTTTGGGGAGTATTTGCCAGTACTCACCACGCTTGGCGGGTTAGTGAGCGCAGAATAGATGCTTTGCCACAAAAAGTACGTTGCTGCCCATTCCTATGATTTAGAGTTCCTTAGTCGCCTTTTAGGGGCATGGGAGGATATGGAGTTGAAAGAAAGAAAGAAAGAAAAAAGATAGCATTTATTACCAAACTAATTTAACACAAAAAAAAGAATAACAAGAAATTCGTTTGTATGGTGTGGCAAAAGGAGCGGTCTCAGCAAAATGTTGAACAATGAGCAGCATAGCCATAACACTGCCCAACGCTGATTTTCAGTCCGCCCCATTTACTACCGTTATGTAAATATACATAATACATTAAAAGTATAATCAACAAAATTAAATGTAAGTCAAAAAAAAAAATATGTAGGCAGTCTTCACAAAAAAAATTGATCTGCCCTATCGGCCATTATGAACAGGTACAATTTATTTTATTTAGCAAGGTTAATATATGTACAAGCACAATAGGATGTCATGGTTGGCGTAGTGGCTAAGCGATCGACTTCGTGCTCGCACGGAACAAATATTGTTAAGATTCACAGATAATTGTTTGGGGTCTGGGTGTCTGCGCGTGTGAGATTTATATCCGTAAACTATGCCACGATCTAGGAGAAATCCCATCGTTAAACAAAGACAAACTGGTGTAAAGTTTATCAATTTTTACTCCTATAAAAATAAAGGTCTTAATTATTATCGTCAAATTTTTAGACATCGCCGGAGCACTCCACGTGGATGACGCCAGAATTTCAATTATCCGCTGAATGATTTGAAGTTCGTCTAGCCCATTTGCAATTTAATGACAAAGTTTGGCTGTTTACGTATTTGTAAGCAATTAGTGGAGAATAAAATTATTGGTACCTAGATATTGGAAATTAGTAGATGAACACTTTCTAGGAGTGAAATAAATAACTTAGCATAATATGTCTCTACTTTTACAACTGGAATTTTATTTGTTTTTAGCTAAATTATGCACAATAAAATAAAACTAAATAAATAAAAATTACAATAAGAAAATATATAAAACATTGGCATATGCACTTAGGCGTCAAAGTACTACTCCTCATCGCTATCAGCTAATAATGTTCGAAGAAGACTGACAGCGTTTCACGTCAACTCTTTGGCCATAGAAAATGCCAGCCACGTAGATCCCGCAGTCTCAACCAACGGTCTAGCTATATCATACGTTTCATCATTTCATCCGAAAAATGTCCACCGCTGAACAGAAGCCTCCACCAAAAATTGTTACAACGACCGTTATAGGTTTGTATTGTGTGCTCATTGGGAGGTTTTGCCATAATCACCACGCTGGGCAGACAGGTTGGCGATTGCAGATCAGTTATAAATGTATTCGAAGGACGCTGCTGCCCATCCTCTGGCTAATCTCATAGTTGCCTTTTACGAAACCCACGGCATGAGATGTGGTGGTGGTATTCTTAGCCGGCACCACGGGGGAAAATATACGTTTTACTTTTACATATATTGTAAAATATCTAATTGTTTTTCTATTAAAATTAAACTGCAACTTGGCTGTATTTTAAAATAGGTTGAAATAGGTATGTAGTTCATACAATTTCTTGTATGTACATATATTAGCTATGCTTTCACTCGCATAAAGAGTTACAAGCTGTTAGAGTGGCTTTAGAATTCAACCACTGCACCAAATTTCATTGATCTTTTCAATTTAGTTTCTGCCCGATAGAGATATAAGAAATTGGTTATTGGTTTAAGAATATAGCACCACTCCATCTCCTCCAGAGGATGTCGCAAAAGGCGACTAAGGGACCCTAAGCCAGAAGGATGGGCAGCAGCGTCCTTCTGTGAAGCAGTATTCATACTGTGCACACCAACCCACCTGCCAAGAGTGGTGAATATTGGCAAATTTACCCATAGTGACTGTAATTGAACTGAATTGTGGAAGATTTCCAGATTGTGGGGGAGGCCTTTGTTTAGCAGTGGATGTCCTGTGGCTGATATGATGATGATGAGGGTAGGAAATTTATTCCAGTCTCCGATTAGCAACTTGCAGCTTGATTGAAGAAATAGCTGTAATAGTTGAAGGCTTAACACGAGACCGAAGTTACTGATTATGAACTGCCCTACAAAATCATACCCTAACGTCGTCTCTATGAAGTTAATTTAAGTTAAACGCGTATTGTACATATAATAAAAAGTTTTAAGTTATATAAACCAAGTGGAAGCTGGTAACAAGTCCTGGAAACATTTAAATTAAGAAAAATAATATTGTAATCTCACCTTGACTTGAAAACAGAACAAATAAATGAATAGACAAGTAGGTATTAAATACATATACTCAGAACATCTCCACTTAAATTATTTTTAGAGACTTTTTTCTAAAAATCAGTACAAATGTATTCGGAGGAAACGCTACATTTTTGTTCACAACGTCAAAGTGAATAATTTAAACCAATTATAATGGTTTTAATAAAATATGTATACAGACAAGAATATTCTCAAAGAATATTTTCGCCTTAAAAGCCTTTTTTTTTGTAAAAGTATACAAAGTCATTAATAATTCTGGAGCACTCTGCTTTAGAATCCAAAGAGTTTAAGATTAATTGGATGGAAGAAAATAATAAAAGTAAAATATCATAATGACGACCTTTTCTTTTTCATTACAAAATAACAAAGAGCCTTGACATTATCAGCCAGTCAGTCTTTTTATGCTTGTATTTTCTTGGCCTAAAGGGACTGTAGTCTGAACACCAAAACTAGAAAAAAATCCAATTTTTGCGAGTAAATCCTTCATAAGTATTTACTGAACCTACTTAAATAATAAAAAAGCTTCGATATTTGTTAAAAATCTTAAAACTGTTTTTTGAAGTTAAGTGTAAAAATGATCTTGAATTTTAAACATAAACATTTACTAAATGAATTTAGCTTTGTAATTTTTGTATGTTATAAACGCACCGCAAAGATAATAAAATAAAATGCAGAATTAATAAGCAATATTATAGATAAAACGCCCGTAAAATTGTGTTTTAAATAATATTGCTTACTCTGTCTTTATGCAATGGTTTACGTTGGTCTTCAAGGCCCTCGGCTTTATATTGTACTCGTGCATAGCTCGTACATAAGGTATTATAAAAGTTGGTACGTTAAGATGTTAGTCGCTTATCATTTTTATTTTCATTTCGGCTGAATGAAGTCCCCTGCTGGACAGAGGCCTCCCCCAAAGATGACCACAACGACCGATATGGGTGAGTTGTGGGCTCATTGGGGTGTTTTGCCATAATCGCCACGCTTGGCAGACGGGTTGGCGATCGCAGTTGAGTTGTTAATGTACTCGAAGGACACTGCTGCCCATCCTCTGGCTAATCCCTTAGTCGACTTGTACGACACCCATGGGAGGAGATGGGGTGGTTGTAATCTGAGCTGGCACCACACGCAGTCTTAATCACGCTCAAAAACCTCAACGAAATTAAGTAACGCTCCGCTCTTGACCTCGATCTCGTCTGATGAAAAGCGATGGATAGAATCTACGATGGCAGCTGTGCACCCAGAAATGCCTGTTCACTCTTACTTAAATGGTTAATCGTTTAAAGGTAGCAGGGGAAGCAGATGCTGATAAGAAGTTCAGCATTTTGGCTGTGCGCATATTGAATATTGAGGAAAAGTGCTGAGTACAACATATCAGGATATTAACCAATTGCGGAAATTAACCTGCAGTGTGTCTGGAAGTCCGATTCATCTTTCTTAGTTTAAGAGACAACTGATTTCAAATGAAAAAGAGAAGACGTGAGAAAACCTCAGTCTAATGGTCTAAAACAAAAGTAGTGAAGAAGAAGAAGAAGGGTATAATCTTCGCTCCTTCTCTTTATGGTAAGAAGCCTTTTCCCTATACCAAATTTGATTTTACTCACTATAGTCTTGTAAAACATCCTCGATTATTGCAATAAGATATTTACGTGTTTTATTTTAAAATTGTAAGCTATGTCGATTTTTTTATAATAGTATTCTGATTGCAATTTCTGTTCAATAGTACAACGAAGCACCTTCAAATTTTTAATGAATTAGTTATTAATATTTTTACAATAAGAAATTAGAGACATAATTTACCATCATCATGTGAGACTCAGAACAAAAGCCTTCCCCATAAACAATATATAATAATAATATAATTTCGGATAGACTTTGCCAGTGCTCACCATGCTTGGCAGGCCGGTTGGTGAGTGCAGTATGGCTACAGTTCCACATAGGCGACACTGCTGCCCATCCCTTTGATCTAGAGTATCCTTAGTCGCTTTTTATGACATTGATTTGAATATGACCTTGATTTGGAGTGGTGCTATATTCTTGATAATTATTTAAATTATTATTTTTAAAATTCAAATCAAATTTTCTTCTTCAGTGACTTACAAAATACAATAATTACAAATTATAATTAAGTTTCGATTTTGCTTCTCAAATTGGCATTTTAACATCACCTGTCATCTGCTTGACTCTCAAAGAGTCCGAATTCATAACTTTGAAATTATTTAAACTAATTTTGAAACCAAATTCGAAACATTAAAACTAAACAAAGTTTACCTTTGGCTGGGTGTTATATCTTCAACGGTTGCCAAGTTACATAATATCATATTACAACTAAGTTTATAATCACATTGTATTTGTTAACTTTCGTGTTTAACGTTCGCTCGTGGACCGCGACGCGACGTACGCTCAGCAACGTCGACGCGAGTAGACTGGCGGCTCTACGCTGTGTCCGGCCTGTAGGCACTGCTACGAACTGTGCTACGACGCTCCGATCGTAGAAAATAAAGTTTTCTTTTTTACTCTTTCAACGACATTGAGTTTCGCGTGTCGCCTTACTTTGCAGTTTTATTATTATAACTTTATATCGTTTTTGTTAGTAAGTCAGTTTTTGCTTACTGTTTCTATTTTTGATAACTTAGCAACTTGTTAGAATATATAATCAGACTAGAACTGCCCCACGCCAGGGCAAATGCCTCTTCTGATACAGAGAACTAATGAGCATTGATCGCCACGCTTGTTATCTGCGTGTTGGGGATTTCAGACCATTCGATCCAGGTTCCTTACGATGTTTTCCTGCATTAAATTCTGCAATTTCTTAGAAAGTATAATTGGCGCGGCGCCTGCATATTTTTGATACGCAAATACAAAACTCTGCAAATCATGTCTCCGCGCCTTAAGATTATTGACGTTGTAAATAATTATTTTCCATCTACCGTAGCATGTATTGTATTATTGAGATATAATCCGTCTTTCGAATCGGCGGTCACTGTTTTATACCTCTCACAATTTTCATGTTTTCTTCTAAATCAATCTTCGGGTTTTATTTTACAAGAAAGATAAAACTCAAGTGTCTCACAAGCAGACAATAATTATATGACCTTGAGAAAGTCACAGACCTCGCAACCTAGTGCTTAGGAACCGAATTTATGTCACACATTTTTACTTATTTTTTAACATGCTTTTACCTAAAAACCTATTCTAGTCACAATTTTATATTTATTACGGGATTTTTATTGTTTAATGCGAGTAGTAGGTACTGTAGATACTGCTAAAAAAATATTGAACCCCAATGGAATATAAATAATATGATTCTTGATATTCATAATTTGACAGCACAGTTGACGCAATGGCTAAGCAATTGGCATTACATATCGCGGGTTCGATCTCTGCACGCAAATATTTGGTTGATCTATAGATAGTGTAGTTGCTTTAGCTCTGGGTGTTTGTGCATGTGAGCTGTAAACTATACCGATAACACAAAAGAAATTTAGTAAGCCAGTAATCAGTTCTTTTTATGATTACCTTCTAGGAGTTTTAAAATAAATACCTTCCCTCCACTACTGGGGTGATCTCTTGACGGTCACCCCCTCAGAGATGGGCTTAAAGGTGAGGCATCAATGAGCGGATCCGGAGCGCTCGTTCTCGAGATCCCGAGGCCCCCCCTTCGGTGCCGAAAATGACCCTCAAGGTGGTTTTAGCCATTAAGATTACGGATACACTCCGCCCTTCTCTTTCCTCCCCAGAGCCATTGAACAAAACGTGAGCATTTCGCTTAGCTCAAAAGCGCTCTAACATCCATTATACCTACAAAAAAAGAGATAGTACAATCGAATCTCTAGAGAAAACTTTAATAAAATTTGTTTACGGTGCGTGCCTAACAATTTTGAAACTTGAAAATTACGTGATACTTAGATCTAATTCTGTAATTTGCATATTAATCATGGTACAAGGCAAGTAATTTGAATGTACCTAAACTCGAAAGCGTTGCGGTTTAGTAGCAAATATCAAACCAAATCAAAATTGAAGTGGGATTTTATCGGAAATCGACGCTGAAAGCCAATATTGTACAGTAAAATAAGAGGATACTATTAAAATAAATTTATAATGTTGCCGGCCTGATTTTGGAATCGGTAAAATGGCTGTTGGATCATTGGCTCATTTACCCTTAGAATCCTCCCTCGAGGATCGTGAAGGTTGAACGAGAAAAATAGGTTATGGTAGTATATATATAAGGTTAGCAAATTTTTTATAATCAATCTTAATAAATTGTGCATTTACATTGGAAATTGTGTGCGGAAAATGCTGCATTCGATTTTTTAAGCAGATGCAAATTAATTTTAGTAAAAGGCGGTATAAGTTAAGAATGGGAAAAAAAAAGTTTTATTGATACGGCTTTTCTAAACCCTTCAATGACGAGACGAGCAAGTTACTCGCCTGGTGGTAAGCATCACACCTGCTTACAACAAATGTAATGCTACCCGGGACTAGTCCTGCATATCACCATACTGCACTTGTTACCAGGACACCGGATCACAGTCTCTTATACCAAGCAATTTCTGCTACAGTGCCCTTCAAACCTCAACACAGCCATGTCCAAAGTTTAAACACCACTGCTTGGCAGCAGAATATATGGGACTCCGGTGACAAATACCCAGCTGGACTCCTACAATAAGAGATCTACCACCAATCTGTTATTATTTCTGGATTAAGTGCCGAATATCTCTATGATCCTCTTGCTTGCGGAAAGTCTGATTCATAATACGAAAACAAACATTTATGTCCTCAACTCAATTGTTGATAGATACACCATTGTGCACCTTCACTGTAAATCTTATTTATTTTATTTTATTACAATAAGGTAGATACACCAACAAAATAAAAGTGAGGGTTATAGATGCGATGACATTAATATCCACAGAATACTAATATGTAAACTTACATAAACATTACATAATCTATATTTATATATACTAAATAAACATACATGCATACATACTAAATATGTGTAACTAGGAAAAATAAAAACAAAATCAGGGCCGAAATGAATCTGCCAACGTCTTGTCATGTAGGTATTTTTGTACTTTAATTTTAAAGAACGAATTGTATTGTAAACAGTTTTCGAAAAAAGATTTTATCCCAGTACAGAACACTGTCATTTGTATCGTCTTGTCTTGAGCCACAGGTTCCCCTGTTCTTTGTAAGTATTCCCATCCATCGCATTACTCTTTTTTACGATTTTCACATACTGGGATTTCTCCTGTGTCGTGACAATAGTTTACAAACATGAATCTCACATGCACAAATGTCTGAGCCTGAAACAACTAGGTCCCCTTAGCTGCCAAAGATGACCGCCGCAGTGGTTTTAACCGGTAGGAGTTCTTTGACCCTTCGTCCTTCCACGGGACAGAGGAAGTCCATGACGAATTTCCATGGGGAACAATTTAAAAAAAAACTCGGAAATATTAGTTCATGTGGGGTTCGAACCAACAATACGTAGCACAAAAAACATTTTTTTTTTAAACTTTGCTCCACTCTAGGATTTCTCCTGTGTCGTGGATGCGTTTACAGACATGAATTCCACATACAATACACCCAGACCCGGAACAACTAACTGCAGATCATACAAATATTTGTTCCGTGCGGGAATCGAACCAACGACCCGGAGCGCAGCAGCCGACTGTATCAGCCACTGCACCAACCTTGCCGCCAAATTGCTTGGCTACTGCGCTAACCCATTATATAGTACGCTACTGCCAGCTCAATGTCTACCTCCATATCTTTCTTAGTAAGTATGAGGCTGCCGAAGCCAGTATGCGTATTTAAAGTCTTAACTCTTCATATCAGGCCTGTACATGGAAACGAATACAAATTTGTATGCAAAGAACGTTAGTATTTTTTTCATTTAGGCACAAACATTGCCAGCTCGATTACTTTTTAAATACCTTCACATTCTTGGAAATCTTTATTAGTCTGGTGATGTGAATCCTTATTGGAATAAAATTAGAATTACACTGTTATAATATAGATAGTATGAATTATAATTATATTATCATTTCATTTCATTCATTTGTTTGTAATATGGAAAATTCATTAGATGATTAATTGCAGATTGTCCAAAGACGTATTTAACGATAAAATCTAGGCATGCAAAATAATGATATAACATTTAACAAGGTTTTCCGTTTTAACATCATGTTTAAAAATTTAATATATGTCAAAATTTATATAATATCAAAAATATATCTAAAATTATACAATAAATGTGCCGGCTCAGAATGCCACCACCCCATCTCCTCCCATGGGTGTCGTAAAAGTCGACTAAGGGATTAGCCGGAGGATGGGCAGCAGCGTCCTTCGAGTATATAAACAACTCAACTGCGATCGCCAACCCGTCTGCCAAGCGTGGCGATTATGGCAAAACCCCCCAATGAGCCCACAACACATCCATATCGGTCGTTGTGGACATCTTTGGGGGAGGCCTGTGTCCAGCAGTGGACTTCATTCGGCCGAAATGATGATACAATAAAAATCCAAATTAAATACAACGAATCTATAGTTTGGTTTTCTCATATTTGACTGTAATTCGATTTTATTTACGATGTGAATTAAGATTTTAAAGATATTAAACCACAGATCTTTTGAATTGAGTTATAATTCTGTTATTTACTTTAATAGGCTGTCACTATAGCTAACTAAAGTTACGATTACTTACAAGTAGTTCTGTAGGTTATAAGAACACTGGCTGTGTCCCACGGTTTCACCCGCCATTTCATTTAAAAGAAATCGTATTATATATAAATAATTTGGAGTACTTCGGCATAGACAGTTGATCATATCATCATCATCGTATCAGCCAAAAGAATCCCAGCGACCTTGACCAGGTCGTCTGTCCCGTCCGTCCCACACTGCGTTTTCCGGTGCGCAGTCTCCACTCGAGAACCCTTTTACCCAACGGCATTACATGTATATTTTTTGCGTGTTTATTGTTTTGCTTTTTATAAAATAAAAGTAGCCTAAGTTAATTCATTATAACATCAGCTATCTGCCAGTGAAAGTCCGGTCAAAATCGGTCTAGCCGGTTCGGAGGTCAGCTGAAACAGATTTTTAAAAAAGATTTGTGTCAGAAGTATATACGGTACTTCCGACAAAAACATTTTTTTATATGCATTTAGGAACAAGCTTTGCCGTGTGGTGCCGGCTCCGAATAGCACTAACCCATCTCATCCCGTGGGTGTCGTAAAATACGACTAAGGGATTAGCTAGGATAGGCAGCAGCGTCCTTCGAATACGTTAAAACTCAACTGCGATCGCCAACCCGCCTGCCAAGCGTGGCGATTATGGCAAAACGCCCCAATGAGCACACAACACACCGATGTCGGTCGTTGTGGTGATCTTTGAGGGGGGTCTGTGCCCAGCAGTGGACTTTATTCGGCCAAAATGATGATGATAGTAACAAGCTGTTATTTTGACACTTAAATTTTATTTATTTGTTTGCCTTTATACAAGAGTAGTTTTAAAACCTAGGCATTGATTTTAATTATGAAGTCGACCAGGTACAGTCCTAAAAAGAACATTCGGAATAACATGGCGCAGCTCACAGGTAACTGAGCATCAGACATTTTACTCCAATTACATTGCTCAACAAACCGGAGGTTAGAGTTAAACGAAATAAATGGCTGGGAGCATTTCGGATATTTATACGTAGCAGATCACGTTTTAATTTCAAAGTCAAATCTTAGACCTAGACCTAGACAAATTTATCGTTCAAGTACGCATTTATAATCAACTACATCATTATCATATCAGCCATAGGACGTCCGCTGCTGAACAAAATCCTCCCCCGTAGATTTTCACAATAGTGTCGTCATTTTGGGGGGAACTTGCCAATACTCACCACGTCTGGCAGGCGGGTTGGTGATCGCAGTATGGCTACTTTTCCACAAAAGGGACGCTGCTGCCCATCCATCTGATTTATAGTTCCTTAGAAACCTTTTACGACATCAATGGGAGGAGACGGAGTGGTGCTATATTCTTAATCCGGACACCACATGGTAACTACATCCACATTTTAATAAGCTGGAACTATTCAGCCCTAAATCATCTCTGTTTTGGAGTCTTAAAGGTCAAATTCTTGAGTATATTTTACCAATCATTAAGGCTTAAGTGTCGTGTTGTATAAACATCTGCTCTTGACTAAATTACGATTACGCAACACAGGTATCCGAACGCACTCTTGTCTCTCAGTGCTCATTAAAATTAACCGAGACTCCTGTCCGAATGTAATTTGTATATGGAAATAAATGAATTTCAATAGAAATCATTGCCTTGTTGATTTTGTAAGAGCTTCAAGAACCTTGAGGCCCTGGATTTGATTTCTAGATGGCGAAGATTTATTTGGGATTGTTGGCCATGAAATTCTTGTAATCAACAGAGGATTGAAAATGTACATAAAGGGCTTATCTAGTCATAAAAATAAATGATCAGCGTAATAAAGGTACGTGTTATTTCAATATAAAATGGAAGTATGGACTGGCAGCTTACGATAGAATACTTTAATAAATATTGTAGAATAATTTTATAATTATTTAATTAATGAGAAAGAAAAGCATGTAATACTATTTATTTACTAAACAGGTAAGCTTAAGCGTTATTCTGTGTGGTTCCAGGTAAAACATAGGATTTTCTCCACGCTTTGATATCGTTTAAGGTGACTACAGGTATTTACAAAACGAGAATTAAACTTAAGTAAAACTCGAATGTTTATCAAATATGTAGGTTTCATATTTGATAAACAAATAATAGGTAGCACGTAATAGGTCCAGCATATAAACTCATTTGATACAATCTCGACTCAAGTTCTATTTGAGTTTTGAACCTCGATCTTTAATACGGCCCTAAGAGATTCTGTCAAGTGACTATATGATAATAGCAAAATTCTTCTATGTGGCCTTCATTTCGACCCTCATGTTCATTGGGATTATATACCAATACGAGTAGATATTGTGCAAAAAATTCTCCGCCAGAATTAAATATAGATAGTTTGTTTTATCATTCATTCAAAAAAGGAATACATTTCGTAATTACCATTTGAGAAATAAATAATTATGTTATGAAATTTAAATGTTCGTTACAGCTGTCTGGTTCAAGGTATTAAATGCTCTGAACCTGACCTTTAGCTTAAAAGTTACGAATACCCTCGAGTCGGAATTGCCGAATAACTTTTTACACAGTTTTCAGTTTTGTTGCGGAGTTGGGCAAATAGGTTTTAATTAACGGTATAAATGCAGAAAAGCCAAATAATTTGCAATTAGACGTCTTACCGAAGAATATAAAGATTTTTATCATGATCAAGGTACAAGCTTTAATCTTAGCTTTGGTGTCAGAAGTTAAATTACAACAAAATGTAATTTAAAAAACATTGTACTGTGTAAAATTACATTTATACGATTAAGTATATTGTTGTATCGCATAGTGACTAAACTTAAAATAAACTGGAAATAAATAATTAAATATTAAATATTGTTGTTGTTTGACTTTAAATTTACATTTTATTTCCGTTTTCAGAATACGAACTTTTTGGATTTCGACCGGTCACAAAAATACCCCTTTAATTTACAACCATGTGATATAAAAATCTGAAAACATTTGACTTAAATGATGTTAACTAATTAACTTCTAGACATAAAGGATACCAATCTATTAATCATTTGGGGAGACTGCGTGCTCACACCGAGCGACCGCCGGGAAAACGGCAGCGCGCACGTGGCCACGTGAATAGTAATTCAGTCGTTGAATTAGGGTGGCATATAACCGGTCGTTTTGGAAATCTATGGGGGTGGCCTTTGTTCAGCAGTAGACGTTTTACGGCAGATACAATATTGACGATGATAGAACTTTTCCGTTTTTCTATTAATTAGGCTTGCATTTGACCTCTGTCTCACCTGATGTTAGGCAACGATGCGGTCAACAATGGTGTACGCTTGCCTTTTTTATTGGTGCCCAGTGGAAATTCTTCATGAACTTCCTTCGCTCCGGGGAAGGGCGACGGGGTGTACCGGACTCCTACCGTCTAAAGCAACTGGAGCGGAGCAACTGGAGCGGAGCAACTGGAGCGGAGCAACTGGAGCGGATCAACTGGAGCGGAGCATCTTCGGCATCTAAGGGAGGCTTCAAGTCCTCGTATGATCACACTAGAGCGGTGTAAGCTTGCCTAGAAGAAACCTGTTCACGCGCGACTTGAAGGTTCCCAGGTATAATGGTTGGAAAAACAGACTCTGATAAGAAGTCCCACTTCATCGCGGTTCACGCGAAAAACGTAGAAGCAAAACGCTTCGTGCTTATGGGCTGAACATCCACCATGCAACTATGGCAGAATGTCATTCGTCTGGTTATCTGATCATGGAAAGGGCTTGCGGGAATTAAATCATGCAATTCCAATGCACACTCGCCGAAATGTATCCGATAAAAACCCGATACCCTTGTAAATCTGGGTCTATGGTCAACTCTGCAGCCTTGTCTCGGTAAGTGTATCGTTGTGTATGAGCCTCTTAGCATGTCTCTTAGTCACCACGAGTGCTCCAAAACATTTTTTGTAAAAAAAAATGTAACTAGTTACATTGTGTATAACGTGGATATATATAGAGATATAGCTGTAACACATGAACCTCCATATTGTCAGAACTCTTTTTATCACGCTTTTATTACCTTGGTATGTATCTATGTAACAGAATATATGAACTCGACTTTCGTCCCCTTCAAAACGTCGGATTGATTTGAAACTTCGCACACTTATCAAGGACTAATAAAAAGCAATAATTAAAATAGTTTGCCCATTATCATTGCCAGGGTCTTCAGGATTAAGGATTTTTTATCTCTGACACCCGGAAAAAATGATAAATTCATCGACATACACAAACTTGCACAAAAAATAATACCTCCATAAGATGTCAATGAAATTTTCCGTGGCAAGAGTGTGATGAGACTCGGTACTTAAACGTCGAAAGGAAGATGATTGGGTAAATAATTACAACCTGGAGTTATTGAGACTATGGACAAGCAACAAGGACATTCAGCTATGCGCAGAACAAAAAAAAAACACGTCTTTGTAGTTAGCCGCACATTTCTTTTTAAGTAAAAATAGTTTAAAATTATTAAAAAATCCAGCTTTTATAGATAACCGAGCAAAAAGTATAAAAATAAGTTTAAATTACAATAGAGTGATAAACAAATAAAAATATTTTATTGTTAAAAAAGCGTGGGGTGCTTGATGTCAATTGTTGTAAATATTTGTAAAAGTAGCGTCATCATGAAAATATCTGATAAGCACTCCACGAATTTTTACAAGATTTTTTATTTTTTTTGTTTGTCATTTTTTAGTTTTTTAAACTATTGTTTATTAGGTTTGTTAGGTGATTTAATGATATTTAGGTATAAAATATACAGGGTTTAAATGACAACGTACCGAAAACTTTTGGGAAGAGGTTACATTTAGGCCTAAAATAAATATAGAAAAGCCATTTTTCTTTGTTTTGAGCACGCAATGTATTGTCAACAACGTGATCATAACGCTACGTACTTGCTATGGTGACCACATCCGTGAACTGTAGCGAAACAACCACCGCTTAGTTTTCATTATAATTACGGTTTTATGTGAAGATAAATAGTTTATTGTATTTTGGAACGAAGTTCTTTTACGCGGCTTACAATAGAGGAAACTGGCAGAAATTGTCACGTAAAGAAATTAGCCTTATGTTATGCCCCTTCGAGGCTCCCTTTCTATTTCTCTCTGTCTCTTTCTATTATATACGGTCGTATGTGTGTGTATGCAATTATTGATAATCCAGCAGCAAGCATTGTGCGCGGTAAGCGGTATAACCTCAATTCCAAACACGTGTAAATATCATTTTATCTTATTTTTGTAATTGTTTTAATTCTAGCGGGATTTATATTGAATCGTTGCATACCGCTTGAGCCGCGTTGCTGCGACAATGGTACTCATATTCCATAATAACTCGAATTTTCAACGTATCCATGGCGACGAAAAATATTCAAACGTGATGAATATATAACCCTAATCAATACTTATGTGTATTATGACTGATTTTAAATAATGAAAACCATTTTAATAAAATAAAATAACTTTTGAAGTTAGATTTCGTAGCCAAACAAAAAATATTTTTATTTGAAATCGTACTGCAGAACGGAACTTTTATAAATTTGTATATTGTTTTGTAGGTTTGTATATTATCTTGTATTTTATATTTATGTAAGTGCTTTTTATCTTTCATAATATGTTTAGGAAAAGTTTTAATTTTTCAATGCAGGTTTATTATGATTCAAACATTTTATTTCCTCGAATAATAAAATGTCACTTATGTGCGAATGAGGTAAGGCGGTGAAAAGGTTTAGGTACTTATTAGGCTTTATGAAGGCATGGCGATAATCCGGTTTAAATTGGGACACTGACAAAACTGTCATGTGTGACTTTATTAGGAACCACAGTCTTTCTATACATTAAGTATCTGAAAACCTGTCCGACCTAAAAGAAGCGAGTATATATTTCAATACTGATACTATACAAAATTACAAGAATTACGAATAAAAAAAATACGAAGTTGTATATGACTGTAGGGTCTTACTTTAATAAAATATTTTAAGGCTAACCTTTATGAATAGGATGTAATTCATTTCATATAATAAAAAAATATCGGCTTTACTGAGAATAAATAAATTTATAGTTAAATACTCGACTAGCGAAAGATTTACTAACTCTCTATTATTTTATAAAGTTGAAGGGTTGAAGTTATGTTGTTTGTAATAAAACACTTTTTAAACAGATTATATCGCGTATATTATAGAATTAAGTTTTCCTAACGTTTCGAACACTGCAGGGTTTGTGGTCGCAGGATGACTAAGTTGACAGGCGTCGTTACAGATTTTAAAAGATTTTTACGGTAGATAAAATAAAATAACTTCATTTTATCTACCGTAAAATGTAATCCGTTTAAAAGTATTTTATTATGAGTAATAATCGCGAAAACCTAAGACATTACTAGTTGTTTTTATTTTTCTAAAATTCATCTTTACCTTCAAAAATATTTTCCATTATTAATATATATAATCGGCCCATTACTGTCCCGCTGCTGGACACGAGCTTTTTTCTCACGTTGAAAAAGGTTAGGTCTTAGTCTACTGCGCTAGGCTAGTGCAAGTTGGCGGACTACACACACTATTGATAACAAGGCAGGTGATCTGTGCTGAAAACTACATTATAAGGAGAACTATCTACAAATTCAATGTAATATACTTTTGGGATTACAGAGAATAATAAAGATCCACTGAAAACCGGGTATGGTAGTTAACCAGTTACGGTTCCAGGCAATTGCTTTTCTCTTAAAATTGTTTCAGTTTATTAGGGCGAATAATTTGAATTTGAACTTTATGTCAGTTACAAAATTCACGTAATTTGCACTAATCAATTAGAATTGCCATAACAGGAAAATATCTGCGTTCCGGCGGACAGGAGACAAAGTTCCAAACTTTAGTCAATTTTATGATTGCTTATTTGCCTTGGTTTGTAGTACTACTTTCAGAGGCATCACAATAGATCATTCCTAGTCATAGCATCTAACGGAAATGTATAGATCCTTCTTTTCTCTTATAGAAAAAATGTACAGGTTGCGTACATGGTAAGCGGCTGACAGGTACCTTTACATTTCTTGAAAAACCAATAATTTTAGGATTTCTTGTATATCTTGTTTATAGAACCTAGTGCCGAGACAAGCAAGTTATTCCTCAGGTAGATAGTAATTGTAATACATTTTTTTAGTGCCACCACTAATAATACGTAAAGTACTTCTTCCGCCGCGGGGAAGGGTAGAAGAGCATGTCGGACTCCTACCGGCTAAAACCACTGGAGCGGTCATCTTCAGCACCGAGAATTCTCACTACAATCACGCTAGAGCCGCTTATTAGTACCACGCCTTTTGGCACATCTCAGAGGGGATGACTATAAAGCGTTCACCCCCTCTAGCGATGGGGAGTTAGCTACAAAGCGGCCGGATAAACCACTGGGTGGTACCTAACTAGCCGGACTCATAAAATAAGAGACCCGCCACCAAGGTGTAAGGAAGCAGAGATTTAAAACAAATACATCATTTCAGTCAAACAAATGTCTACTGCTGGACATTAAGCCTTCCCCAATGATCACCACAGTGATCGGTCTCGGTATGTTGAGTCCTCATTAGGTGGTACTGCCATAAAAATAACAATAAATAAAACAAATGTATGTAAACCATGAAATAATTATTTCCGTTCCCGATCAAACCCATGATCCATAAAAGATACCCTACCCAAGGGCTTAGTCATAATACTAATAAGGTTCTAAAAATTACAATGACATAATATTAGCCTCAATAAAAATATAAACCGTCGCAATTTAAAGCTTTCTTTTCTTTTCTTTCTTTCCTAAAATCGTCTTCGAACGAATCCCATGTATTTCGATCAGAATGCTCCATCAATACCAATTTATCTTTTATTCATTTGCTAGAATTTGAAATAAGAGTGTTTGTTCCGCCCTCATAATGTACAAACGAATATAAAGTCAAAAGATGTTTCCCATCAAGAATATTGTTCCCTTCACGATTTGAGGAAATCTCGATTCAAGTGACTTCGCTTTTGCACGTAAAAATCGAATAAGCAGCTTATGAAATATTTATAGTGGCGGTTACCCGTCGTTGGTACTGTTTGAAAATGTTCGTCGCTCTACATTATTTACTTTGGTGAAGTTTATATCTAGAATAGAAAAGTTTATATCAGGCACATAGCTCGTAGAACTGATGGCAGTTGGGACAAAAAGATTCTCAAGTGGAGAGCGCACCGGAAAACGCAGCGTTGGACAACTTCCGACGAGGTGGACAGACAATCTGGTGAAGGCCGCTGGGAGTCGTTGGATAAGACCATGTAACCACTCGTTGTGGAAATTTAAAGGAGAGGCCTTTGTTCAGCAGTCTAGTCTGTAGCTGACTGTAGCTGATATGAAGATAACGATGGTAATGATATCCATAAATGTAGAATTAATAATCATTTTAACTTCCATCGGTTTTCCGTTCAATCCGTGTGTCCGAGAAAAACTTGTTTGCCATAAAATGCGGTCTCTGCTTCTATACCAATTTTTAATTTCATAATAATCATCAAATTTTTAAAAGAGCTACTGGTGAGGTTGGAGCACCACATTCTTAGCACCACACCATCTCTTCCCTTGGATATCAAACGGCCAAAGGGCTGACGATGTCTGCGTTGGCAGCATCGCTCGCACGCTTCAGCTCACCGAAGGCAGTGGAAGCCAACTAAGGGCCGGGTCAAGGCAACCTAAATCACTGCCGCAACGTGCATAATCTACTGCTGCTAACTGTTGTGAAGTGGTTGGTTGCCTTGGCGGTTGTGGCGGAGCCCTATGGTGTCCAGGAATACCTTCGCTGGTTCGGGGATACCGGGAACTCCGTCACTATCCGGTCTGGAGCTGAAGGTGAGCTACCCTGCTCCCTGTTGGATAGGAGGCAATGTTCGTCCTGGGGTACTTCAACGCTCACTCTAAAACTTGGGGCAACCGTGAGGACGGGGTGAGTGGGAGAGTAATGGAAGACTGGGCGGCGTCATTTGACATCCGATTGCTGAATCGGGGGTCCGTTAGCAACTGCATTCGGTGGAAGGGGGAGGTCACATTTTCGGACCACTGCCACATTATGTTTGACCTTATGGCCTTCCATATGCCTTGCCTGAGCCGTTCTAGTCCCAGCCCGCGGTCGCAGCGTTGAGCCCTCACACGGCTCCAGTGGGAATTCTACATGAACTTCCTTGACTCCGGGGAAGAGCTAAGGGGTATCTCCTACCGGCTAAAACCACTGGAGCGGTCATCTTCGGCACCGAACGGGGGCTCCAGGTCCTAGTAAGATCACACTAGAGCCACCCATTGATACAACGACTTATACGAGGACCTGGAGCCTCCCTTAGGTGCCTAAGATGACCGCCCGTAGTGGTTTTAGCCGGTAGGAGTCTGGAATGCCCCTTCATCGTTCCCCGAGGCGGAGGAAGTTCAAGAAGAATTTCCACTAGGACCAATAAAAAAAAAGGGCCAATAAAATTAAAATAAACAAGTGAAAATGCACATGTAGTCTATCGCCCTATTCGGGACAGGCCCGAGATGGAGGCAAGTCGTGTTCTGCACGTGCCTCTCTAGAAGATTGTGTGGCTGGCGTAGCTGTTCAAGTGAGTGGGGCTTGCCAGAATTAGAAGCCAAGACCTTTTTTTTATTGATGTCCAATGGAAATTCTACATGGAACTTCCTTCACCCCGGGGAAGGGCGAAGGGGTAGCACTCCTACCGGCTAAAACCACTGGAGCGGTCGTCTTCGGCACCAAAGGGGGGCTTCAGGTCCTCGTAAGATCACACTAGAGCCGCCCATTGGTACTACGCCTTTAGGTACATCACGGAGGGGATGACTGTAAAGCGGTAACCGCCGGGAGTACGGTGAATAGTACGCAAGTAATCCCATGCTCCCAGGACAGTGTGGGTTGAAGGAACACCATGATGGTTTCAGCCAGTAATAGTCTGGTACACCTCTCCACCTTCCATAGGCCAGAAAACGTCCTTTAGAGAATCTCCTCGATAAACAAAGGCAAACGCACATTCAACAGAAAAATTAAAAATATCTCTGTCTTTCCTTTTTCTGCAGGTTTGGGATTAGGCACTGATAACAACGAAGCAAATGAAAATGTACGATAATCCATTTCAAATGCGTATGACAATCCCCCAATTAATTCTGCCTTTTATCAAGGTTATTTTGCGATGGATAATGATTTCTTTTTTGTTTGCTCTTCTTAGCCGTTAAATTGTTGGGATAATGCAAAAGGAAAAAAGGTTGCGTATATTGAGTTTCTTAGATATTAATGTAGCCGTAATATGTAGCCGTCGGATGCGGGCGGCATTTAACCGGTGTTGTCGAAAGCTGTGGCGAAGGCCTTTGTCCAGCAATGAACGTCCTTCAGCTGACATGATGATGCTGATAAAGCCCTCGAGCTCATCTAAGCAATGCGGAACCAAGTTGGCCAGCAAACTTTTTTATAATTAAAAAAAACTTGTTCTTTTTTAAACTACGTACTTGCAGTGATAAACCATTATCTTGTTTAATGGACTGCTGTGAAGAAGAGATATACTTTCTTTAGTTAATAAATTAATCATTTGGTTTTAATCAACATTTCTAATTGCATCGTTTCTTTTTCATCAATCTAAAAGACTTACAAATAAGCTGAGGGATTAATATTGAATGATGGCAATTCAAATACAAATTCTTCGTAAAACTTAAAGTAATCTTAACATTAAGCCCATAAGACCCTTAGTAATTAATTAAATTTCTAGGGAAAAAGGAGACCACTGCACTCTACTCTCACACTACACTACTGCCACCAGAGATCTTGCCCGATCAGATCGACCAGGATCCGCCACTTATCAGCCCACGCAGGACACTCCTTGAGCGTGTGCTGTGCGGTATCCTGGTAGCTTCCACAATGGTAGCACTGTGCCGTAACCTGGCGTCCTTTTCTGTGCAGGTATGCACTGAAACAATCGTAACAGGTGAATACTTGCTTCAGGTGATAGGTAACGCGCACGCTCCTTCTGAGCCAGGTTCCAAAGAGCGACAGGATGACCTCGACGACGCGTTTGGTCGCGAACTGCAACTGTAAGTGATGTCGCCTCATCAGAAGTGCGCGCTGACGAGCCAACTGCCTAACTCTGTCGAACATCCCTGAATGCACGCTTTCGCCGCTTTAGCGAAGGGAGCATGTCTGATCATAGACCCATACATCCGCATTCGCCATGATGCCGAAAAGCGGAAAGCGCGCCAGGAGAGTCGCCGCGTCGTAGGCCACTGTCCTGTATCCCCGTGCGATTCGTATAGCCTGCGCTGCAGATCATGAAGTTTGTTTCAGCAGCGCTGGACGCCTGACAGCCGAGATGACCGTACAGGCGCCCCGTAGAGGGTCATAGGCTGCACGACCCGCCGTTGAGACAGCGAACTTGCTCGCTCAGTCCCCCGAGATTGGGTAGCACCCGGTATAATGCGCCAACTACCCTCTTGACTCGGGGGACGACGCGCAAAGTGCTCTTTGAATCTCCAACGACTGAACAGGGTGAGCCCCAGGTACTTCATGTACTGGTCCACCTTAATGACTTTAGATCTACTAATAACAATGATCTCTGAAAATCTTGTAGTCAGACCCAAGAGCTTTGAAATAACTATTTTCTACTAAACTCCAAAGTTTTAAAAAAGTATACTATTACATAAACTATCTAAATAAGAAACTCCTCAATGAACTCTACCAAATCTAAAAATGGAATGGTGTAAAAAGCTTAACATTCCACTGCACTGCGATCAATATATTGTTTAATCTCCGCTGCGCCCAGTCGGCATTCGACTGTCAGCATTCGACTCTCGGCCTTGGTGAGGCGATATCAATTAAAACACTAAAGGCACACCCATATAACTTCTTATCATTTACTGCCTGGCATCTGTGAACAAAATAAATACTGTCTATATATAAAACCTCGCCACTATTACTATTGCAACTCGATTCTTTTCGGAACATACGGAAATTATAGATCAATTTCTATGGTATTGGCATAATATAGGTAAGCAGACTTTTTATCGTCTTATTGTTATTGGGAATATGATGCAACGAAGAAAAATGAAGGCTGACAAATAAGATTTGAAATCAGCTACCAGCTACAGCATGACAGACATGACAGTATTATCTCGATTCAAATCCTGAATAGCTGTGCCAATCTTAATTTTGAAGGAACGTAAATTTAATAAAGTAACAAAATAAACCCAGAGGTCAACTTAAACTAACAACACGCAGCCGTTGACGTTAAAAATCAATACATATACACAAAGTTTTTATTTCATATATTCCTAATAGGCTCTCAAGAAAAGTTAATAGTTAGAGTGCATGGTTAGGAAAATTCGCTCACAATTTGAATTATTTGACAAGTAAGGTATACAAGTATACTTTAAGTATATGAAATAAATACACACAATTAAAAACACACGATTGCCCCCATAATACACAAAGGAAATTGAGGATTCTAAACGCAAAGCAGTAATCAAGTCTACGAGTTTTTCACATTTACAAAATATAGACGATATAAAATTTTACTAATGGTCGCCCAAAGGTCGATTTCAACAGTTTTTTAATCATAAACGACATTTTTCTACGGCCATACATAAGCCTATGAACCAACAGGCACGTAAAATTATTTTCTGTATTCCAAATGATGACTACATTCGACTAAAATTAAATTAAAGTAACGGACACTCCTAAGAATTGTTTAGTATACAAATAACATTTGTATTTTGAGGTTCCTGCATATAGCACGATACATCAAAAACACGTAACAAAAAAATTAACTAATGCTAGAACGCAAAATAGATTATGATTACCTAGGTTTTACTTTTAGCACTTTATTTCACTGCATTAGTCAGATCTAGTCAAACACTCCAAATGGTCTTTTACGAATAAATTTATTGGTCTGATACTGGCTTCCGATTATTTTGTTTTGGTTGCGACCAGCTATAGTGCATGCATTTTACTACTATATAACTACCGATTACCATCGTGCAATCATTTCATTTATTATCTGTTTGATAAATTAAGAACATTCAAACATTCTATTATTTCCAGACGAAATTGGTTCGGCTTGTAGATGTAATGGAAAACTTCAAAAATTATAATTATAATATTAGGTAACTAGTAATCTATGCAATTCTAAAAATAGCTACTCCAATAACATAAAAATGGCTTGGTTAGGTAGTTTCAATGTCAATCGACCATTCAGCGAGTCAATGCTTTATATTGCTTTGGCGCTAAATGCATCTCTTTGCAACAAAAAAATATTGTCCATAGATCTAGCGCTGAAAGCGTTAATTAGTTTTTATTATTATTATTTGTCCAAATATGGAGCCGGGATAAGATCGAAAATAAAATCGTGATACCACATTTTAAAATCTTTGCGAGATTGTGAAGTGGCATTTGGAATGTAATAACTGATATTTAAAGTATTAAAAAAACTAGAAACTAGTGTCCTTTATAATATAATACTGAGTTACTTTATATTGAGGTAAAAGTACTCAGGGTCAGGCCACTTTTCATATGTACTATGTACCTGACCTTCCTTACGACCGCTACATATAGCCGTTACACGTGCGCGCGTACTGATTTCCTTTAACTTATCGGAGGCAGTCACTATCTTACCATAAGGCACGTGAAATCGCGGAGACCGGCACGCAAGACCAGCTCCCTCCATCATCGTAAAGTTCAAAATCTGGAAGACCCACTCAGAGTCTTCAGGATGCGCTTTAGTGAAAACGGTGCCACCGCCCGATATCTTGCGCTGCCGATGCTGGTTTTCGTTTTTAATATTTTTGTTTGTCTTAAACGATGATACAAATATTTTTATATAAACATTGTCTCTTTCTTAAATTCGAATACACTGAAACTCGTTATCTTCTCGAACCCGTAGTAAAGTCTGCGGGATTCACGTGAAGCTAAAATGAAAGCCACTTAAATTTTGGAACAATATTTTCTACGGGCAACAAAATGCCGATACGATTATTAAATCTCCCATATTAGAGAAATTGCACGACCGCTGTAAGTTGAAATAAAACCGACAAAATTGGCCACTATTTCGTTAACGTAAGTAAATAAGTTATCTAAGTTATCGATTTGCTTCCATGAAATATTCTTTAAGTACATAACTAAAAAAATGTTTTGAAAAAATGTGTGGTCGTTCATCATCATCATTTCAGCCGAATAAAGTCTACTGCTGTACACAAGCCTCCCCCAAAGATCACCACAACGATCGATCGGTCTGGGTGTGTTGTATGCTCATTGGGGAATTTTGCCTTAATTGCCACGCTTGGCAGGTGGGTTGGCAACCACAGTTGAGTTGTTACTCTACTCGAAGGATGCTGGTGCCCATCCTCCGGTTAATCCCAGAGTCGCCTTTTACGCGACCCACAGGTTGAGATGGGTATGGTCCCCACCGAGATGTGCCTAAAGGCGTGGCACCAATGGGCGGCTCTAGTGTGATCTTACGAGGACCTGAAGGCCGAAGATGACCGCTCCGGTGGTTGTAGCCGGTAGGAGTCCGGCCATACTTCGCCCCGGGCAAGGGCGATGGAAGTTCCATGTAGAATTTCCACTGGACACCAATAAAAATAAAGTAACAAAAACACTCCGGGAGTGCCGACAGAAGTGAAAATTTATTTTGGCGCGATAGACATTTTTTAGATGGGTACTAGGGTTAGTGCGATCCCGACGGCGAAACGCCAAACTAAACGTCTAGCATCTTGTAACGGTGTCGCGAGTCCAGAGATTTTACCTCATCTAAAAATATGCGTACCGCGCTAAAAACAGTTTTCACTTCAAAAAAAAAGTTGAGATGGGTTGGTGCTATTCGTAACCGGCACCACATGGCTGGCTGTTGTCGTTACACCGCCTTTTTATCGTGGGGAATCTTCATGAATCTTCGTCCGCCTTGGGAAGGGCTGATGGGTATGGCGGACTCATGTCGGCTGAAACCCCACAGTATTCCTTCTATTTACCTATAGCTGGGGGTGCGGTATTTGCCGGGTAGGCATTGGGCCACATCCCCGGAAGGTATCGACCCATCACTTGGTCTGAGAGGGCTCGTCTCTGAGCTACTTGGTCAAAAAAAAAATGCGGCTTTTATTTTCATCATAGTCAAAATATTATATTTGACACTAGGAAAAAACCTACTTATCTACACTGTGCAAAGTTTACTACAAAAGGATATGAAACATGAAACATCTATATCATAAAGAAATAGTCTAAAAAGCCCAAACAGCTCTATCATGTTTATTTACCAGCTAAAAATGGTGTATAGTAAAATGACTAACAATCTTGGGTAAAACACTAAAACAGTCTAACAAACCTATCAAGCAATAAAAACAGAAAAGAAGGGATCCTCCTCAAATATTATTATATTTTCTGAAATAAAACACAACGCTCTTTAAACAATCCTTCACTCAAATGCCATCAAGATTCGTGAAGAAGGCTCGTCTTCCACCTTAAATCACAACAACAAGCAACAATACTTCGTACAATTATTAAAAGGAGGCTTTAAATTGCTGGCATTAATTCCAAGAGATAAAATAGAATAATGGAGTAGGAAGCTGAGTCAGTTGGAATTTTAATATCTAATTATAACACTTTCTTACCTGAAAATTTAAATTCCTTGGGAGAGCTTGGAGCTTTTTAAAATATGGGTTGGTGTTTGGAATACATAATAATAAATTCAGGTGTCTTCACTAATCGTCTCTCGTTAGAAGACTGGAAAGGCTTGGCGTGGCGTGGCTTCCACTAGAGAAATTTTCTGTCTCAACGGCCATCAGTTCTATGAGTTCTATGCTATGGGAGTCCGTTGTGGAAATCTATGGAGGAGGCCTTTTTTCTGTAGTGGACGTCCTTCGGCTAATATGATGATGAGGAATAATAAATGTGTATACTTAGGTACTTAAATACTCTAGTAATCATAGTTGTGAATGAGTAAATCGAACATCTAGTAGACAAAAACTTATAATACAAAAAATCTAATTTCATATCCTAAATTCGATCCACCAACCTGCCTGCCAAGCGTGGCGATGATAGCAAGACCCCACAATGAGCACAAAACACACCCAGACTGTTGTGGCGATATTAGGAGACCTGTGTCCAACAGTGGATTATATTAGGCTAAAATGAAGATGTTGATGATGATGATGGACGTCCTTTGACCGATATGAATACACCAATATCCGTAGTTATCTAGTAAATACTTCATATACAGCAACTACATTAGTAAAGACAGACTGTGTTTTTCCGCCCATCAAACACGTAACTAATAAACCCAGAGCTCACAAAAGGACGTCTTACAAACAACGCAATCATTAGCTTGCGTCCTGATGTAAAGGTCTCTCAAATTGCCTGACAATGCACGATCGTCTGGGTGTTTTCCTGCCGTTCACCACATGCGACTTATTAAGTCACCGTTGGTCCACATGACAAGAAAAGAAAAACTTAAAGTACACTTTTTTGTCAATAGGGTTATGGGAATTCTGTTGTATCAATTTAATTTGGAACAAATAAATAAGTTTTCAAAATAAAAAATAAGTAAGTATATCGTCGTAATAAATTGATCAATATTTGATATACGGAAACGTTATCATAAACACGCCTAAGGCCGAAATTAACAATCAATCTTATCCAAATCTTTAGATTTAATATTTCGAACTTGATTGATGAACAAATCCCCAATCCGAAATCCAAAGATTTCGGATTTTATTGATTGTTAATTTTGGCCGTTTATAAGTAAAATTGTATCTGAAACCACTGATTTATTTTTGAGATTAGCTAAAAATGTAAAGCACGAAACCACATGGTATATAATTAGTAGATACTGGCATTTACTTACAAAATATATGCGGAAGAAGCATTTAAATACTATGTTAAAGTTTGTTTAAAACGCATTTTCGTTGCCTTCAAAAATGACACAATGTACTTAGAAAAGACTCCTGCAAAAATACATGAAAAGTAATTCCCAAATTGAATCTCACCCGTGTAAATCAATTATTTGCTTATGTGCGTGCCAAATGTGGCTTCAAGTCAATGTGTACGGCAACAGAACGTAGTAGTGCGTCAATTGTTTATATGTGTGTAAAGTGTGCATATGGATCTACGGAGTTTCCAGCGAGAGATTGTATTTATTTTAAAATATATGAATCTTGGACGTTTTTAAGTAGCTCATGCTAGTTTTACTCGAATGGTTATTTATATTCATAATAATCACAAAAAACGAAGCCTCCTGGGCTTCAGTGATGACTTTCTTAATTTTTTATTTATCCCCGTTGGCATATTTCAAGCTAGAACATATGGAAAGAAGTAGCGTGGAATATTACATCTTAGCCAGGGATAAGACAGCAAAAATTTTAACTGGCAGATTCAGTTTCAGTTTTTGCTCTCTTCTAGCTAGCTTCTATTATCTAGCTGTCTTGTATTGATTTATTAGAAGTGTGGCTTAGCCGACAGTCATAAATCAATAAAAATCTGCCCTTGGTAAATAATCTCCAAATATTATGGATAAACAAATTTATCTTTATATATATAAATAATCATTGATGCGTCTGTTAATGACCCTATAACTTCTGAACGACTCAAACGATTGAGGTCATACTACACTATATATTTGTTTTGTCGAGACGTTGGTTCATAGCTGTGTTAGAATTCGATAGGTGGCGCTGCTTTCTGCGTGGGTATACCCAGTGACCCCCGGGAAGATGGTGGCGTGCACGTGATCATGTGCCGCCGTGTGCGCAGCACAGCGTACAGTTTGACTTGGGGGATCCTTTACTATCCTCCACAAGAAGAGCCTGGGAGGCGAAGATTTTACAGTCATCTTTCCTATGCTAGAGGGAGGGACCGCTTTACACTCATCTCCTCCGAGATGTACCTAAAGGCGTGGGTGGCATCATGGGCCGTTCTAGTGTGATATTACGAGGAATTGGACCCCCTTCGGTGCTTAAGATGACCACTCTAGTGGTTTTAGCCTGTAGTAGTCCGGCATGCCCCTTCGCCCTTCCCGGAGGCGAAGGAAGTCACCATCATCATATCATCATATCGGCCATTTATACATCCACTGCTGAACAAAGGCCTCCCCCATTGATTTTCACAACTGTGTCATCATTTTGGGGGGTATTTGCCAATACTCACCACGCTTGGCAGGCGGCAGGCGGGTTGGTGAGCGCAGTATGGCTACCGTTTAACAGAAGGGACGCTGCTGCCCTGGTTTAGAATCCCTTAGTCGCTTCTTACGACATCCACGGGAGGAGATGGAGTGGTGCTATATTCTTAATCTGGACACCACACGGACCGAAGGAAGTACACAATTAATTTTCACTGGGGACCAATAAAGAAAAGGTAGCGCCGCCTACCTGAAAGGGCAGGACAACGTCTGCCAAACCAGCTAGTAATAATAAATATAAGCCTGTAACTGTCCCACTGCAGGGCAAAGGCCTCTTCTTATAAAGAGAGGGAACAGGCATTGACCACCGCGCTTGCTGCCTGTTGACAATTTCAAACCATTAGATCAAGTTTTCTTCAAGATTTTTTCCTTCATGGTTAAAGAGTCGTAGATTTTCTAAAAAAATACATACGACATCAAAAAGTCACACTGTATAAGTCAGTTTTGGGACCCACCAGATTCAAAATCTGACATGTATCCTACACCTGGCGTGTATATTATGTACTCAAGAAGCGAGTCCATAAATCTCTGGGCCACGGTCCACCCTCCGACACCTCACGACATTCATCATATCATCCCAAGGATCTCCACTGCTGAACAAAGGTGCTCCCCCACAATTTCCATAATTGAGGGGTAATTTTAGAGGGAAATTTGCCAGTACTCACCACGCTTGGCAGGCGTGGTGGTGAGCAGAGTATAGCTATTTTTCTTCAGAAGCGACTTTGCTGCCCATCCCTTTGGTTTAAAGTCCCGTAGTCGCCTTTTACGATATCCACGGGATGAGATGAAGTAGTGGTATATTCTTAATCCAGACATCACACGGAACAACATATCTTTGAATAGCTTTTATTTTTAAAACAATACAAAAATACGATAGTAATATCTTTTTGACGGCACGTATGTAAACGCACCCACGACACAGGAGAAATCCTAGTGTGCGGCAATGTTTACAAAAATCTTAGGTTTTCGCGATTATTACACATTATAAGTCATCCTGTTACCACGAACCCTGCAAAGTGTTCGAAACGTCAGGAAAATCAAAAATCTATAATATACGCGATGTAATCCGTTTAAAATTGTTTTATTATAAAAATAATACGAAATATCCAAGAAAGAACATATTGTAAGCTTCTACTCCTATTTAGTAACCTATAATATAATATCAAAAATAAGACAGAATGCTTAAGCGATTCGCTTTTGGTTGTCTAACTCCAAAAAAATACGTTTTCATATTTACGTAGAATTTATTGCGAAATCTCCCGTTTCCTCGAGTTTTTCCCGTTTTCTAACAAGTGGCAACTAGCAGTCGTGGTCTTTTGAATAAGCATCATATTTTCACTCACAAAAGAGCTTTAGCGCTTTGAATCCGTGAAAATACGGAGCAAATTTATTCTTCACATCCAAAGGAATAATGTTTGTCCGCAGATATAAAATGTTAGAAAATAAGAGTTGACAGTTTTTTTTTTTGTTACGCCTCTATTTTAGGCATGTAGATCTAGATAAATCCAAATATTTTACATCCAAGGTAGTTTTGTTATCTTAATTTGACTTGTTTACAATTTGTCAAATATAGACAAGAAAACTATCCGCAACAAAAAACAGTTTCTCAATCACATTCAACATTCTTATCTACCTAAAAATGTATCCTACTTTCATCTAAAAATTTCTTTGAAACAAATTTTTACCCTAAATCGAAATACAGTAAACTCTCGCCTCGCCTGAGTTTAAAAACTAAAACAGCGGAACTGCCAAAGTAAATAAAGGTTAAACTGTGCTTAAGCCAACAAGGTTGCTCTACCTAATTACAGGTTTACTCTAAAATTCCGAATGTAGGTTTCTGGGTCGCCACACTTATTCTGCAAATCTGTAGTTTTTAATTAATTAGGAGAATATCAAATCTTCGGGTTCCGCAAGGTTATCTCAATGCAACAGATCAGTTGAGTTGGAAGTTGCCGGGCATAAAAGAAATATCATCATAATCAGCATGATGATCATATTAGCCGAAGAAAATTCACTGCTGAACAAAGGCCCTTAGATTTCCACAATGAGCGGTCCTATGCCGCTCTCATCCAACGACTCCCAGCGAACTTCACCAGGTCATCTGGCCACCTCGTTGGAGGTCATCCCACACTGCGTTTCCTGGTGCGCGGTCTCCATTCGAGAATCTCTTTACCCCAACGGCCATCAGTTCTACGCGCAATGTGCCCCGCCCATCGCTACTTCAGTTTACTAATCCTTTCAGCTATGTCGACAACTTTAGTTCTTCTATGGATCTTCTCATTTCTGATTCGATCTCGTAGAGAAATAGCAAAGTATAGCTCTCTACATAGCTCGCTGAGTGACCCTGAGCTTTCTTATGAGGCCCATTGTGAACGAGGCCTGCCATAGATTCCCGCAATTGTGTCGTCATTTTGGAAGGACTCACCGCGGTGGCAGGAGCGTTGGTGAGTGTAGGATGGAAACTGTTCCACAAAAGAGACGCTGCTGCGCATCCCTCGGGCATAAAATCCCGTAGTTGTTTTTTGTGACATCCACAGGAAGAGTTGGAGTGGAGTTATATTCTTAATCCGGACACTATTCGAAATATGCACATAAGTAAAGCCGTATACTCTAATTAATATAAATATCACTCGCGAAAGTTAGTATAAATACACGTGCTGGATGGTTATTGGATGAAAACACTGTTTTTTAACCTTTACCAAAACGTGACCACTCTGCCGACCCTCACGACCATAATAAACTATGCCAGTTATTTGTGTGTGTGTATGAGAGAGAGAGAGGGGGTGTTTTGGTACATATTTTCATTTACGAGGCTAACGGAAGAAATAGTATGGACAGACTAACAGTAATGAATATAAATACTTACCTTTCCTTGGTTGGTAAGAACCTTGCTTCGGGTCTCTAACGGCTTAGTTTCTGTATAAATAACAATCATTGCCAGAGGACCGCGTGTGAGTTTCTTTTCGTTAGCGAAATGTAAACATTGACTCGTTTACCGCGTTCGGTGCTCCAATTGGCGAACGAGTTTGGAGCAGGAAAATCGCAGCGTCAAACACAGTAAACGCGTCACAAGCGTTTACGTTTCGAGTGTGAAAATAAACTCACACTCGGCCCTCAGCTTAAAATATAAATAAAATAGGTACTCAAAACTAACAAGCGGGGCACGGTGGCAAAATTAGTGAAGACATGAAACAAGTTTGAAAGAAACCGTTTCGTTTGAGGTTTTCCATTCTTCATTACGTTCGGGGGAGTTGTTCTTGCTTATAATTATACTTTTTATTGTTACGAATAAAATTGCCAGGTAACAGATCGTCAGTCCGCTTTTCTATTGTTACAACATTTCTTTGCTTTTGTTTACAAAAAAAACGAAATGATAATGAAAGTCTTTCAAAAGAAAGAATTAAAGAAACGTGTGTATTATCTTAAAGGTCACATCTAAACGCTCCATTTAATACGCTAATTAGGCATAACTGCTGATGATGATGGCGCTAAAAATTGACAAGGTTAGGTAGTCAGTATTGAAGACGCACAGGTCATGCATGAATGACGTCACCCAAAGTTAATCAAAGAAGCTTTCCTACTTATTTTGGAATTTGTGCTACTTGGACATACATAGTGAGACTCTAGAGGTCGTGAGGTCTAGAACCATATCGACATAGCATTTTTGTTGTAATAACAAGTTCAGCACAAGTGGTTTGCAATTTCTAATTTAATCTTTTACTAAACTATTACCAATTTTTGACAGATTTTTTCTTCCGTGAGATTCCCGGCAAATATACAACCACGCCTCGCTTCCCGTGGGTGGCGTAAAAGGCGACTAAGGGTATCAAGGGGATGCGCAGCAGGAATCTTGCCTCGTCTACCAAGTGTGGTGATTATGGCGATATGGCAGCTTATTGTAGTGATCATTGGGCTCAGCATCGGCCGTTCACGGAATGATAAGTGTGTATTTTTTAAGTTTTCTCTATTGTAACCTTCTAAATTCATCTCACCGATTAATTAAGAGATGGTAAGCAAGCCGTGTGGTGCCGGCTAAGAATACCACCACCCCATCTCATCTCGTGCGTCTCGTAAAAGGCGACTATGGGATTAACCGCAGGATTAGCAATAGCGTCCTTCGAGTATATTTATAACTCAACAGCTACCACCAAGCGTGGCGATTATGACAATATCCCCCAATGAGCACACAACATAAACCCATACTGGTCGTTGTGGTAATCTTTTGGGGAGGCTTCTGTCCAACATGGACGGCATTTTACGGCTAAAATGATGAAGCGATGATGGTTACTGATGACTATTAATTTCTTAAGTGTCGTGCGCATAGAAGCGCATTAGTCCACCATGTCCACGACCGGATGAGCTCTTGCAGCTATTCTGCCATAACTACGATGTCATTGGTAAATCGAAGATGAGTGATATACTCCGATATACTCGCCGTTGATGTTAATACCGAATATTTTCCACTCTAGTAGCTTGAAGGTATTCTCCATTGCAGTGGTGAACAGTTTCAGCGAAATGACGTCCCCTATCTCACGCTTCTTTGCAATGGAATGCCCTCATGTTCTGCTAATGTATTCATACCGATGTCCATATAAGTACTTTAAGACTTCAATGTACTGCAGAGATGGCAGTACCGCCCAGGCTTCGATCGAATCGAAGGCTTTCTCACAGTCCACAAACGCTAAGCATAGTGGCGAATTATACGCCTCGGTCTTCTGTATAACCTACGCCAGGGTATGGCTGTGGTCTATAGTCCTAAAAATTTTTCAGAAACCTTTGCCCCGGGGAAGGGCGAAGGGGCATGCTGGAATTCTACCGGCTAAAACCACTGAAGAACCACTCCACTCCAGGTACTCAAAAGATCACACTAGAGCCACCCATTGGTGCCACGTCTTTAGCCACATCCCGTAGGGGATGGCTGTAAACCGGTGTATCCCTTCTAGTGGAGGATAGGCTGCTTTAAGAAAGCCACCCCCCAGGCACTTCTAGGAAATGATTGTAAAAGATCCCCCCAAGCCTCGTTCTGCGCTGAGCTACACACGGCGGCATGTGACTACGTGCGTGCCACCGTCTTCCTGCAGACTCCCCAATCTGCGCACCCGCGACCCCCGAGGTCCCCCACCATGAAACGATGACAGGGGGCTCAGGCATATTACCCAGCACCGTCTCGTCCTTCTCCGTGCGGGATCGGCTCTTTCCGGATCCCACAGTCTCCTTCTGGAGCATGACGCTCTCGCAGAAGGACTCTGCACTCCAATTTTCATGCTCTGCCAACATAGCCGACAACACACTTACCCGATCCGATCAGACCAGGATCCGCCGCTCGGCAGCTCACGTAGTGCAATCTCCGAGCGTATACTGTACGGTATCCTGATCGCATCCACAATGGTGAGCCAGTGGGGGTCCCGTGGGCCGTAACCTCATGTCCTATTCTGTGCATGTATGCACCGAAACAACCGTGACCAGTGAATATCTGCGTCAGATACCTTCTGACCCACCGGTGACGCGCTCGCTTCTTCTGAGCCAGGCTTCAAAGAGTGGCAGGATGGTCTCGATAACCCGCTTAGTCGCGAATTGCAACCGTAGGCGATGTCGCCACACCTCAAGTGCACGTCGTCGAGCCAGCTGCCTCAATCTGTCGTACGCCCTTGAAGGCACGCTTTCGCCGCTTTGGCGGAGGGAGCGTGTCTGATCACAGACCGACGCTTCCGTCTCCGCCTGTATGTCGAAAGGCAGACCAGCGCGCAAGGAGAGTTGCCGCCTCGTAGGACACTGTGCGCTGCAGTCCGTGAAAGAAAAAGAAAGAAAAAGTTGGTTTCTGCAGCGCTGGACGCCTGACAGCCGGGATGACGATACAGGCGCCCCGTAAAGGGCCACGGACCGCACGACGCCCCCGTAGAGACGGCCTCTTATTATGCCTACCGGGGGATAATCGACAATGAGCGGTGTGTGTGTGTTCTATCTATCACAGACATGTGTAACTTCCTTCCCTCCTTCAAAGAAATGTAGAATCTTCTAATTGTTTACAAAATCATCAAATAAAATTACAAATATCGATTTGTTTCGACGGACACATACCATTTAGCTTGAAAAATATGACTTACAAGTACCAGTCAGTTAATACTCAATGAGTTCATTAAAAGACATTCCTAGACGAGTGCACAAATTACTATGTACATTATTCACAACATATTTACAAGTCACATTTGCACTAATAATACTATATCATACTTTGGCACCCTAATTTTTGAATGGTTGTACACGCACTTATTAAGCCGCCCTTAATTTTTGGCCTCTATTGTGATTATCTGATATTTCTCGCTCTCTTCTTCCTAATTATTTCACCATCTCTTCTACTGTCCCAAGTTATACGTGCCCACAGTTCATCTAGCACACCAAAATGTGCTTATTAAGGCTAGTTAATCCTAGGAACTACATCACTTTATTTTATTCTTTGCAATTTTTGTAAATGTATGTGCCAGTGTTCCAGTTTGGTAGTAGTTAAATTAACGGATAATATTATGTTATCGTTTCTAAAACAATATTGGTTAATTATATTGTAACTATTAATCAACTTGTCGGACATTTTTGCACACAACCAATTTCTAACTTACACGCTCAACAATATTTTGTCAAATAGCTTAGTTTTATTTTTACTACAATGGCTTGCACATGAGAATATAATTTAAGACCAAATGGTGAATTGTTTTGCCAAGAAAAAAGTGCTCCACTGTACGTGTACGTAGGTGTACGTAGTGCTACAGTCTACGTGTCCCGTTTACCGCTACCAAGAGCTCGATTCTAAAAGAAAATGAACTAAAGGTAAAGGACATTATACAAATAGGATACTAAAAACAAATAGTGTCTCGTTTTCAAACCCAAAGTGATTCAAGGATTGCTCGAAGATTTTTGCCTCTTGCTCTTCGAGTATGATCTATACAAATAAATAAAATTGAACTGTCTGTTTGTAATGTCAAAATAACAGCTTTTTACTATTCTCCGAAACGGCCGGACTGATTTCTACGGGACTTTCACTGGAAGATAGCTGATGTTATAAGGAATAACTTAGGCCACTTTTATTTTAGAAAAATAAGTAGGGTTCCACGCAAATAAATAAAACCCATCAAATCCAATATAAATATATACATAATCTTTGTCAAGTGTCTATGCCGAAGTACTGCAAATTATAGTTTAAATAATCCACTTTATTTTAAATTAAACGACGGGTGAAACCGCGGGTCCCAGCTAGTAATAATATAAATCTATATATTGACGGAGATTTATGTGGGTGCTAAGGCTTCACGTAAAATTGTTAATCCAAAAGATATTAATTCTATCGGACTGTACCTATTTTGTATTAGATACAACAGTCTTTCCCCATTTATACTAAATTAAATCCAAAGCTTAATTTTTTTAAATGTCATCTTCCACATTTATTATATATAACAACAAAAACAACAATACAATTGATAAAAAAATATATATAATCAGGTTTTAATAGTAATTTTATCGTGGAATATCAACAGAAAGGTCTGCGATGATATACGCAACAGCTGTCCAAAACGCCGCTCCAAGATCGAGTTCCTCGGGACTCTCTACATTCATTGTATCTCCTTCAGTGTGATGAAACCAAAAATATTTCTCATTGTCATTGTGAAGACTAGCTCCCGGTATACCGTTACCAGTAAATATAGCAATATCAGACCCAGGACTATCATCTTCCACAAGAGTTGACGCATTAATTGATTTAAACAGCTTTAAAACTTCTGCCACAATACAACGTGCGTTTTCATTACCGCCGACTGCCAACCCAAGAGGAGCAAATGTTCCTTCATCAGATTCCATTATAAAGTTTATATTGTCACTTTCATTTTTATGTGCCTTCTCATATGCCCGTGCACCTATCAGACCAAGTTCTTCAGCAGTCCAAAATATAGCTCTTATAGTTCGCTTTGGCGTCAAGTTTAGACGTTTCAATATAACTGGAGCTGCCCAACTGATAAAAATACCACCACCATCATCCATAGCTCCCTGACCAACATCCCAACTGTCGATGTGTCCCGATACTATGACAAGTTTGTCAGTATCTTTTGATCCCTTCAAATCAATAAGAGTATTTCTTGATGTCTTAGTTTCTAACGAGGAAGACATTCGAATATGTAGCATGACCTTCTCACCTCTATTGTATATTCTCGAGATCAAATCAGCGTCCTCCAAAGTGATTGCAGCCATTGGTATTTTAACAACTTCATCATCGTAGGTTTGAGAACCAGTATGAGGTGTATCGATTGAAAAGGGTGTAATAGACCTCACTAATGACGCAATAGCTCCTTTACTAGAGGCTTTAGTTGCACCTTGCGTCCTATATTTAACAGTTTCACTGTAGGTTGTAAAATGCGGAGTATAAAGAACAATTTTGTCCTTAATCTGGTCTACGGGTGTATTTTCCAAGACTGTGAAATTAGATATTACTATTACTTCAGCTGTGATTCCATCTGAAGGTGTACTGACACTATACCCTAAGCCTAAAACTGCAATATTTTTTAGTCTTGGTTCAATCATAGTTATTTTTTCTTCCCCTCTTTCCCAACGTGGAACCTGCAATATAATAACACTATGTGAATTGAAAAAGAGTAAATGACGTATAGGTAACACAACACATCCATATCGGTGGTTGTGGTGATCTTTGGGGGAGGCCTGTGTCCAGCAGTTGACTTCATTCGGCCGAAATGATGAGGTAAATAACGAACTGGTTTATCGAAATCGATCAGCAGCTATGTTTTTAGTATTTTAAGCTGTACGGACAGCATTTATCGGGTATGTACTACATAGTATAACTATCTATATCGATCCAAAAAAGTAGGTAGCAGATAACCACATCAACTTTCATTTGCTCTGTTGAGTTACCGTAATAGTAAAATTATAACTCACCTCAACTTTCTCAGTTATGATATCATGTAAACCTTCTCCATGAGACAGATCAATCATGTAATCTATAGATTTTTCAAGAACCTCAGTTCCTGATGGTCGAGCACCAAACTTGTCAACGAACTTTGCCAATCTGAAATTTAACAATAAATAAATATGGACAAATTCACGATCCGCGAATATATACATTCGTTTTCATCCAAAAACTACTATATCACTCACTCTTCATAAGTTTTGCCTCTAAAATCCCCATCTAACACATATTTCAATATACCATCCTTTACATTTTCGTAACTCCATATCTCTTTAATCAATTCATCCCCTAAAATCTCTTGGCATATATTTGAATTTTTGTTCCGAACCTTGGCTTCATTCGATTGATAATAGAAAGGGTTACCAATACACTACAACTGAAATTCATCTTTCTATAAATGTGTTTGAAATATTGAGATGATTCGATAAAGCGGAGCTCTTTTGTACTGTATCTATCTTATCGGAATTGATAGTCGACTGTCTAAAAAACGTCTATACTTTTATTTGCGTATTTGATAGACATTAATACTTAAGGGACTTGAAGTATTTCATGTGGATTCCGATGATATCTTATCAAATCTTGTGTGAAATTTCAATGATACACATTCCACTTGATAGTATCTACTCGGTTCATAAAATTTGAAGTGCAGATGAGGCGTAATGATAGTAAATATGCCTTATATTAGTCATTTTTAAATGTTTTATTTTTCGTACTGATGAGCAATTATGTATTGCTTCTTTAAAAGGTTCGTCTAATAACACAGAATAAAAAAAATAAAAAACTCACTATGAACAAAAAAAAAGTCAGCATTGCTATAAAAATAGAAGTGAACTTCAAGTTTTATTTACTATTTAATATAATATCTAGGAAATGATATTCATAATGGAGAAATAATGTATTAAATATGTATATATTTCAAGTTTAAGCTTTATTAAAACAAATCAAATTTTCCACGAGAAATTGCAGGGTGCATTAGTTCACTAACATTTCAAATACGAGTAATAATAATTTGTATTAATCACTATGAACCATTGTTTTACTGAGAATTAACTAAAAATGTATAGCAAGTTCGATATCACTGATATTAATCTTTTTCACATATTTTCTTCCGTGGCAATCACGGTATCAGCTATTGTCTACACAATCTCATTAAAACACTGATTTTTGACAAAGAGTATATATATCCGTGAAGAATCATAATTTGAATACTAAACATTTTTGAATACTTCAAATGATTTTTGCATAGCGTTTAGTTTTGATTCCTGTTCTTAAAACGGCCATTCACTGCTACTTGACAATGATACATCAAAACAGATATCATTAGTAGTATAAATCCTGTATTTTAACAGCCGAACCAATATGTTGTACGACAATACTCACTCATCATAGGTCTTCCCTTTGAAGGCCCCGGAGACCGTGTAGTCTATTATGTTCTTAACAACAGAATCATAAGACGCAATTTCTTGAGCTAAAGAACCGATATCACAAGATTTTTGTTTTACACTTTTATTTGGTGCACATTTTGACTTGAAAACGAATACTATCAATATATACACAAATGATCTCCTAAGCATTGTTCAATGTTATACACGCCTGCCCGCGGTAACAATCGGCCAACAAGTAAGAAAAGTTGAATATGGACAGAGAATAACTGAGAGCCCAAACAAGGCGGTCAAGTATGAGAACTGCATGCTAGTGGCAATATGTGCATTGTTACTATGTATGTTATGTACCGTGTCATTTTATGAAGAATTTAATCTCATTACTAGTTTAACTGTATCAAGATTAACTGCATAAAAATTCACCTGGTTTGCTTCATCATCTCAGCACTGTTCTAGCTTATCTTTAGGTTAGTTTTACTTATTGGACTGTATATGTACTCATAAACAGCGAAGTGATAGATTAAAAACTATTTTGGTGTATTTTATTAATTTACACGCTGCTTTTGGACCATTAATCGTTAAGGAAACCAATATTCAGTACTGCAAACATGATGGTTGTTGCTGGATTTACTAGATATAATTATTTATAAAATGATCACACACATGACATAGTCGTCGACTATACTATAACAATCTATCGGACTACGATCGGGTTGCGACATCCAATCTGATGAACTGTAACCACGAAATCTCCAAAGTATTAGGATAATGCGCTACAGCTAATCGGCTGCAAGATACAAATTTCAGCCTTATGACAGACACATGTTTATATATTACTCACGTATATAATGATGTCTATGAGCAATGAGTATACAATATATGACATTTTATTCTATAAATGGGTCATTAATAAGAACAAAGGTTCCCAATATCATTCATTTCCCTGAGTCATTGTCTGTCATACAATGAGAGCCGCACAAAACATAGACGGTACTGATTCATTGATGATAATAGACCCCTCATTTAAGGAACAATAGTTCTATTAAGAATGAGATAGTAGGCCCCCAACGAGACTGTTTATTTGCAAAATTTGATTGATCTTCAGAGTCTCTTAGGAAGAGTAGAGTTGTTATACATAAATACTCACACAAAAATATGAACATAGAATGTGTTAACACATTCAAACTTTTAGGTTTAAATATTGACACATATTTAAATTGGAAATCACATATTCATCATTTCAGCGGGAAACTATCGAAATTTACATATGGACTTTACCAATTAAAAAGGACAACATATTTAAAATCAGACATAATTATTACGCATATGCTCTTCTTGGCTCCATTATGGCATAGTGGTATGAGGGAAAAGTACTGATATGGAAATCCTATTTAAATTACAAAAGAAATGCATACACATTCTCACAAACATCTACGGAATGGATGTAGACCGCATTTCATTAAACTGGGCATACTAACACTCACATCTTTGTATATTATACTTGAAGTCTGCCTTTTCGTCAAAAAACCTATCCATCTCTTTTCTTTTAAGAAAGACTATCACACACAGCCACGAAACTTAAGATATAATAAAAAAAACTATTTTACCAACTTCCACCTTAACTATATTCCACTCATGGCCTTTATTTTTGTCTATAAAAATATACAAAAAGATACCACAGAGAATAAAAGACGCATTAAATTATAATATATTTAAATTAAAACTGAATAAATACCTTATATATAAATGCTATCACACACTGCAAGAGTTTTTTGATGACAGGGCAATAAACTCATGATAATTCTTCAAGACAGACAAAAAGCCACAACAAACATCATATTGCATAAATTGTATTAAATAATAATAAGTATATAGAGAGTAATAGAGAGTATAATAAAGATTGAAAGGCAGACGTCGTTTTATCCGTTTTTCTTAGTATTAAATCCATTTAGCACCCATTGCAATAGACCTTAGACCTAGCAGTTTCCATCTCATACAATTGTTTACTCCTCCGAGGACAATCCAAAACATTTTAGATTTAAATTCTCTTGCGTGTTGGACCCATGTCCCTGCGTAAGTCTATCAAACGACCGGGTTTCCCCTCACAGGGGATATAAACCCGTGAAAAGAGAAACGTATAAAAGAAAGTATAATAGTAAGTAATTAAATAATAAGTATTATACAAATGGGTAAAAATAATCTAAGATTAGCATAACTGTTATTATCTTTTATCGTAAGGAATTATGTGTATTTGATGAAATGTGTACCCTAAATAAAGTATATTTACTGCGCCCTAACCGGGTTTCATGTTGAACCTCACCACTAACAACACCTGTAACTACACATGAAGGTAATAAAATATTCAATCGGTCATTTAAAATATCATTTCTAGTGTCCAAACTGCGAGTCCGGTCCAAACCAAATTGCGACAAGACGAGACTCTTTGTGAGTGGGCTAGTATACAAATTATGCCAATTATAACCTCACAATTTTATCGCACAATAAATTTAAATTAAACCATTCAATCAAATTATTTACCCTGCCATCTAATGTAACCGGCTGCAAAATATCACTTTAGCCCCATCTCTCGCATCCTACTAGCCATTTTTATATTGAGACATATTGTATGGAGTAAGTAATATGAACAATGCACATCCGCTAGTCACCAATCAAAATCTATTTCAATCGAGCGCACTGTAGGTACTGCCATCGTACTACGTTATGAATTCATGCAATTTTCGCTCCAATATATGATTAGCAAATCACTTTTGTGCGGTCGTGACCAAAATTTATGGTAGCAATAACGTGTCTTGTAATTGGCACTATTGAATCGTCAGTTGAATGACTAATTTTACCTATATTATTGCAACTATTTGATCTGGTTTTTCTCACACATATTGTAGTTTTCTTTGGTTAATAATTTAAAGTCGCCTTTGTATACTTACATACATTACGCATAAATAAATAAACAAGCTACTGCGCTAAACGTGACGTAATTAAAGTGAACTGACATAATTAACTGACTGCTACAAAGAACGGTCATAGAAGATGTTGCTATTATCACCACGTTTGGCAAGTAGAATTAGTAACGCAGTATATTATATGCCGTGTGGTGCCGGCTCAGCATACCACCACCCCATCTCCTCCCGTGGGTGCCGTAAAAGTCGACTAAGGGATTAGCCGGAGGATGGGCAGCAGCGTCCTTCGAGTACATGAACAATTTAACTGCGAACCCGTCTGCCAAGCGTGGCGATTATGGCAAAACCCCCCAATGAGCCCACAGCACACCGATATCGGTCATTGTGGTGGTCTTTGGGGGCGGCCTGGGTCCAGCAGTGGACTTTATTCGGCCGAAATGATTGACTGATTGATATTATACTCAGCACACGAAGGATGAACATCTTGGTCATCAAAGGATCAACATCACGGTTATCAACATCTTGACATAATCACTAAGTCACATTTTATAATACCCACAGGTGGGAGTTAGACCAATAAAAATAATTTCTCACCTTATGGCATTTAAGTTCCTATTTTCACTTTTTACTGCGAAAGCAAAATCGCTACACCATAGATTTATCTCATAATCATATCAGCCAAAGGACGTCCACTGCTAAACAAAGGCCTCCCCCATAGATTTCCAGGACACAATCGTTGGGGGGAATATTTTCACAAAAGTGACGGTACTCACCCACCCATTCCCGTGCTGGAGTATCTTATTGGTCGTCTTTTACGACATCCACGTGAGAAGATTAGAGTAGTGCTATATAGTCTTAATCCGGACACCACACGGAATAAAATATGTATATTATCTATAATGAGTTATTACCGAAATGTTATTAAGGTACAAATCCGAATACGTCTAAAATTTCCTTACTAATTCATTCATCATTTCGGCCGAGCGAAGTCTACTGCTGGACACAGGCCTCCCCCAAAGTACACCACAACGGCCGATATGGGTGTGTTGTGAGCTCATTGGGGGGGTTTTGCCAGAATCGCCACGCTTGGCAGACGGGTTGGCGATCGCAGTTGAGTTGTTAATGTACTCGAAGGACGCTGCAGCCCATCCTCCGGCTAATCCCTTAGTCGACTTTTACGACACCCACGGGAGGAGATGGAGTGGTGGTATTCTCCACACGGTAATTCATTAGTAATTTTATAAATGTGTAATATTTTCCAAATTATTTAATATTCTATTATTAGAAGAATTCATAAAATTTCTTATTACTAATTAATTAACAAGGAAATTAAAGAATAATTCTGATTAGGATATTAAAACTTTGGGTAATACAAGCATCAGTATACTCCATGTGGTGTCAAAGTGAAAGACCATAGCACCACACCATCTCCTCCTGTAGATGTCATAAATTCGTAAAAGGTGACAAAGGGATTCTAAATCAGAGGGATGGGCAGTAGCGTCCCTTCTTTGGTGCTCCAAAGTAGGTGCCATACTACGAACTCTTGAACCCGCTTTCTAAGCGCGGTGAATACTGGTGAAATCCCTCCAAAACTATGATTCAATTGTGCAAATCTATGGGGGAGGACTTTGTTCAGCAGTGGATATTCTTTGGCTGATGATGATGATGATATGAGAATCAACAAAAAAGTGGGTCTTTAAGACTAAACGAGGTGATGAATTTGTATAAATCAAAAAATATCTCAGTATAATAAAAAAGGGTATTTCAAACAAACCGATTAAATCGCGTTTATTATAGATTTTTGATTTTCCTGACGTTTCGAACACTTGCAGTGCAGAAAGCGAAAAACAGCTTACAAATAATGTTAGTACTAAGCATTTTTTTTTTCTGCTTGGGCACGCTTCTCTCTACATTCATCTTTATATTTAGGCATTATCAGGCTTACTCTATGATAAGTTGAAATACGAATACACGAACGAACACGAACAATACGAAACTACAAACTCCTTTAAATATATTTGCAAACTAATTTTTTTCATTTATTTTGTAATTGTTATATCTGCACTATTAACAATAGGCGTTAATTCATAAATCATTCAAAGCTGTTCAAGTTTGGATTGCTTTTGTAAAAAATACGCACGTACAGGCCATAAGCTACAAGCATAACAAACTGATCAATACTAGTCTATGACACTGTTGCGGGGGTGCTTCTCGCGAGGGGCTTTAGACATTTCAGGGTATTATTTTACTTCATTATTCAATCAATATTAATATAAAGAAGAAAAAGAAATACAATTTGTTACTGACGTTATTCCGCTTTTTCGGTGTAACATTCATGCCTAGGTATTGAGCCGTCATAAAGAAAAAAAAAATTTAGGTTCAAAACTGCCTATTTATTTAATTGTTTTCGAACATTTGGGCTAATTTATTCATATTTTTTTAGAATACGATTTTATTTAAAAAACTATAAAAAAGCGTGTTTAAAACAAACGGATTACATCGTGTATATTATAGATTTTTGTTTTTCCTGACGTTTCAAACATTTGCGGTGTAGAGTGTTCGTGGTCGCAGGATAACTAATGTGACAGGCCTCGGTACAGATTTAAAAAAAAAAAATCTGCTGTACAAAATTAATCAAAATTATTTCCAAGCATGCAGTAATCACAATGTCCACAATATCTTGATGTTTGTAGTGTAGTATGTTGTTTGTAGTGTAGTATGTTGTTTGTAGTGTAGTATGTTGTTTGGGACTTTATTATTAATTAAACTAGATTCCAATCTGGTGGTACCTGCCAACCATATACTCTATTTAAATTAGGATGGTTTAGGGTTCCGTACGTCCGAATGAAAAATGGCGGAACCTTACAGGATCACTCCTGTATCTGCCTGTTTGTCGGTCTGTCACAGAAAATTTTCTAAGAATTTACTGGACCGATTAAGTTGAAATTATGATCGATTAAATAAAAATTTGGTACACATATGAATATCTGCAACCGAAACATGGTCGTGTAACGTAAATAAATGAATTTAGAATACGGGGGTCACATTTGGAGGGCAAATGAGAACACAAAAAAAAAGGTTTTGTGAACTGTAACGTGTAACTTATCTCATCAACTGTCACAATGCCAGACATAATTTAAAATAGATTGTGTCTCGGCGTCCGCGGTTATGGGCAGGTGAGAGGCAAATGGAAGGGCTTGTTTTGAAGGTCTCATTAATTATTTTAAAGTTATTTAAGAAAATAGATGAAAATTGACCATTTCCCCTTATCTCCGGAACTACTACCTACTACAACCATACATACTTTTTTATGTTACACAAACAGGGTCAGATTGAAAACTATCATGATAGATAACACATTCATCGTGCGGAAACCTCTCGACGAGATCAACTCGCACGTGTCTGCTATCGCGTCGTGCCCTCGTTTGTAGGAATCTCGCGTCGGATCTTAAGGGCATTACATTGCCCAATGACCTTGATAATTTAGTCTATGTACTAGTATTTGTTACTTTACCGCCAAGTACCGATAAATGACCATACTACAACAAAATAATGTAAAGATTAGACAAAAACACAGACATGTAGCACTATTGTCATTGGTTTTGCCTATTTTTATTCGCTCTCTGAGAGACATGTTTTAATAATAAAATAGTTACAATGATGAGGTTCACCAGTTATCTTATTTAGAAATAAGTATTTCGTTGTTATACATAATACATTCTGAAGGTGTGATAATGATCAGGTAAATGCTTACCGAATCTCAGTGACGGAACTAGTTAGGATGACCTAACTTTCAACATTTTTTACTTAGTACCGACAAACGAAAAACTAAAGTAACAGCTAACAAATAATGTTAGTACTAAGCATATTTTTTTACAGCTCGGGCACGCTTCTTTCTAGATTCATCTTTACATTTAGGCAGGATATCAGGATTACTCTACGATAAGTTCAAAACACAAAACGAAACTACAAACTCCTTTAAATATATTTGCAAACTTAATTCCTTATTTATTTTACGTAAGATTTAAATCTGTACTATTAACAATAGTCTTTAATTCATAAATGATTCAAAACTGTTGTTTGGATTGCTTTTGTAAAAAATAACGCACGTATAGGCCACCCGTCATAAGAGCCAACAAACTGATCAATACTAGTCTATGACACTGTTGCGGGGGTGCTTCTCGCGTGGGGATTTTGACATTTCAGGGTATTTTGTATTATTCAATAAATATTAAAATAAATAAGAAAAAGAAATACAATTTGCTACTGACGTTATTCCGCTTTTTTAGTGTAACATTCATGCCTAAGTATTGAGCTGTTATAAAGAAAAAAAATTAAGGTTAAAAACTGCCTATTTATTCAATTGATTTCGAACATATGGGCTAATTTATTCATAATTTTAAAGAATACGATTTTTTTGTGATGACCTTGAGTATAACATATATTTATTACGTACCCAATGCATAAAATGACTGAACAAAATCCTTTAAACTTACGCTATTTTTGCGATCGGAGCGATGTAATTTCCTTAAATTAAATTTTGCATCACAATAAACATTTTAATAATAAACTAGCTAAAAAACAAATAAGCAGGCTGCGGTAGCTACGCTGGTAAATATGTAAAAGAAATTTGAAAAAAAAACCATTTCGTGCGAGGTTTGCCAGTTGTTTTTACTTATAATTACACATTTTATTGTTCACAAATTGCCAGATAAAATATATTCAGTCTGTCTTCTGTCTGTCTTTCAGTGTCTTTATTTTTTGGTTACAGGAAAACGAAATATTATTTAGAATAAAAATAGTTTTTAAAACAGGTGTAGGCGCCTATTATTTAAGAGATCAGCATCGAGGACAGATAGGTCAAGTAACTGGTACCAGTAGATGAGTGACAAAAATAATGAAATACATCATGTAATTTTTATAGACTTTCTGTTATATTATCTGACCTAAAATCAATATCTTATAATTAACTAACTGAACTTGTCAACCTCAATCAATTAAGAACGCTTTATACGAAAACTCAGCATTCAAAGCCAATGAATTATGTAAAACTCCTCGACTCTGTTAATTGAAAATGTGATAAAATTAAAAGCGCTAGAAATGTTATGCTGTATCACGATAAATAAGATTATATATTGAAATTGCCAAACTAAGGTTCTCATCTTTAATTTAAAGAAACATAAAACATTTTAAACCAAAAAATAAAATTACTTCAAAAACCACACGACATAAAAAATACTAAAATTTAAAATAGTTTTACTTATGACATCAGGTCCCTTTAAGAGTAATTTTGCTTTAAAACTAAAATACAAAAAAAAATCTTTAATTTAGTTACAGAGTGCTGTCTCTTCTAACCTGATAACCCAGAGTAAATTCAGCAAAATATTCAAAACGAAACTAACAACGTGGAAAACTAGTTTACTACTGCTGGATCTTGACATTATTGTCGTGACTGAATCATTCCTTGATCATTCGATTGAAGACTCGGAATTCATATGCAATGGCTATAACATTATGCGACGAGATAGTGGTACACCGTGCGGCGATGTTATGCTTCTGTTACGAGCGGGCCTTACCATGAATCGACGTTGGGATCTTCAAACGGAATGTGGTGAAGACCTTTGGGTAACGTGTGATTTAAATGGTCGTTCGATATTTATATGCGTTGTGTACATGAAACCCTGCGCCAGTGATGATATCTATATATCCTGGTTTTGTAAAATAGAAAGTTTTATCAACAAAATCAAGAGGACTGCGTTTATAGTGCCTCTGTCAATGTTAACAATTATTATTGTTATTTCTTATCTTTTTGTGGTTTGTCTGAGAGGAACGTAGTGAAGAATTTGCATGGAGGTAATCCAACAGGATGTTGTGTTGGTCCACGAGTGTGTTGAGGTGGCTGTTAGTGTGACAGAAAGTATGGTTTCTCCTGATAATTATCACCCTCCACTGGATAACACATTGAGACTTGACACAACTTCTTATAATCTATCTGTTGCGGCTAGTAATAGTGATCAGTCTAGGGACTGGAACTTTAATAAATGCGATTATGAACGTCTTTGCACCTAACTTAACCAGGAGTTCTGGAGTACTTTATTACAGTCAGCAGATATTATCTCTTGTACTAATATTTTTTAGAACATCATTTATAATATTTTTAACCAGTGTATGCCAAGGAAACAGCGCAATAAGACCAGTCGCACACGTTATCCAGTTTGGTTCACTCCTGATATTATTACTGATCTTAGGAATAAACACATACTGCACCATGTTAGGAAAAAGTCTAAATGTTTATTGACATACAAAACTTTCTCAAATTTAAGAGCAAACCTAAAGTATCGCATTGCGGTCTCATATAAATCATATTTATACCGTGCTGAGAATAATATCAAAGTACGAGGGCAGTTTGGCAACTCAATGACTTTAAAGTTGAATTAAATCTTTTGTAATATATTTTTTTGTCTCATATTTGGAAACTCACTACGAAGCGCATGCCGTTATTTTTTTAAATTTGGCGTGAGAAGAAGCTTTTTAGATACAAAAAAGTTAGGCGACTTCTAAGTATTCTTTGAAAATGGAGGAGAATGGAGGTAATACTCATGTCAGATTATTGTAGTGTTATCGATTCTAGATATTAATAGATTTTGTAGATATAATTGTCTACAAAATGTTAAGTCAATCGGTTTGTGCGTGTGTGCAAAATTTTATTGCAAGATTCCATTACTTTCATACATAGTTTCATACTTACAGGTCAGGCTAATATAAAGTGTGCACAATAAAACTTTATATATATATTTTTTTTAAAACGTTGCCCCACACTAGGATTTCTCCTGTGTCGTGGGTGCGTTTACATACATAAATTCCACACACAATAACACCCAGACCCGGAACAACTACCTGCAGATCATACAAATATTTGTTCCGTGCGGGAATCGAACCCACGACCCAGAGCGCAGCAGCCGACTGTATCAGCCACTGCACCAAACGTGCCGTCAAAACTTTTTTATTGATGAGATGGTTTATGAAAATTTACTCTGTTTTCAAATGGTACCCACCTGTCTATTTTCTGTAAAATAAAAGACCTTTGCTCGGCGATTTCATCAAATTATTTTATTTACCGTGGTACAATTTCTAGCGCTTTTAATTTTATTACATTTCCAATTAACAGAGTCGACGAGTTTTACATTATTCATTGGCTTTTTCGTTATTAAGATGGCTTAATTGATTGAAGTCGACAAGTTCAGTCAGTTAATTATAAGGTATTGTTTTAGTTTCGATAATATAACATAAATTATACCAAAAGTACACTAAAGTGTGTGTTTGCCAGTAGGTGAGTGACAAATAATGAAATACACCTTTTTTTAGGCTTTCATAGCAAATATTCAGCCCTTATAATGTTGTCATATCTGATTGATGAAGAGACGGTCACTTTGTTAATTAATCCTGTACAAAGATGTGTAATTTTCTCCTAAATACATATTTAGACGGTCAGACATCATTTGGTTACATAAATGTGTATCCTATCCATCAAGGAACGTGTAACGTTCCAACCATTTTATTTTACATATCTGAAAAATAATAGCAGTATTCGTAATTAGTACCTTCAATTAAAGTTCTTTCGACTGATTTTTATCAGTTAGTTTGAAAAATATGAACTACGAGAACGTCAATAGTCATTTGCCATGGTAAAAAAAATCCTAGATAACTCACTTGCACAAATAACTCTACGATTATTTATTTACTAGCCAAATTTGCACGATAATACAACAGATATCGGATTCCTGCTTCCTGTGCTGTAACACACTTTCTTTCATCTTTCCGCATATTATGTTTTTTTTGTGCATTACACGTTGTCTTATGCGAAGGGCTATTGTGAATAATCGGACCCTCTCGCTTCTTTCGTCTATTTTCAACGAGAAAGTCGTGCCGCTATCTCATTCGCTGTTTTCTGCGACCTCCACTCACTCTAACAGATTGACATCTTCCCTACGGGAATTTGCGGCAGACCAAGCTGCACTGGGGAACAGGGCCTGCCCGAATAAGTAGCGTTCTGAGAACTGGAAGACTTAACTTTACTTTACTTGCGCATTCACCGCACACATGACGCAGCCAGATGACGTCCACTACTGAAAAAAGGCCTCCCCCACAGATTTCCACAATTGTGTTGTTATCACGATGAACGGATATTAGGACTTGATACTTAATAAACCATTTATTTGCGAAAAAATATATTCATCATAATGTAGTTGTTATTACTACTGTGAATATATCGATCACTGTAGTCTATCCCAGTCGTCTACTGTCCAATTATTTTTACATACAAAATGTGACGTCATCATTGCTTATTCCCCTATAAAAATCAATTTCTACGTTACGCGCTCGAAACAACATTTTCCAAAAAGCTCCCTTGTTTTATTTTTATTACAATGTGGAGGCACGATAACATAATTTAAGACTTTTATCAAAAGGTGGATCGTTTGCCTAGGAAAATGTTCGTCTTTTGAAGGAGCATCGAAAATATCTTTATTATTATACCGAATCCCATTTACCCCACCCAAGAGCTTGATCCTAAAATAAAATGAACCGAAGATAAAGGATTCACGCTCATTGATTCAGGGGCACTTCTAGAAAAATGTTGTGGAACGCTTACAAAATTCAGTGATTGAAGGATTTATAAAATGTTTTGCTTCCAGGTCTTCAATTCTGATTATAATATCGTATTACATTATTGAAGGGGCAAATTTATATGTGATAAACTTGTGACGTGTAACACGTGAAATGGCGCGAATCTGATTGGTATGAACCAGTACGAAAAATACTGATACTATCTAATACAAAATTTAATCCAATGGGAGTTTTATTTTGTATTAGAATCAGTAATTATTTATTCATAAATATTGTTAGTGTAGATAATAACACAAACGGAAGAACTACATATTTTTAAAATGGAATTATACGAAAGAACATAATCATTAAATAAGCTATTATCATTGAATTCATCGTGGAATATCAACAGAAAGGTCAGCGATGATACACGCAATAGCAGTTTTTTTTAACGTTGCCCCACACTATGATTTCGCCTGTGTCGTGGGTGGGTTTACAGACACAAATTCCACACTAATTGACGCATTAATTGATTTAAACAGCTTTAAAACCTCTGTTACGAGACAACGTGCTTTTTCGTTACCCCCGACTGCCAACCCAAGAGGAGCACACGTTCCTTCATCTGATTCCATTATGAAGTTGATATTATCATTTTTATTCTTATGTACTTTCTCATACGCGTATGCACCTATCAGGCCAAGTTCTTAAGCAGTCCAAAATATAGCCCTTATGGTTCGTTTTGGTATTTAGTTCAGTTGCTTCACGATAACTAGAACTGCCCAGCTAATAAAAAGACCACCGCCATCATCCATAGCACCCTGACCAACATCCCAACCGTCGATATGTCCCGACACTACAACAAGTTTTCAGGGTAAGTTGATCCTTTCAAATTAATTAAAGTATTTCTTGATATTCTGGTTTCTAACGATGAAGCCATTTGAATATGTAGCACAACTTTCTCCCCTCTTTCATGCATTCTTGATATTAAATCAGCGTCTTCCAACGTGATTGCAGCTGTTGGGATTTTACGGATATCATCACCGTAGGTTTGAGAACCAGGTTCTAGTGTGATCATACGAGGACCTGGAGCCTCCCTTAGGTGTCGAAGATGACCGCTCCAGTGGTTTTAGCCGGTAGGAGTCCAGCATACCCCTTCGGCCCCGGGGCGAAGGAAGTTCATGAATAATTTCCACTGGGCACCAATAAAAATAAAATAAAATCATCAAATATTTGAGAACCAGCATACTGATTGAAAATGGTGTAATAGACCTCACTAATGACGCAATAGCTCCTTTACCAGAAGCTTTATTTGCGCCTTCAGTCCTATTTTAACAGTTTCACTGTAGGTCGTAAAAATGGGAGAGTATAAAGAACAATGTTGTCCTTAATCTGTTCTTCGGGAGTGTTTTCCAAGACTGTGAAATTAGATATTACTATTACTTCAGCTGTGATTCTATCTAAAGGTGTACTGACACTATACCCTAAGCCTAAAACTGCAATATTTTTTAATCTTGGTGCAATAATAGTTATTTTTTTCTTCCTGTCTCTCTCAACGCGGTACCTGTAATATTACAAAATATTTATAATGTAACTTCAGATGAGAATAAATAAATAGGACAGCTAGGTAAATAACGAAATTGTTTTATTAAAGATGATTATTTTTATTGTAGTTTCATTTATTACAACAGACGAGATTTACCAGTTATTTATAATTATATATTATTTAAGTTTAAAAATATGTTCGTACAAAACCGCATAATACATCTATTAACCTCAGAATGTTGGTAAAAATTAACCAAAATTAATGATTCTCATTAGTTTCGCAGAGTTCACTTCATAGTTATTTAATTAAATAACAACTCACCTCAACTGCCTCAGTGAGTATACCAAATTAATAACCAATGTATATATACCAATTAATAAAAAAATATACAAATACACGAAGAAAAACATTTGTTTTAATCCTATCACTCACTCATAAGTTTTGACTGTAAAATCCCCATCTAACACACATTTTTGTCAAGTCCAAATCTTTTCAATCAATTCATCCTCCAGTATCTCTTGGCATGTATTCAAGTTTTTGGTCAGAACCTTGGCTTCATTCACAACGATAGTAAAAAGGGTCACCAATACAATACGACCGAAATTCATTTTTCTTCCAGTGTCTTCGAGATATTGAGATGTTTCGATAAAGCGTAGCTCTTTTGTTCTGTATTTATTGTAGTCTTAATCTTATCAGAATTGATTGTCGACTGTTTACGAGTCTAACGTCTATACGTTTAATTTTTGATTTGATCGTCATTTATTACTGTGGCTTGAATTTTTTTCGTGTGTATTTTGATTGATAACTTGATCATATGGTGGATGAATTTTCAATGATATGCATTTTACTTGATATAAATAGTTCAAAAAATCTGTAGTCGTAATAACAATGTAAGTAGGTATAGATAAAAATTACTTATTTTATTTTTCATGGTGTGTTTTTTCGTACTCCAGGGTCCATCTTTGTATATTTATAAATTTTGTAGGAGCTCTGAGTAAGTAATAAAACTGACTTTATTACCGTACGTTTGACATCACCCATAACAATAAAGCTAAACTCTAAGCTTTATTTATGGCATAAGATATTTACTCGATGACTTTTATTTTGGAGAAAAAATTTAATAAATGCATATAGTTTTCCAGAAGAAGCTTTAAACCTTTTTAATAGTCTTAGAGAAGCAGTATACTGTGCTATAAATTTACAGCATACATTAGTTTTCCACAAACTGGTGAAGAAGATTTCAAATAATCATTATTTTGGTTAGCTTTATCAAGCAACATTCTTGTTTCAAAAAATAATTAGGAAAATTAAAATAATGGATTTCATTCATTTTATATAGATAACAGTCAGTACTTTATTCTGTGGCTATTATTATATTAATACTTATGTATGTGTACGTCATGTCCCATTTAACTATTTTAGTGTTGGGAACCCCACATGTTTTTCGATGATGAATCCGCCTCATGTAATACGGAGCATACTAATCTAATGGAAACGTCCAAATTCCTGGATGTTAGTAACTTACAGAAATCCGCCTTATAGCTGCCCGACCAGTGATCTAAATCCCAGATCTCACGTTGAGCAGTTGTGCTGTATCATTGGATTTGCTCATCTATACTAATATTATAAAGAGATTTTGTTTGTTACCGTGTATAGGGAAATAACTGTAACTACTGAAACGGTTCTAAAATTTATTTCACTAATAGAAAGCTACACTATACCTGAGTGATAAGGGCTATATTTGTATTTTATTATTAGAATAAACGCGCGGGTGAAACAGCGGGCAACAGCAAGTAATATATTTTTAATTGCTTTAATTTTTTTTTAATAGTTTCATTCATCATCATCATCATCATCATCATTTCGGCCGAATGAGGTCCACTGCTGGACACAGGCCTCCCCCAAAGATCACCACAACGACCGATATGGGTGTGTTGTGGGCTCATTGGGGGGTTTTGCCATAATCGCCACGCTTGGCAGGCGGGTTGGCGATCGCAGTTGAGTTGTTAATGTACTTGAAGGACGCTGCTGCCCATCCTCCAGCTAATCCCTTAGTCGACTTTTACGACACCCATGGGAGGAGATGGGGTGGTGGCATTCTAAGCCGGCACCGCAGTTTCATTCACGACATTATTTTTAAATAAATATTCCAAATACGTTATAATGAACATTCACTGCATCTCATCCTATTATTCGAAGGACATCTACTGCTGAAAAAAGAGAGAGAGGGGGAAGACCCTATTAAAAAACACACTTTGGTGTTAATTATAGATGGGTAACTCGTCTATTAAACAAGGATGAGTGAGGGCCTCATTTTTCCTCGTGAGGTCCTTACGAGGTGTACCTCGTTTGAGGTGAGGTGCGGGCTAATGCGCAATGCGAGTCATGAATAACGATGGCTGCTACTCGGGAGGCGAGAAAAAGAATGTGTTTTGTTTGTTTGCCTCTCGCCGAGTCGACTAGCGCGCGAACGAAAGTTGTATTTTCATTTTCATCTTACTCGCACAAATATTTTTCCCGCTCACAATTTTGACAACCACAACTCGCTTTGCGTTTCTAGAAAATTGAAGTAAATGAGCTGAATTCGTCGCGATGAGGGACTCAAACGAGGTACCTCACAAGTGAGGGACTAGTCACTAGTGTTAACATAAACCTGTAAATTCACGCAATTTTTGCACCAATGTTTGATTAGCTATTTTGTAGGATAGTGACTAGAATCTATAGTAGTAAACGGTGCCTTGTAATTAAATCGTTGCCTTAATAAATAATTTTACCACATCATCATCTTATCAGGCAAACGGCGTTCACTGTGAATGGAAGCCTCTCCTATAGATTTCCACAATTGTGTCGTAATTTTGGGGCGAATTTTCCAGTACGCACCACGCTTAGCAGGTTGGTTGATGAGTGTAGTATGTTCCACAAAAGGGACGCTGCTGCCCATCACTCTGGTTTAGAGTCCCTTAGTCAAGTTTTTAAGACACCCATGAGAGTAGATGGAATGGTGCTCTATTCATAGTCCGGACACCACACGGATTGTTAATACATGACATGGATAATTATTGGTACTGGCTACGAATAGCACCAACCCATTTCATCCCGTGGGTGTCGTAAAAGGCGACTATGGGATTATCCGGTGGATGGGCAGCAGTATCCTTTGATTACATTAACAACTCAACTAGGATCGCCAATTCGCACCGGGTGCTGCCCAATCTCGGGGGACCGAGTGAGGAAGTTCGCCGTCTCTACGGGGGCGTCGTGCGGTCTGTGGCCCTCTACGGGGCGCCTGTATGGTCATCCCGGCTGTCTGGCGTCCAGCGCTGCAGAACCAAACTTCATAGTCTGCAGCGCAGAGTGGCTATACGGATCGCACGGGGATACAGGACAGTGTCCTACGAGGCGGCAACTCTCCTGGCACGCTTTCCGCCTTTCGACATCCAGGCGGAGATGGATGCGTGGGTCTATGACCGGACACGTTCCCTCCGCCAAAGTGGGGAAAGCGTGCCATCAGGGGCGTTTGACAGAATGAGGCGGCTGGCTAGACGGCGCGCACTCGAGATATGGCGACAACGCCTACGGTTGCAGTTCGCGACCAAGCGCGTCGTCGAGGCCATCCTGCCACTCTTCGGAGCCTGGCTCAGAAGGAGCGAGCGCGTCACCTACCGTCTGACGCAGGTATTCACCGGTCACGGTTGTTTCGGGGCGTACCTGCACAGAATAGGACGCGAGGTTACGGCACAGTGCCACCATTGTGGAAGCGACCAGGATACCGCACAGCACACGCTCGAGGAGTGCCCTGCGTTTGCGGCCGAGCGGCGGATCCTGGTCGATCGGATCGGGCAAGATCTCTCTCTGCCGGCAGTAGTGTCGGCTATGTTGGCAGAGCATGAAAATTGGAGTGCAGTGGTCTCCTTCTGCGAGAGCGTCATGCTCCAGAAGGAGACTGCAGAGCGGGATCGGGAGAGGGCTGATCCCGCACGGAGAAGGACTAGACGGCGCCGGGGCAACAACCGTCCCGGCTCCCAAGTCCAACACGCCTGAGCCCCCTGCCGTCACTTCATGGTGGGGGGCCTCGGGGGTCGCGGGCGCGCAGATTGGGGAATCTACGTGCTCACACCGAGCGACCCCCGGGAAGACGGTGGCGCGCACGTGGTCACGTGCCGCCGTGTGCGCAGCACAGCGCAAAGCGAGGCTTGGGGGGATCCTTTACAATCCTCCCCGAGAAGTGCCTGGGGGGGCGACCTTTTTACAGTCGCCTTCCCTCCGCTAGAGGGGGTGACCGCTTTACAGTCATCCCTTCCGAGATGTGCCTAAAGGCGTGGCACCAATGGGCGGCTCTAGTGTGATCTTACGAGGACCTGGAGCCCCCCTTCGGTGCCGAAGATGACCGCTCCAGTGGTTTTAGCCGGTAGGAGTCCGGCATACCCCTTCGCCCTTCCCCGGGGTGAAGGAAGTTCCATGTAGAATTTCCACTGGACATCAATAAAAAAAAAAAAAAAAAAAGGATCGCCAATTCGCGCCTACTATGCAATTATGGCAAAACCCCCCAATGAGCACGTAACACATCCAGACCAGTCGTTGTGGCAATCTTTTCCAGCAGTGGACCTGATTCGGTTAAAATTATGATGATGTTAATTATTTTGCAACGATTTGACTTCCTTGTTAATGGCACAGATACTAAGAATTTTAAAAGAAAACGGGTTAATTATATTAGGCAACCTGAACGCCCACACGTGAATATGGTTCCCATAATGGTCACTAGAGTGAAATGTCATAGAAATAAAATAAATTAAATGAAGTTGGCATTGCAGTATGTTCTTCTAGCATATGAAGGACGCCGCTGCCCATCATCTTGATATAACCTATAAGTTACGTTTTACGATACCCACGGGTGGAGATATATCATATTGTTTTGCCTTTTTATGACGTTATGTACCTATTTTTCACTTTTGCCGTAATCAATAATTTACTTAGTGCACCCCTGCTGAGTAGATAAAGAATAAATATATCGCTTTTTCTCCTGGATATTTTTATATTTATATTTTTCTTATTGGATATTATTTTTTTCGTCAAGTGCATGGACATTGCACCTTTGCAATTATATAAGACTAATAATTAAGCTGCATAACGATGTATTACATAAAGTCTAAATACAAATGCGAATTAATCTTAAACGTCAACATTTTCATCCGAAAATTACCTTTGCGTATTCAGTAAGGTGTTTGCTGCCGTGTGCGCCTAATTATCAGCAATAAATCACGTTTATAAGCACACACACACACACACACGCTCCTGTATGCCAGCTACACTCCTTACATTGATTTATTCAATGATTAACATAGACTACCTACTTACATCTCGAAGTAGATACTATAAAACGTAAGCTATAAAAAAGAAAGAAATAATTAAATAAGTATCTATATTTTGAACTCACAGGGATAACGAAATATTAAAGACAATATAATAATGCAATAAATAATAAAATTAAAAGTGCTCCATCTCCTCCCGTGGGTGTCGTAAAAGTCGACTAAGGGATTAGACGGAGGATGCGTGGCGATTATGGCAAAACCCCCCAATAAGCACACAAAACACTCAGAACGGTCGTTGTGGTGATATTCGGAGGAGGCTTGTGTCCAGCAGTGGTCTTTATTCGGCTGAAACGATGACGATGAATTAAAAGTACCATAAAAATAGCCTTTTAATACTACATGAGACCAGAGAAGGTCCTTATCATATCGTTGACTTGTTGCAGTATACCTGTACTGTTCTTATTTTGATGGCGCTGTAATGGAGAATCCACGGGCACTTTCTTGCAATTGCAATATATAGAAAATTATTTACACGAACTAACAATAACGTTACGATTTAAATTCTGTGCAAATAGAGAACCTCTATTTTAGTGTAAGTTGTAACACACAGAAGCCTTTAAGAGAACTGCAGTGCTATTTTGTAAGAACTCGCTAGCAAACTCACTTCAGAATCCACAGTATTGGGTTTACTACGTCTCACTGCAAATTCATAAGTAAGTCTGCTTCACTAGCAAACTTACTTCTGAATACGTAGTGAAAACACTAATTTCGTTTTGTTTTTACTACTTTTAACTGCGGACTCAGAAGTGAGTTCTTACAGAATAGCACTGCTGCGTGGTTATTCAGCAAGAACACACTAACAAACTCACTTCTGATTCCTCAGTGAAATCTCTAATATCGTATTGTCTTATTACTTTTCACTGCGGATTCATAAGTGAGTTTGCTTCACTAGCAAACCCACTTATGAATCCGTAGTCTGATAGACTCTGAGACTGATCTGAAAGGCCTCTTCAAATTCACTCATTAAGATGTCATCATGCGCAATGTGTAAAATGCTAAATATCTCATAAATCTAATTTTTATCTGTTAGTCTTCATAATACAAAGTCTTACCAAAACATCCGTCTTGACATTTTTATGTTCTGCACGATCAAACAGACAGTATGTCTAAATCTGTTGTTTGAACATCATGACACATCAACATGTTTGTGGCTGATCTTTGCGGCACACTCGTGAATGAGTGCTGGTTGCGGTGACAGGTCGTCCTGGTGACCGTGTATATTATTTACATTTTTTATCATGTTTCCCTGGGGTTTCCTGGTTAAATTTGCATGACATCTGTTTCACAAGAATGTGATTTATGATTGATATGTTATGATTATAGAATAAAATAGAATATTCTTTATTGCACACCGTTTTAAAAACAACTACTAGGAATCATTCTATGAACAGTAATTGTACAATGGGCGGTCTTATCGCTTCTAGCGATTTCTTACAGACAACCCTTGGATGGACAAGAAAAATTATAGTATGTTACTTCATATGTAAGCAAGTACGCCTATAGACTTTCTCTATATTGGAGGTTGCATATAAATATATCATATTTTACATATATCAATATTTGTGAGTATAGTTAATTACCTTAGTTCAATTGCGTAATGGTGTGTGCTAGCTAACATGTAGCTATGACAACAACGTTACTATATTATAAAGTTACTACAAGTAATTATCCTGTTTGCGCCTTTGTAAATAAAGCACATGCATTAAACAATATTGTAAACTTGTGTTGCGTCATTTCTTCTCCCTAGCTAAACACTAGGAAATGGCGAAGGGTGGGCTTATATGGGTGTTGACGTTCATACAGAACTAATATTTTAGGCTATTTTGAATAAATGATCATTTCATTTCAACTCCTATGCAATATAATATACGGTGTATAAAAATAAAATATTCCATGTGAAAACTTAAGTTAACTATTGCGTTATTGCCACAATAGTATTATAATGTGAGTAAAGATTTGAGAATGGATTGAATGGTGTGTAACGTGCGATTCATCATCTATGCCTTATTTTTAAAATTTTACTTTTTTAGATTTTTGGTTTCATAATTTTTTTTGGTCTTTTTAATATCCGTACTCTTTCATAAGCAAGCCTGTATGTATGCGGTTTCTAATTTCCAAAACTAAAACCAACTAACTTTATACAAGCCTCATTACCCACGAACAAAGTTTTATTCCAAGAAAAATAATCCTTAGACAGAATGTTCTGGCAGATAAGTTTTTATAGCCCAGTTCTGTATAGGGGAAATGAACGAAAGCAGGTTGTTTAATAAACTTTCTGGGACTTTCTTTTCGGACATCAAAAGATTCGCGCTCCGAGTTTATGAAATGTTTTCAGTGAATATTTACAATAGGTATAAAAACTTCGCATATTATCTTTGTTTCGCTATTAATATGCCAGTGTTATATAAGTTCGTTTCATTTAAAATAAGCAACGCGAACTAACTATGTGATTGGCTTCCTGCGCTTCGCGTGGTTCAATCCAAGCACGGTTTTTTTTTATAATCTGCAGATAGCTTTTTCTTTTTGCATGTGAGATTAAAATCTGTAAACTGTACCCACGACACAGGAGCAATCATAGTGTCGGGAAACAAAAAAGGCCTAAACCATTTCCAGAACCGCATCGATAGCTGGCGCCATAATTTTGAAGATTTGAAGATTGATTTATTTATTTATCACATAAATATTGGTATATATTGGTACATTGTTATTGTTTTAAAATGTATTGTGGGAGACTGGTGCCTAAACTAGGTTGAAGCCTGTGTTTCAGGCCACCAGGCCTTCCACCCCAGAAGTCCAATTTCATAGTCCTTTCATAAATTGTGCCAAACGAAAATTTTCCATTATCTTTTTCTTCGTGTATCTGATTCTATCAAGTTGTTTTCTCTTGTTAGGGTTCTCTTGATGAATACTCTCCAATACGTTGCTATAACTTTATCAGACACCGATACTGGTTGATTTTGTCCTTTATACCCAGTTATAATCTTGCACCCCATGAATACGCACTTTCACTGCAGACAACATCTTGATATAAAAATAAACTCGCTGTTTTAATAAAATGTAAATATTATGGCTTTGATACACCCATTTTTGACGATTTTTCAAAATTACTTTTAAATTTTTATATATTTGTTGCACATTGACAAATTATTTTGTAAACGTAAGTTGTTGTTTACCGTTTAAGTCAGAGATGTCTTAGATTACCTAAAAACGTAAGTACATATGTATATATAATATTGAAAATGTCAGATTTGCACATGCTCGGTTTTGATCCTGCAACCGAGTACTTGAAAAGTGTGTCTGATAAGCTCCGAGTCACCACTATTTACTGATTAAAAATCTTTGTGTGCTTTAAAAAGCACGTCAATGTTAGAGCAAATATCTTCATATCATCATCATTCCAGCATCCACTGCTGGACAGAAACCTCCTCCAAAGATTGCCACAACGACCGGTATGGTTTTGTGTTGTGAGCCCAATGGGGAGTTTTGCCATAATAGCCAAGGTTGGCAGACCAGTTGGCGATCGCAGTAGAGTTATAAATGTATGCGAAAGACACTGCTCCCAATCCTCCGGCTAATCCCATAGAAATCAAATCGTAAATACAACTATCCTATAGCATTTTTGTTTAAATTTATACGATAAACACAATTCGTATCACATATGGGTATGAATAAAGTCTTCAGTTTAAATTAAATATACTTGCGAATCAAGTATTTTCAATTCAAAATTCACTCACATTAACGTTACGATACGAATACTATCTCGACCTGGCCTCGCTCGGCCACGTCCCGACAGTCCTAAAATCAGCACCAGGCAAGTGGCGCGCGTGCGTGGGTGGTAGTGCACCGATTAGGTCCCGATCGTACACGCACATTGTTAGATTAACGTAATAGTAATAATAAGTAGTCTTGATCGCCGTGTTTACGATACATTGCTTTCTAAATAACAGCTAATAGAGATAAATGGCTTTCCTATTTTTATTATAGGCCTAAGTGTAACCTCTTCCCAAAGTTTTCGGTAAATTATCACTTACAACTTGCATATAGGCACATTGACTGTAAATATTAGATATTGGAGCGCACAGAAAGAACTACAAGTTAAGTAAAATACTGCAATGTAAACAAAAACTAAACGGCCTTTGTTTCGCTACATTTCACGGATGAGGTCATCGCTCGCAGTAGCGTACTAATATCAAATCATAGTACAATAGTCATAAAGCATTTTGCTCGCGGTGTTTACGATACATTGCGTTCTAAATAATAGATAATAGAGGCTTTCCTATTTTTATTATAGGCCTAAGTGTAACCTCTTCCCAAAATTGTTGATACATTGTGACTTATAACCTGCATATAGGCACCATACATTAACTGTAAATACTAGTTATTGGAGCACACAGAAAGAATTACAAGTTTAGTTAAAAACATAATTAAAAAATTATCCTGGGCAATACCTAACATAAATTTTCAACATTTAATACCGAATACTGAAACGCCATTATATTTAAATCCTGCTTAACAATTTGAGATGCCCGCCTTCCTACCGAAACCGACAAATGTACTGACAAAAAATTATACGAAAGTGAGATTAATAACACATTAAAAATATTATATACTGGCTTAAAATAAATAACTTAGTTATTTAAAACAAAAAGAAAGTATTGCATACATACATTAATGTTAACTATAATGGTCAAAACGTGGACACAACTAATAATGCGAAATTTCTTGACGTCCTAATTGACAACTAGGTACCTATTTGAATTGAAAACATCTGGAAAGGTGATGAAGTTCGTAAGAAACTGAGCAAATCAGCATAAGTAATTTATAACTGACTTTACAAAAAGCAATGTTATCGAAGATTTTCAGGCGCCGAAATCTCTACAAAAGATCTTAGTCGAGTCTAAGACAGTTGTGAGTCTCTAAAAATACTGACCGACCTATCTTTGTACATATTTGAAATAGCAGTTTTTGTTATAACAAATTTGCATTTATTTATTTCCACCACTTGTTTAGACTTTAGACATTCACATTAGAAATTCTCTAGGGCCTATGAGACTCCATTACAAAAACTGGTCACATACACGCAATTACAAAACGGTACTGTCAAGGAAAAATATTATGTCTGTGGGACGTATCATAATTATACACTAAAATGCCTTACAATTTTAAAGTACATCCAATAGACATGTTTAAAGCTGAGCTACTGACTATCTGAAAAATGTTACTAATGTTCGATAAAAGGTTTCCTGAATGATAATAATTTCTAATGATTACCGATAATTGCGAGTTTGGACAGTACGAGTAGACATAATTATGCTAATTATTACCTGGCTGTAATTAATTTGTTATGGTTCTGTTATTTTAGATGAAATGAATCATGTTTAAATATTATGACTTAAAACATTTAACGAATGGAATGATTTGCGTGCCGTACGATGTAGCAGAAGTTACGTATTTATGTCAAATACTTTATTCCTGTACATATATTCATGGCAAATTAATGATTCTAATTCTGATCCTGAACAGTCATTTAAGAGAAATTTCATTGGGTACGATGAAAGTAAAATTTCTAGGTGAACTTGAGTCCAACGTTTCTGTAACCTCACTTCTGTCACGAATACCGAGGTCCAGGTAATCATTTTTTTATTGTACTTTCATGTTATCACTTACATTGGTTCTATCTCTCGGCAATTGTCTCGTCCTGCAGTTGTTACAGTACTCAACTATATACATTACACAATTAGATATTATTATAGGTAGAACAATGAACAGTGACGCATGAGCTCTGAGTCAGAGAGAGATAATTGAGTTCGCAAAGTACGTACGTACGGAGATAAGCCCGTACTAACTACTATTGGTAGAGTGTTTTTTTATGGGCGGAAAGGCTTTTAGCTAAAATACTGTAGGCTTAAGGCAAACACTCTATGTCCGACAGCGAAGCCCGAAAAGTTCGATAACCAGTCAAACCTAAATATATCAATTATTGAGTTGCGAAGGAGACATGTAATTGCTGGTACTCGTTCTGTATAAACTGCTGATAATTAGTCATATTAAATTTTAGGACAGTTTCATGAAAAGGCTACTCTAGTAACTAATATCTCGCACTATACTGAAGACTTGTCATCATATCGGCCAAAAACGTCCACTGCTAAACAAAGACCTCCCCAATAGATTTCCACAACGAGCGGCCACAGGCCGCCCTCATCCAACGACCCCCAGCTACCTTTACCAGGTCATATGTCTACTCAATGTAGGTCCTCCCATGCTGCGTATTCCGGTGCACGGTCTTCACTCGAGAACCTTATAACCTTATAACTTCTTAGTAACGTCTTAGATTAACTAAAAAAAGTACATATTCATTGAAACAGTCACATTGGTAAATGTCAGGTTTTGTACCCATCAGCCATCCACTTAGCCTATTGCAGTCCAAGCTATGGCACCACATCCAGTCCTCTACTTTCTACATCCAATCTGTCAGCAGCCTTCCTCAGGTTGTCGGTTCAGATGTACCATCTAAATGGCTGAAAGCGTCCCACATTACACGTTTGAATTGGTAATTGAAATGTCCTCTTGACATTGTCTTATTTTTATTTTTATACACGTTCGTGACGAGCAAGTCATTCGCCTGATGGTAAGCGACATGCCCGGGTCATAACAATTAGAATGCTACCCAGGACTAGTGCTGCGAGGCATCACACAGCGCTCGTCACCTTGAGACATACAGTTATTTAATCTCTTTTGCCCAGTAATTTAACTTGCTACAGTGCCCTACTAACCGCAGCACAGTAATGTCTAAAGTTTAAACACTACTGCTTAGTGGCGAATATCTGGCACTGAAGAAGTACCTTTTTTTTATTTATCCCGGTGGAAATACGTCATTAACTTCCTCCGCCCCGGGGAAGGGCGCAGGGGCATGCCAGACTCCAACCGGCTAAAACCACTGGAGTGGTCATCTTCGGCACCGAAGGGAGGCTCCAGGAACTCGAAAAATCTCCATCAAGAGCCACCTATTGGTAACACGCCTTTGGGGGACATCTCGGAGGATATGACTGTAAAGTGGTCACCCCTCTAGCGGAGGGATGTTGACTGTAAAGCCGCCAGCACCTCCCCAGGCACCTCCCGTTTAGTTCACGTCTAGTTTCAAAATAGAGTACGTACCATATGTCAACATATTTTTTTTCTACCTTACATAATATGTTTTACTAACCGACTTCAAAAAGGTTCTCAATTCGGTGCGTATTTTTATTTATTTTATTTATGTACACCGAGTACTCCGAGATTTGTTGACGGATTTCAGCAATTCTTTCTTTATTAGGTGCAGAATGCTTTCAAATTAGTCCCATATACATACAAGTAGTTTTTTAACCAGCTTGAATGAACATGTCTAATTTAACTGCGCTTATCTAGATTATTTCTTAATAGTTTTGATTCCTCCGAGATTAGAGAACCGATTTGAGTCAATCTTATTTTAGTGTTAAATACTCTCGAATTGGTTTCATATAAATATAATTAGGTTTGGTTAAGTGTTTTTTTATGATATCAGCTCTGTCTTCCGTGAGTTGTGACTGTCTACTAACTTAGGTATCTTGTGTTGGTTACTATTTAAACTGATACCTCAATTGGAAAAAGTTCTTACAGACAAATAATCTATAAAGATACAAATTAAAAAAAATACTAAAAAAATACCGACTTGAAAAACCCTTCACGATATAATAATACCAAAACCACTAAAAAGAAAAGAACTTTATTTATGAAGTCTCGAGTGGAAAAGGTTCTCGAGTGCAGACCTTGCACCAGTAAACGCAGCGTGGGACGACCTCCAACTAGGTGGACAGACGATCTGGGGTGCAATTCCCTAAGCTCATACATCCATACATCCATGAATACAGATTTAAAATAACGATGAAAAATCAATTTAGGCTAATTAAGGCTATTTAAGCTAAGACATGATTGAATCTATTCAAGGACACGTTGCAGACGGTGAATGTCGCTGGGAGTCGTTGGGTGCAGGTGGCATGTGACCGTTCGTTAAGGAAATCTATGTGGGAGGCCTTTGTTCAGCAGTGGAAGTCCTTTGGCTGATATGATGAGCCCAAACTTGAGTGGGTTACTAGTAGCCATTGAAAAGTACCACTATCCACGTCGTAGCTTTGTAGTCGTTTGTATTGCTATACAGATTACATATACTTGTAACGTTTCGAATCGATACAATAATTAGAAGTAGGTTCAAATCGAGTTCCAAGAATCGTTTACCTAGTCAGTTACAAGCGAAGCTAATAAAAGCGTGATCGAAATTATGCATAGTTCTAAACATGGAGTAATGCTTTTGACTAAGGTCCAGTATGACAGATCGCGGTTACTCGTGATCATTTAAAAGAAAGATTAGAAAAACCCGTTAGAGAACCCATCTATAAAATGGAAAAGCTTATTCATACTTTCATAAATCTACAAATCTTCATAAATCAAGCGCATTTCATTTGATTTAATGTATGGACATGTGCCGCTACTGTCGCCTACTTCTAATGGTCAAATATTTGTCCCCAATTCATTTATTCAGGGAAGTGATTTGACACACCTGCCCTAATGCGCAGCTCTAGTTTGCACATTCGTAACATTTAAGCAGATTTGTATATAATTCAGTAATTGACGTCAGTTGTTTTAGACAGAGGATTTCCTAAAATCAGGTTGTATTCCGTGTGGTGTCCGGATTAAGAATATAGCAGCAGCTCCATCTTCTCCCGTGGATGTTGTAAAAGACGACTAAGGGAATCTAAACCAGAGGGATGGGCAGCAGCGTCCCTTCTGTGAAACGGTAGCCATACTGCGCTCACCAACCCGCCTGCCAAGCGTGGTGAGTATTGGCAAATACCCCCCAAAATGATGACACAGTTGTGAGAATCTATGGGGGAGGCCTTTGTTCAGCAGTGGACGTATATATGGCCGCTACGATACGATGAGGCTAACCAAAAAGCCAATAATTCTAATATAACATAATAATCCGATGTAGTATTCGTCTTAGTTTTGTTTTTTAACTTTGTCCCACCCTAAGTTTTCTTCTGTGTCGTAGATGCGTTTACAGACACAAATTCCACATACAGTACACCCAGACCCTGAACAACTACCTAAAGATCGTAAAAATATTCGTGTATATCCGTGAGGGAATTGAACCCACGACACTGAGCATAGCAGCCGACTATGTCAACCACTGCATCAACCGTGCCGTCGAATTTGAGGGACGAGCAGCAGCGTCCCTTCCATAAATCATAGAGGGACTCAAATTCCTTTCGGGTAATAGTGGCCATACTGTGCGCACCAACTGGCTGGCCTATGGTAGAGGCTTATGTTCAGCAGTAGACTTCGTCTGAAATGATTATGAGGTCTCATCTTAGATGCAGGTGTGCTAAACCCAGCATAAGGTAATCTTTTTCTTAAATCTCATTGGCGTTAGCTTTAGCTGTAAAGCTAGCTTCTTGCTCTTCTTCATGAAGTCATAGGGACATTAGCATAATCACCATTCTTGGCAGACGGATTGGTGATAGTACTGTGATGTTTATACTACACAGAAGGCCGCTGCTGCCCATCATCTTGATCGATCTTGTCACTTTGAACATCTCTGGGTGGATTCCATAAATTAAATAAACATTTATCTGGAGCTTTACGGCCAGTAATGTATAAAGATTTTTATTATTTGTTTATGTACAGTAAGCGTATTTTTGTTTTCGTCCCCCGTCCGCCATTTTGTTTTATAAACAAAAAGGACCCCTACTTTGTTGCCAAGTATGGCAACCTTCTCTCCCCACTAGAGCCAGGCACAAAAGTGCAGCCCCCCTATCCCGAACCCAAAAAAAGGGGCACAACCCCCGAATTAGATGCCGGCATCTCATCCGCCCCTCAGGCAAAAACCCCCCTCCCCACCGCCAGCACGAAAGCCTCCACGTCCCCCGAAGCCGACATGCCCATACTCTCGGACGTGTCGGACATGTCAGAGAGCGAGGACTCTCCCCCTCCTCCCCAAATCACCTCCTCCGATTCGGCCTCTGACGAGTTCCAACTCGTCAGCGGTAGCCGTAAAAAGCGGGCCCGCAAGGCCAAGTCCTCCGCTCAAGCTGCGCCCGCCAAAGCCCCGAAAACGGACGAGGCTTCGTCCTCCGCTCCGCCCTCTGCCCCTGTCCCCACAACGGCCTCTTCTCAGGCCAGTCTTCCCCCTACCCCTACCCCCGCTAACTCCCAATCCCAGCCCGCCAAGGTCCCTAAAAAGGACAAAAAACCGCCTGCAATATACATTCAGGCCAAGGACAAGTGGAATGACGTGTCCAAAATGTGTATAGAACTAGGTATTAACTACCTAAGTGCCCGCACCACAGCCGTCGGGGTCAAAGTGGCAGTTCCCACTGCCCAAGACTTCAGGTCTTTGACCCGTGCCCTCCAAGACAGGAACGTGTACTTTCACACGTACTCTCTCGCTGAGGAACGCCCACTCCGGGTAGTCCTTAAAGGCATCCCCAAGGAGATCGACACCGACTCCATCAAAGACGACCTTCTGTCGCAAAGTATCCCCGTCCTCGAAGTTCATCGCATGCACGCTGGTCGCAGCGGTGAAGCTTACGATATGGTCCTCGCCATATGCGAAAAGACCGCCGATAATGATCGGAAGATTTTTAATATCAAGACTGTATGCCACCTCTCGGCATAAAAGTTGAACCTCCCCATCGTTATGGTCCTCCCGGGCAGTGTCACCGCTGCCAACTCTATGGCCACGCGCAGCGACACTGCTACGCCAAACCTAGGTGCGTTAAGTACCTAGGCGACCACAGCACCTCCGACTGCGATCGCCCCAAAGATCGCACGCAATGCACAGAGCCCCCGAGTTGTGTGCTTTGCGGTGAGTCGGGTCATCCAGCGAACTATCGCGGATGCCCCAAAGCCCCGCGAGCTAACAACAAGGCTGCTAAGCGCAAAGCGGCTACCCAAGCCTTCGCGGCCGCCCACTACGCCTCTCAGGCCCCTCCCACGTCCCAACGACTCAGCCCTCAAAGGCCATCGCCATGGAACGCGCTGAATCATCAGCAAGCGTTCCCCGCCCTGAGGAAAAGTCTATTGACCCAACAGGCGACCCAGGCATCAGCGATTCCCTCGCTGATGACCGCCCCCCATACGGCACCGTACCTTCCCGTGCCGTACAACCAACCCGCACCACAAGTGCACTCTCAGAGGGCCGCCCCTCCCTCACCCCTTCTCAAAACTGACGACCTCTCAGTTTGCCTCGGTCTTCTCAACTCTGTCGACCCGAACAGAGTCGCCCAAATGGCCGCGGCCATTAGGGCAAACCAGGGCCAATACGGCCTCGTGTTAGTACTCAGCGACTTCGCTGATGTCTCATCCGCCCTCCTCTCCTACCGCGTTCATCCGTAATGGATTCACAAAACAGGTGCAGATTAAAACCCCGATCCCTTAAAATAGGCATCTTCAATGCCAACAGCATTAATGGCCAAAAAGATGAAATCGCCTTATTCCTCCGCGACCACCTTATTGACATTATGTTGATACAAGAGACCTTTTTGAAACCCTCCCACAGGAACCCTAGAATTGCAAACTATGATATAGTGCGCAACGACAGGACCCACTCCCATGGAGGAGGCACTCTTATTTACTATAAGAGATCCCTTTATTGCATGCCCCTAGATACCCCGTCCCTTTCCAATCTAGAGGCATCTGTGTGCAGGATAGGCATGACAGGTCATCAACCGATCACTATAGTGTCGGCTTACCTAACCCCCAATGCCCAAGACGATCCAATCCAATCGGATCTCGAAGCACTCTTCGATCTAGGCGACTCCGTCATAGTGGCGGGAGATCTCAATGCCAAACATGAGTCTTGGAACTGTCTCACCCACAACCACAGAGGAAGTAAATTATACTCCCTCAGTAACCTCCTCAATTTTGACATCATCGCCCCGATGTATCCCACTCACTACCCCAGCAATGTTAATCATCGCCCGGATATACTCGACATAGCACTTCTAATGAATGTCAACCTCAAGTTGCATTCCATTGAAGTACTACAAGAGCTAGACTCCGATCACCGTCCTGTGATCCTTCACCTCACCTCCCGCTTTGGCCCCACGGACACAGGGCTACCCCCTCAGACCATTGTGACGACGGACTGGAGGAAAGTTAGGCAACGCCTCAACGACCCCTCGTCCGCTCAGTTAAATAGAATTCCCGAATGCATAACGTCAGTCACAGACACGCTAGGCGCGATCGACTCCCTCACCGGGCATGTACAGTCCGTCGTGGACGAGTGTTCACGGCGAGTTCCTGTGATGGAAGACCATCGCATGAAACTCCCTGACGATGTACGTGCACTGATGACGGAGAAGAACGCAGCCCTTAGAGCGTACTCATCTTTTCCCAGCGAACCCAATCGTCTCTTTATGCGCCACCTGCAGCGTGCTGTCAAGGAACGTATTAAGGAGTGCCGAGAGGCTAACTGGGATAAGATGTTGGGCGACTTAGAGCCAACCCACCTTGCGTTCTGGCATCTGCAACGGAAACTCAAATCCGAAACATCCAATGCTGTCCCCCCCCTCAAACGACCAAAGGCCGGCCTTTGATGACGACGAAAAATCCGAATGCCTAGCTGACAGTCTAGAAGCGCAATGTTCCCCAATCACTCTACCTGTAGACCAAGCTCACCTCAAAAAGGTTGACGCTGAAGTCGAACGTAGAGCAGCTATTCCGCCTGCCGAGGACCCTGACGACCACTCCCTCCGGTCACGGCAGACGAGGTCAGAAATCTCGTGAAAAAGATTCACCCTCGCAAAGCCCCCGGCTCTGACGGTATCACCAACAAGGTGATTAAACTCTTCCCCGAACGTCTTATCGCCTTAATGACCGTCATCTTCAATGCGGCATTAAACAATAACCTCTTTCCGCATACGTGGAAACAGGCCACCGTTATCGGTATTCCCAAACCCGGTAAGCCCAAGTGCGAGCCTTCCAGCTATCGCCCCATAAGCCTTCTCAATTCTCTTGCGAAGATTTATGAGCGGATTATCTATTCCCGACTAAAGGATTTTGCCGATTCCAAGAAACTCATTCCCGACGAACAGTTTGGTTTTAGAACCAAACACTCGTGTGTACAACAAGTCCACCGACTAGTTGAACACATCACGTTCGGATTCTCACGCGGCATGATGACGGGAGTCCTCTTTTTCGATGTTGCGAAAGCATTTGACAAAGTCTGGCACAATGGCTTATTATATAAGTTGTATCAACTCGGAGTGCCTGACCGTCTCGTTCTCATCATACGAGACTTCTTGTCAAATCGCAGTTTCCGATATCGAATCACGGGCGCTCTCTCTTCCCCCCACCCCATTAGAGCCGGAGTCCCACAAGGATCCGTGCTAGCCCCATTATTGTTCACACTGTACACCAGTGACCTCCCCAAAAGACCTGCTAATACGACCCAATTAGCACTGTTCGCGGATGACACGGCCATATTCTACTCTGGTAGCAGTCCCGATAATATAACTAAGATCCTCCAAACCACAGCCAACGTCTACGGTAAATGGTTTAAGAAATGGCGGATCGAAGTTAACCCTATCAAAAGTAAAGCCGTCCTATTTTGCAAATTAGGCGACGACCACCCACGCTTCAGGGAGATCTCGATGCTGGGCCAATCGGTTCCTTGGGAACCACACGCCAAGTACCTTGGAGTCACCCTAGACAAAAAAACTGACCTTCATTCCCCACACAAAGATGGTGCGTGCCCGCGCTGCCTTTGTTCTCGGTCGCCTTCACTATATTCTGAACGCTCGTAGTAAATTATCCCTTAGAAATAAGGTGAGAATTTACACCACATGCATTCGACCCATCATGACCTATGCCAGCCCAGTGTTCGCACACGCTGAATCATATCCACTCCGTAGATTAGAAACCCTCCAAACCCGTTTCATGCGCAAGGCCACCGGAGCGCCTCTGTACATGCGAAACGACCAACTCCATTTCGACCTTAACTTGCCGACCATCAGGCAATTTATGAAACAAGCGTCTAAACGCTATCTCGATTCTGCCCTGTCCCACCCAAATCCCCTTGTGGTATCAGCCGCCGACTACGAACCCTCCCGTATCAGTAGAGTACGCCGCCCGAGGCACGTTCTGGTCGATCCAGACGATAAAATCACGTTAGATCACATGAAGAGACTCGCGTTGTCTCGTTCACTAAACACCCGACCGTTGTACCGCCCTCGCCGCCGAGGATGCCCGCCTCACCGACGTCGCGGAGGCCTATCGCCGCGTCACCTTCCCGTTCAAGTTAGCACTTCTCCCTCCCGTCTCTTGCTCGCGCCGGCCCGTGCCGAGCCTGTAGCTTTAAATATCCCCTAATACAATTTAAATAATACCGATCCAGCTGTCCCCAAAACAATAGCTTGATATCCCCAGCAACGCCCTAAGCCGAGGTCCGTGTCCCGCAGGGGGCGCCCTTAGCGAAAGTTGCTTAGTTTTTAATATTTAATTTAAGCCTGGCTGGAGGCCTCTTTTGGCTTCGCCAGCAAATGACCGGTTAAGCAACCACATTTCCCAGAAATGTATGCGAGAAGCCCAACAAAAAAAAAAAAATAGTGTACTCAATGCAACAAAAAAGCCTTGTAAATTAAAACTAGCTTAACTCTCAGCTAGTTCGCAATTTAACTCTACTAAACTAGTGGTGACTATAATTTTAGTATCACAGTATACTAAATGTGTAATAAATGTCAGACGTTCTTTCATAATAAAGTGTGTGTAATTCTTATAATTGAATTTTAATATTCACTAATATATTGCCCTTAAACAAATAATCTATGGGGCCGCAGGTCTTGAGCATACAAGCGATATATTTCAAGCAAATGCAAAATGATAGGCCATAATCATTTATGTATAAACCCTTAAATGTAAGCCTTAAATGTTAAGTTAAAGTTACAAGTTCTCATCCAATGAACTGATTAAACACAACATTATAATTGGCTACTCATGCTAAAATACACCCACGACTTTGTAGGTAACCAATCAAGCGGAGCATGCTGACTGCACACAGCAGCCGTACCACGCAACGCGTAAGTTTACTCGCGTTATTGCCATTCGCTGTTCTATTCTCTGCGTTTGTTATTCACCGATTGCTAGTTTTAAGTAGATAAGAAGCATTGTATTTTGTACAAAAATAATAATGTCGTTCTGCTCCATCAATCCTAATGTAACATAATAAAAAAACAATATTTTTTATTTATTATTTTTATAGACAAATACAAGAAAATTCCTTATTTGCATATTGTATATGATTCCTTCCTGGATAAAGTTATTATTTTCGCTTCGGTTTTTGCATGTTATCCCTGAACAACACGACACTTTAAGTTCCACTTACGCTATCGAATCTCAACTGATGTTATAAAACGGCCATTATTTTCGAATGACCCGGATTGTGCTTTTGGCGGTGGCGCGGTTACGCCCCCGTACCACTTCTCCTTATTTCCTATTTCTGTGGGTAGGTACATCTACATAAAACGTACAAAAGTCTGTTTCTATAAAAGGAACTTTGGTAATCATTTCCTATACATATTTCCTATATTTTTTGTATATTATTTTATGATATGGAGGGCCAACAATCATATGAGAGTCGATCACCACCGCCTATAATCATCCGCAACACCAGAGGAGTCGCTAATATGTTCCAACCTTTAGGGCAGACATAGTTTTGAATTGAAGGCCCCGTGTCGTATGTCTGCCATATTTTTGGTAGTTAAGCCTCCGGTATTCCTCACGCACCATACACCCAGCAACGCTGTTGTAACCAACAATGTTGCTACTTTACGTCAGTATTCTGTGACACATGACATGTTGTTCCCCAATCGAGTCATCCCGTTTACAATCTCTAGTTCACTAATGCCTACAGCTAGGCTCTCCCACGCAGCCTAAGGTGTACCACCATTGTAGCGAATATATTATCGATATTATAATGAACCGAACACATGCTCGGATGAAGAATCTTTGTCAAAGATTATCACACGTACTCCATATTTTATAAAAGGCAACGACATAACTCTGATTTCAAATAAATTGATATGATCAGCAATATTCTTCACAGCTCGTCACTGCGATAGCATCTATAACCCTCCCAACAATGGTAGTCCTATCCATTGTTATCGTCTTTAGTAATAAATGTACCCTTAATTTAATAGCATAATAATATCAACGTTCTGACCCAAGAGGTTGACGGCAACATTAAATTTATTAGACCGTAAATTCGTTTGAATAGAACCTTAATAAACGTGAGGATTATGTTTCATGTGAATTTCAATATAATTAAATATTCATTGGCTTGATGTATGAAAATTGGGGATTAAACAGGGTTTTAATTACAGAAGGTTCAAATTTTAAATGGAAAATTCTGTACCTCGATCACGTATGACAATCATAATTACGATCAAAAACAGTCTACCTGAGTAATAATAAAAACATAAAAACTAAAATTTTATTGGAAGGAAAATACATTCATCGTTGAAGCTGAAATACTGACAATGTCCACTGCAAGATACAGGTTTTAAAATCACCACAATGACTGAGTTTGTGTTGTCACCTTTTACGACACCCACGGGAAAAGATGGGGTGGTGCTATTCTTAGCCAGCAGTTACGTTAACTTAAACACTGTGTCGTATCTATTATTACACCCACTTTCAAGTGGTATAAGACGACCGCGCGGCGGTCGAGAATTTAAAGGTAACACATTACAATAATAATTCTCTAACTTACACTTTTATTGTTCCAAACATTTGTATTGGTGGACTATGTACAAATGCTTAGGCAGTACATGACTTAAAGTTCAAATATGTTACGACCAGTAATCCAATACTCCGATTAGTGACAGAAAAGTCAAACTACTTAGGAAAGTTCAGCCTTTCAGTTAATTTTAAGTTGCGTTTATCCGCTGTATAATCCATTAATTATATTGATTGATTAACCTAATTTTCGAACAAATTAAAGTTACATCAATCACCTGCTTGTTTTCGGCAATATAAAAGTCATGCTTAGGTATAGACCTATATAGATACATGAAGTGTCGGTGCCGTAGATGACCACATTTGATGATGGATACCAATAAAGACATTATTATTTACTACTAACGTTTCAAAAATGTATTTCATGGTGTGTAAAGTTGGTATGAAATTTATTTGATTGTTGCTATGTTATACCTCTATTTAACTGTAGCGGACGATTCGCCTATGTATGTGGTGAAGAACTTGCTGCCATCATCTTCAAACATGGCGACGTAATGAGTCTTCTGAAAGACATCGTTTGTCTGAAGATAAGCTTAGCGGACTTACTATAAATTTTCTTAAACGTACTTACCTTAAAGGAATTATAATTTGTAATTTCCCCTCTAGTTACCCAAACCAACCAACCTGTCTGTGTAATAAGCTTATTGTATCTACCAGCAAACAATGGAATCAGCCACTCAACATATTTCATTGACACGAATTGATTAATGACAGGCAATACCTCCAAAGATGCCAGCATAGGCAATAGCAGCAGATTACCGTAGGTAATGTACAGTTGTTACAAGATATCAATTTATGCTTTCTGGCGATCTTTTCTTAGACATCTAAATAATTCTAAGGACACCTAATAGAACAAAAGACTCGAGCATTTACTCTAGCTAATGCCTATGTTTATATCATCATTTCGGCCGAATGAAGTCCACTGCTGGACTTAGGCCTCCCCCAAAGATCACCACAACGACCGATATGGGTGTGTTGTAGGCTCATTGGGGGGTTTTGCCATAATCGCCACGCTTGGCAGACGGGTTGGCGATTGCAGTTGAGTTGTTAATGAACTCGAAGGACGCTGCTGCCCATCCTCCGCCCAATCCCTTAGTACTAGACCCTAGACTTTTACGACACCCACGGGAGGAGATGGGGTGGTGGCATTCTGAGCCGGCACGTTTATATGTCAACAAAGTAACCAGTGAAAAAACACAAATATTTTCTTATTGTGACACATTTCATACATTTCCATAAATCTAAAAGGCATTTCTAGAAATAACATCGTATTCCCGCACTTCACAAACAAGTTGTTAGTAAATAGCGAGCCCTAAATCGCGCTCTTTTGTTTCGAGCGCAAATTCAATTCCTCTTGATGACGTCACAAACAAACTGTCATGGCAGAAATGGCGGGACTCATTTCGTTGAATGTTGTCCTTGAGTTGTGGACATAGATTGTTTACTAGACCCTTATCTATTTAGAATTCTTATATATTTAGAAATGTGATTAGAGGTAGTCAACTACCTGATGTTCTATGTGAGGGGGCTTCTATGGAGCGGGGTACTACAGGTAGCTATTTCACCTGTCATAACCTATGCGTGAGCTAGGTGTATTCCGGCTAAAGTGCATTCCAGCTTTAGTGTGTGCGGCTAAAGTGTGTTCTGGCTAAAGAGTTTTCCGGGTGCTTTAGGTTGGCAACGTATCAGTAATAAGTAGATTACTGACATCCATGGATGCGGTTGCTACTGTAAGAAAATTGATATTGAAATATTTATAAAGAATTTCAGACTTTGGTCTATCTAGACAGGTTTGCGGAGCTTTGATCAAATAAATGAAGGATTTTAATATGTCAATGTGACAGTACGATTACGAGTATTACGATGTCTCTATGCATGATCCACATCCAACAGTACGGCATTTGGACGTCCATTTATAGAATGGCTAGCGAATTTATTGCTACCCTGAAAATCCACGTCAAACTACACATCTCGCAGTTTTTTAATTATGCGATGAGGATCTGTTCACCAAATCGCTAAATAGTGGCGAGATGCCGTCATACTATACGTACATGAACCAAAGAGGTGTGTTTTATCGACGTCAACGTGGGCGTACAGTAGATGGTTTTGTGGGAGTTATGAAATATCGGGGATTGGGTAGGGTTTCCACAGTTCATATAAAATAATGGCGAGTGCTTTTTTTTGCGCCGTTTACTGAGGACAGTTGATACCGTTGTTTCCCACAAATTGCTCGGTCTGCAGGACGTTTCATCTCCTTGAACATGATAAAGACTGTGTTGGGAAGCCAGCGTCGGTGACAGTAGGAATTATCTGCGAATCTCCACTTACATTAAACATCCGCTGAAATGCTAAAAGATAGAATACATTTTTCATATGTTTCATTTATTTTATAGACGTAAAACTTCAGTTTCAATTTAATATGATAAAAACTTTGCAACTGTTTTCTTTTAAAAACCATGCATCTAATGTCCCTACTAAAGCTGCGGTTCCGTGGCCTGTCCAATATTTTTTGAAGTCATGATATTCCTGTCAACTTGATTGCATCAGCCTTTTGACGTCTACTGCTGAATTAATAACCCGGTTTTTTATCGAAATAACGTCAAACAATGCTGGTACATAATGTATGACGGCCAATCTAATCTATACCGATAAAAGAAGTACATCAGAAGATGCACAATCGCATCACAACAGTTCCGCTTCCTTGCTTTGTTACAACCTTAACTAATCCATATAGGCGCCTTCAGATACACAGTATACGGAGCTGCGTTAGTCACAGTTCGTTAAGTCTTTAAAGGTGTTTTAGATGTGCAGACTTTAGATGTAACGTATTGTGTGATAATTTTGGCAGATTATAATCTAGACACTGAAAGTTTTTTTTGTCTTTTGTTCTGTCAATGTATAATATGCGGTCTTATGGTCCACCGTCAAATCTGTGTTCTTGCTTTGCTCCTCAACTGTCTTGGGTATGTAGGCTGGTATAAAGTTAGACAGCTAATCTGCCATCTATCAGCCATCAGAATTTCGTTAATAATTGAAAGATGCACAACGTGTAATCATTTAATGTGCCAGCCGAAGTGTCTCAGATCGGTGAAGCCTAGCAGCGTTATTGTCGCGCGACAATGGTTAATCACAAAACTGCATACCAATCATACAACAACAACCATGTCCTCTTTTGAAAAATTCCTATGTTTGAGATGAAGTGACTTCATTTCCCAATGATGCGACGTCGTTGCACGACTTATCAAAAGTAGTGTAGTAATACCCTAAGGTACGTTTCAGTAGTTTGAACTAGATCAATACTCAACTGACGAAGCGGAATTTAATCAGGATTTTAGAACGGCCAAGGTGAGTTATAGTATGTAGTGATAAGGTAAAACAAAGGTAATCATTGAGTAGTTAGTATTGTTTTATTTGATCGTAAATCTGTGTTATAGCTCATTAATCTTGTTTCAAGTTTGACAAGGTAGGTAGTTATATAAAGGTTCACGGTAGCACGCAGGCGGTCACGCACCGCCGTGTGTACACACCGTGTACGCACAGCGCACAGGAATGTTTCGGGGGATCTTTTACAATCCCCCCGGGGGGTGACTGCTTTACAGTCACCCTCTCCGAGATGTGGCTATAGGCGTGGCACCATTGGGCAGCTCTAGCGTGATCATACGAGGACCTGGAGCCTCCCTTAGTTGTTAAAGATGACCGCCCCAAGTGGTTTCAGCCGGTAAGAGTCCGGTATGCCCCTTCGTCCTTCCCCGGGTGGAAAACGTTCATATAGAATTTCCACTGCGTCCAATAAAAAAATAATTAAAAATACTAGATAAGTAACAGTTTAAGAAATACATAGTAAAAGTGTTTAGCGGATCGGGCTCAGGGACGTGTTGCGCGTACGATCCCGGCAAGGAACAAATATTTGTTTGATTTACAGATAATTGTTTCGGATTTGCGTGTTTGTGCATGAGAGATTAATGTCTGTAAACTGTATCCACGATACTAGAGAAATGCTGGTATAGGGCATCGTATAAAAATATTCTTCTTCTTTATCCACTAGAGCAAACCTGGAGGACATTGTCAGTCTTTAAGTTTCACAGACACTTAGTATAAAAATTTAGTACATAATGTGTGTTCTTATAGTTTTGCACGATACGGTACAATAACAAAACTTATACAGGGAACTAATAATAAGTTTCACGAAGGCGTTTGAAATTTTTCGATTACGGTAACTACATGTTGCGGCCGTCAATCGACGTCGACGATTTCTCATCTTAATTATAATCCACTGCCCGACTTCACCCATTGCTAGGTATAGGCATCTCTTTGCTTGTGCCAATCTCCACGCTGTCGTGCTAGATGACTGACCTGCCTTCTTGCAGTCCTTGGTTGATACCCATTCACTGCTAGACTGTGTCTGAGTGGCGGTCTGCATGCGGACATGGGGCGGCGTACGCCTGGCAAGGCACGGTGAACACCTTTCATCATGATGCCTTGCCAGGCGTCCTGACTCCCGCCTGACGTCCCCCTCTCCTCTATTTGAGTCCCGTTACTTGTTTTCCAATGTCATAGACCTTAATGCGTTTTCGGATCTGGACGTTTGGAAATCGGTCTACAATTTTTATACCGAGCTTAGAACGCCCCATAGCCCTCTGTGAAATTCTCAATCTGTATACAGTCTCCTGCGTGATCGTTCCAACTCTCGGCACCGTATTTCATGGTAGGCAGGACACACTGGTTATAAAGGCGAGTCTTCAGACATTGCGGAATTTTAAGTGATATCAGAACGTCTTCTGTTTCGCTTAATATTTTATAGCCCACCCAAGCTGGATTCTTTTTACTTTCTTCGTATGTTGGTGCTCTTTTCCGAAGGTAAGAATATGACCAAGCTAAATATATCAACTCCATCTCATGCTTAGCGCAGTGCCTAACCTATTAACTTTCGACGCTACGTATCGCGAGTTCGATTCCCACACGAAATATTTGTATGATCTGCAGATTGTTGTTTCGGGTTTGGGCGAATTTGCGTGTGAGATAGTCTGTAGACTGTACCTAAGATACAGGAGAAATCTTAGTGTAGGGCACCGTTTGAAAAAAACCTTTTCCACTTTAATAGTAGAATCTAAATGGGTATAAGTCCTACCTTAGAAGATGCATGTTGAGATTTTGAAGTATAATCTAGAGATTTTCTAACAAGAAGTTGTCTGTAAAACACACAAATGGTTATTACTAATTTTAGAAAAATCTGCCTCGAAGAGGCAGCTGAGACGTTTGAATTCAAAAGACCAAAAACCTGGTGCTGTAGTAGAGCATCGAAGATACCTGCGATCAGCATTTACTACGCAATGCCAATCTTGTTTATCTTTTCGGTCTTTTCTAATCGTTAACGATTTCAAATGTCAGTTGGGGGCTCTTGTATTAAAAAGAATATTGATCTTTGTGCGACCTACACACAAGTAGGTACCCATAATACGAAAACATTTTGTGATACATACGTTATGCGAGGTCTTTTTGCATAAGTAAATAAACAGCGCGACGAAGCTAGTTTCCGTATTACATTCCGTTCACTCACCGAAACGTCACAAATGAAATGTTACTTCAATTTATTTGTTCCCGGCCCACCGTAGGGTTACGTACGTAATAACAAGTTCATATGTAGGTACTGTGTCATTCTAAATATATTTGCAAGTGTAATTTAGGAAGAACAATTTCGTTCGAGTGGTATATCCAAGCTATGGTTAAAAGTTGATTCAGAGAAATCGATTGTTTTGGTACGTGTATGGTATACTAGCTTTTAAACGCGGCTTCGCACGCGTGGCATTTGGTAAACTACATCATGTTAAAAACATGCAATAATGACCTGCGATTTTATTAGAAACGTATAATAGGTGTAGAGGAATCATGATATATCTCCGAATGACAGGACTCTGAGGCCTGCCGCTTATTGCATCCAGCCTAGCCAGGCAAGTGCCAGACCGTGCGCTATTGTCTTTTATTTAGAAACACTTCCCACAAGGCCAAGTGTGTCGTCAACAATAACTTTCATAAAATGTAGCTTGCCCTATTCCGCCCCGTATTAACAGGCCAAAAACATCACTCACTATAACCACACCGCTCATTTTGTAATTTAAATTAAGGGTTTAAGTCATATAAAGTCAAGATAAATTTCACAAGTGCGCTCGCAACTGCTATCCTCCCATCCCACAAACAGCGTACTTCAAGCCAGCAGACCATGCGCTTCATGCAAGCATATAACGTGCCGATTGTGAGCGATCTGCTTGCCGACGCCATCAGTGCCGCTCATTATAAAGACACGCGTTCGAAATCACTCACTTTAATGTGCGCTGACCGGCCTAAGTCGAACCGAGTCAAAGACATGACGGCGAATAGATGTCGCAGATGACTGAGAAAGTCGCTGACTTCCACTGCTATCCCAGTACCAGTCCGGATTTCTGCTTGGCCACAGCACATGTACTGCTGTTCTTAAATTCACAAAAGAGTGTGAGGTGTGGTATGGAGAATCTGAAACTTACGGTTTGGATTTTAATAGACGTTTCCAATGTGTTTAATTCAGCTAACCTCGCCATTCTATCACATCAATCGGGATCTCGTCGTCATCTCAGGGAATCTTTTTGTCCCTCTTTTAGATGCATTTCTTTTTTAATCTAAAGGTTGACTGGTAGCCATATGGTATTAAGTACGCCATCCATATACCATCATTGTGTATAAAAATATAAATAAATAAATTTATCTTTACCTAGCTATTAAGCTTGCTCCTAATGTGAATGCCATACATGGACACACAGTAATTCTATTATTTATCTTTTAATGCTTATGATGTTTTCATTATTAATAATAATTTTATTGAGATTTGCTTCGTTTTTAATTATTATTGTAATGTCGACATAGCTGAAAGAATCAGTAAACTGAAGTGGCAATGGGCGAGGCATATTGCTCGTAGAACTGAATTAATGCTGACGTTGGGGTACTAAGGTTCTTGAATGTAGACCGCGCACCGAAAACCCCACCTTGGGACGTCCTCCAACGAGGTGGACAGACGACCTGGTGAAGGTCGTTGGGAGTATCCCTGTCGTTTAGAATCCCTTAGTTGCCTTTTATGACATTCACGGGAGGAGATGGAGCGGTGCTATATTCTTAATCCGGACACCACACGGACTGTAAACGGTTTAAACGAAAAAAAATCTTTTTAACTTTATCCTCATCTTATGTTTTTGAACCATCATTTCGGCCGAATGAAGTCCACTGCTGGACACAGGCCTCCCCCAAAGATCACCACAACCACCGATATGGATGTGTTGTGAGCACATTGGGGGGTTTTGCCATAATCGCCACGCTTGGCAGGCGAGTTGGCGATCGCAGTTGAGTTGTTAATGTACTCGAAGGACGCTGCTGCCCATCCTCCGGCTAATCCCTTAGTCGACTTTTACGACACCCATGGGAGGAAATGTGGTGGCATTCTGAGCTGTTTTTGAACGAAATGCTGAAAATATACAAAGATCCGTTGAATGTTGATAGGGCTTGAGCCGCCCTGGCTTTATTAAAGTAAAGACCACAAACTGAGCAATTTAAACTGTAAGAGCTAAACGTTCAAGCAACAACACCGTGTAAAACATAAGCGTGTCAGAACAGGCATCGAGTGTGGTTCCGCAGGATTCAATTTCTTGCATATTTTTATTTTATATGAGTAGACGTGTTTCTTAGAAAACATCCTGATGGCAGACAAAGGATGACTTGCGAGGTAAAACTTATTAACATAATTAGATAAGTCTAATAATATCAATCAAAAGTTCTAATCTTATTTTCAGATGTTTTATACATTCACGTGGAATGCTTTAAATGGTTATATGATGTACAAGCGGTTAGACAAATTGATGGAAATGATGATATTAAAATGTTCAAAAAGAGCGCCATTTTTTCAGTCTACCTTGTATATAATACAGTCTTTGTCTTGTCTGCAATTTTGCTATACTGCAACGGAACCCTGAGAAAGTAAGTAGATCTACTTCAGTAGAATTTTAATTTGAAAGGATGTTTTGCCGACGTGATCTAAATAACTCAAGCAGGGTATGGACTGGGTCGCGAGGACCGTAAATTAAGTTAATTACTGCTGGGTAATTACGGTTGTCTGATGTATTGGTCTTATATTTACAGAAGCTACCGCATTATAGGCCCGCATTTATAGTTCTCCAAAATTCATTGTTTTTGAAGAGTTATGCAAAGTTTATGAGATTGATCAAAATATAGGGATGTCACAAATATTTTCATCAATGTAGGTCACTTTCACTGTTTCGTAATGTAATACCATTTGCAATTTTGAATTTGTCGTTATATGGTGAAGCGCCTCGTTAGTCGCGGGCGCTCAGATTGGGGATTAACCCCGGAAAGATGGAGCACACGAGGGTACAAGCCACCGTTTGCGCAGTAAAGTGCACAGCTAAATTTATTTATTCATGAAGATCTGTAATTGGCTTGCTGACACTTACAATTATCGTTTATGTTTAATATTACATGCTGTTGATCTTCCTAAAATAAATAAATAAATAAATAAACTAAACTTTGGAAGGGGATCCTTTACAATCCCCCGAGATATGCCTGGGGTGTGGTGCCTTACGGTTACCTTCAGTTGGCTAGAGGTCATGACCCTCCTCCGAGATGTGCCAAAAGTGGCACCAATGGGCGACTCCAATACCCTTCCATCGTGAAGGAAGTCCATGATGGATTTCCAACCGGGCAAAAAGCACAAATGGGTAAATTTACAGTTGTGTGTTTAGCTGATTTATCCGATCCATTGGCGATGGCGTCGCTACCGACACTGTCATCTTGATATAATGCATGGAACATTCATTGTGAAACCATGGTTGTTCTGGGATGACGTAACTTCCAATTTAAATTACTGGGTCATATAAGTTTAGTAGTCAAATTTATTATTTCATATAAACCATTTACTAGCAAAACGTTTTATGAATTTGAATTGCATGGTTTGAATTGGAAGAAAACCAAATTTATAAAGAAGGCGACAAGCAACACCATTGATACTCTTCAAATAATTGAGATTTATAATCTCATGTTGACTCATACTATTGATTGTAATAGATATAGTGAGAAAAATTTAGCTTAATATCTTAAACGACAACATACTACATTTAAATTTTAAACTTTCGCGTTGCATGATTATTATATTAAGAAACAGAAATAAACGCGAAATTACCTTTGAATAGCTTGACGTTCCGACCGGGTTGCACTAATCGTGGTCACAAGCAGACTGATGTAGCTAGATCACTCCATAGAGTATAGTAATATATAGGATCACTTCGTTTGTGAGGTAGATTTATGTTCATCCACCCCCGTTTTTTCGTCACTTGTTTTAAGGCCGCAACATACTACTAATTGTGTCCTTATAATTAACCGACTGCGAGTAGCGAGGTTATGTTATTTTAATTACTGGATTCCATGTCGATAATAACTTGATACCGTCTTCACGATTGAAATTATTATACTTCCTGATTTCAATTGCGTCACGCACGACTCTTGAATAGAAGTGGCGTTCGGTGGAGAGGACTTATGGATGATGAAATACGATCCAGTGATTAGTGCCTGATTGCAATATACGTTCGGCAATCGCTGATTTTCCAGTCTTACGGTTTTTTACAGCAGAGATATGTTCTTTGACCCGTTCAGCAATAGTCCGCTTCGTTTGTCCTAGATATGAACTACCGCACCTGCAATTTATTTTATAGACACCTGGCGTTTTAAACGGCAAGACATCCTTCGGTGTACCCACTATATTGGTTATCTTTGCCCCCTGTGTATATATGATGCGGATGGAATATTTCTTTAACACCAAACCGATTTTACTCGTTACTCCTCTGACGTAGGGCATGTAAGCAGGTCATCTGTTCACTCCTGGATGCTTGCATCTCTTCACTGGCCGCTCTTATCATCGACTCACTTGGTATTGGTTATTTTTAAGTACCTCCTGAACATGATCCAGCTCTTGTGTCAAATCTCAAGCTCTGTTCTTGAGGGATGTCATCACGGATTGCAAGTGTCGAGTATGGTGATGTGGCGTTGCGTGCAGGTATCTATCAGTGTGCAGCGTTAAGCGGAGGGAGATTACGTGCGGGGTTCCACAGGGGTCAGTTCTCGGCCCCCTATTATGGAACCTGGCCTACGACGCGCTCCTGCGTGTCGTTCTCCCTGCTGGCGTCAGCTTAGTCTGTTACGCTGACGACACTCTAGTGTTAGCCAGCGGGGAGTCCTTCGAGGGAACCATTCGGCTTGCGGAGCAAGCGGTGGCAATTGTCGTGGCCAAAATCCACGCCCTGGGTCTGCGGATAGCGCCTCAAAAAACCGAGGCACTATGGTTACACAAACTGCCAAGGAGCAGAGAACCACCCAGTACGTGGATACGCGTTGGTGACGCGTGAATCGGGGTGGGCCGGTACATGAAATACCTGGGGCTCACCCTGGACAGTCGTTGGGGCTTCGAAGAGCACTTCCAGCGCCTCGTCCCCCGAGTCGAGAGGGTAGTGGGTGCACTACACCGGCTGCTGCCAAACCTCGGGGGACCATGTGAGGAAGTTCGCCATCTCAACGGGGGGGGTCGTGCGGTCTGTGGTCCTATATGGGGCGCCTGTATGGTCAGCTCGACTATCAGGCGCTCAGCGCTCTCCGAGATGTGCCTATAGGCGTGGCACCAGTGGGCGGCTCTAGTGTGATCATACGAGCACCTGGAGCCTCCCTTAGGTGCCGAAGATGACCGCCCCAATGGTTTTAGCCGGTAGGAGTCCGGCATACCCCTTCGCTCTTCCCCGGGGCGAAGGAAGTTCATGAAGAATTTCCACTGGGCACCAAAAAAAAAAAGGAGTCCGGCATACCCCTTCGCCCTTCCCCATGGCGAAGGAAGTTCATGAAGAATTTCCACTGGGCATCAATTAAAAAAAGGTATTTGTCAGTGTGTGTAGGTTTACGGTACACACAGTATGACAAAATCCCCTTCGAGTTCAAGCCAGGTGTCTATAAAATAAATTTCAGCTGCGGTAGTTCATATATAGGACAAACGAAGCGTACTATTGCTGAACGGGTCAAAGAAAATTTGAAAACGAACTGCATCAGTCTGCTTGTGACCACAATCGGTGCAATCCGGTCAAAACATCAAGCTATTCAAAGGAAATTTAGTTTAGATTTTAGTTAATTCCCGTTTCTTAACTTAATAATACTACATTTACATCATCATATCGACCATTTATAGTCTACTGCTGAACAAAGGCCTCCCCCATAGATTCCTCAACTGTGTCATCATTTCGGAGGGTATTTTCCAATACTCACCACGCTTGGCAGGCGGGTTGGTGAGCGCAGTATGGCTACCGGTTCACAAAAGTGACGCTGCTGCCCATCCCTCTGGTTTAGATTCCTTTAGTCGCCTTTTACGACATCCACGGGAGGAGTTGGAGTTTACATATTTGTATATAGAGATTTACATAATAATAATTTATTTTTCGTGCTAATTAATTGATGACCTATCCCGACAAAACGGCACACGAGCATGACTCGCCGCCACCAAGTCATTTAAGTTGATGGCACTGTACCATTATTTATAGTTTGGTGATACCACAGCCAAAAATTTCGCATGCTACTGCAGGATATAGATCCCTGGGCTTGCTTTTCACATCGATTCTATCCTACAGTGGCTGGGATGCTTTTACTCATACAGTAATTGTTAACTTAAACATAACGAAATCATAATTAGTCCTGTTGTCTGGTCTAAAATCATTATTGTTCATCAGCTCAAAGGGACAATCCTATTGTTTTATTTCCTAAATCTTTATATAATACCATAATTCATATTTATTTAATGAATATTCAATTTCAAAACCTATGATAAAAAATATGCTGCAGACTCAACGATCTCATTAATAAAGCCACGACGGAAAAATTCTAAGAAGTTGTCATTTTATTCCGCCGGTGAGCCTTGCAATACAATAATGGCTGCCATAAAAAACGAGATTATCTTTCCTGTAATTTTCTCTATCCGAGCCGTTGCCGAGAGCAACAATAAAACAGTCGTTAGGGCAAAAATAAAAGTCGCGGACGAGCGATGCAGAACGTTAAAGTTGAGCGAAGAGTATAATGTACATGGCACGGTAGCCGTTCACTTGTGTTATAAATGTGTTTTGGATTATGTTACTTTAAGAACTTGCTTGTGTTGTCTACATTTTTACTATATTCGTTTTTATAATAGTTTTTGCACAAAGTAGTTTCTTATTTCGTTATTGTAAACGTGGGGTTCCTGCATTGGTCACCTCCTCTATTTTTATTAGTGTTATAAAAGGTGATTATGGGGATAGGCAGCAGGACATGAATATTATGCATTTGACCTTCCAAGTGGTTCCCGGCAAAAAACAACCACCCGTCTCAACGCACAGGTGTCGTAAAAGGCGACTAAGCATAGATGTCAAGAGGGTAGGCCAGCAACATCCTCCGTGTGCTAAAACAACACACTGCGATCACTAATCCGGCTACCATACGTGGTGCTTATGACACTCATTGTAGTGATCATTAAGTGGTCCATGTTAGTCATCCCCTCCAAGATGTGCCTAATGGCACACGGTGCCACACCGACGGGCGGCTCTAGTTTGATCTTACGAGAACCTTAAGCACGCCTTTGGTGCCAAAGATGACCGCTCCAGTAGCTTTAGCCAGTAGGAGTCTGGCATGCCCTTAGCCCTTCCCTGGGGCGGAGGAAGATGTTGATTTTTCACCGGAGACCAATAAATAAAATAAAAAGTGTGTGTTTCAGCTCCAACGCACGACTGGAGTTTTCTCCGTAAGTACAATAATTGTCTCAGTAATTAATAGGCAGTAAGGGTTAAAAAATATAAAGGACGGATGTTTATATGTACGATGTATATCATATATAAAAATGAATTATAACCTATCTAGTAACTGCATCCACGTGTTCGTTGGATTTTCTTCCACGACACTTGTTACTAGATTTGTCTATTTAGGTTTATTTTTTAATTTAATCACTCTGCTTCGTATTAATAATTTATAATAATGATATTAAACATCAATATAAAAATATATTTAATTAAATATTAAAAAACTTTGACACAAACTACATTTGACACATACATAACAGAAGGTGCGCAAGGTAGGTGCGTAGCAAAACGTAACGCCTTTTATTTAACGCTCGACAAAATTATTGGGTTATTTATATATAAATCGATTCTTAAGGAGTAAACTCCAAAAATAGTTGGTCCATGTTCAGCCAGTGAAAGTTTACGGGCGGATGTGTGTACTTTAAGAACTTAGTTGTCTTCTCTCTCTTACTCTCTTGTATTTTTGTATATGCTCGCCAACCAATTGCAACCTCAGCTTACGAATCCTTTCAACTTATTGGGCGAATCGTCAGCTCCATCATACTAAAACTAAAAATATGCCACAAAATATATTAAACTAAATCACAGAGCCATAATCCATAAATAAAGTGATATTTTCTGTTTTAGGAGCTAAAATATTGTACATATAGGTACAACCCTTATAAATATACTCCCAAGATATACTTAAACTTATGTACTTAAAGCGACTTATCTTAGGCCGTAAAACAACTATTTGATGGTTTGAGTCTGAAGTGGCCATATGGTATGAAATGCGTATTTTATAGCTTCATGCGGTCGAAAGTAGTTCCAAAAGCATTTTCTTTACACCTAATATATATTGCAGGCGTCTTTTTGAGACAGTATTCACAAAAAACTTCTCGGCTTCGAGCACGATATTTCATATTAGTACCGATGTGTACACAATATACTATGTATGTATTTAGCAATATCGTATTCGCCATGACAGAAGACAATACGTTTTCTGCAAATACTCGTGAATCTGTATGTACAAACTATTCGGGTGGATGGATGCGGAAGCGATAAGCGATAAGAAAGTTAATGGATTGCCGGTGTCGGTAACAAAACAGTATCAGTTTGCTGACAAGTAAACCGACTAAGGGACTCCAAACCAAAGGGATGGACAGCAGCGTCCCTTCTGTGGAACGGCAGCCAGTCTGCGCTTACCTCCTCCCTTACTCGCCTGCTAAGTGTGGTGAGTTCTGGCAAATTCCCCCCAAAATGACGACACAACTGTGGAAATCTGTGGGGGAGGCTTTTGTTCAGCAGTGGACGGTCTATGGCCGGTATGATGATGATGACATGATTGCTTACAAGTGAATAGAGACTCATGATCACTGGTATTCTTACCTCACTTAACATTTTTTTATAATCGGATTCTATACAGCCTTTCTCAATAGCTTATTGCTCCAGCCATGTTATAGGGTATGTAAGTCTATGTTTTTGCGGCACAAACACGAAATACCGATGTAAATCATTAGCAACATTGACCTTCTCGGTGAGCGCCGAGTACTGGAAGCTAAACCCCTCTACTCCATTATGTTTTTATTGCTCTTCTCTCCACTTCCTCTTTTCCAAATATCGGCAACGCAATGACATTGTCATGAGCTGCAATCGCCTACCATCATAAAACCCAAAGGCCGTTACCACCATTTTTTCTTTTCAAAAGTTTGCCAATATAAAAAAATCGAGGTTCTATCACAATATTTCTCTGATACTATATTTCTCACCAAATATTGTGAACGGATCAAATTTGCGGAGAAGCGCTGCGTGGTGACTGGACACTATCAAGTGATTCATAATTTTTTTTCATAAACATCTAAAAACAAATCTATCCGTGAGTGATTATTATTGCGAAGAAGTTTTGGAAATATCTAAGTTTTCTATAAGTGTGCTCTTGCCTGTGTTACGGCGTGGAATTAATTACTTTTGGATAATTCTATGTATATACAGAGTATCAAAATCGATAATCATGAACATTTTCTTCAGATGATTTAGTAAAATATTTCAGTATGTTACTAAAAACAAAAACATAATAGAAATCTCATAAGTAATTGCAACTGTTTTAAAGTGAATTCTCTAAAATTTACTAATACATTATTTCAATCAGAATGTATTTTCTTAAACTACAAACTTAAACTGTGATCAAACCAGACCATGGGACTTAAAAGTAGTACTTGCATTGCAAACTTCGCGCATAACTTTGGGAACAAAATGTAAGTCAGATGTAATTGAATACATCTTATCGGATCACACGTCCCACCTTCTAAAATTTCCAGAAGATTAAGTTTATTTAATAAAATATTGGCATAAAAGACGTCGTGGGCGATTAAAGTAAAGAAAACATGCAAAAATTCAATAGCTATCTGCAGAGTATCTTTTCTTTAAAATGTATAACACTGACGGCCGAATGCAGAAATGCCATTTAATATTTAAATCCCGCTTAACACCCTGAGACACCCGCCTTTCTACCTAAACCAGGCATCTCAAATAGCTAAGCGAGATTTAAATATTATTTAGTATTCAAATAAAGCTTTTAACTCCTTTATGGATATCTTCAAGCTGCCGTATGATTTATGTTTTCTGTATCGGCAAGAAATAATTAATAGGAAAAATTAACGGGTCATCACTTCAGCCGAAAATCATCCACTGCTGTATATAGGCCTCCCCCAAAGACTACCACAACGACCGGTATAGGTTTGGTTTGTGTACTCATTGGGGGGTTTTGCCCAAATCGCCACGTTTGGCAGACGGATTGGCGATCGCAGTTAAGTTATAAATATACTCAAAAGATGCTGCTGCCCTTCCTCCGGCTAATCCCATAGTCGCCTTTTACGACACCCACGGGTTGAGATGGGGTGGTGGTATTCTCAGCCGGCATCACAGGGTAATCTATTGAAATAAAAAAGATGAAAACATAACAACTGCAGTGAAACTACGGGTTAAAACCTTTTGGATTAAATACAAATACATTTTGAGTCTATACTAAAATATATATAAATATGAAATAAAATAAAGCTAAGGCAGCTTGGTCTGGCATCAATAAATTAAAAATTAAACATAGTGAAGATTATGATCACGTCTATAGTCAATAATTGAACGAATTTACAGCAAATTACTACTGTAACGCAACCTTAAATAACTAGCACTCGGATTTGCGACTAACGTGTCCCTAAGCTCATGCGGGTTCGCTTCCCTGGCCCCCGCGCTCCGCAAACGAACGTGGCACCCCGCTCCGTGAAAAACGAAGAGTCCGCCTACGGCTATGACGCACTGACGAACTCAACTGCGATCGCCAAACCATCTGCCAAGCGTGGATTATAGCAAAATCCCCCAAGGGGCCCATAACACAAAGCCATATCGGTGGTTGTGGCGTTTTTCGGCTAAAATGATGATGACTGGCTAAACTACAACATCTTTTCGTACTTTTTTGCTGTCTGGCTTTAGTTTTTAACTCAGCAAACAGTTTTTCAAAGCATTTTTTATTGTTTTATACAAATATCAAAGCAAAACAAAGCTAGACTGCGAAAATAGTCTCTATATCAATAAAAGTCTCTGAATCTAAGAGATTGTGTTTAAAAATTAACCGTTCATTTGAGTCAATTCATTGATTCGATTCGATTCACATCGATCGAAATAAATATAGTGCTTAGCTTAAAATTCTATTGTCAGTAAATGTTATGTTTATATTAGTTCGTTTTGTAACTTTCCATTCTGGTAAATAAATGGCATCGCATCTATACCTCTCACTCTTATTTTGTTGGTACATCAACCTTGTTTTCTCTGCATCTCCCAAAGGTCGTCTGGCAGATAATACACTATTGTACATTAAGAATAAATAAATAAATGAATGATAGACCTAACTTAGGTTACGCTAGGAAGTGAAACCTGTATTTTAATTGTTGACTAACTTATTAATTGGTTTTGATTACGAAAAGACCTTATACGTTTTCATATTTTGCAAACTTGTGTTTTTCATTATTCTTCAAAGTTAGTTCGTATTGGGCCATAATTGAACAAATGTGAACAAAGCCTGTTTCTTATGCGAGTTTAACGAACCATTTATTTATTACCATAAGACATGTTTTTCCCGGGTTTATCCGCAACGAATTTGCCACCGCTTTCGGTCCCTGGAGAACCTTGGAACAAACGCTTTGAAAATGGATTGAGTTGTATCCATCATATGCTCGTACCTTTACCTTATGAACCTTTTGTGGGGTAAGTTTCTATGTTGTTATGATCATCCATGCTGATCTATGGGATAAAAGAAAAAGGTAAAGCTGCTTGTCACTATGCCCCATGGGAAATTGTCAACTTTTATGTATTTTTGTTTGGTGAAAAACTCTTTGTTATCGGCTAAGGTATTCCTGTAAAAGAGCTATCAGAAAAATTATAATAACTTTGTGGCGAGCTAAATGTGAGTGGCGACACTGTGTACCGGAATGCTCCAGAGACCTTACCTTTATGGGTCGGTTGGAGTGGAACCCCATGAGTGCCCGTAGTTTTTTCAGCTCTGGCTTGCCTTAATTGGCAGAGTGGGCTCTATGCTCGAGGGGTGGAAGTATCTAATGGTGTAATAACGGGGAAACCCGCTCCGAGTCTTCGAGATGCGCTATTGTCAAACCGGTGCCGCGCCTCTCGACACCCCGAGCCGCTCACACCGGTGTTGCTCCCTGTCGCCTGTAGTCGCCATTTAGGGGGCCCATCTAGTGAGTTGGGAGTCACTGTCTGCCACAGAATTTCACTATAATCTTGATCTTGATCTTGATGCCGTTTTTCCATTTTTTTAAAGTATTTAATCCATTTAGCTTTAATTGAAATAGACCTTTTAAATGTAGTTTCCAACTCATACAATAGTTTAACCCCTCTGGGAACAATCCAAGACTGCATTTTATAGTGCAGCCAGGGAGACTCCCTGGTTAGTGTCCCATTACATTTTAGATTAAAGTTCTCTAAAGGGCCTCTGCGTGTTGGAGAACCCATGTCCCCGCGTATGCCTATCAAAAGACCGGTTCCCCCTCACAGGGGACATAAACCCGTAAAAACCTGTAGATAGTAATATATTTACTTTAATGCACACCACATACTACAGGTCATCATTTAGGCCGAAAAAAATCCACTGCTGGACACAAGCCTCCCCAAAGATAACTACAAGGACCGATTTGGGTGTGTTGTGTGCTTGTTGTGTGTTGTGTGTGATTGGGGGGTTTTGCCATAAGCGCCACGCTTGGCAGGTGGGTTGGCGATCGCAGTTGAGTTGTTAATATACTCGAAGGACGCTGCTGCCCATCCTCCGGCTAATCCCGTAGTCGCCTTTTACGACACCTAAGGGAAGAGATGGGTTGGTGCTTTTCGTAGCCGGCACCACACAGCTAATTCGTTACAGGTATCAATGCAAAAATGAAGTACAATTGGCGGTATAATATATATATTACCAGTAAAAATATGTGTCAAATTTCTAAGTTTTGTATTGCGTTTGTAGGCAATAAATACGGAGTAATAGTTTTATTTTGAAGTGATACATAGAGCTGTAATTAGATTCAAATAAGTACAAAAATGATAGGTGGCAACCCTAAGTCGCCCAGCAATCGAGTGCTAAACCGAAGCCCGAGTCCCACTAGGGGCTCACCTAAATCCGTTGCTTTGTACATACTAAGCGGTACTTAGTACAGTCAGGCGATAACATACATAGATTATCGCCTGACTGGACGTCCTTTCGGCTACACCAATTTCTCTTGGAAGCAACAACAGCTGCCTGAACTGCCTCTGTGTGGTTCCCGTCGAAGAAGATAGGTACCCTAGTACCTATCTCCACCCATGGATGTAGAGTTTATATCAAGAGGCTTCCTCTCGTGTGTTAGTAACGAAATACGGTGAACACTAATTTGTCTGCCAAGTGCGGTGATTTTAGCAATATGAGTGTTATATATGTATTTTTTTATACGTTGCCCCACACTAGTATTTCTCCTGTGTCGTGGGTGCGTTTACAGACGTGAATTCCACATACAATACACCCAGACCCGGAACAACTACCTGCAGATCATAAAAATATTTGTTCCGTGCGGGAATCGAACCCACGACCCGGAGCACACCAGCCGACTGTATCAGCGACTGCACTAACCGTGCCGTCACCAGTTATTGTACCGATTGGGAGGTCCATGTTCAGCAGTAGAAGTTTATGAACTATGCGTGTGTTTTTTAGATTTTAATTTAATAACTGTTTTGTGCTGTGTTGTATGGGTACGAAGAAAATCACACAAAAACATAACATCCAGTATAAGTGACCTGTTTTCATTGTATACAGTACCTTTTTTGACCAAACAATCTCTACAGACGATCTTCAGAAGATCTTATTAAATGTAAACACAATATCATCTCAACGACAACCTATTTCCTCGTAACATAAAACGGCCAGTGCCAGCTAATATTCACCTTTATTTAGGTTATGAAAACCGCCATCAGAGTGACGTAATCCACGTCAATGGCGACACCTAATATCCTGATGGAGACAGTTGACATTGAGTTGAGTTGGCTTACAATTCTGGGCGCGTCGCCGTATTCAAGTTGGTACTTACCTATTTATCCTTTGCTTAGAAGAAAACTCAGTCAAGTACGTGTTGGGATGCCGTAGTTAACGTTACACACAGATTAACTTGATTCATCACCCCATACATGAAGCAGGGGTACAATTCTCTAAGCTCAAACATCCATACATCCTTGAATACAGAATTTAAATAACGACGGTGATAACCCAATTTGGTATTCATTTTCTTTTTTTCTTTTGTATTTTTTTTTTAATAATCATTGCTCCACACTAGGATTTCTCCTGTGTCGTGGGTGCGTTTACAGACATAAATTCCACATACAATACACCCAGACCCGGAACAACTACCTGCAGATCATACAAATATTTGTTCCGTGCGGGAATCGAACCCACGACCCGGAGCGCAGCAGCCGACTGTATCAGCCACTGCACTAACCGTGCCGTCAACCGTATTAGTTTATATCGTCTTAGTCCAGGTGTAGGTTCAGATATATATGTAATAGCTAAAGTAAAAACAGGTTTACTATGTCCCAAAATTGTATTACCTAATTTCGTAGGATATAGAAGTAACAGTAAATTAAAGAAAACAGGATTGGCATAAAATGCCGAATGGCAAATTACTTTTTAGGTACTAATATTACAAATCAGATATTTCAAGCATATTCGTAAAAGTGACAACCATAACACAAATACAAAGAAATCGAGATAAAATTTCAGTTGACTGTTACCTATGTGTAAGTCCTGTGGTATTTCGAAATGAATGTGATGCATTTAAGGTATTTAAATAATTACCCACTAGATACTAATATCTGAGAAAAACTATTTAAAGATTATATTATGTTCTATTTTGGTTTCGGACTAACCCACAGTTAGTCTATTCTTTGCCGGGACCATACGGAACAGTACAGACATAAAAAAAGACTCACGGCTGGAGTTTGCTCCCTAAGTACAATTGTCTCAGTAATTAATAGGCAGTGAGGGTTAAGAAATAAAAAACACGGATGTTTATATGTACGATATATATCATATATAAAAATTAATTATAACCTACCTAGTAACTGCATCCACTTGCTACTCGAATTTTCTTCTATCGTCACTTAAACTAGATATTTCCATATGTTATATATCAATAACATCAATATTTATATAATTAATATGAAATAATATAAAACTTTGACACCAAACGACATTTGACACATGTCGTGTATGTACATGAGATGTTTAACGCAGAAGGTGCGCAAGGTAGGTGCGCAGAAAAACGTAACGCATTTTAGTTAACGCTCGACAAAATTTCATTATAAGATTCTTAAGAAGTAATAATATGATGAAATTATAAAGAATATTTCTTGAAATACAAACTGCATTCGAAATTAATCAACGACTTTGTAATAAGTGACGACTCAGTATAAAATTCTATAAGTTCATTTAATCAGTAAAACAAGATATATATTGTAAAATAAAGTTCTACAAAGATTATTTTGTTTCAGCTAATCCTGAAATTTATTTCAAAATGGGTACGTTTGTGAATGGTATCCATTATGAAAGATTTTTCATTAAATCGTTTATGAATTTTATGCAAGTAAACTTACTAGTAGCAAACTTTTAAACTTTAACAATATGCAATATGAATCTGTTTTCACCTATTACTAAACCCTCGGGAACAGAGCCCTATATGGCTCAAATAACCCACATGGCCGACATGGCTTCATGGACTTCAGTGGCAAGAAAAAAAGGCGGATCCTTTGTACACTATTATAACAACTTACTGAATCCATCTTACAAGTTGTTAATTCTGGAAATATGGTGTTCCTTCTACCTCGCATCGATGGTGGTGTGGAGTTTGATCCAACACTGGGCCGGGTTACCGGCAGGTACCAGCCCGTCACTTACGGGCCCCGTCTCTATGCGACTTAGCTGGCAGCACAGACCTCTCAGAGAGGTGCGCGTAGAACACAGCGCGCCACTGTTTCGGGCCGGCTTCTGTTTGAGCGATGGACTGCCCAAAGTTCGTCGCCCACAAGCCGCATCTCAAAGAAGCCAGAGATAGGCCAATACCCTTAGATGATGGTGGGTTTTTGCGTAGGGAAATATATGTAGTCTCTCTTTCCGCCCATGCTGCACCGTCTCTTTTGCGTGCATCACCTGACCTGCGCTCGCCAAAGGAGACCACGCGCTCTCACTCCGCTCTATTATATCCTTCCTTCAAAAAGTCACTCGTTTAACAGTCAGTCTGTACATATATAAAAATCAAGGTTTTTCCAATCGCGCCTCGGTTGTGATCGCATCCGTCGTCGTGCCAGAAGGCGTTTTGGCGGTGGCCGCATATGTTAAATATAATTTATTTTTATTTATGTCCAGTGGAAATTCTACCTGAACTTCCTTCGCCCCAGGGAAGGGCGAAGAGGTATGCCAGACTCCTACCGGCTAAAACCACTGGAGCGGTCATTTTCGGCACCGAAGGGGGGCTCCAGGTCCTCGTAAGATCACACTAGAGCCGCCTCGTTGGTGCCAAGCCTTTAGGCACATCTCGGAGGGGATGACTGAAAAGCGGTCACCCGGTTAGGTTCTGTGTCTCGATATCCATCCTTATTACAGGTGCGGAGTACGTGTGATGATGATCCTCTTCTATATACTCGGCTTCCACATTAACATTAGTCAGGTATTTAAAGTCTTCTGGAAACTCTTTTTCCAACTCCGGAGCACCATAGAACCCATCGACTAATATGGTTTCACCACCCGTACCATTCGTATGCTCCAGACAGTGCAGGATTTGTGAGCTAGAAAAAAGCACCAAGAAAATATTACCAAGAATAAAAAGTATTTTAAAGTTAACAAAATAAGCGGTGTGGTTAGAGTGAGTGATTGGACTGTAAATACTGGGCGGTAAAAGGGCAAACTACATTTTATGAAAGTTATTGATTACACCCAGTGCGTTATGGAATATAGAAAGCGTTTCTAAACAAAAGACAGTAGGGCGCCGTCTGGCACTCGGCTGCCTGGGTTGGATGCAATATGCGGCAGGCTTTTGAGACGTGTCGATCGGAGATATAACATGATCTCTCCACACCTATTACACGTTCCTAATAAAGGCGCAGGTAATAATAGCATGCTTTCAACAACATGATGTACATTTCCAAAGTCTACGCGTGCGTAGCCGACGGCAAAAGCTAGTATTAGGCAAAACATAGTAATTAATAATTTTAAGCTTTAGGTTGACTTTTACCCCGTATCTCTATTCATCAACATTTTAGAGCACAAAATATTATCGCACCATATCCCTTTTTCCCCATTCATATAATATTTCTTTAGAACGTTAGCTCAGTTACTACCGATTATATCTTCATAATAAATCATCCCTGAAAACCATTTTCATAAAAAATATAAACGTTAAAACAATACATCAGTTTCATCTGCGCTGGAAAATGTTGAGTTTTAATACCTATGTAGCATTCTAACAAGGGTGAAGGCAATTGTTTGGCGGAGGGAAAAGTCAAAGATCTTTTCAAATCAAATGACGTGGGCCGACGAATTGCAAGACTTTATTTTACGGTAGTACAATTGAGGCGGGATATAACGGTAATGAGACCACCAACACTCCAGCCTGAGTACTGTTACAGTAACGGAAGCTGAATGCTTGAGTAGCCGTAAACGAATTGCTAAACGTAATTCGAAAGCGACCAAGAAATGAAAGCTTTTTCGAATAGACTCCGAAATAATAAGACGGAAAGATCCCAGATAAAGTGGGTTACAAATAGGCTCTCGCAAAAATAACTAGCTTCATTATTTGTCTAAATCATAACATTTTCATAAAGAACTCGTTTCTTTTGAAATTTGAAGTGAATTGAGTTTCATGCTTCAATTGCTGTTGAGTTAATTTGGTACCTAAACAGTTTGGGTCGGAACTTTGAGAAATTCCTACGTAATTTCTATAATACATTGTTTGTATTTTGTGTTATAAATCTTGTTCATTCATGAATGATTCATAAGGGGTTCAAACAATCAATTACAAAAAATCGTTATAAGAACTGAAGGAAAATTTTACAAAAGGGATTTTTATTAATTGTTATGCATAAAATTGTGAAGGACGGCTTTGTCCGATAATTTTCAATACCTTTAAAGGGCACTGAAAAATATATAAATGTATTCAAAAAAAGAAAATTTGTATATTGGACAATTATATTAATATCCAAATATTTATTATACTTTATACACATTTAAAACTAAAAATATACATTCTTTACTACTATGTAACTAACTAATACAAAAAAAACCTATAGGAAACGCATTTAGGCGTCAAAGTACTTCTCCTGATCGCTGATATCGGTCCTAGAAGACTGTTTTTTTTTTTCATACTGCGCTCACCATCCCGCCTGCCAAACGTGGTAACTACTGGAAAATATATATTTATATATATACAATTGTGTAAATCTATAGGGGAGGGTTTTGTTTAGCAGTGGAGGTTCTTCGGTTGATCTAATGAACTCTTTCACTACTTTTATAGCACAATTCTAATTGGATTTAACTTGGTTAAATATTCAGTGCCCTTGTAATAATGTAAATATATTGAAACTGCATAAAATTATGGGTTTGCACAATTAGTAAATAGGTTTTATGTCTAGGAATAAGGCGAATATTGTTGCATTAATTAGCAAAGAAAGCTTCGTTGAGACGGCTCGAAATAGATTCTGTACCGCAGTATGTTTAAACAAGCTACAATTTAAAATGAATTTATAACGTATCTAGCTTCACGTTTTAATCAAAAATACATCAACAAATACCTATATTTGAATGGCAGTTGATATTACCTTCGTCAATACAAGTACATAAGAAACCAGCACATTAAAATGGAACAATTAATTACCCCTTCTATCAACGCGATGCCATAGTCATGAAGTGACTGAAATATGCGCTTAGCTCCCTCCACAGACTTCAGAAACTCGTCGACTTGAACTCTAGCTATCTTGTTGGCTATTGCTTCATGCCAGATTAAAGGTTTGAGTCTCCGATTTTCCTTCCACGTTTTGTAGTCGAATTTTGATAGGAATTTCACTGAGTATGTTGACTTGTGTTGGTCGCTCCTTAAAAGTGAAACAATTTTCCTTGATATAAAAATATTTAGCGAAAAGCAAAAATGAATTTATTTGTAACGGTTAAGTTTTTATCAATCGGTTCAGACTTTATTGTTTCGTCATTTTGACAAAATTATAGATTTTCCTGTTGACTTATTATAATTAAACAGACTGAAAATAAATAATAGATTCAATTGTAACAGTAGTATTTCACGTAATTCTACGCATTTCTATTAATACTGTTTTACTGATCATGAAAATACATTTAACGAATTTGATGGATTTGCTTAAACAAAAATGTTACATTGATTAATTAAGACATTATGAAAAATTATATATATATATATATATATATATATATATATATATATATATATATATATATTGAACTTTTATTCCACTTAGATTTTAGAATAGTTACATCAGGTATATCTAGGATATGATGAGCTCTCTGGAAGGTGTTTGAGTGGTAACAAGACGAACACCTGAAACAATTATCAGTTTACATTGATAAGACGGGGCCAGTCCTAAAATGTATACATTTGCCCTTTCATGATAAGTGGATGCGAATGAATTACTGGGAATTGGATTCAATTTACTTTGAACCCAGTAGATATGTGGTTTGGTAACTTAGGGAGTTTGTTTTGTCAATATTTGTCTATACGAGAGTCCCAAAAGCATTAAGCTTGAATGTCTCACTACTTCTAAAAGAATTAATGATATCAAGTTGAACGTTGAACGACAAACAAAGACACAACCACCTTATTAAAAAACGGAGTTTCTGTTACTATCTAGACGATTTTATACATAAACTACTCAAGGTTAAATCAGGTTTCCAGAGTAATTATGCAGGACCGCTGATGCTTCTCTCAACTAATAATAAAAAAGTATGTTGTCTCTCTCTGGTAAACTTTAGCTAACTGAACTCATTGTTACCTGCAATGGTCTCTGAGCCAACAGTCATCAAATCTTATTGACTTTCCATCTCCAAAGTGTACGACAAGGGCTCTGTCCGCTATGTTCACTCTCTCGATAGCTGTATAAATAAAACCTGTTAATTAAATTGTGCCAATGCTGGTAAGATAAAGTTTAATTAAATGAATCGGTTTTTATGTAATACCTATTTTCGCCTACTAATATAGCTTTAAAATAAAAAAGGAATACTCGATGTGTCTGTGAAGTTACGGCATGATTTATAATTCTGGACAGATAAATATACACCATCAGATGGAGCGAAAAAGAAAAAAGTTTGTTGTTAAATTTTTCTCGGCAAAAAAGACCTAACAAACTTCTTCACTTATGGGTATCAAAGGCGAGTAAAGCTTTTTTTATTATTTTATAAAAAACGTTGCCCCACACTAGGATTTATCCTGTGTCGTTGTGCGGGTACGGGTGCGTTTACAGACATGAATTCCACATACAATACACCCAGACCCGAAACAACTACCTGCAGATCATACAAATATTTGTTCCGTGCGGGAATCGCAACCTCGACCCGGAGCGCAGCAGTCAACTGTATCAGCCACTGCAATACCCGTGCCGTTATTTTTAGTTTTTATATTTGTAACTAAATGCTGTCCCATGATGTTTGCCGTGGTACATACATTTCAACTAAAATTGCTTCTCTTTTTGTTTCTTGTGGTGCCCTGCAAAGAATGGACCAAATAACAACACTGCGATCACCAATCCACCTGCCAAACAAGTTGGTGAGTATGGTATGACCGCTCATTTTAGTGATCGTTGGGAAGTCCACGTTCAGCATTGAACGTTCACTAGCTGGGTGGGTGTCTTGAAATTGTTAGAGATCTTCTTTTAACATATAATATCATTGTTAGATATAATAATAATGCTTCAGATCTTCTGCCTGTATAAATATAAGAAGTGCTTTCCCACTAAATATTACAAACAACGGCCTCTGTCACTTCAGTAGTCTTAGGATTTTCTTAAAGTCAACGAAATAAGAGAGAGTCAGTAGATATTTTACGGTCAACTTAATTACTTTCGATGTAAATTCGAAATAGTAATTGAATAAATACTAGAATTACATAAAATCGACAACGATGAAATATATAAATTGTCAAAAAACTGTACTTTCTTGTCGCCAAAGCCTAAAAGAGTTACTCGTGCATGAAGCGAGAACTTCCCATATCTTTAAAGCGTCTAATATGCGCATTATTTATTATATTTGAAAACATATTTTCCCACTTTATTCTAACATAAATTTATAAAATCGCAGATATAAACCAAGTGTGCGCTGAGGTCTTATTGGGTTCGTTTATACTATCACCGATGTATAATTGTTATCTGAGTTTAAATGTAACACTTTTTTGACTATTTCTGACTATTTGGCATGTGTTTAGTTGGATTTTTGTTATTATTCCCTTTATTTCAAACAAATTACAGTTTTTACTACATAAAAATCATAAAAATATATTATTATTCTACCTAACCTAACATGCAGCACTCAAACTTGGTCCCTGACCGAGTCTCAGAGATCCAAAACTGAGATGCGAGCGATGGAGCGTAACGAGTTAAGATTAAAGCTGACTGATTCCGTAATACCGCATACCTTTAACACATCGCTCATGAATAAATATGATGGGGCAGGTAATATTAATAAAATTCAACACATCACATGAGAGGCAGGTCAAAATATGCTGGCATTATGACTTCTATGCCTTCGATAATACATAGGCTGCACTAAAAGTATCGGGAATGGAATATTTCCACTGTTCCTGTCATATTAAAATCTTTTTAATTGAAAACTCCTTGGTTTTACAAATCGAATACCATTTATTTATTTAAAAAAAGATTCACGGTCTTGTCACAAGGTTTTGTCAAACTTGTTTAGTCGTTGAGAAAATGGAATTGACTCGAGAAAATTCAAGAGCGATGATTTATTATGACTTTCGAAGTGGTTTAACACAAAAACAGTGTGTTGACCGGATGATTTCTGCATTTGGTGATGAAGCCCCATCCAAAACCACAATTTATCGCTGGTTTGCTGAATTTCAACGTGGACGTGTCAAGCTCAGTGATGATCCTCGTCAAGGTCGTCCAAAAACTGCAGTCACCCAAGAAAACGTTGATGCTGTGCGTAAGCTGATTGAGGAAGATCGACATGTGACATACCGCGAAATTCAGGCAACTTTAGACATTGGCATGAGTCAAATACAAATAATCTTGCATGAACAATTAGGTGTAAAAAAGTTGTTTTCCCGATGGATACCGCATTTGCTATGTGAAGAGCAAAAAGCGGCTCGCGTTACTTGGTGCGTCAGAACTCTCGAAAGATTCCACGCAGGATCCTCAAATGCTGTATACAACATCGTATCAGGTGACGAATCCTGGATATATGCGTACGAACCCGAAACAAAAAACCAGTCACGAGTTTGGGTGTTCGAAAATGAGTTAAAGCCAACAAAAATTGTTCGTTCACGGAGTGTTGCAAAAAAAATGGTGGCCACGTTTGTCTCCAAAACCGGCCATGTTACGACTATTCCTCTTGAGGGACAAAGAACGGTTAATGCAGAATGGTATGCTAGCATTTGTTTGCCACAGGTCGTTTCTGAACTCCGTAGAGAGAACTGCAACCGCCGCATCATCCTCCATCACGACAATGCGAGTTCTCACACCGCGCACAGAACAAAAGAGTTTTTAGAGCAAGAAAACATAGAATTATTAGACCATCCGCCGTACAGCCCCGACCTAAGCCCTAATGATTTCTATACTTTCCCTAAAATAAAGAATAAATTGCGTGGACAGAGATTTTCATCACCTAAAGAAGCTGTGGACGCCTACAAAACGGCCATTTTGGAGACCCCAACTTCCGAATGGAATGGTTGCTTCAATGATTGGTTCCATCGTATGGAAAAATGTGTCAAATTTCGCGGAGAATACTTCGAAAAGCAATAAATACATTTTTAAATAGTAATGTTGTGTCACTTCCTTGATTCCCGAAATTTTCAGTGCCGCCCTCGTAAGCAGAACAAAATATGGTGGTAAGATGGGAAGAGCTTTGGAACCATGGGGCACTATAAATAAACAAAACTACACGATGCCGATTGTGTTATTAATTGTGGGTTATATATTCTACTCGAGAACTTTACCGATAATTTAACTAAATTATATAATCAAATGTCAGGTTGTAGTAATAAAAAAAGTATAGGCACGTACTTTCGTTCGTCATGATGGAAGGTTTAACCTGTTTTACACGAAACACTGACCACACCGATATTTGAAGTATACTAAAATTGTAACCGATCGTCAACCTAATGCTATCATAGCAATTTAATCATGAGGCTTAATAAATTTTACAGTCAGGCTTGTTTAGTACATAGACTTTCAGAGGTTTAGAATATTTTCTCCTACATCATCTTTACATAACCTTAATTTCGAAAACAATGTAATCATAAATATTGTAGCATGCGTACTATGATTTAAAAGAGTAATCATGAAGTTTCTTGTCCGTTCTTCTCCATAGGAAATCAACATCTTGGAACGTGGCAACTAAAGTCTTTACTATTCATAAGTGCCTTGGTTTCTGTTTGTGGTATTAATATAAAAAAAAACTTTATTACTAGTTTGGCTGCCAATCCACCCCTACCCGACGCGGACTACATGAGGAGTTTCCACATCAAAATAGGTATATATATATTCCTGTGTGTTTTACCGGATTTACGCATACCATTTATTTTGGATCAAAATGTACTAGTTGATGAACGATTAATACACAAGCTTTAATAGATACACACGCGTTGGTCATAAACACATATTCTTTACCGAATCATATCGAATATATCTTTGTATTCCTGTTCTACAACGAATGAACAAGTTTTATGAATTATGGGCCGATTTTTCAATCGTCAGTTCAGACGTCTAATAACTACCTAACGAAAATATAATTCTCTGTCTGATAACTGGTTGTCCATTTTTTAATTGCTATTTATCTAACAAATAAATATCCGGCTGATTATTTCGACTCGAACGACGCTAACTTCAGGGAGATGAAACAAACTTAGTGCATATACAGTTGGAGTAGGACAGACTATTCCATGCTCTATCTATGTATGACAAAATATATCACTGTTATACGTAGATGGAGTATTGTTTATATTAAATTCGAGGTTATGTTTGTTGTTTGTGAATGTTTGCTTTTACTTAGCTTAAGGTTCCCGTCATTGTGTACGTAAAGTAATTATGTTTTGTTTCGAATGGAATCGAAGAAAAGAGAACGTTCGGCGGTTTTTCATACTGCTGAGATTCAGTTAGTTGTGAGTTTAATCGACAAGTATAAACAAGATGGAATGACGCAGTAACGTATAAAGGCGATTTAAATATTTGAATAAAGAACTAAAGAAAATACAATAAAATACTGTCAAAAAGGGTAAAGTGATCGGGCCTGGAGCTGACAGTTCTTATATTTCTTCCCAATGGATTAATGAATTCATTTATTAAGTCTCTTTGTCAATTGTTAGGTCATCAATGCTCTGTGGAATGGTACTATCTCTCGGATATCGTTCTATCTAGCCGTCAAAGGGACAAATGAGGTATTCTTCAGGTAGTCGCTTTATTCGTCAAATAAAGCCTATCTGACCATTGAAAAATGCAAAGGAATTCATAGCCCTTTAAACAAATATTGTATTGGCCTATTGTAAGGATATACAAATTAAACATATAGCACGAATGATAAGTCAACCGATTATAATTGTTCCGTCGTAATGCCCCAGGGAAAATAACAACATGAAATGTTCCGTTTCATACATAATTGATTTTGATACTTGTTTGATTGAAATGTATGCTGCTCTTAGTATGTATTTATAATGGCCGATAAGACTTGACGTTGACGATGTTAGTAGAGTAAAGATATAGATAAAATTAATATTTCAGTTTATGGAAAATACGGCTCGGCTGACTGCACGGTCACTGCTTTACATGGACTGATACTCGCTACATAATTATGGACATTATATTGCAATAAGCAACATGTTTGGAAGGATTGGCGGTCGCGGTGTGTTTAACGTAGGATGTTGAAGTCTTAGAATATAAAACTATATGTCCTGTGGAAATTCTACATGAACTTCCTTCGTCCCGGGGAAGGGTGAAGGGGTATACTCCTACCGGCTAAAACCAATGGAGCGATCGTTTCGGTACCGAAGGGGGGCTCCAGGTCCTCGTAAGATCACACTAGAGCCGCCTATTGGTGCCACGCCTTTAGGCGAGACTCTAACCTCAGCTTAGGGTATTGCTGGAGAATACACGCTATGTACGCACAGCTGAATCAGACCATGATTTAAATATTTCAGGGAATATTCAAGATTACGAGCTCGGCGCGGGCTGACGCGGGCAAGGGTCTGGGGGAAAGATAATTGAACAAGATGGTGTCGCAGCGACATGCCTCCGCGGCGTCTGTGAGGCTCGGTGGCGAGGGCGGTATAATAGTCTGTTAAGTGAACGCAACTGCGCGAGCCTCTACGTGTGATCTACGGTAATTTTATCATCCAGTTGGATCAGTACGTGCCTCGGGCAGATTAGCGTAATCTGATACGGGAGGGTCGGTATTCGCCAGCCGAGTGGGTCAAAGAAGCGTTTAGACGCTTTTTTCATGAATTGCCTGGTGGTCGGCAAGTTCAAATCAAAATGTAGATGATCATTGTGCATGTGCATCGCCATGTGATAGAGGCTACGATTTTAGCTGGACTAGCCCAGGGGACACAGTCTATATGCCGCGTATTCCTAGTTACCTCCCGTTTGCATTTAAGAGACTGCAATTCCTTATGAAAGTGAGTTTCGCGATGCTTAATAAGTTACAAGGTCAAACATTCAAGTTCGCAGGAGTTGACTTGAGAGATGACTGTTTCTGTCATAGATATCAGAGTTTCTCCCATGGTCGGTTTTTTGTAGCGTGGTCACGTGTTAGCTCACTCCGCCATTTGATTATTCTGGTGCCACCTAAAAAATGTGGTACATATACAAAGAAATATAGACATCGGCATAAATTCACAATTTCGTTATACATACGTACTTACATACTTTTATTTTAGAAAAATAATTAGAATTCCGCGCAAACAAATTAAAACCCATGAAATCCAATATATATACATACTCTATGTCAAGTGTCTATGCACTATATATGCCGAAGTACTCTAAATTATATGTAAATAATCGCATTTCTTTTAAATTAAACGGCGGGTGAAACCGCAGGTCCTAGCTTGTTCATTACATATCATCATATCGGCCATTTATACGTCCAGTACTGAAAAAAGCCTCCCCCATAGATTGCCACAACTGTGTCGTAAGTCTGGGGAGAATTTACCAATACTCATCACGCATGGCAGACAGGTTGGTGAGGGCAATATGGTTATTGCTCCACAGAAGGGACGCTGCTGCCCATAATATAATACCTCAAATTTAGCGTAAGTTTACCTACTGAAATTCAGTAAAGCTCTCTCAAATAGCTGTCATACGCCAAAAACTGGCTGCAGTTCAGAAGTAAAAAAGTAAAGAAAATAAGTCTAGATCATATTTCCGGCGTCCTCAAACTTAGAACCTGCTCTATACGTTATCCTATCCTTTTAACCGCCATCCTTTTATTGAGACACGTTTCGCTATTAATTAATTTTTACTGTATATCTATATGTAGTAATTACATTTCACTGCCTTGTTTTGACACGTTGTAATAGATATTTTAGGGTTGAGAGGTTATGTTTTGCATGTATAATATATTATTGGTCTAAGCTTAATAATTGTATCTGGGTTCCGGGTTCAGCTGTTCGTATAAATACTTGGCAATATATTCATTATATATATATTATATTCGCTCAGCAACTTATTTTACTGTTACCCACAATAAATTATTTACACTTCCCTACTTTTACTCTTTAGTTTTACATTGTTATTGGTTTTCGTACTTACATAACGACATGAATGGCACATTAATTTTGCTCATACTAGTAATAATTGTAAGATACAAGTGTATTTTAAATAAAGCGTTTACAATAAAACATGCATGTAACTTCTATACGCTCGATAAGTATGTTCTCTTTAAATATTCTAAACTGCACGGCATTACAACTTGTATTTTAATAATAGTCATACCTATGTTTTTCAAAATTCGATAACAACACACTTAATACTTTTTACACCGAAATTGATAACATTGCCTCCGCCAAAAGTTATACATGCTATTTAGAACACTGTAATGAGATAATTAATCCACAAACACTATCTCTTAATATTTTATTGCAAAACATAAGAAGTGTAAAACGCAACATAGCAGACTTTCACATTCTTTTAGCCCGCACTAAAATAGAATGGGATCTCATAATTCTTACCGAATGCTGGCTCCCAAGTAACCCTAACATACCAACAATTGAAGGATATAATTCGTTCTCAACAACAACCAACTTGACTCAAAATGAAGGTGTTATTGTATATTATAAATCCATTCATACATATGCGTCATCGGAGCCTATAATTTGCGACGCAAACTGTTTGCTTCTTATAGTAAACACAAATACGGTTGTTCTTGCTATTTACCGTCCGCCAAGCGAAAGAAATGTTTCGAACTTCCTGTATTCCCTAAATAACATACTTGTGTCAATAAAATCTTACAAAAATGTTATATTGGCGGGGGATATTAATATAGACATAGCTCCATTGTCAACCGATTTTAGAGCCGAGAATTATCTAAATATTCTAGCCTCTCATGGCATGCTACCTGCACATAGCATTCCGACTCACTCACGCACCTGCTTAGATCACATATTCATCAAATCAAAACTTTCAGCCAAATGTATCGTGGCTCACACGACCCTCACCGATCACTACACAGTAATTGTCAGTCTTAACCTAAAATATCTCACCCTCGCTCACTTAAGTAGCACTAAAATCATTGACTATGAAAAATTGGACTCGGCCATAAAACACTTAAACTTAATCCCTATATACTCAATAAAAAATGTTAATGAAGCAGTTACTTTCCTCACTAGTTCACTCAACAACCTTAAGGACAAATATACAAAATCAAAATCAGTCCCCAGGCGTAAAAAAATAATCAAACCCTGGATAACACCGGGGTTACTAAAATGCATTAAAAACAGGGACAAACTACATCTCAAAACAAGAAAACACCCAAATAATGAAGCCTCAAAAATTATTCATAATAGATACAGGAATTTTTGTAACTCGCTACTAAAAAAAATTAAAATTGAATACGAAAAAGCAGAAATCATCAAAGCCCGTCATAATAATAAAAAACTGTGGGGCTTAATCAAAAATATTTCGGGTACAAATAAGCCTAAAAACTTAGCCAGCGACCTAATTAGACATAATCCTCTTGAATCAATTAACAAAGTTAATGAGTTTTTTGCAAACGTGGGTAGAGTGTTAGCTGAAAAGGTCATCAATAACACCTCAGTAGTATGTACTACATCATCTTCCTCTGCCCCATACTCATTCGTTTTACTTCCTTCGGATGATGAAGAAATTGGTTTCACTATATCCAATCTAAAAAATGACTGTGCTTCTGGACGCGACAATCTGTCCACTACATTCATCAAGCGATACAAGGATATCCTAACAGGACCACTCAAACATATATGTAACTTATCCTTACTTTCAGGGGAATTCCCGAGTGATTTCAAACTTTCACTCATTCATCCGATTCATAAGAGTGGAGACAGAGATTGTGTCAACAATTATCGACCAATTTCAATTCTGCCAGCGCTTTCTAAAGTATTAGAAAAAGTTGCTAACAAAAGACTTGTCCATTACTTGGAAACCAAAAACCTTCTTTCAAGAAATCAATTTGGCTTCCGTAAAGGTAAATCAACTTGTGACGCTGCACACGAACTTACAGATCACTTAGTCTCTCAGATTGATAGTAAAAAAAAGGTTGTAGCTATCTTCCTAGACTTAGCCAAGGCCTTTGACACAGTCTCTACTCCACTCTTGCTGAATAAATTACAAAATTTTGGTATTAGGGGTACTCAGCTCGAATTTTTCAAAAGTTACCTTACAGACCGCATGCAATGCGTGGAAATAGACGACTGTGTAAGCGATGATCTAAATGTCTTGTACGGGATACCACAGGGAAGTATCTTAGGTCCTACCCTGTTTCTGGCCTTTATTAACGATCTCTGCGAACTCCAGCTCACTAACGGAAAGATTATCACTTTTGCTGATGACACAGTGCTAGTTTTCACCGGTGACTCTTGGCATGAAGTTTACCAATATGCACAGCAAGGATTTGACACAGTTTCGAAATGGCTCAATAATAATTTACTAACCCTCAATATCGAAAAAACCAAATTCATGTCATTCACTATCAGAAATCATAACATGCCAGAAATCGCCAACTATCAGATAAAAGCTCATGTCTGTAAAAATATATCGTCTGACATATGCTCGTGCTCGACACTACAAAATGTGGTTAAAATCAAATATTTGCTCTTTGTCAATCACTCCTGACTTATTGTATAACTGTATGAGGTGGCTCTTCAAAAAGTTATTTAATTAAACTAGAACGTGCTCAAAGAGCGGTATTGAAGGTGTGCTTCTCCCTCTCATTCTTTCATCCAACCAAAGATTTATACAATATCTGCCAGCTCCTCACTGTTCGCCAACTTTTTATTCTATCTATAGTCATTAAAAAGCACTCGCTTCTAAATTATGACCCTTCCTTTCTGACTCTCAAACGTAATAAAACGCTGATTTGTCCTCCCATATTCTGCAATACAAGTTTTGCCCAAAAGTTCTTTGGTTTCGTCGGGAACTATCTTTACAACAAACTGAACTCAAGGTTATTAATATATCCTCTCCCAAAGTTCAAATGTAAAAAAGTCCTCACTTTTTGGCTACTACAACTTGATTACACTAGTACTGAAGATATTCTAACTATGGTGACTTAATTTCTGACACCAAGCAAATAACACTCACAGATTCCAAAACCCATCCTAGCACTCAATCGCAGACGCGGTACACTACACACACTCATCCACGCTCTAAGGCACACAACACGCACACACACACACCCATACACGCATTCCCTACACAAGCACACAATACACTCATACAAACCATGATACACAAACGGCACGCTACTCAACAACAAAAACAAATCAAAAAACTTTAAATTTTTAATTTTTCTTATTTCAACGATACGTAGGTATATACTTGTACTTGTCAAGTTCCATTTTATATTCTACATTTCATAGTCAGTACGCCGGGGGCCTGGTAATCTGTTATACAGGGAAACCTAGTACGGATACCAGTCCTTCACAGAGGAATAGTAACTTATGGACTGTTTTTTGTTATTGCTATTATTTTATGTACCATACCTTTGTGAATGAGAAATAAACGTTTTTATTATTATATTATTAATAGCTTGAAGTTCGCCTTTATTTTTTTGTATTTAAAAGTTTCAGTTCTCTTCGCACTCAGACTTACTCTTTTTTCTGTTTATATATTTTATTAGGTAACACTAGTTTGTTTAATTACTCCAGATCTGTAAATAATACTCTAAAATAAGTTTAACTATGAGCCACTTTAAACATAGTTCCTAGGGGTTTGGCGCTGTATGCATAGATACACTGCTGCAGCTGCAGTTGCTTCCATGCCTGTATGATAATTTAGCACCATATCAATCACATTAATGACATTATACCGTGAAGACCATGTTGCCTGCCAAATGGGATGATTATGATAAGATTAATTGTCAGCCTGAAATTGAACATATACATGATTTCATCACTGTCCACGTGTTATAATGAAGATATTTTTATTGTAGATAACATTTTACTGCAAGCTACCATCCGCCATGTCGTACTAAGCGCTGTTCCTCAGCCTTCGTTATGCGCACAAAGTGTTGAAATTCTTACCAGTGCAGCATCTGCTTTCCCTGCTACCTATAACCTATTAACGTTTAAAGTAAAAGTGATTGGGCATCTTTTGGGTGCGCTCGTTCCATCGTAGACCTCGTCCATCGCTTTCCATTAGGCGAGATCGAGGATGGACCCATACATCAATAAAATAAAAAGGTACCTACATCACCACTATCAATATTTTATGTATTCAATATAACAGTGAATCCCCACTTTTTAATCCAATATTGTTATGGCAAGGCTAAAAAACCCCAAACATCGAAAAAACAACATTAAAAAAGATTTTGATTTCGCTCACCGGCAGCAGATTCATGCGATATTTTATCATAACTGCTCCCATTGTACTCGCTAAGATTCAATAGATCTTTTCTTTTAGGGTCCCGTGATCTTAAGAATATTGTTTGATGCAGGACTAACTTGTGGTTATATGACAATTAATTAATTAATGTTATCTTTAACCAAAGCCGAGACCCGTGATGTGTTTGTTATGAATATTGTTTAATATGGTCCTGTATCAAACAATATTCTTCATCATTTCGGCCGAATGAAGTCCACTGCTGGACATAGGCCTCCCGCAAAGATCACTACAACCACCGGATATGGATGTGTTGTGGGCTCATTGGGGGGTTTTGCCATAATCGCCACGCTTGGCAGGCGGGTTGGCGATCGCAGTTGAGTTTTTAATGTACTCGAAGGACGCTGCTGCCCATCCTCCGGCTAATCCCTTAGTCGACTTTTACGACACCCATGGGAGGAGATGGGGTGGTGGCATTCTGAGCCGGCACCACACGGCAAGCATAATTATTAATTTGTAATTATATAATACAGAAGCAATCATGTGTTTCATTATTGTGTGTGTGTATTTCACACGTAACTAATAATTAAAATAATAATATTACTTATTTTTAAAGAGTGTATATGGAGTTTCTTGCGGACTCTTCTGCATAAGACCGACTTTTCCGAACCGTGCACCTTAACTGTTGACTTTTCTAAAGTGCCTATTAGGGCCTATTATAAAAATAATAACAAAATTATTTGAACGTTTCTCGTAAAAAACATGCATTTAATTAATATTGTATTTTACTCTATACGGAACATCTTGAAAAGTACGTAGCAACGAAGATTTGTTATGTACTGGCGCCCAACCGGCCCGCCATCTGAATTGTAAATGTTATTATGTCCAAACAAGCAGTCCAAACACCCTAGATCTATGTCTAGTCAGGGTCAATATCACTGGTTGAATAATTTCTGAGCCTCTATGTTATGTTTCTTCAAGGGTTGAAAATTAAAGCAGTAAATAAACAATGACATGGGAGCATTTTTTATTTACGTTTACACAATGTTTGCACTCAAGTATATGAGTATCTAAGGGCCCTTGTCCATCACATTAGTGTACTTGTAAAAAAAATTACGGGCAGAATTTCTTGCTTTAAGAAAACCCGGTCAAGTGCGAGTTGAACTCGCGTGAAGAGGGTTCCGTAATTGCTGAATATATTGTCTATTGTAGGATTTGGTCTTGTACAATAACTTATCGTAAGAACAAACTTAACATCGTAGTTGAAAAACACGTTTTCTCATACATTCCAACCGCAAACGTAAGTTTGTACGCACAATATTGAAAGTTTTACCATCTTATTTTAAGACCATATTACACTTCTTATAGGTTTTCCTGTAATATTTAGGTGAAGATCTATTACCTATATTTTTTTTCAGAATTTTTGGCTCAGTAGTTTTGGAGATAAGGGGGGAATGGTCTAATTTCGTATATTTTCTTAAATAACTTTAAACGATATATTTTAAAATGATTAAATAAATACATTTGAGACCCTTACAACAAGCCCTTCCATTACATATATTACATGGTACAGTTTGCAAAACTTTGTTCTTAATTTTCTATATTCCCCCAAAGTGACCCGTATGTTCAAAATTCATTTATTTACGTTACGTTTGGGTTGCAGAAATCCATAAGTGTACCAAATTTCAACTTAATCGGTCGCGTAGATTCGGAGCAAATTGGCTGTGACAGACGGACAGATAGACAGACAGACGAGTGATCTTATATAAGGGTTCCGCCGTTTTTTTCTTCGGAAGTTCGGAACCCTAAAAAGAATACGGTCGCCCAATATCTGGATTAGACGTTAGACTATTATATCAGAGAGATTGTGATTAAGATCCCTGCAGTACGTAAACTACAATATAAATATACATGATGTAATTTTAAACGGGCAAGGTGCGCCTTCAGTTCTCCAGGATAGAGAAAAAGAAAAGTGCAGACTGTTATAATGACCCAGACTTTACACGTGGTGGTGGAATTCAGAAGCTGAGCAACGTTAGTAGCAAGATATGTTCGAACTCAAATAAAAAGGACGAAAGTAATGTGTCGGTTAATGCCACTCATAGTGTTCAATAATAATTATTATAGGTAGGATCTAATATGTCAACGTAATTCGCGCCAAACGCGCGTAAGTTTCAAAAGCTTATACAATAAGATTGTTCATGATTAAACGCCTGACGATTTTTTTTTTAAATCTTTTATCGTTATATATTCCTAATAAAATATAGAAAAACTACTACCCCATTTAAGTTGTGTTAGTACAGTTTGAATCCTTGTAGTTTTCCAATTTTCCCTGAAACTGACTAGCAACATTCTACTTGAAAGGGTTAAAAGCATACCCGATACATGATATTTGAACTAACTTAAAACGGTACACTTGGTGGCCTCTCAATTTCCCGCAACAAACAACGTTTTATTGTGTTTGGGCGAGACTCCAAATCAGTAGATACTTGATACTGAGTGTATTTGCTCTTCTAGTTTCGCTGTTTTGAATTTTGTTTAGCAAACTAAGCGTTCTGGGATCTACTCCAGAATATTAATACTGTTTAGAATTTCAGATCTTCCTAAATTTTAGAATAGTTGCATTAACATGGGATATGAGTTACGTCCGCATATATATGGGCATACTATTTAAATTTTATAGTTCAAACAGGAACTCATCTTCTAGGCGTAGGCAAATGTCTTATTCACTTTACTGATTAGCGGTATATATTTAAGTAGAATCCGTTCAGTTTGTTTTTGGGACATAATTTATTTGCAAATAAAATCTATTCCGCGGTATCACATATGCCTTGCAACTTATCTGAGGAATAACAAATTTTAACTTTGTAGACAATCATAGAGATAGCTGCCATTAGTATCATGGTAAAATCATGTCGTGCGATTACAAAAACTTTAATCGACTTAAGATTTTGTTTTAGTTATTTATATTTTGGACCAACCATTTCAAATAAATAATATTTGTGATAAAGCAAAGTACTATTACAGTAGTTACTTGAAATGCGATAAGTAAGATTACTTGGCTTTCTCCCAAAGGGCTAAGAACAAAAGTCATTTTCTTCAAAACTTGTACTTATATTTTTAAATTCAATTATCGTTATTTTAGTTAACGGTCAAATCAATTCGTTACTCATTCAAGCCAAAAAATGAGTGGGCACACAAATTGATGTCCCATCGACAAAAGAAAAATGTTCATTAAATGTAACTAACTAGCGACCCGCCCAGGCTTCGCACGGGTGCAAAGGTGATGTAGTTATTCACATATTCATGTCGTTATTAGTTGTTCACAAATAGCGTAAATGGCTCAGTAAGGAAAGAAAAACCATCTAATGATACACTGCCTTCAAGGTATTTTAGTTATTATAATTAAATTTGTGGCCTCCGGGTTACGGATATAGAACCACGCAATCTCCTGCCATGGATGTCATAAAAGACGACTAAGGGACTCTAAGGGCCTTCTGAGGAATGGCAGCTATTCTGCGCTCATCAAACTGCCTGCCACACGTGGTACTGGCAAGTTCCCCCCGAAACGACAACCTTGAGGAGCAGTGGGTGTCCTTTGGGTAACATAATCATATTTTAATTTATCGTTTAGAAGCAAATATGGTAAAACAGATTGACAGTAACGATGGATGGCGTACTAAGAAGTAGTTTTGCCACTATACACTCACACAAGTAACACCAATTAACAGAATATTGAAATGTGTAATTAAAATAATTTTGTGAATAAAAAACGTTGATATTTCTTCACCCGGCGAAATATCTATGAAAAAAGATACGAGGTATCGACACTTTTATGAGTACGATACTTTTCTATTGATACTACTCATAAGTATATCGATACATTTCATTCGATAACGTGGCCCTTTACCATGTCTGTTATGCAGCAATAAAAATAAACAGAAAAATTCTAGCGTTGAACCTCTGCTCGATTTTGCATTATGTGTGACAAGTTGTCTGTGGCACACGCACGGTGAAAACCGCAAATCTATGATAAGTGGTGCTTACTTCAATAGCCATACATTACTGAATCGCATTTTAATGTGTTTTTTAAACATAATTGGATATCTAAATTATACCAACGATTTATATTTAATAAAGATAATCTATATGTATTAATCCATAATTTCCATGTACAAATCGTGCAAACATTTGTTCCGTGCGGGAATCGAACCCACGACCCGGTGCGCAGCAGCCGACTGTATCAGCGACTGCACCAACCGTCATGGCATATTGAAAAATTTGATAAGTAGCACTGGAACAGTGCCAAAAACCTTTCCAATTAACGCGAAGTAACGAATGAAATTCTAAAGAGTATGTTTTCAAGATGAACGAATATGCACTCGATCAATTGAGTAATCTAATTTATACTCGCATTTATATTTAAAAGAAAAAGTTGATATCCAATTAATCGTAAATGAGGTTATCAGCATTTTCGGATTTTATTTTGACATATTTATAGTACTGATATAATGGTATTATTACGCGTCGCATTTCAGTTAATGTTCTCAATATATTAGATAGTGATAATGAAAAATTTAATTAGCGGTGACCTATGTGTGCTTCAATATATTTAAGGTCAAATAATATTACCAATAATCCTTCATTGTCTTTGTTTCCTCATTCTATTCTACATTGATCAGATCTCTAATTATAATTATCAATCGTACAGCGATTCTCGTATGTAATATATATATAAGACAAGAATATGTATACATACTCGTATACGATGTAATTGATTTCTCGGAAACGGCTCTAACGGTTTGGATGAAATTTTGTATTTAGATAATATTTTATTTATCCAAGTTTATCTAGATATGTGTAATCGCTTTTTTTAAAGATAAAATGTTTACATAGAAATAATATTATATAGGCATTAACATCAATGGCGAGTATATCACAGCTTCGATTTTCTGACGACATCGTAGTCATGGCAGAATCACTGCAAGAGATCAGCACAGTGCTCGATGATCTCAACAGAGATTCCCAACGGGTAGGCCTTCAAATGAACATGGGCAAGACGAAAGTCATGTCAAATGCCCATGTCATGCCCATCCCAATATCCGCTGGCAGCTCTGTTCTTGAAATTGTTGACGAGTATGTCTATCTTGGACAAAATATCCAGTTAGGTAGGTCCAACTTCGAAAAAGAGGTCAATCGTCGAATCTGATTCGGCTGGACAGCGTTCGGGAAACTTCGCAACGTCTTTTCGTCAACAATATCACAATGCCTCCAGACGAAAGTATTTAACCAGTGTGTGTAACTAGTGATGACATATGGAACAGAGACGTGGTCACTAATTATGCGCCTTGTAAGAAAGCTCAAGGTCACTTAGCAAGCTATGGAGAGAGCGATGCTTGGTTTTTCTCTACAAGACCGAATCAGGAATAAGATCCATAGAAGACCTAAAGTGACTGACATATCTGAAAAGATTAGTAAACTGAAGTGGTCATCGGTGGGGCACATTGCTTGTAGAATTGATGACCGTAGGGGTAAAAAGATTCCCGAGTGGAGACCGTGTACCGGAAAGTGCAGCGTGGGATGACCTCTAACAAGGTGGAGTAAGCGCATGTTGTGGAAATCTAAGTGAGAGGCCTATATTCAGCAGTGTACGTCCTTTGGCTGATATGATGATGATGATGAATATCAACAACTTATTCCGCGAGAAGTTATAACATTCCCACTGCAAACTCGAAAGAGAGAGAGGAGCGAGGCTCGGTCGCGCAGGTACTATCAAATTAAAAAAGTAAACACATAAAAACATCACACTGGCTTACGCCAGGTTTGGTCCCTGGAACCTTGTGCTTATGATACATACATAATCAGTCCATTACTGTCTTACTGATCGTCACGAGCCTTTTCGCACTATGATATAGTTTAGGCCTTAGTCAACTGCGATCGCCAACTAAACGTGGCGATTATAGTGAACCCATTGAGCACATAACATAAACCCTGACCGTTAGTCGTAAAAATCTTTAGGGACCTGTGTCCAGCTGTGGACATATTTCGGCTACAATGATAATAATTATGACAGTAAAGAAACGTTTGCATAGACACAAATCGTAACAAACATTTGTATTGTATCTCTTGAAACTAAATTCACCCCGCAAACAGAAATAATGCAAAATCCTCTTAAAACGTTAAGTAAAATTAAATTCTTGCTACACCAGATTGATAGCAACAAGAACCTATTATACAGCGGTATACCAAAACTACGTATTGGAAATATCTCACCAGAATTGCCTCTGAAATCCCTGGAATTTTGTATTATTGAACATTGTATGAGATAATGGAATATTGCGGGACTGTTATTTTGTATTATCGATGTTCAATACAAAATTCAATGTTATACGTAGACGCACACTTTGATTTAATATCGGCCACGTTGGGTCATTGAATAAAACCACTCAAGTTTTATTGTATTAGGGAAAAATCTACGTAACAGTACGTGATCCATAAAAGTAAAATAAATATTGTAAGGGAAAATCTTATTGTAGCGAGTGTTTAGAGTCATTTCCAGCAGTGGGCATACATGGGATGATATACAGTTTACAGCCTCCAGGATGATGCTGCAGAACATCCAGCAAATCTAATTGAAATCCCTAGTTTGGTTTCTCTTATGTATGTTAACATAGGTTTGTAAAAAACTAATTAAATTACGAAAATTTCCCCCGTATTACTTCACTTACATTCTCTAGAAAAAAGTCTTGACCATTAATGAAAGTCCACGTCCATCCAGTTTTCTCTGAAATCAGTAAGGAATGTTCCTTCATTAAGCCCGTCAGTCTTTCCTCGCGATGTTTTTTTCACAGATGAAGATAGATGGTGGCCCTTAAACAGGATCCAAGGCAAAAACATAAGAATAAATTAACTGTATTTTCTTTTCTTCGTCAGTTTGCGCGGCATCAATATATCTGAAAACATATTGTAGTTTATATTCGTATACAACCATGGCTTAACCGACTTGACTACGGAATGCTGAGCTTTCTACGTAGCTGATGCTCTTACGTGTTTGTCGTAGCATATTACCAAACGGCCTCGCGTTATCAGTATTTTTGAAACTTCTTGCGCTTTCGATGTTTGTAGTTTTTATTTACAGTGAGGACATGCCACGTCCAATCGTTTTACGTAAAAAGTATGGGACCCGGACTCGAATCGGACGTCAAATTGCCCCAACCCAAGGCCTTTTCAGCCTCTGTGGAATAATCCTTATGGACTTCCTCGACCCCAGGCAGGGGCAGACTGGTATACCGGACTCTTTTCGTCTAAAACCTCACGGTGTTTCTTATACATATCTATGGCCGCGGGTGCGGTGTCTGTCCATTAGACAGTTTTCTTCTATATTCCTCCAGAATGGCGCGCTCCGAACATAGCGTCCCGCCGCTATCCCGGGCTTGATTTTATTCGGGCGAAGGCCTTTTATTAATGGCAAGCGATCCTTTCCTCAACATACAATTAAACAATTATTTGTATGATAGGCAACGGTATAACCTTTTTAAAGTCACCAAGATACGTTTCGAGCTATAGACACTCTACGATTAATAAAAAAAATAAAAAAAACGGTTTGCACTCCGGGTGTGCCGACAGAAGTGAAAACTTATTTTTTATTATTTATCTAGACGCGTTCGCGGTCTGCTATATGTACATGCATATATGCACACACTATAGCTGCGTCTCGTAACGGTGTCGCGAGTCCAGAGATTTTATCTCATCTTAAAATATGCGTACCGCGCTAAAAGAAGTTTTCACTTCAAAAACTGCTAATTGCCTGCAAAATAAAATGGACACGTCCTTTCTAGTTCATTTTATTTCAAACCGTGTATGAGCACTATCTTACGTGGGCATTCATTATTATACATGAAGTTATGATAGCGTTCTAATGTCTAACAGCGCCGGAATTATAGCTCTGAAACTGCAACATAACTTATATTATAGTTTCGTATCATGTAAACAAAAATATATTGTAAACAATCATGCAGGTGGCCTAAGCGATCACCGACACCCATAAAAATCTGCTGCTGAGTTGCTGATGTTTTGACAATCTTTAGGGCAAGCATTTTCCCTTGCAGGGCCTGATTCTAGGATTCCGGTATTCGTCACTTGCAGCAACACTGTTGTTGCCAATAATGTTGCTACTTCACGGTATACTGTGACAGCATTGTACTTCCCCGGTCGAGCCAGCCCATTTACGACTCTAATCAACTGATTACTAAACCTAGGCTCTCCCACGCATTTTTGTCGTAATACTACAAATACATAAGACATCGTTACATGAGCGATAACAACATGACCAGTACATGTTATTGTGCCAAATCTTAACTACAACTAGACTATTATTTTCAAATCAATATTGAAACAAATCATTATTAGTTTAGGCAGTACTTATTACCACGTACGATGACAAGCAGAATACTTGTCACAGCTATTCGGTCGAAATTATGGAAACAGTAATTATAGTGAGGGAACGTCCGATGTGACTATAACATTTGTACGTTAACTTTGTGGGAACCTACACGAGTGTTAATGTTAGGCTGTAAACAGATAAGTAATATTAATGGAAAATGTATTTTCTCATTAATTAATTTATTTTTATCGTATCCATGTAGGTACCTACCATCCATCATCATCATTTCGGCCGAATGAAGTCCACTGCTGGACACAGGCCTGCCCTAAAGATCACCATACCGACCAATATGGGTGTATTGTGTTCTCACTGGGGGGTTTTGCCATAACCGCCACGCTTGGCAGACGGGTTGGCGATTGCAGTTGAGTTGTAAATGTACTCGAAGGACGCTGCTGCCCGTCCTCCGGCTAATCCCTTAGTCGACTCTTACGACACCCACGGGAGGAGATGGGGTGGTGGTATTCTGAGCCGGCACCACACCACACCTACCATCCACCATCTCATTATCATCATACCGGCCGAGGGACGGAAACGGACGGAACAAAGACGTTGCCCATAGATTTCCACAATTACCGGTTACATGCCACACGCATCCAATGATCCGCAGCGACCTGAAATCGCTCATCTGGTTAAAACTAGAGTGATCACAATGCATTTGAGTTCTCGTATGCATCACAGGGAAATACTGTTACTTATCTAAGCATATTGGCAAAGCCGCCAGTGACTCCGACCAGGCTTAAATTTATGACTTAAAATAAGCACCTGCCGCTACTAAGCGGGGACTTGAATCATGCAGGACTCAAACCTCGCCTTAGGGTTTTCCTAGGGGATCAAACTAGGAACAGCTGTATCGGTATTATTTAAATATTTTAGGGTGAACGGATCGAGACGAGCTGGGGGGAGGGGGGTAGAGACTGAAAGGACTTATTTTGCGTGCTACAAGTAGCGGGTTCCATCATTTGCATTCGAACTGGCTAATCCAATACGTGCATCTGAATGTTTTATTAACACTGTTTTCTTTTTCTGTTATGTAAGTAATTTTAGTAACTGATTTTATATTTATTAGTAAAACCGTTTGATGCAAATGTATCGATTTCTAAAACGTATTACCTACTTTATTCATATGTACAGCATAGTAACAACCAGTTTAAAAACATAATTTTAATTACACTTTTAAATAAGTGTCGGTAAACTCAAAATCAAACGGTTCAAATAGTAAAACATTGCTAACACATAGCCGATGTATACTATATCTGTCCGCGGCCTTACAGTTTCATGTTTCAGTTTCGGTGTAAATTACTTTCCCACTTTCGTATTTTACGAACATATTTTGTTTATACGTATCTGTTACTATGTTTCTACAGAAACCAATACTTGTTATTATATATTTTGGCTCGAGAATATATAAGAATACCTATAATATTTAGCTTGCAAGCAACCAGCTAGTTTAATTATAGTTCAATGAAAATATGGCTGATAATGTGCCTTAACTCAGAGTTGGTGCAGCGGCCGACACGGTCGGCTGCTGCGCATCGGGTAGCGGGTTCGGTTTTCGCACGACCCAAATATTTGTATGATCTGCAGGTAGTTGTTTTGGGTCTGGGTTTATTGTGTGTGGAATTAGTGTCTGGAAAGGCACCCACGATACTGCAGAAATCCTAGTAAGGGGCAACGTTGTTTAAAAATAAAAAGTAAACTTTCTATCGCACTATTAGCACAATATTTTGTTATACCTAAAACTTTGTACAGAATGATTCAGTCATACTTTATTTAATCCTTGTGTTTTCTTTTCAGGTGCAAAACAGGCCAAAAATAATATAAGCGACCCAGGGCGAGGCAGCCCGCGGCTACAAAATGTTTTCGAAAAAGGAATGTACAATTTATACCAAACATGCAATCCTACTTAGAGCGAACATGTCTAATAAATTCCTTTACACTATCTGAAAATTCTTCTCGAGAAAGTTTTTAGAACATTTCGATTGACTGGATCTTCGAGCAACTCGATCATTCGTTTCAATTTCGGTGGCAGGTGCCTATAACTCGACAACTTTATGAATAGTCGTTCTACTTAAGAATTTTGAAATGTTTTTTGTTATAAATATTGTTGTTAGCTACGGAACTGCACAATTTAGAGTTCTAACGACTTAGATCCAACATAAATTGGCACTAAATTGCTACAGATATTACGTAAATTTAGCTGGATTGTTTCAAATGTTACTTCTACAATACTTTGAATGACACACAAAATGTCACTCATGATTACGAACTAGTGAGTAGTAAGGCGCCTAAGGTAACCGTTGAAAAATAAAAGATTTAATCATTACAGAGTGACAGATGCAGATGCCGTGTGGTGCCGGCTCAGAATACCACCACCCCATTTCCTCCCGTGGGTGTCGTAAAAGTCGACTAAGGGATTAGCCGGAGGATGGGCAGCAGCGTCCTTCGAGTACATTAACAACTCAACTGCGATTGCCAACCCGTCTGCCAAGCGTGGCGATTATGGCAAAACCTCCCAATGAGCCCACAACACACCCATATCGGTCGTTGTGGTGATCTTTGGGGGAGGCATGTGTCCAGCAGTGGACTTCATTCGGCTGAGATGATGAGAGTCAATCAGTGAGTCAGTGAGGGAATTCGTCAGTGAGACAGTCAGTTTTAATGTTTAAGGCTCCATCACACTCAAATGACTGTATGGATTGTTGTGAAATTTGGCATATAGATAAGATGATGACGTTGCGTGGCGGTTATTTAGTACGTAGATAGGCATATATACACACAGAATGAACTAGAACATTTTGTTGACAAATAAGATGATATCAAAAAACTGCTGCCCTTGATGAAGATGGATGAGGAGGCAAGAAGTAATAACAATAATTTAACACTATAAAACTTATCTCGTATCCTATTCCATGATATAATCTACCTCTATACCAAATTTCAATCATATACACGATGTATTCAAAAGTGTTTCATTATAATGTGTTAGAACCGCATAAACCTAAGATAACACTATTCCTGGTTGAAAGTCTTAAAAAATAATCTAAAAATAAGCCTTGCGTTTTGAAGCAATTCATCTATAATGCGATCAGAGTTAATTAAATAAAAGCAACCGCAATAGAAAACCAACCGTTGAAAAATGAACCTCAACATTTAACAATACTGTTTTTATGTCTGATCTTACTCGTATACTTTGATCAACAAGCATCTACTGGCACTTTAAGCAGAGGTCGCTTTATAACCCCCAGAACACTAGACAGAGTAGGTGAAATCTACTTACACCATACAAATTAAATCAACTAAAATGTTCGTGACCCAACGAATAATCTGGCACAGTAAACAGTGTACAGTTTCACAAAAAGGCAGTAAAAGCTCCAGCCACCCGACCACTAATCAGGTTTGGCTGAAGAAAGGGTCGGGGACAGCTGCTGATCAATTTGTCAAGTTGTCGCCTTATCTTTGATACGGACAGACAAATAGAACCGAAGGTATTTTGGACGTTGTAAAAACTCAAAATTAGTCAGTAATTCGGGTGTTAAGGTACCCATGATGACCAGATGCTTTAGAGAAACAGCTGATCAATGAATACAAATTACGCTGGCACAACTCTAGAATCAGCTGTGTTTAGTTATAAATGAACCGCGAGTACCTCTCAGTAGCGCGGACCTAGTAATTTCTACGAAGTAGGGTTACATATTATTATTATTTTAGAATCATAACTGTTAAACTAGTACGAGTATTTAGTGACATATAATATTACCCAGGGCTTAGCACTTTAAAATTTGTATGTTTAAACTCTCTTAAGTAATATTCTCAGTTCCCCAATGTTAGGCAAATTATTGTTGACAAAATATCACTACACAAACAACGTTTCAGAAAATTTCATACCACAAACTACTTGTATCTAAAAATGACCATTCACAAAATACCATATCGCAAACCGTTCTATTTACAAGCTACTTACTTCTAAGAACAATGTAATACAAACCAACGTTAGGCTATTTATTGCCTTACGGCGGGCACCCAATACTTTCTCAAGATAATGCAAATAAATAAAGATAATCAATTGAATCGAAATAGCTTACAGAAAAATATATTGTTGCATTAATTCTACATACTTATGTGCATTTATTAGTGTATTAATGGTGCAATAATTTTATGTTGCTTAGGATGCACATTGCACGGATGTATACGAATACCGCACGTATGGACGCAGCACGTAGGTTCTTACATAGAGAAAATAAAAGCAATGTATTATAGAAAATCTATTCCGACTCATTATTGAATATTTATTTATACGATTCAATAAGATCATCATACTACATGTTTTTATTCAAGTTATTATTCCTTGTGTTTTCTACTTCATCTCTTACTACCGATTTCCTGTAAGGAAACATCTAAGATTTCACTTTTAAACATATACCTACTTATTTCAATCTTTCTAGACCTTTCCGCAATCTAAATAACTCTCAATTTATATACTTGTAAATCATAAAAGTTTCTGAATCTAAGTTAAGGCAATGTATTAAACAATACCCAAATAAGTATACCTTTATTTTGCTGAATATGTAAGATTTATAAAGGCACGTGTAAGGGTAAAAACCGTAAAACGGGTGAGGGATGAATAATAAGAATACATATTTAAGTACAATATGCTGTGTGTTGTACCTAACAGGGCTTTAATAAATAATTTAGGAGAGTAATGTAAATGGAATCACTCATGTGTTGGTATTTCTATTCTGTAATATTTATGTAAATTGCTCTTGACTCTTGATTATTGCCTAGTTTGCTAATTATGTTTTGATACCAGTGGCGAAGAATAATATAATTATAATAATAAAACCCCACTGGGTAATCGTTATCTTACCATGGGATAACGTAATCCTGGAGGGCAGATTAAAGGAAATTCTTCATGTCCTCCTCCCTTTTGATAAAAAGATAATGTATATCATAAGGAGATCTTTTAAGAAGCTTACAGAACACAGGGCAGCTTGTGGCGAGCTGAATATGAGTGGCGACACTACGTTCCCGAATGCTCCAGAGATTCGATCAGGGCCTCGTCTCCGGCTTATCTTTATTGGTCAGCCGAAGTGGATGAAAGGAATGATATACCTGAAGGTCAATTGCGTACAATTGAATCTTGCAATTGGTTATGATGTGGGTAATGTCTGCGCAATATAGAACGCAGCAGCCGACTGTATCAGCCACTGCAACAGCCGTGTCGTCAAATTCTCATATCATTATCATCATCATTTCGGCCGAATGAAGTCCACTGCTGGACACAGGCTTCCCTAAAAGACCACCACAATGACCGATATGGGTGTTTTGTGTGGGGGGTCTTGCCATAATCGCCATGCTTGGGTTGGCGATCGCAGTTGAGTTGTTAATGTAATCGAAGGAAGCTGCTGCCCATCTTCAGACTAATCACTTAGTCGACTTTTACGACACCCACGGGATGAAATGCGGCGGTGGCATTCTGAGCCGGCACCACACGGTTGAAGACCTAAGAAATTACCTAAGGTGTTTTCATAGATTTCCACAACACCTGTAAGTTTGTCGTCATTTTGCCGGTACTCATCATGCTTGGCAGGCGGGTTGGTGAGCGCAGTATGGCAAATATTCCATACAAGAGAACTGCTTCTGTCCATGCCTGTTATTTAGAAACCCTTAGTTGCCATTTACGATATCCACGGGCGGAGATGGAGTAGTAATATATTCTTAGACAGGACACCACACGGAAAAAAATACCCTTAAACATAAATACTCATTATTTTAATGCATAACGTTTCTATGAAACATTACAAACGGTCAAATGCAATATGATAAAAAGTTAATCCAGTTTTAAAGCTGTACTTTTTTCTGAAGCATACTTACCGGGATGCAATTTAATCTGCAACTGATTTTCTCTATCTTCGTAATACCGCACCAGGTATTTCACAGCGCGATAGTACCTACCTAGTTCTGCATTGTCACTATAGCTGAATGCCATCGGTGCTTGATCAGTTACTTTGAACGTAGAATCAGTAAGGATTCTAACGTAAATATATTACATTCGTTGATGGATGAACAGTTTTAAACGAAGATGAAACGAATGAGGGTTTATATTTCTATGAAGAAAATAAGTAATACATATTCAGGAAACATCTATAGGTATAATGTCGCAGGCGATACGCGACTTAGTTCATCATCATCATATCAGCAAAGGAGGAGGTCCTTTACTTTCAAAGGAGGAGTTCCTTACTGCTGAATAAATGTCTCCCACATAAGCTTCTACAATTGTGTTGTCATTTTGGGGCAAATTAATCAGTACTACCATATCACCACGCTTGATATGAATTGCTGCTGTTCCACAGACGGAACTCTGCTGCCCATCCCTCTGTTTTAGAGTCCCTTAGTCGTCTTTTACGACATCCACGGGAGGAGATGAAGTGGTGCTATATTACTGATTTGAATACCACATGGATATGGCAATTTCATCAGGTATTCATAAAGCACAACGCACATTATGAAAACTGTAGTTTTTAAAACGGCTTGCTCTTCTACTGGTAATGATTTTTGGACTCGTATAATATTTTTATTACAGAAATCTCAGACAGCAAAGCTCTTTGTAGATCATAGTCGGCCATCGATTCGTTGGTATCCATGCAGCTATCTCTTTCTATCGCTAAGCCGGCAAATGCAGCAGCTGTCAGGATGCCGGAAAAAGCAGCATTAGGCCAACGGCGAGAAGCCGAGTTTGAAACCCACCCATCGCATTATTGACGTGAATACAACAGCATACATCCCAACGCAAGCATATGCTTAGTTGGCACCTCAAACAAAACTTTTATACGCATTTATGCAAGTTTTTTTAATTTAATAAAACACGGTGTCCCACGCTGGGTTTTCTCCTATATCGTGGGTACAGTTTTACAGATATAAATTTCACATGGACAAACACCCAAACCCGAAACTATCTGTATCCCAAACAAAAATGTGTTCCGTGCGGAGATCGAACCCGCGACACATAGTGCAGAACCTAATGGCTTGGCCACTGCGCCAACCGTACCGTCGCCGTTTTGTTATCTATCTTTGGTTCATTCGTTGTTAATAAAACAAACTACCATTTAAGAGACCCTTTTGCTCTTATAACAACAGAGAGAGGCAATCCAGAATAGTTCATTGTTCAAGGCTACAGAGAACACGTACTGCTTTTGCAATTTACGCCGCTATGACCTCGAAAATGAGACGTTTCGAAAATACTTAAAGATTCGTGACAATTTTACGTAACAGGACACTTTTCAGACCCACACGTACCGTAGATGTAATGATGTGATAGAAAAAAATTACAAAAATTTATTTTTACTCAAATAAGGACGAATAGTGACAAAATCATTAAAGAGACAATATATAACAATAAAATTAAAGTAATTCGAAAAATAACAGTCGAAGTAAGTACAACTAAACAACACAAAATAATGTTAAAGTTATAAAAGTAATAAAAACATGCATTTAATCTATACAAATGAATAAAATTGAAGTGTCTGTTTATAATGTCAAAATAACAGATTTTTACTAAATGCATATGAAAGTATATACAGTACCTACAACAAAAAAGCTATTTGTATTTTTTTTGTCTGTCTGTCTGTCTGTTTGTTCCCACTAATCTCCGAAACGACTGGACCGATTTCTACGGGACTTTCACTCGAAGATAGCTGAAGTTATAAGAAATAAGTTAGGAAACTTTTATTTAAAAAAAAAAATTAGGAGTCCATGCAAAAAAATTAAACCCATGAAATCCAATACATATACATACCTACTCTATGTCAAGTGTCTATGCTGAAGTACTCTAAATTATATATAAATAATCCACTTTCTTTTAAATTAAACGGTGGGTGAAACCGCGGGTCCCAGCTAGTTAAATATAAACTATAAGAACAAAATAATTTTAAACGTGAAATATAAGCGTGGGGTGTTCTCTATTTATATTTGCATAATTTTTACCTTTGATATTGAGCATCCCACGCATTTTGGGAATCGTAAACACATATGCATAACGCAACGGAGTCGCAAACACAATGCACATTTATGTTATGCACACTTGCATAACATAAACTAGCTAAACAAAAAAATTCAATAGCATAAAACATAGATTTGTCTATTACAATACTTTATTTTAATCACAAAATGTTCTAGCAAATATCGAACATTTTAACGCACATATTGCATAAGATTGCGCTAAGTACGCACGAGAGCCAAAAGTATTAAGATGAATGAAGTGCCAAGTGATTCATCATGACAAACTATGTAAGAATTACTTACGTTGCTTTTAGTTTCGTGAAACGAATGTTTCTATAGTAATGTTTGTTTCTACTTAGCAGATTAATGAATTTCTCGTACCTCAGTTGATTAAAGAAAATAAATAGAATGTTACTACGCGTCCCATAAACAGGCATTACGGCATAGACTATTTTAATATCACGCACACAACCTACGACGAGGCATCCATGAGTCCCGAAACCCAAATGTCAAAATGCCTCTATTGTTAGGCTATCGGCGATCCAGTTATCGTGGCACCAACCCGTCTCATGCCTTGGGTGTCGTAAATGGTGACTTTGGGATAAGTCGGAGGAAGGGCAGCAGCGACCTTCGAGTACATTTACAACTCAACTATGGTTGGCGAGCCGCTTACCAAGCGTGGCGATTATGGTAAAACCCTCCAATGAGCACACAACACACCCAGACCGGTCGTTGTGGCGATTTTTGGGAGAGGCTTATGCAGGCAGCAGTGGACTTGATTTGGCTGAAATGATGATGAAAATGATGAATATATGTAGATGCCTATAACCCGTTAACCTTTAAAGCAAGAGTGAATAGGCATCTTCTGGTTGCGCTCGTTCCATCGTAGACCTCATTCATCACTTTACATCAAGCGAGATCAAAGTCAATACAGTCCCCAGTCTTCCACAATTTGTTTAAATCGTTGTGATTGTTTAAGTTGGTCCATCGAAATAAAAATAATAATGTTTACTTTGGTAATAATATGCTGGCCCTCTTTAACACAGAACTTTATACCGTCATCGGTGACTCGTGGGGTACATACCTCTGCCTATCACTTCGGGAATTCGTGGCGTACGATGATATTGAAACGGTTTTATACTTTTCAAAAATCATCGAGACTATGAGAATGAAAATTTTTAAGCTATCTTATTCAGTTAGGCAGAACATGCTCATATTTTAATTTCAAGTGTGATATTTTAATTAACATAACGCCCGTTAAGATGACCAAACAGGCGCCCCATAAAGGGCCACAGACCGCACGACTCCCCCATAGAGGCGGCGAACTTCTTTCCTCAGCCCCCGAGATTGGACAGTAGACGGTGCAAGGCACCCACTATCCTTTCGACCCGGGGGACTTCTCTTGACTTGTCTTCTTATCGCTCAAAGTGCTCCTCCAAGCCCCAGCGACAGTCCAGGGTAAGCCCCAGGTACCTTATGTACCGGCCCACCCTGATTGGCGCGTCACCAACGCGTACTCACGAACTGGAAGGCTCAGTGCTTTCAAAAAAGAATGAAAAAAATACCATTTTCGCGAGTGATTTACTGGCATAGCAAGTCTTCCGTTTAAATGAACTCTGCATAACAAAACAGGGTCAGTATTTATGAGGTACTCAACGTCCTCGTGTAGTGTTCCTCCGAAAAAAAAACGATTATTTCTATCACTCAGCTGATAGAAATAATCGTTTTATATAGTACTTAGCAGCCAGGGGCCTATTAAAATGAAATGAAAGTATTTAAAAACCTTAGGCCTATGATAGAGTGGTGAGGAATGAATTGTGGTCAGCATTGTCCGTGAACGGTGTGAGCAGCATCCTCATACGAGCACTGCAATCTCTTTATAGGGATTCTAGTGCTTGTGTAAGGATAAACGGGGCGTACACTGAATGGTTTAGTATCGAAAAAGGTGTTAGACAGGGATGTGTAGCGTCACCGTGGCTGTTTAATCTGTTCATGAACAATTGCTTGACAGATTTAAAAGAGAATGAAAGTGGGTTGAGAATGAATGTGTTACTCGTCAAATGTTTTCTCTATGCTGATGACCAAGTATTACTTGCGTCCTCGGCAGAGGTGTTGCAGGAGCTGGTAACTGCTATGAGTGGAGCTCTTGTTAGAAAGGGAATGAAGATAAATGTAAAGAAGACGAAAGTGATGGTGTTTGAAAGAGATGAGGCAGTGACGGACTGCAATATCGTGATTGGAGATGAACAAATTGAACAGGTGAATGAGTTTGTGTATCTGGGTTCAAAGTTTACAAGAGATGGAAAGTGTGAGAGTGATATTGAAAGAAGAGTGAATGCAGGAAACATGGTGAATGGAGCTTTGCACTCCTTTATGAACAGTCGGAAGGTGTCTAACAAGGCTCGTTTGGCTGTGCATGAGGGGGTGTTGGTTCCGACACTCATGTATGGAAGTGAAAGTTGGGTATGGCAGAAGAAACATGAAAGCAGAATAAATGCAGTTGAGATGAGAGCGTTAAGAAGTATGATAGGAGTTAAACTGAGTGACAGGATAAGAAATAGTGAGAAAAGAAAACGTTGTGGTCTGAAAGAAGATGTAGTGACAAAAATTGAGAAAGGTATGCTGAGATGGTTTGGCCATGTTCAGAGAATGAATGAAGAACGATTGACGAAAAAAGTGTATAAGGCGAGTGTGAATGAAAGTGCTGGAAGGGGTAGACCTAGGTGGACGTTTCAAGACCAAATCAGGGACGTCTTGGAAAAAGGCCAGGTCAAGAGTACCCTAAACCGAAGAGCATGTATGAAGGGAATAATGAAAGTGGACGAAGCGAAACAAGTATGTAAGGATCGTAGCAAGTGGAAAGAAGTGGTCTCTGCCTACCCCTACGGGAGAGAGGCGTGATTATATGTATGTATGTATGTAATAACGTATTTAACAGTTGGATTATTGTCTGTGTAATTCAGGATTCAAAAATCTGCCTTTATGTGTGTCGCATCAATATTTTTTATGCGACTTTGTGACGAGACAAGCTAGTCATTCGCCTGGTGATAAGCGATATGCCTTTTTATATATTTTATTTTATTTTATTGGTGCCCAGTGGAAATTCTTCATGAACTTCCTTCGCCCCGGGGAAGGGCGAAGGGATATGCCGGACTCCTACCGGCTAAAACCACTGGGGTGGTCATCTTCGGCACCTAAGGGAGGCTCCAGGTCCTCGTATGATCACACTGGAAAGCGATATGCCTGCCCATAACAATTAGAATGCTACGCGGGACTAGTCCTGCGAGGCATCACACTGCGCATCATCAACATCTCGAGACGTAAAGTTATTTAGTCTCTTATGTCCAGTAATTTCACTAGCTACTGTGCCCTTCTAACCAAAGCACAGTAATGTCTGAAGTTTATACACTACTGCTTAGCGGCGAATATCTGGCACTGAGGTGGTAGTAGCCGGCCTCTTGTTATAAGAGACCTTACACCACTAATATAATTTGTTTGTATCAGGTATGGTAGGAATCAACACCCTTGAGTTACGGCGTAAATGTGCTTGGATGATGCAGAATTACCAACTGTTAAATAGTAAAATCGACAACCCAACCGCTCTGTCGCGCTGTTCCTTATCGGTACCAGACCAGTACACAAGGCTACGCTCGCGCCGCCTACCGGCAGTACCTCCAGTACGCACGCGTACTGCACAGTTCGCCCCTACAAGTCGGGTAGTCATATCAGCCATTTATACGCCCACTGCTGAACAAAGGCCTCCTCCATAAATTTTCACAACTGTGTCATCATTTTGGGAGGTATTTGCCAATACTCACCACGCTTGGCAGGCGGGTTGGTGAGCGCAGTATGGCTACCGTTTCACAGAAGGGACGCTGCTGTGCCCATCCCTCTGGTTTAGATTCCCTTAGTCGCCTTTTACGACCTCCATGGGAGGAGATGGAGTGGTGCTATATTCTTAATCCGGACACCACACGGAATAGTCGGGTAGTAGCACTACTTAATGCCCTTATAGCTCAATATCCGGACACTGACATATTTTTTGACAAGTATGGACCCTTTTTAAATATTTGTACACATTTTTTCTGTGCATCATAATCAAGTTATTATAATTATCTTATATTGTTTAAAAGTGTTGGCTCGCTGCACGCGTTGGGAATACTGTAAGTGCAGTGAGTAGTTGAATACAAATAAATAAATAAATAAATATACTGATACAGTCGGCTGCTGCGCACCGGGTCGTGGGTTCGATTCCCGCACGGAACAAATATTTGTATGATCTGCAGGTAGTTGTTCCGGGTCTGGGTGTATTGTGTGTGGAATTCATGTCTGTAAACGCACCCACGACACAGGAGAAATCCTAGTGTGGGGCAACGTTTTTTTAATAAAAAAAAATAAAAATAAAAAATAATCATGATATCCTGTAATATCGTAATAGTCGGTAATATCCGGTGATATCGTAATATCCGGTAATATCGTAATATATAATAATATCCGGTAATATTCACACTAATGAATTTGTCAACACTAGCTCTACCCATCTTTATGACACGGTTATCGCAGTGGCTTAGCGATTAGTTTTCTGCGCTACGTGTAGTGGCGGGATAGTTGTTTCGGGTTTGGGTGTGTGCGTGTGAGATGTATGTCGGTAAACTGAACCCACGACACAGGCGAAATAGTTGTGCAGGTAAACATAAAAAAAGAATATACTAAACAACATAAGGTTCTTTTTGCTTTGCAGCTATTCCCAACAACAAGCAGCAATTTTAATGAATATTCATTGTCTGGATTAAAGTAAGAAAGCCTTCAAAGCATACCGCTTGTTTTATTGTTCAGCACTTAGAGACGTCATAATTTGTATACGAAAATTAAAATTCAGCTTTTTGTATTACTCTAGAAGGTCGTTAATAAAACAAAGGATCGAGTTTCGTTGCGAGATAACCAGGTTGAAATATTCCATAACTTTTTTTGGATTATCAAGGTAACAGATTATATTATCAAACTGTATTTTTTTATTTATACCGAAGTTTGTATATTTTCTCATTCGACTAGAGTCTTGAGGGTATAGTAACCAATTAGATAAAAAATATGTAAATTACAAAAGAGTTGCTAAGTGTGGGTTCTGGAAATCCTACTGAAAACTAACCAGCCATAATTTACCTATGTGCCTTTTAACTACATTTACTCTTCCCTTGGGTCTGTGAAACAGTAAACTTTTTTGTGGCACTATTTTTCCTAGATATTTATCAATATAGCTTTTGTTTTGTTCTTTGTATAAGGGTAAACTAATCTTTGATAAGAATGTTTATCCATATAAGGAACTCATATACACAAAACAAAAGACTGACATAAGCGATATAATCTAAACAAACCGAATCACTGTCCTTGCGGTTCCCGGCAAAGAACAGACACCGCCCTCCACGGTGACGAGACGACAAAGGATTATCATCAAGAGGATAGGCAACAGCATTCTTCATGTGCTAAATCCAACGTACTGGGATCACAGATCCACCTACCAAGCGTGGTGATTATGAAGATCCCCTTTGTGATCTGTGTATGTGAGTGATCGTTGGGAGGCCCATGTTGAGCAGTGGATATTTACGGACTGATGAAATAATCCAAATTCATTTTTTTGTTCCTGTTTTTTTTTGTTTGTGTCGAGATAAAACCCCCCAACCTATAGAAATACATATTTTATTGGGTAAGACCAAGAGCTCGAGCTTTATCTAGCCAATCAGATCGCGATACATAGCTGCCACAAAGCACCCGGCTACCAGAGAATCCTGTTCTGCCGTGCAGTACTCTAAAGTTGTCCATCACCATTACTGTACCTGGAAAAAATAATTAAAACGTGTGGATGCATTTTGTAGGCATAATGACACTTTATGTTTTAAGAATGATCCTATTTCAAAACATGACCTGTTAATAATAAAATAGATGCAATTATTTAATACATTAAAAATGGAAATTGTTTAACTCGTTTAAAAAAAATACCATATTACACTTTTGAAATCTGGGCTGTAACAAGATTTTATTTCTTACACTCGACAAATATTTTCTTACTTTAGAATAGTTTTACCTGGTTTTAATTTAAATCTCCACTGATTGCTTGGGTTTTCATAATACTTTGCTAAGCTTCTTAACGAGCGGTAGTAAGACCTACAATCTTCACTGCTACGAAAAGCCATTGGAGCACGATCGTACACGTTGAACCTAAAATTTAAGGTGACGCATTAGTAAAAACAGATGTCTGCAATTGAATAGCTTTACTATGGCTGCATGCATCATCATCATCATCATTTCGGCCGAATGAAGTCCACTGCTGGACACAGGCCTCCCCCAAAGACCACCACAATGATCGATATAGGTGTGTTATGTGCTCATTGGGTGGTTTTGCCATAATCGCCACGCTTGGCAGGCGGGTTGGCGATCGCAGTTGAGTTATGAATATACTCGAAGGACGCTGCTGCCCATCCTCCAGCTAATTCCATAGTCGCTTTTTACGACACCCACGAGATGAAATGGGGTGGTGGTGCATGGTTCCCGAAAAATAATTTGTCATCTCGACTCCTCCATACCCCAAGTTCAACAGTCAAAGTTTATAGGCTTATATGATAATAATGAACTTTTATTAGATAACAGTCATGGTAGCATAAAAAGTGAAATAAGATACTTAAGAAAATAAAATGAACCTCAAAAAACTACGTTGATATTACTATAAAATATGTAAGCTCAATTATTTTGCTACTTATATACCGTCTACTATGTTACAACTGAAATAAAGGCGGGAGGTAATTGCTAACATATCAATTCAAGTGTCAATGTGCAACAAAAATATGAAAAATTGAAAAGAAATTATGATAAATCTTCAATAATGGGTGTATCAAAGCCATAATATACACATTTTATTAAAACAGCGAGTTTATGTTTATATCAAGAAGTTGTCTGCAGTGAAAGTGGGCATTCATGGGGTGCAAGATGATAACTGGGTATATAGGACAAAATCAACCAGTATCGGGGTCTGATAAAATTATAGCAACGTATTGGAGAGTATTCATAAAGATAACCCTAGCAAGAGAAAACAACTTGATAAAAGCAGATACACGAAGAAGATTATGAAAGGACTATGAAATTTGACTTCTGGAGTGGAAGGCCTGGTGACCTGAAATACAGGCTTCAACCTAGTTTAGGCACCAGTCTCCCACAGTAAATTTGTACAATAACAATATACCAATAAATACAAATACAAAATACAATTACGGGAACCTTCAGATGAGTAGTATCTTGTTGTAAAATTATAATAAAGAAAAGACTCCAACCTGATCTGGACTAGGTTCTGTGTTTCGTTATCCATTCTTATTACAGGTGCGGAGTACGTGTGATGATGACCCTCTTCTAAATACTCGGCTTGCACATTAAAAGTAGTCAGGAATTTAAAGTCTTCTGGAAACGCCTCCTTCAACTCCTGAGCACCATAGAACCCGTCGACTAATATAGTTTCACCACCCGAACCATTCGTATGCTCCAGACAGTGCAGGATTTGTAAGCTAGAAAAAAGTACCGAGAAAATATTACCAAGGTTAAAAGTCTTTTCAAATTAAAACAGTATGAAGGAATATGAAAGAAATATTAAAAGATACACTTCTTTATCATTATATTTCATAGTTTTAAGCTTGACGTTGATTTTTACCACGTATTTAACAACATCTTAGGACACCAAATATTATCGCACCATATCCCTTTTCCCCATTCATGTAATATTTCTTTAGAACCTAAGCTCAGTTACGTCTGATTTTATCTTCACAATAAATCATCCCTGATACCCATTTTCTTAAAAAAATATAAACGAATAAATCAGAGCTTTCATTTGCGCTTGAAAATGTTGAAACGTTAATACCTATAGAGCATTATAACAAGGGTGAAGGAAATTGTTTGGCGAAGGGAAATGTCAAAGATCTTTACAAATCAAAAGATGTGGGCCGACGAGTTTTAAGACTTTATATTATGGTCGTACATTTTAGGGCGGATATTCACGATAAGTAGATGGCCATTCCTCCAGCCCGAGTGCTGTTACAGTAACGGAAGCTGAACGCTTGAGCTGCCGTAAACGAATTGCTAAACAGAATTCGAAAGCGATCAATAAATGAAAGCTTATTCGAATAGACTCCGAAATAATAATGACGGAACGATCCCAGTTAAAGTGGGTTACAAATAAGCTCTCGCAAGAATAAGTAGCTGCATTATTTCTGTAAATCATACAATTTTCTTATAGTACTCGTTTCTTTTGAAATTGCAAGTGAATTGTGTTTCAAGCTTTCATTAATTACTGTTGAATTCGTTTGGTACCTAAACAGTTTGGGTCAGCACTTTGAAAAGTTAATGCCTACGTAATTGCTATAATACTTCATTTGTATTTTTTGTTACAAATCTTTTTCATTTACGGGTGATTTATAATGGGTTCAAACAATCATTTAAAAAAATCGTTATAAGGACTGCAGATAAATTTGACAAAAGGGATTTTTAATAATTGTCATATACATATAAAATTGTGAAGGACGGGCTTTGTCCAATAATTTTCAATATCTATAAAAGGTACTGAGAAATATTATTTGTATTCCAAAAAGAGAATTTGTATATGACCACTACCAACATGAATGTGGGTAGATAAAGGTAAAAAATACTAATGAAGAAGCCTTAAAGGCATTACAGTGACAATACACTTAATATACTAATAAGTTTATGATCGCTACATACTTTTATTATGAAATTATATTATATTTATTTTAGCCTACTTGGTTTAACTTTATTTATATTCTTTATTAGTAGAATTTCAGGAATGGCATTATTCGACCGTATGCTGTACGGTATCCCAGTCTCCTACACAGTGGTGGCTAGTCACCGTGACTTGAAGCGCACATACATGTATATACCGAAGCAACCGTACCCGGTGAACGTGTAAATAACGTAAATGACGCGATTACCTCTCCCCAGCCAGGTCTCGAAACACAGCAGGATGGTTTCAATAAACTCTTGTATTCTAAGACTATTATACAATTATTTTACCCAGCAGCCTCCGTGAAATAAGTATTGTCGTTATGAGCAGCTAAAGGCAGATTTGTATACGCCGTATCAGCATGGTCTGCCCTCGTGGTAAACTGCCACATTCCTCCGAAGATTGTGTGTTGAACGCCACCAAGGGCCTTACAAACAAACTCTGTGGCTTCTAATGATACATCCACCTGAAAAGTTAGTTTGAAAGTAGTAAAAATTTTGTTAAAACTAAAAAGATAATTGCCATAGTCAGAAGAAATCAGGTGAAAACCTTTCATAATGACTACTGAAACTATGACTAAACTATTCATCCCTGTGGTGTCCGGTTTAAGAATATAGCACCAATCGATCTCATCTCGTCGATGTCGTAAAAGGAGACTAAGGGACTCTAAGCTAAAGGGATGAGAATAACTTGGTAATATATTCATTATCTTTGAAATTTAAATATATTGAAACTGCATACAATTATGGGATTGAACAATTAGTAAATAAGTTTTTAGATCTAGGAATAAGGTGAATATTTTTGCATAAACTAACAAAGAAAGCTTCGTTAAGACGGCTAGAAATAAATTCTGTACCGCAGTATCTTTAAACAAGCTACAATTTAAAATGAATTTATAACGTATCCAGTTTCACGTTTTAATCTAAAATACGTCAAAAAATATCTATATTTGAATGGCGGTTGGCCTTCGTCAATACAAGTACATAAAAAACCAGCAACATTAAATTGGAACAATAAATTACCCCTTCTATCAACGCGACGCCATAGTCAAGAAGTGACTGAAATACGCGCTTAGCTCCCTCCACAGACTTCAGAAACTCATCGACTTGAACTCTAGCTATCTTGTTTGCTATTGCTCCATGCCAGATTAAAGGTTTGAGTCTCTGATTTTCCTTCCACGTTTTGTAGTCGTATTTTAATAGGAATTTCGCTGTGTATGTTGACTTGTGACGATCGCTCCCTGAAAGTAGAATTTTTTTATTGGCAATAAAAATATTTAGCAAAAAGAAAAAATGTTACACTGATGAAGAAAAGACATTAGGGAAGATTATATGTTTATTGAACTTACATTCAACCTCGATTTTAGAGTCAGTATTCAGCACATTAAAAATAGTAATATCAGGTATATCTAGGATATGATTAGCTCTCTGGAAGGTATTTGAGTGGTAACAAGACGAACACCTGAAACAATTATCAGTTTACATTGATAAGACGGGGCCAGACCTAAAATGTATACATTCAAGCCCTTTCATGATAAGTGGATGTGAACGAATTACTCGGAATTGGATTCAATTTACTTTGAAACCAGTAATATGTGGATTGGTAACTTAGGGAGTTTGATTTGTCAATGTTTGTCTATTACTAGTGGAGTCCCAAAAGCATTTAGCTTGAATGTCTTACTATTTCTAATAGATTTAATTTATCACAAGTTGAACAACGGTAAACAACGACACGAAGACATAAACACGTTATTGAAAAAAGAAGTTTCTGTTAACATCTAGACGATTTTATACATAAACTTCTCTAGAAAAAAAAAACAGGTTTCAAGCGGGCTGATTACCTAAGTCGCAGATGATTTGCAACAGGCGTAAATTGCTCCAACGCCGCTGTCTAAAGTCAATTTGGTATTACATATTTGCCGATTGTGACTAAACAGCCAAATATCTCTGACGCGCCTCTGTCGGACAATCAATGAACTAAAAACGGTCATTCTTTTTAGTTCCACTGGTGGCTACTGGCGCTAGTAACTATGCATATTCTACAAGTAGCGACAAGCGGACATGCCTGATGTAATACCAATTTTTTGACGCTTTGCCACCGGTGTATCCTTGACTTCGCGATAGCTGCTGTGGCGACACCTACATCGCCAGCAAAATACAACTACAACTTACAACGACATCTACTTGAACATTAATCGCAATTCTCCGATGACGTCAAAGAATCCTGAATCACGCTATTACAATATTCGCGCAACGCAGCATATATACAGTCGCCCAACATCAATCGTTGGGCTTCGGCCCGCCAGGCATACCATCCGCCTGGCTGGAGGATCCTCTCTTTTATATGGAGGAACACCACACCTTGTTCCCCATACTGGTGACCCCGACATGATCACCATGTTCACCATACTGGTGACCCCTGACCATGAACATCAGCGCAGCCTTCACGATGCAGAGAAGCAATTACTTCGCATCATTGCTATCATTCCCCTTCGAATGAAGAAGAAGAAGTAAGCAGCAAGTCACACTGCCAGCCAGCAATCTCAGCTACAAGGTTACACCACACGCTGCAGCAAATGCAAGCCTGGTCCCTAACCACATCGGCCCCTTCTCTTCAAGCATGGCACAGCACACTGCACCTACCGCCGGTCAAAGCAGAGCAACTTCTCCTGGTCCATGCAGCATTCATCCACTACGCTTCACTGCACAACTCCGACTCACTGGAGAATACGCAGCATCAGCCCCAACGCACTGGGGATATTCACCGTAAGCAGTTCCGACTCACGGGGACTCCACGGCGTTCAATTCCGACGCACTGGAACCATTCACTGGCACATTGGGAAAATTCAGAAGACGCAAGAACAGCTGACTCGTCAACCACGGTCGCCCTCCGGTCTTCGGGAGGGAGTGATGTGGCGACACCTACATCGCCAGCAAAATACAACTACAACGACTTCTACTTGAACATTAATCGCAACTATCCGATGACGTCAAAGAATCCTGAATCACGCTATCAAAGTATTCGCGCAACGCAACATATATACAGTCGCCTAACATCAATCGTTTTGCTTTGGCCCGCCAGGCATACCATCCTCCCTTTCCTATGGAGGAACACCACACCTTGTTCCCCATACTGCTATCGCGTCTGCTGTTGCTGTTTTAGCTAATCAACCCCCAGAGTAATTATGTAGGACCGCTAATGCTTCTGCCAATTAGTCCGGTACATAAAAATAAACTATTACGTCGACTTTATTTACTTTTGCTACAGTTTTAAACCTGCTCTCGCTGGTAAAATATAGTCAATTGAACTCATTGTTACCTGCAATGGTCTCTGAGCCAACAGTCCTCAAATCTTATTGATTTTTCATCTCCAAAGTGTACGATAAGGGCTCTGTCCACTGTGTTCACTCCCTCGATAGCTGTACAAATAAAACTTGCTAATGAAATTGTATTAATCTATAACTAGTCAGATAAAGTTTGATTAAACGAATCGGTTTATTATAGTACATGTTTTAGGCTAAGATATTAGCTGAAAATTAAAAAAACAATACTCGATGTGTCTATGAAGCTACGACGTGGGTTGTAATAATTCTGGACAGATAAATTGACACACCAAAATGTGAGAAAAGGAAAACATTACTTGTCGTTAAATTGTTCCGTGTGGTTCATACAAAAAATAGACAACCCCTCTTCACTTATGGATTGGATATTCTAATAACAATACTGCAATCACCAATCCACCTGCCAAATGTGGTGATTATAACAATATCCACTAGTCCTTTCAGTAGTGATCGTTGGAAGGCTTATGTTCAGCAATGGATATTCACAGGTCACAGGTGTCTTGAAATTGTTAGAGGTAATAAAAATACTTAAGATCTTCTGCCAGTATTAACATGAGGAGTGCTTTCCATCAACCTATGTCACTTCAGTTGCCTTAGGATTTTTCTTAAAGTCACTGAAGTGAGAGAGAGAGTCCGTAGATATTTTATGGTCAACTTATTTTTTTAAATATAAACGCGAATTGGTAATTGAAGAAATACTAGAAAAAATCGGACGTTTACTCGTCCATGAAGCGAGAACCATTCCCATTTCTTTGACACGTAAAACATGCGTATCATTCTATTTGAAACATTTATTTCCAAACCTTATTCTAGCTAGATTCTACCTAGATTTTATAAAATTTCACAAGCATAAACCAAGTGTGAGCCGAGGTCTAATTGGGTTGGTTTATACTGCACTGATGTAAAACTGTTAGCTGAGTTTAACTATAACACTTTTTTGTTAATTTCTATCTGGCATATGTTTAGTTTTCGTTTTTAGTTGGCTTTTTGTTATTATACCCTTTATTTCAAATAAATACATACAAGTTACATTTTTTAATACATGTAAATAAAAGAAAAATATATGAAAAACTTTACAAAAAGTAGTAAAGTAAAGTAACCACACATGGACAATTTTGCGCTCCCTTCTCATACCATGACCTTATCTTTATTTCTTACAAAATTCACTCTCCTAAACGCAAATCGAAATTTATATCTCTTCGCAGTTTCATCATCGACATGGAGCGTTTGAGGAGGGATGCAGAAAATATTGACTGGTCTCCTGTTTACACCCGCAATGATTTAGACTAAAATCTCTGCCTTTAACAGTTTGGTTTTGGGTTTGTATGATCTCCACGCTCCCCTAAAAAAGGTGAGAGTGAGACATCTTCCAGCACCGTGGTTGTCTGACGCCATAAAAAAGCGATGACGAATAGGAATAAAGCAAAGAGGCGATGCAAAAAGTATCCTACTGAAGATAACTGGATAATGTGTAAAATGTTGCGAAATCTTTGCAGTCGAATGTGTAGAGATTCTAAGAGATGCCATATTCACGACTCAATAAAAAATTCCAACACTGCCCAAACATGGCAATTCCTTAAATCTCTTGGCATTGGCAAAGCATCCCATTCTTTTAGCCTCGATATGGACATTAACGCCATTAATGATCATTTTTCCAAATCCCCTGTTATACTTAATGATAACATTAAATCCTCTACGCTTTCTGATCTCTCTAATCTTCCTTTGCCATCGTGTACTCCTTTTTATTTTCACCCAGTTACAGAAAAGGATATTAAGAAATCAATCCTAACAATATCCAACAAATCGATGGGTGATGATGGCCTTCAACTCCAAATGATTCTTCCAATCCTTAATAGCCTCACACCTCTCATTAATCATATCATAAATTACTCTCTCTACATAAGCACCTTTCCTTCAGCTTGGAAGAAGGCCCATGTCATACCGCTTCCCAAAGTTTCAAATCCTTCTTCGGTATCCCAGTTCTATACCTATTCTTCCTCTCCTGTCCAAAGTCTTTGAGAGTGTTGTTCATGATCAGCTGTCTTATTATATCTTATCTAACAGCTTGCTAAGTCCTTACCAATCTGGATTTCATCCTGGCCATAGCACTGTAACAGCTTTAGTTAAAATTACAGATGACATCCGGTTGGCTATGAAAAATAAACTTCTGACAGTTCTGGTTCTACTTGACTTTAGCAATGCCTTTAATGCAGTTGATCATGACATCCTCTCTAAATATATCTTGTTCTGTAATTGTATGGATCAGCTCCTATCTTCGGGGTCGCTCGCAGTCGGTTCGTTCCGAGGAGGCCTCCTCTAAGTGGTGTGATCTTGCTGCGGGTGTTCCTCAGGGTGACGTTCTCTCTACTCTTCTTTTCTCTGTTGTTATTAACGCTATCACTAAAGTATTAACATCTTCCTAACATCTCTATGCAGACGACTTGGAGGTATATCGTCACTTCAAAGTTGGAGAGCTCCCTGAAGCTATTGATGCCATCAATAATGATCTAGGTAATATCAGCCAGTGGGCCAAATCTTTTGGTCTATTAGTAAATCCAATCAAATCCCAAGCTCTCATTATTGGTGGCAGATACATGTCTAACCTCTTGAATCAAAGGTCTCTTCCTCCGGTGATGTATGATTGTGTCCCTATAGCCTTTTCCAGGAGTGCTAAGAATCTAAATGTTTTCCTGGACTCTAACCTCTCTTGGAATGTCCACATTGCGGAAGTAAGCAGGGGGGTATATTGCTCATTTCAGTGTCTTAAACGTCTCCAGAAGTTTCTGCCTTTTCACACAAAAATTATTCTTGCCCAGTCCTTACTTTTACAGCTTCTAGATTATGCTGATGTCTGCTTCCTTGATGCAACTGAGGTACTCCTTAATAAACTCGAACGTTTGCAAAATTTATCTATCCGCTTCATTTTCGGCCTTCGGAAATATGACCATATATCGGAATTCCGTGCGAAACTGAGGTTACCAATACGGAAACGTCGCGACTCTCATATTCTTTCCCTTCTTTATTCGGTTCTCCACAACCCTAAATCTCCTGTCTATCTGCGTGAGCGTTTTGAGTTTCTTGTACCTAGGGGTACAGCAAGAAAGAAAGTCAAGAAAGGACTCAAAAAGCATTTCCTTTCAGTATAACTTATAATTTATGTTTTTAAAGAATATATCTATTTATATAGTTATGTATTTATTTAAGTATATATTATATCTATGCTATATCTATGCTGTATTGGCTATTTTATCATCATTCTTAACTGTTGTTTTCTTGCTGATTGTACACTTCATACTGTCCTCTTTTGTTTCTCTTTTTGTTTTTTTTTTTTCATTCGAAGGTTTGCTGGAAGAAAACTCAATGTTGAGTTAGCTCGCCTTTGTACATCATGTTTTATTTTATTTAACAATAATTCTGTTTCATGTTGTACAATATAGAATAAAAATGTTAATTATTATCCTACCTAAACTTTTTTTTTTGGAGCCCAGTGGAAATTCTTCATGAACTTTTTTCACCCAAGGGAAGGGCAAAGGGGTATGCCGGACTCCTACCGGCTAAAACCACTGGAGCGGTTATCTTCGGTACCTAATGGAGGCTCCAGGTCCTCTTATGATCACACTAGAACCACCCACTTGTGCCACGCCTATAGGCACATCTCGGATAGGGTGACTGTACAGCGGTCACCCTCCCGGGGGGATTGTAATGGATTATTCCAAAGCGTCCCACGGTAGCACGTGACCACATGCGTGCTACCATCTTCTGTTGGCTGGTTGTGTGAGCACGCAGATTCCCCATTCTACGCACCCGCGAACCCAGAGGTCCCCTGCCTTATAGCTACGGCAAGGGGTTTCAGGCGTATAGGAATTAGGTGCCAGGGCGGTTGTTGCCCCGGCGCCGTCTCCTCCTTCTTCGAGCGGGATCGGCCCTCTCCCGATCCCGCTCTGCGGTCTCCTTCTGGAGCATGACGCTCTCACCGAAGGAGACCACTGCATTCCAGTTTTCGTGCTCTGCCGACACTACTACTGGCAGAGAGAGATCTTGCCCGATCCGATCGACCAGGATATTCTACCTAACCTAACATGCAGTACTCAAACTTGGTCCCTGACCGAGTCTCAGAGATCCAAAATTGAGATGCGAGCGATGGAGCGTAACGAGTTAAGAGTAAAGCTGACTGATTCCGCAATACCGTAATACCTTTAACACATCACTCATGAATAAATCTGATGGGGCAGGTAATATTAATAAAATTCATCACATCAGATGAGAGGCAGGTCAAAATATGCTGGCATTATGACTTCCATGCCTTCGGAAACGACAATCAGCAGAACAACATACGGTGATAAGATGGAGAGAGCTTTGGAACCATGGAACAATATAAATAAACAAAACTACACGATGCCAATTGTGTGATTAATTGTGGGTTATTTGTTCTACTCGAGGACTATACCGATAATTTAATTAAATGATACAATCAAATCTGAGGTTGAAGTAATAAAAAAGTGATATAGGTACGTACTTTCGTTCGCCATATTGGAAGGTTTAACCTGTATTTCACTAAACACTGTCCTCGCCGATATTTGACGTAACACTAAAATTTTAACCGATATTTACACGGCGTATCTTATCGTTAAACGGATGGTCAAAGTTGAATAACTACTATCACTAAGATAACATAACAGTAGTTACTACATTCTTACATAAAGCAATATGTTTTGTTTTTGACTCATGATTTTCTAAAAAATTGGTCATATTTTAACTGTTTAATTCCGTAATCACCGTAATCTAACTTTTTCGTCACAGTTACCTGGTAGACAAAGAAAATAACTTTTCGTCTTATATATATATTTTTATCATTATCATTATAAATAAAGAAGATTTATATCATGTTATTCTTGATTGTTACGTATTTTTAGGGTGGTATGCCAGTCATTCCATATCTTCGTCCAGTTTTCTTTGTCTAAGGTGTGATATTTGTCAAGTACCATACTCAATTCTAAACACATTTTTTTATTTTTATAATCTAGATGCTTGGTATTCTAAAGATATTGGTTGATTTCGTACTCATTAAATATTGCTTTTTACACTGATTTAGCTGTGGGTGATTGAAAATATTGAAATATCAAAATCCTTTATCAAAGTGTGTGCTGTGATGACCCAGAGGTTTACGAACTTGCTTCAAAGTTACGGGTTCAAAACCTGACATGTGTCTTTATGACTTCTTCAATAACCTATTTATTATACTTTCTTAGTGAATCTAAAACACCGCTGACTTTAGGTGAAGGAAAACATCATGAGGAAACCTACATATATCATCGTTTTCATTTAATTTCGGCCGAATGAAGTCCACTGGAGACAGGCCTCCCCCAAAGATCACCACAAGGACCGATATGGGTGTGTTGTGGGCTCATTGGGGGGTTTTGCCATAATCGCCACGCTTGGCAGACGGGTTGGTGACCGCAGTTGTGTTATAAATGTACTCGAAGGAATTAAATTTAGGTTATAAATCTTAAATGAATATGTATTTAGTATAAGACTTTAAGAAGTTTAAAAAAATTATTTTTCAAATCAAATCAAAGAAAATATTTATGTTACAAATATTGTTATAGATACATTGTTTTGTAACCAACGACGATGGCATGCATTATTACATATTTGACACATGGGACTCTTTTCTGCTACTTTGTCTTTACATAACGTTAATTTCAACAACAATGTAATCATAACTATTGTAACATACTATGATTTAATCAAATGAACCATGGAGTTTCTTGTCCGTTCATCTCATAGGAAATCAAAATCTTACGGCAAGTGAAGTATTATTTCTATTCATAAGTATCTGCAAATGCTTAAAATAAATAATAATCGTTACTTACCTTATATAGTTAGGCCGTTCCTCCGTCCCAACGCGGAGGAGGCAAATGAGGATTTCAAACGTTAAAAAAAGAGTATATTCCTAATGTTTTACCGCCTTTACGCATAACATTAATTATAGATCAAAGTATACCAAATGATGAACGATCAATATTTTGACGGCACGGTTGGTGCAGTGGCTGACACAGTCGTCTGCTGCGCTCTGCTCTGATCTGTAGGTAGTTGTCCGGGTCTGGGTATATTGTGTGTGGAATTTATGTCTGTAAACGCACCCACGACACAGGTGAAATCCTACTGTGGGGCAATATATAAAAATAAAATAATAAAACATGCTTTAATAGACACACACACACTTCATCGCATAGGTACACACACATCGACGCGTGCACACACATTCTTTACCGAATAAAAGATCGTATATATCTTTGTATTCCTGTGCTACAACGAACGTTCCCAGAGGAGCAACCACTATTTTATCTATCTGATTAATAAAACTGTTACTATCAAAGCCCTAAACTTTGAACAAAGATTGTATTGCACTAAAGGGTACGATGTACAAGTTAAACACTGTAGCACAAATGATAAGTCAACTGATTATAATTGTTCCGTCGTATAGCCCCAAGGAACAAAACATAACACGAAACGTTCCGTTTGATACATAATTGATTTTGATACTCGTTTGTTTGAAATTTACGCTGCTCTTAGTATGTATTTATAATTTCCGATACGACTTGTCGTTGACGATGTTAGTAGACTAAAGATATAAATAAAATTACTATGGAGAACAAGTCAGCTAAACACGTCCACTGCTGTACATGGGCTGGTAATCGCTAGAATATATAGACACTGTATTGCAATAAGCACCATGTTTGGAATAATATAATTGGTGGTCCTAGTATATTGAGCGTTCCTGTGGTATGTTGAAGTCATAGAATAGAATAAATTTAATTGCTCAAACATGTGTGTACATACATAAATGTCATGTGCATGCAAGATAACAAAAGTAAAATTCTATTCTAACATGTTAGCCACGTGCCATGGCCTGCAAATGTTAAAGATTATTTAATTACCTATATTTATGGCTATTTTATAATTATTATCAATATAAACAATTTAAAATTAATACTTAATAATATGAAATATAATCATTCCAATTCCAATATAATTTAAGAAACTATCTGTAAAATGTTATTAAAATAACATTGTCAATATAACAATGTCGGAATAGAATGTTAAAAAATGCAAAGATTAAAATAATGTCAAAAATGAATAATGAAATAAAATTGAGAAACGAAATGTCAAATTAATGATTCTATTAGAAAGTCAGTTACACTATAGTAGGCTTTATCTGTTAAAAATAATTTTACTTTTTTTTTTTTTAATTCGGCCGAATGAAGTCCACTGCTGGACACAGGCCTCCCCCAAAGATCACCACAACGACCGATATGGGTGTGTTGTGGGTTCGTTGGGGGGTTTTGCCATAATCGCCACGCTTGGCAGACGGGTTGGCGATCGCAGTTGTGTTGTTAATGTACTCGAAGGACGCTGCTGCCCATCTTCCGATTAATCCCTTAGTCGACTTTTACGACACCCACGGGAGGAGATGGGGTGGTGGTATTCTGAGCCGGCACCACACGGCAGTATGAAATGAAAACTACAAAATATATAAGGGCTATTGCAATGGGTGCTAAATGGATTCAATACTAAGAAAAACGGAAAAAAACGGCGTCTGCCTTTCAACCTTTAACGTGAAGTTCCGTGGCAGACGGTGACTCGCCACTCACAAGATGGGCCCCCTAAATGTTCACCACTACAAGCGACAAGGAGCTACACCGGTGTGAGCAGCTAGGGGTGTCGAGAGGTGCGGCACCGGTTTCACCATCGCGTCTTGAAGACACGGAGCGGGTTACCCGTTACTATGCCATTAGATACTTCCACCCATGAGCATATAGCTCTGGCGGCTCTCCTCTGATCAGCCAACTAAGGCAAGCCAGAGTTGAAAATACACGATTTTAGGAGGGCACTCATGGGGTTCCACTGCAACTGATCAATAAAGGCAAGCGGAGACGAGGCCCTGACTGACTCTCTGGAGCATTCGGGTACGCAGTGTCGCTACTCACATTCAGCTCGCTATAAAACTGCCCTGCGTTCTGTAAGCTTCATAATATATATATTTTTTCTTATAATATACTTGTTTTTTTATATTAAAAGGTAGGAAGAAATCAAGCAGCTGCTTTAATCTGCCCTCGAAGATTAGCTTATTCCATGGTGAGATAACGACTGCCCAAAGGGGCACACATTAAACGTCTTGTTAATTTACAAAAATAATAAAATTTACTTGGTATTACATTAAGTACATTTTCGTATCTTCCTACTTAGGTACCTATAGTAATAATTAATTAAAACATGCCCAAATATACATGATCAATAGATTAATGAAGGACTTTAAATGGTTTATAAAATTAGTGCAACACAAAAGTGCACAGGGAAAACCATGTTTATCTATATTGATACACCCTTCAGAATTGCGGTAAGTATACGGTAAATATAAGCTCGGTCAGACAATTTTTGCTAGATAGACATACAGATTTTCATCATATCAGCCGAAAGACGTCCACTGCTGGATACAGACCTCCCCCAGATATCACCACAACGACCGGTCTGGGTTTGGGAAGTTTTGCCATAATCCCCACGCTTCGCAGGGTGGTTGGCGATCGAAGTTGTAAAAACGCTGCAGTCCATCCTCTTACTAATCCCATAGTCTGCTTTTACGATACGCACAGGATGATATGGGGTGGTACTTTATAAAATTTAACATGTTTTGCTGCATCTGGTGAGACTAAAAGTCGAAGTGGATCTAGTAAGTAATATTGTTAAACGTAAAACGTCCTCCCCATATATAAACAAACAACCCACTCGCTTAAATTCTCACCACGCCCCTGTGAACGCTTTGAACTCCAAACGTTATTACTACACCGTATTTACCTACTTGATTAGTTTCTATAATCGTGTTATTCAATGTAATGAGTACCGGTTTGTTATAGAGCTCCCAAACGAATTACGGTTGATACTTATGTGTAAGTGAAAAGTAATAAGAAAACTACATAATAATTAAGTAATAAACATTAAACAAATAACATTAATTTAGGGTTGTTATGGCCCAGAGGTTTACGAACTTGCTTCAAAGTTCCGGGTTCGAAAACTAGCATGTGCCATTGTGACTTGTTAAATGATCATATTGTACTTTTTTGTGAATCTAAAACGGCACTGACTTTAGGTGAAGGAAAATATCACGAGGAAACCTAAATATATAATGATCTGAAATTACCAATAGCGAACAAGCGTGGAATTCAATGCTCGTTCCTTATCTGTACGAAAAGAGGGCATTTCCCTGCAATGGGACAGTTACAGGCAAGTTTTTTTTAAACATTGCCACACACTATAATTTCTTCTAAATCGCTGGTGCGTTTACAAATGCAAATTCCACACACAAAACAGCGAGACCCATAACAACTACCTATGGTTCATAGCAATATTTTTTCCGTGCGGCAATCGAACCGAAATGCCGTGTGGTACCGGCTACAAATAGCACCAACCCATCCCATCCCGTGGGTGTCGTAAAAGCCGACTAAGGGATTAAACGGAGGATGGGCAGCAGCGTCCTTCGAATACATTAACAATTCAACTGCGATCGCCAACCCCCCTGCCAAGCGTGGCGATTATGGCAAAACCCCCCAATGAGTACACAACACACCGATATCGGTCGTTGTGGTGATCTTTGAGGGAGCCCTGTGTCCAGCAGTGGACTTTAATTGGCTGAAATGATGATGATGAATCGAACCCACGACCCGGAGCCACTGACCATGCAGTCAACATCATTCATCCTATCAGCTATTTATACGTTCACTACTGAACAAAAGTCTCCCCCGTAGATTGCCAGAACTGTGTCGTAAGTGTGGGGAGAATTTGCCAGTACTCATCACGCTTGGCAGGCGGGTTGGTAAGTGCAATATGGCTACCGCTACTCAGAAGGGACGCTGCTGCCCATCCCTCTGGAGTCCCAACATCCGATAATATCTTATAACATAATATACCATTTTACCTCAAATATAGCGTAAGTTTAGATACTGGAAATTCAGTAAGCTCTCTCAAATAGTTGTCAAACGCAAAAAAATGACTGCAGTTCACAAGTATAAAAGTATAGAAATTAAGTCTAGATTAAACCACCCTTATGTCCCGCCCACTCGAAACAGACGCCGGAAATATAATACCACCTCACACTTAGAACCTGCACTATCCCCTCTACGTTATCCTATCCTTTTTAAACGCCATCGTTTTATTGAGAGTGAGGCACGTTTCGCTATTAATCCATTTTTGCAGTATATCTATTTGTGGCAATTCCATTTCACTGTCTTGTTTTGACAAGTTGTAATAGATATTTTAGGGTTGACAGGTTATGTTTTGTATGTATAATATATTATTGGTCTAGGCTGTTTTGTGTCTGGCTTTCAGCTTATAGCTGTTTGTATAGATACTTAACAATAGTGTTACATCTAATGGCCACCCTATAGACGCTGGGAACATCAGGAGTGTGCCCTCTCCACCGCCTACCATATTGAGAGATGTTACGACGGGAGAAAATGTTTATATACCCTGGCATACCGCATTTAGGTCTCGTTTTCCAGCAAGCGTCTGAATCGAACCTCTGTCCATTTACAACTTGTTTTAAGTGCTGCTCATTCTGAAATGGTAAATAACTTGGATTTAAAGTATCAGTCATTATGTAAAGTGTTAATTGTAATTATTATATCTCGCTGTTGTAGTTGATTTCTGATTGTGAGTTTCCTCTTGGTATAATCATTAATTAAAGGTATTTTGATAGTGTGTTTCTAATCTTTTATAGTAACAGCTTAAATTTCACCTTTATTTTTTTAGTATTAAAAAGCTGTAAGTACTCTTCGTACTTAGACTTATTTATTTTTTCTGTTTATGTATTTTATTAGGTAACACTAGTTTGTTTAATTACTCCAAATCTTTAAATAAGATTCTAAAATAAATTTAACTATGATCCGCTATAAAGGGATTTGGCGCTGTATGGTTAGATACACTGTTGCAGTTGCTTCCATGCTTGTATAGTCATTTAGCATCATATCAACAACATTTCTGATCTTGCCTGCCAAGTGGGGTGATTATCCTCTAGCCTGTCAATTTCCGGCAACCGGCCAGACACAACAGATTTTTAATAGTGTCTGGCTTTGTAACAGTTAATAAGATATGATACTATTGGCAGCCTGAAATTGAACATACATGATTTCATCACTGTCTATGAGTTGTATTTATATATTTTTATTTTACTGTAGGTAACATTTTACTGCAAGCTACCATCCGCCATGTCGTACTTAACGCTGTACCTTAGCCTTCGTTATGCGCACAAAGTGTTGAACTTCTTAACAGTGCAGCATTTTGCTTTCCCTGCTAAACGGATTAAAGGTGTAATCCATTTTTCTTTCAAGTAAAAGTGAATATGCGTCTTTTGGATGCGCTCGTTCCATCGTAGACCTCGTCCATCACTTTCCATTACGCGAGATCGAGGCCAAGCGTGGACCCATACATAAATAAAATAATATAAAGTTAACGTTACCTACATCCCGTACCAATATTTTATGTATTCTTGAATTTAATATAACAGTGAATCCCGACTTTTTAATCCAATATTTGTTGTGACTAGGCTAAAAAAACCAAACGTCGAAAAAAATTACATTAATACAGATTTTCATTTCGCTAAATGCAATCTTTCAACGGCAGCAGATTCATGCGATATTTTATCATAACTGCTCCCGTTGTACTCGCTAAGATTCAATAGATCTTTTCTTTTAGGGTCCCGTGACGTAAAGGATATATTTTTGAATCAGGATCAACTTGTACTTTATTGACAACTAATTAATTAATGTTATATAAAGCCACGTCACGCCACATCACGGGTCTCTCAGAGACCCTAATGTGTTTCTTAAAAATATTGTTTGATACAGAACTAACTTCTGCTTTATTTAAAGAGTTAAGAAATGTGTACAATGTGTGTCATTCGTAGACTCGTATTAGTGGTACTTATACGTTAATAATTCTTAATTTGTAATTGTGTATTACAGAAGCAATTTTGTGTTCTAATATTGTGTTATTATGTATGTGTATTAAAACTGTAATATTAGATACTTATTTTTAAAGAGTGTATATAGAGTTTCTTGCGGACTCTTCTCAATGAGACCGACTTTTTCGAACCTTAACTGTTGACTTTTCTTAAGTGCCTATTAGGGCCTATTAGGGCCTATTATAAACATAAACATAGTAGACACACAGTAACATAAACGTAGTTCGTGTGGTGTCCGGATTAAGCATATTCGTACCACTCCATCGTCTCCCGTGGATGTCGTACAAGGCAACTAAGGGACGCTAAACCAGAGGGATGAGCAGAAGCGTTCCTTCTGTGCCACAGTAGTCATGCTGCGCTCACCGACTCACCTGCCAAGCGTGGTAAGTATTGGCAAATACCCTCCAAAATAACAACATAATTGTGGAGGTCTATGAGGGAGGCCGAAGTTCAGCAGTGGACGTAAAAGTGGCAGATATGATGATAAACATGAAAACCAAACTATGAACTCTGAGTTTCTCGTAATAAAAATTGAATTGAGTATTGTATTTTACTCTATACGGAACATTTTGAAAAGAACGTAGCAACGCTTAAGTTTTACTTCGCAACGAATATTTGTAATGTAATGGCGGCCGCCCGGCCCGCCATCTGAATTGTAAATGTTATTATTTCCGAACAAGCAGTCCAAATACCCTAGCTCTCTGTCTAGTCAGGGTCAATATCACTGGCTGAATAATTGCTGAGCCTCTGTTATGTCTCTTGAAGGGTTGAAAGTTAAAGCAGTAAATAAACAGTGACATGGGAGCGTTTTTTATTTACGTTTACACAAAGTTTTCACTCAAGTGTATAAGCATCTGAGGGCCCTTGTGACCACAAATCCGCCACATAAGTGTACTTGCAAAAAATGGTACTGGCGGATTGTCTTGCTTTAAAAATAATACGGTTCCCCGATGTCTGGATTAGATGTTAGACCATTCTATAAGAGAGATTGTGAATAAGATCCCTGTAGTACGTAAACTAAATAAAACTACAATATACATGATGTTATTTTAAATGGGCAAGGTGCGCCTTCAGTGCTCCAGGATGGAGAAAAAAAAAATGTAGACTATTATAATGACTTCAGGCATTTCACGTAGTGGAGTTCAGAAGTTGAGCAACGTTATTAGCAAGATATGTTCGAAATCATACCAAAAACGGTGAAAGTAATGTGTCAGTCAATGCCACTCATAGTATTTATAATTATTGTAGGTACGATCTAATTTTTCAACGTAATTCGCGCCAATCCTGATTCTTAAAAAGTTTCATAAACTAATACAATAAGACTGATCAAGAATATACGCCTGGCGATTTTTTATCTAGTGTCGTTATATATTCCTAATGAAATATAGAAAAACGAATACCTCTTTTAAGTTGTATTAGTACACTCAAGGTGAGATCTTTGTAGTTTTCCAATTTTCCCTGAAACTGACGGGCAACACTCCTTGAAAGGGTTAAAAGCATACTCGATACATGATATTTGAGCTAACTTAAAAGGGTACACTTGGTTGCCTCTCAATTTCCCGCAACAAACAACGTTTTATTACGTTTAGTCGGGACTCCAAATCAGAAGACACTTGATACTGAGCGTGTGTTGCTCTTTTAGTTTGACTGTTTTGAATTTTGCTAAGCAAACTATGTGTTTGGGAATCTACTAGTACGTACTACTAGCGTCAGGAATAATACCTGGCACATGCTGAGCTGGACACCCATTTGGCGCAATCTTGAGACATACATTGCACGCTGGTCGTCCCGAGACTATTATGTGATCTGAATCTTTTTTTTTCTGTTTATGATCTGTTTCGTTTAACTTGTATGTTTAGTGTCTTTGGTTGCACCGCATAATCGCTTTTTTGTATTACTCTAGAATATTGATACTGTTTAGAATTTCGGGGTTTCCTAAATTTCAAATGAGTTGCATTAACATAGGATAGGAGTTACAACAACATAATATATGTGCATGTACATACATAATCAGCCCATTATTGTCCAACTGCTGGGCACGGGCCTCTCCTTATGGTGAGCAGCCCTTTTTTTATTGGTGTCCAGTGGAAATTCTACATGGAACTTCCTTAGCCCCGGGGAAGGGCGAAGGGGTATGCCGTCTCCTACCGGCTAAAACCACTGAAGCGGTCATCTTCGGCACCGAAGAGAGGCTCCAGGTCCTCGTAAGATCACACTCGAGCCACCCATTGGTGCCAGGCCTTTAGGCACATCTCGGAGGGATGACTGTAAAGCGGTCACCCCCACTAGCAGTGGGAAGGTGACTGTAAAAAGGTCGCCCCCCAAGCACTTCTCGGGGAGGATTGTAAAGGAGCCCCCCAAGCCACGCATGGTGAGCGGCCCTAGCATACATACCGTTTTTTTTTTTTAAATGCAAGTATATACTTCTTCTTACTTCTAGGTATCGGCAAATGTCTTATTCAACTGAAGATCATGGAAGGAGATACTATCAGCGGTGGAAAGTAGAATTAGTTCAATGTTTTTGGGTAATAATTTATTTGCAAGTAAATTCAATTCCGCGGTCATAGTTACATGAGAAATAACTAGATTTAACTTTGTAGAGAATCAAATAGCTGCCATTAGTGTCACGATAAAATTATGAAGTTCAATCTAACTCGACTTAAGCTTTTGTTTTAGTCATTTATATTTTCGACCAGCATTATCAAATAAAATATATTTGTGATAAAGCAAAAATGATTTTATAGTAGTTACTCAAAATAGGAAAAGTTAGGCTAGTTGGCTTTCTCCCAAAGGGCTAAGTACAAAAGTCGCTTTCTTCTAACTTAATCTCCAGAGCATCTGGCATTTTTTTTTTGACTAAATTTATCGTTATATTATATGACGGTCAAATTAACTCTTTATTGATTCGAACCAAAAATGAGTACTCATAGATACATAAAATGTCCGTGTGGTGTCTGGATTAAGAATATAGCACCACTTCATCTCCTCTCGTGGATTTCATAAAAGCCGACCAAAAGATTCTAATTCAGAGGGATGGGCAGCAGCGTCCCTTTTTACAGAGTTACCATCTGCGCTCACCAACCCGCCTGCCAAGCGTGGTGAGTATTGGCAAATTCCCCCCAAAACGATGACACAATTGTGCAAATCTATGGGGGAGGCCTTTGTTCAGCAGTAGACGTCCTGCTGATCTGATGGTAATCATGATGACATAATTATAATGGTGAACCATCAACAAAAGAAAAATATAAATATAAGTAACAAGTAACCTGCCCCGGCTTTGCACGGGTGCAAAGGTGCTTTGTCTTTAGTAAGCAAAAATGATGAAAACAGATGGAAAGTAACTAGTGACAAACTATTAAGAAGTAGTTTTTCCACTATACACTCACACAAATAATACAATATTATGATAATATACATACAATACCGTAAATCTATGATAAGTGGTGGTTTACTTTAATGGCAATAAATCACCTAGTCGCACTTTAAGGTCCTTTTTAAACGTATTTGGATATCCAAATAATACCTAAGACTTGAATACAGAATTTAAAAATGATGAACAGAATGAATTTTCTTAAAGAAACGTTGCCCCACACTAGCTCCTGTGTCGTGAGTGCATTTACAAACACAAATTCTACACACAATACACCCAGATCCGGAAGAACTACCTGTAGATCGTACAAATATTTGTTCCGTGCGGGAATCGAACTCACGACCCGGTGCGCAGCCGCCGACTGTATCAGCCACTGCACCAACCGTGCCGTCATAGCATATTGAAAAATTTGATAAGTAGCACTGGAACTGCGCCTAAACGCTTTCCAACTAACAAGAAGTAAGGGAATGAAAATCTGAAGAGTATGTTTTCAAGATGAATGAATATGCACTCAATCATTCGAGTAATCTAATTTATACTCGCACGTATATTACAAAGAAATAGTTTGTATCCAATTAATCGCAAGTGAAGTTATCAGCATTCTTGGATTTTATTTTGATACACTTATAGCAGCGATATGATGATTTAATTATGCGTCGCACTTTAATTAATGTTTTAAATGCATTAGATTATGATACTGAAAAATTGAGTTAGTGGCGACCTGTGCTATATGCTTCATTATATTTAAGGTCAAATAGTATTGCCAATATAGTATCGCTATAACCTTTGATTCATTATTCTATGTATATTGATCGGATGTCTACTTATTATTGTCATTCGTCGACTCTAAGCGAGTCAAAATCCTTAAACTGAGACTTAAAATCCTTCTTTAGTGGATGCCTACGTTATACAATCTACCTACTGTCAAAATTTCAAGTTTCTAGCCCCAGTGGTTTAGGCTGTGCGTTGGTTTGTCAGTCAGTCAGTAAGTTTCTTTTTTATATATAGATGTTCATTGATTATATAGACACTTCTGTAAAAAAATACTAATCAATTCCTGATGTCGGTAAAATCATGTGGGTGTCGTATCAGCTGTAATATTTATAAAAAAAATATGATTATCCGAATACACAGTATGTAAGATCTATCATCATCATCATTTCAGCCAAATAAACTCCAATGTTGGACACAAGCCTCCCCCAAAGATAGACAGAACGACCGTTCTGGGTGTGTTGTGTGCTCATTGGGGGGTTTCGCCATAAATATGTATAAGTATGTAAGTAAACAAATCATCATATCATATCAGCCATTTATACGTCCACTGCTGAACAAAGGCCTCCCCCAAAGATTTCGACAATTGTGTCGTCATTTTGGGGGGTATTTGCCAATACTCACCACGCTTGGGAGGCGGGTTGGTGAGCGCAGTGTATGTACTGTTCCACGGAAGGGACGCTGCTGCCCCTCCCTCAGGTTTAGAGTCCCTTAGTCGGCTTTTACGACATCCAACGGGAGGAGATGGAGTAGTGCTGTATTCTTAATCCGGACACCACACGGATTAGTATACAAATAGGTAGGCACATACAGTAAGTAATTATTATTGAACGCTGACCAAAATCCCAGAAAAACCTGCGTGTCTGCGCGCAAAGAATCTCATGCACGCATGCGCCAACGCGTAGTGCTTACTATATATGAATTGGCGCGTGTGTAAGTATCGTAGAACAAGATAGCGCTACTTTCCGTTCTGAGAATGTTAAAATACTGTTGTGATCCGTAATACCAGAAATCACGAATGAACAGTTAATGATATATCCATTTATTGTTATTATAAAAATTTATAATGTAATCTATGTTTTCACTGAAAAAATAGTGGTAGTAGTAAATATCATTGTTTTTAATATGAAACTAATATCACGAAAACAGGTGTTATGAAGTAAAAATTTGCTAAATACAATTCGCTTACATTTCGTTTTGGGTAAGTATTTTAAAAAAAGACCTACATCATCATTATCCGAATTCGAATAATAGCACATATGATGCAAATATGTTATAATAAGAAATGATTTTAATATTCCGTTTGTACGGGCATTTTTACCTCCGCCGTGCTCTTAATACATTATAGTTTTGCGATTCAGAGGGAAATGTAGCTAGTGAAATTACTAGGCATAAGAGGCCAATAACTAATGTCCTGAGGTGACGAGCGCAGTGTGTTGCCACGCAGGACTTCAGTTCAGTACTGTCAGTAGCATTAACATTGTTTTGTGCAGGCGCGACGCATACCACCAGACAAATCATACACTAGTCTCATCATAGGGATGTATATGAAAAGAACCACCGTATTTCTTACCATGGTTGTAGAAAAAGGTGACTATTGGATTAGCTGGAGAATGGGCAGCAGTATCCTTCGAATAAATTTACAACTCAACTGCGATAGCCAACCCGCCTGCGAAGCGTGGCGATTAAAGTGAACCCAATGAGCACACAACATAAACCCAGACCGGTAGCTATGCAGATCTTTAGGGACCTGTGATCTTTGTGGATATTTTTCGGCTACAATGATAATGATTATGATAATGATGCAATATTTGCATAGATACAAATTCTAACAAATACTTGCATTGTATCACTTGAAGCTGGATTCACCCCGCAAACGGAAAAAAAGCAAAATCCTCTTAATACGTTAAGTAAAATTAAATTCTTGCTACACCAGATTGATAGCAACAAGAACCTATTATACAGCGGTGTACCAAAACTACGTATTGGAAACATCTCCCCAGAATTGCCTCTGAAATCCCTGGAATTTTGTATTATTGAACATTGTATGAGATAATGGAATATTGCGGGACTGTTATTTTGTATTATCGGTGTTCAATACAAAATTCAATGTTAAACGTAGACGCACACTTTGATTCAATATCGGCTACGTGAGGTTATTGAATAAAACCACTCAAGTTTTATTGTATTAGGGAAAAAATCTACTTAACAGTACGTGATCCATAAAAGTAAAATAAATATTGTAAGAGAAAATCATATTGTAGCGAGCGTTTAGGCTCATTTCCAGCAGTGGGCGTGCATAAGATGATATACAGTTTACACCCTCCAGGATGAAACTGCAGATCATCCAGCAAATCTAATTGAAATCTCCATTCCGTTTTCTCTTGTATGTATGTCAACATAGGTTTGTAAAATACTAATAAAATTACGAAAATCCACCGGTATTATTTCAGTTACATTCTCTAGAAAAACAACTTGCCCATTAATGAAAGTCCACGTCCATCCAGTTTTCTCTGAAATCAGTAAGGAATGTTCCTTCATTAAGCCCGTCAGTCTTTCGTTGCGATGTTTTTTTCGCAGATGAAGATAGATGGTGGCCCTTAGACAGGATAAAAGGCAAAAACATAAGAATAAATTAACCGTTCTTGGTCAGTTTGTGCGGCATCAATATATCTGAAAACAGTAGTAGTTGATATTCGATTATTATAATACCATGGCGTAACTGACTTGATTACGAAACTTTTAGCTTTCTACGCACTGTTACTACGCCGTAGCTGATGCTATTGTGTTTTTGTTGTAGCAGATTTCCAAAAGGCCACGTGCTGTCAATATTTTATATGTTATAAACTTTGTGTGCTTCTGGTGTGTATTGTTTTTATTTAAAGACAAGAACATGCGACGCGTAAGTCGGAGTCAAATCAGACATCAAATAGTCCCGACCCAAGGCCTTTTTAACCTCTGTGGAAAAATCTTTATGGACTTCGTCCACCCTAGATGTAACTAACTACTAACTAACTAGGAAAAACGATAAAAACGGCGTCTGCCTTTCAACCTTTATAGTGAAATTCTATGGCATTCATTATTATGTTTCTCTATTGACGGGCTTATATCCCCTGTAAGGGGGAACCCGATTTTTGATAGGCTTACGCAAGGACATGGGTCCAACACGCAGAGACCCTTTAGAGAATTTTAATCTATAATGTAATGGGACACTAACCGGGGACTCTCCATGGCTACACTATAAAATGCAGTCTCGGATTGTGCCCGGAGGTGTAATACTATTTTATAAGATGGAAACTACAATTATAACGTCTATTGTAATGGGTGCTAAATGGATTATATACTTCTAAAAATGAAAGTAACGGCGTGTGCCTTTCGACCTTTAAAGTGAAATTCTGTTGCAGATGGTGAATTGCCAGTCACAAGATGGGCCCCTTAAATGGCCACCACTACAAGCAACAAGGAGCAACATCGGTGTGAGCGACTAGGGGTGTAAAGAGGTGCGGCACTGGTTTCACTATCGCGTGTCTCGAAGATTCGGTGCGGGTTTCCCCGTTATCACGCCATTAGACATTTCCACCCCCGAGCATATAGCTCTGGTGGTTCCCCTCCGATCGGCCAACTAAGGCAAGCCGGAGTTGAAAATCCTACGGGCACTCATGGGGTACCATTCCAACCAACCAATAAAGGCAAGCTGGAGACGAGGCCCTGACTGACTCTCTGAAGCATTCGGGTACGCAGTGTCGCCACTCACATTCAGCTCGCCGCAAACTGCCCTGCTGTAAGTTACTTAATATTCTTTCCTTTTTCTTATGATATACTTTTTTTATATCAGAAGAAATCAAGCAGCTACTTTAATCTGCCATCCAGGATTACCTTATCCCATGGTGAGATATCGACTGCTCAGAGGGGTATCATTATTATTTAATAAGATTAGGCATTACTTAATACCACGTACGATGAGAAGCTGAATACTTGTCACAGTTATTCGTTCGAAGTTATGGACAGTAATTATAGTGAGGGAAAGTCATGTCATCAACTGAACATACTGGCAAAGCCGCCACCCGCTCCGGCCAGCCTTCAATTTATGCTATAACTGCCGCTAAGGAGACTCCAACCGTGCGGGACTTAAACCTCGCCTTAGGGCTTTGCTGGCGGACCAAACTAGGGACAGCTAGAACGGTATTATTTAAATATTTTAGGGTAAACAGGTCGGGACGAGCTAGAGCCCCTGGGTGGGAGACTGAAAAGACTTATTTTGCGTGCCACAAGTAGCGGGTTCCAACATTTGTATGTGAACTGGCACTGGAATCCAACACGTGCTGTTATTCTGTATGTTTTGTTTTCATTTTCTGTTATGTTAATAATTTTATTAACTGGGGGGTATATTGTTTGATACCAAGAGGTATCGATTTCAAAGACGGATTATCTACTTTATTTATGTGAGCATAATAACAATCAGTTTTTAACACAATTTTAATTGCACTCTTAAGTTGGGTTGAAATAGTAAAATATAGCTAACAGACAGCTATATCTGTCCGCGGCCTTATAGTTTCATCTTTCAGTTTCAGTGTAAATTGCTTTCCCACTTTCCTATTTTACAAACATTTGTTTATACGTATCGTTACTATGTTTCTATAGAAAGTAATATTCATTTTTATGTATTTTTGCTCGAGAAAATATACAAATACCTATATTATTTAGGTTGCAAGCGAGCTGCTATTTTAATTATAATTCAATGAAAACATGCTCGATAATGTATGTGGCTTTACTCTTTTAATTCTTATTATCGAATTATTAGACAACGTTTTGTGATGCCTAATACAACACACAAGGATTTAGTAAGGTCCCAAAATAATATAAGCGAGCTAAACGAGGCAGCCTGCGGCTACTAAAAGTTTTCGGAAAAGGAATGTACAATTTATACCAAACATGCAATCCTACTTAGAGCGAGCATGTCTAATAAATGCCATTGCTCTATCTGAAAATTCATCTCGAGAATCTTTTTAGTACATTTAGATCGACTGAATCTTCGAGTAACTCAATCATTCTTTTAAATTTTGGTGGCTATATTAAGCGTTAGTGTAATAAAGTTTTTTTTATTGGGTCCTGTGAAAATTCTACTTTAACTTCCTTCGCCCCAGGGAAGGACAGAGGGGCATGCCGCATTCCTACCAGCTAAAACCACCAAACAACCACCTTCATATACAGAAATCAACTAAATAGTAAATATGTAATTTCAATTTAATGTATAGTTCAACCTAAACTTTGAGTTTTAGGTAACATACTTGGTCTTATCGCTAAAAACCTTCAAGTTTTTATCGAATGATGTTATATAAACGTGAAGAAAAAGTAATTCTGTGTAATTATGTGTTAGGCGTTGTTTGTTGTTTTGACGTCATAGATAATTTTTAAAACATGTAAATGTGATTCTGATAGTGAATACTAGTGACAAGAAACTAAAATAAATGATAAAGTTAGTAAAGTGTCATAGAACTTAAGCGACCGCGGTGTGTAATTAGACTGTTATACAAGGGGGGGGGGGGGCTAAAATGACCCCTAATACACGAGGTAGTTTTACTGCCGAGCCTTAGCGAGGGAGTAAATAGAAACCGAGTTTTAATGGGTTTTTAGCGCCGTGTATTAAAAGTAGAGTGTACTCTACTTTTCACTACGATTGCGAGAAAATAAAATAATCCAATACAATATGAAATAGTTTATTTTATTGAAAATTGAATGTACAATTTGCACAATTCTGGATATTTAACGAGATGTTTTTTCCCGGTAACTTAATTTCAGTCCTCTGTGAAGATGACTATTGAGTTGTCTGTTGGGTAAACGTGGGAGATACACGTAGTTCCAGGTTTGAGGGTCCCTCGTTCGGATGTTCTGGATAGAGAATCAGCTGAGTTGACTCATCTCTTGATGTCGATGGTCATGGGGTAGTTGGGAGAATATTGAAGCGTTCTGTGATACGCTGGGTGATATCAAATTTGTTTTGAATGGAACTCTCGATATAACCTTCCGCCACTTGATCGGATCTCCATCCACCGTGGCGTTTTAACGTTGTTATATTTGCACCAGAATCCGCCAAGAGAGTGGCGGATATTCTTCGGAAACAGTGGCCAGTGTCAGTACACTGGCCACTGTTTCCGAACAGTTTCCGGATTAGGCAAATTTAGATAGGTGGCGATCTCTTTTGGCATGTTATTTAATTTATTTTTGCCTATAACTTGCCTTGTGCATTTTCCGTTTTGATAGTTTCAAAAAATCTCGACGGGACCACTCCACTCGGCCGTATATTCTTGGTAGGCTTTGACAATTTTTAGAAATTCTCCGCTTATAACAAATATCTTCTCCTTATTTGGTATCAGTTTCGACATCTTCCACTTTTATGTTAGCCAGTTCTATCCCTCTGCAGGCACCAGTGATCCCAAAAATTAACGCAACCTGTAAAACAAAAAATAAGTGTGTTAGAACTGTATTTTGGTTGGTATCTCTACCGAGCAATTTAGTTTGATGAAAATAATAGAAAACAAATGTTGCTAAGTATTTTTTCATTAGGTAGGCACCAAGAAATTCTCGATATCTGTCCTCGTGAAAACTTTGGATTTCTTGGCCTTGTAGCCGGTGGATAATTTCTTGAGAAAATCCGTCAAATTTACATATTTCTTTATATTTACTTATCTGTATAGTTGTTCGTAACATTGAATATATGCTCCAAAGCGTTGATCTTTGATATTTTTTGGAAAGTTCATCAAAATACGTAAGAAAAACTCCTTCCGTAAGCGAATCCACTCATTTTTCTGTCCTCCACTTCATAAACTTTTCGTAAGTAAAAATTAAGTAAAATTAAATTAATTAAGTAAAAAAGTTCACCTCAGGTTCCTAGAAAATAAACAAATAATTATAACAACAAAGGCTTTCTTTTCAAAATTCCCAAATACATTAAACAATTCCTTAAGAGAAGATGATGAGAATCGGGTCGTTACTGGTATCAAAATATAAATAGTAAACTAGACAATTAGTAGTAAGTATCAAGGGCCAAGAACGATTTACATAACCATTGGTGAATTGTAATACCGTGTGACCCGCTGCGGGCAGCACGGCTATTGAAAGAAGGGCTCGCGGCGTTTTATTTGCTTGTCTACCCTTCCCTGCATTTCAAGTTCTTCGATTTAGTCCCCTGCCGCAGTTGCGGCTGCTGCGGCTGCTTTGGCTTCGGTATTCACTTCCTTTTCACAAAGGTCGGTTTCTTCATTCAAGCATGCCAGCTCGCCATTGTTCCATTTTCCATTCGCCATTTGGGTCTTAATCTTGACTTCTTATAATTTAATTTTTTCCAATTCCAGCTTGTTTTTTAATTCCTTCTTCTGGTTTACTTGGCTTATGAGCTGATGAGCTGATATGAATGAGGTATCTTTGAGAAGAGAAAGAAAAGACATCATTTCATCATCTATTGATCGCTTATGTAAGGTAGCATGTGCAGAGATAGGCAGCTATATAGATATCATAATATGTGCATATGGACCTCGTGCATCATATTTTTCCTCTTTTCTTACTTCCGTGGAAGATATCCTAGCGAAGATTCTCAAGAATTAGGTAAATTTTACCCTATTTCACGAAGCACACATAAAGAAACTCGCGCAGACTTTTTCAAACATACCCATATACCGTCCTCGCCACCAAGGACCACCTCATCGCCGAGGCCCCTCACGACTACCCTTTCAATCTCCCTCCCGAACCTGGCTCAAACCGGCCCGTGCCGAGCCAGTAGCTCTAAATATCCCCTAAAATTTATTAAATAATGCCAATCCAGCTGTCCCTCAGTTTGGTCGCCCAGCAGCTATAGGCTGAGGTCCGTATCCCGCAGGCGGCGCTCTCAACTACAGTTACTCCGTTTCTAAGTTTTATGCCTGACTGGAAGTCTTTTCGGCGTTTATAGATTCCCGGTTAAGCAGCGACCGATCGTACGACAGAATAAAGTAAGACGTAATAATAATTATAGAGCTCCTTTAGTTTATTATTTCTGAAAAACATGTACCTCCAAATATAGTAATTTCAATAAACCGAAACGCGTTATAGAATAGACGGGAAATTTAAATGCTGACTGCATAGAAATGCTATGTAAAATCCGAGCGAGGCTTTTAATTTACTATGAATAAATAATGCATGAGTAGCCAATCAGAATCTGAATAATAATTAGTATGATTAATGAATGCAGTCCGTGTTTTGCTTTGAAGGAGAAAATCCATGACCAGGGCGTTTTAATGCGTTAGAAAAGAATAATAAGACATTAAATTATCCTTTTTTTTCTTATGATCATTTGAATTTTTCTCTTTCAAAATTACAGTTTTCGCCAGGAAACCAGTAGCAAATGCATGGCAATTACAGGATCGCATTTAATTGCTTTTCATTTATTTAAATGTATTAATTGAAAGCATCCTAAATGTATGTTTTGTGCAAATATATGTTGATTCAAATATTTGTGCAAATAAATAATGATGCAAATGATTTTAAAAAAATGTTATGTACAAAACAACTTAAAAAATAAAGTAGGTATCTTAGACTCCTTTCCACACACATAAAAATTATCTAGGGATCAAGGTATTTTCTCAAAATATTCTTAAGATATTAAAATGTTATAAATATATGTAAAATTTATTAGGTAAAATGTTTTCCCATATCTAGTACCAACGACGTACCTTGCTAGTTGGTGGTGGTGGTGGTGCTGGTGGTGGTAAGACTTTTGGTTATTTTATGTTGCGGGTTCAGAATACCACCACCCCATCTCCTCCCGTGGGTGTCGTAAAAGTCGCCTGAGGGATTAGCCGGAGGATGGGCAGCAGCGTCCTTCGAGTACATTAACAACTCAACTGCGATCGCCAACCCGCCTGCCAAGCGTGGCGATTATGGCAAAACGCCTCAATGAGCCCACAACGCACCCATATCGGTCTTGTGGAGTACTTTGGGGGATGTCTGTGTCCAGCAGTGGACTTCATTCGGCCGAAATGATGATGGTTATTTTAAATTTAAAATAAAAATATGGAGAGTTTATTTTAATGCTGACATTTAAAAGTGATAAACTGATAAAAATAAAAGTTATTAAAGGTTTTTAACACGCTTTTATTACCTTTACTTGAACTAACTAACAAACTATGTAAACAAATTTAAAGAAGTCGATTTTAACCTACTTAACTGTAGTATCGATATGAAACTTCGCAAGTATATGTAATCCGGATGACAATACAATAATTTGGTACCATCTAACTGATCTGATGAAGGAGCCAGGAGATGGACACTGGAACTCTTCAATAACTACTAGTAAACCCCTTGAGTTCGAGCTCATTTGGTTTGTTTTAACGAGTCCTATACATTACAGTTAGTGACGAAAATCTGATGATGGAGCTGGGAGGCGGAAAGTGGAACAAAGCGTGTTTTTAAGTTGTTTTTTTTTATCTATTATAAATATTGTTACATAAAACGAACATCTGTATCTGTCTGATCTGTATTTCTTCAGTAAACTTGTATAACACAAGCGCACTGACTCGGCATGCTCAACATGAGTTCATTCAAATAACTTCGCTGAATGGTCATCCACCTCCGCTGTAAAAAGTAAAAATAAAATCTGGTGTATGTATGGAATACATACTTGGCACTGGCAGAGCTCTTTGAAGAATATCCCATGCTTGCGCAATGGGATTGTAGCCTGGCAATTGAGCAGGCCATTATAAGACATTGATGTTGCCTTCGTTGTGTATTTAAAGACTCTGGCGGTGTGCGGGCATGCATTGTAATGCATAAGCTAAAATTATGTTCGCAAAGAAATTACGACATCCGACATAATCATTTCAACGTAAGTCTCTGCATTAAGATTGCCTCTGATCCAAATCAGTTCGGATTTCAGTTTAGAGGTCATCCAATTCCATGTACGCCGAGTATCAGGTCTCATGCCAAAGCGAGATTCATCAGATAAGCGCACATAACGCCACTCTTATTCTGCCCGATTGCCAATCAGCCCCATTGTAAAAGGGCACTATGATTGCGGAGCTCAGTAGGTGGTAGTATGAAGTAGAACAAGAAGAAGTATAACAAGCAGTGATTTTTATGTAGGTGTCGATCTTGTCTGCGTGTGGCGATGTGAATTCAACAAGTCAAGTCACGTCAAAAGATTTTTTATTCATGTAAACCATTTGCTGGCACTTACAAATAGTCATAATTTAAATAGTTGCACGGTTCCAAGTCGCTGGTATGTCATGGAGGGAGGCAATGTAAATCTGCTGTATTATCTTGAATCTATGCATAAAACAATAATGACACATTAGTAATAATAAGTATAACAGCATTGTTGTGTTATTATTTCTACATATAAGCATTACGAGGGTAAAAGTACTTACTTCATGGCGACCCCAGCTTTGTAATTCGCAAACCACTTGTATTTCGTGGGATATTGAGCATCCTCTACGATCGTGGGATTTATCATATTTGATCAGGTCTACTATTTTCATGCCTGTGAACTTGTATTTATATCTAAAGCTTTCGTTACTTTATTCGACGAAAGGGTTCACTCGTAGTGTGATCTATTCCATAAGTATATAAGTAAGTATATGTGTATTCCATAAGTATATAAGTACATATCGTCGATATCCTTAAGATCGATTAAATCAATCATGTGGGTATCGAATTTCACGTATACAACTGAGATTACAATATAACACAAAAAAATAAACCGAATCTAACCTCATAACAATTAATTTTACGTATATTTGTGACTTAGACCAAAGGTTTATAAAGTTAAATTAGGTCCCCATCAGGTTTATCTTCAGTACCATAGATAGTCCAATACTAGAAGCTAAACCACTTTTTGTAATAAGAAATGTCGTTAAACCACAGTTTTAGTCCAAGACTATCGAAAAACCACGTATTGTAATAAGATGAAAAGACGTGACAATTTAACATTAATACACCCTGTGATAAAAGCGTTAAAATTGAGGTACATCCCAAAGAAAATGGCCGCTAAGTGATTTTTATTTCTGTCGATAATGGCGTCTGACTTACGGGAATAGGCTTTTATCTCATGAACATGTGAAATGCGGCTAACATACCGTAACTTGAAGGGTTTCGCTCCGATTTGTGAAATACTTACAGGCTCGAAGGTTGTTTTGGTTCGGCAATTTATTTCTTGTCGTTGTAGTATAAGCAACTGAGGATTCAGAACTAAGGGGTACGACAATGTAATTAGATACGTTCAGATGGAAAGTAGATAAAACAATTTTAAAGTTCTTACTTATTGGGGATATCATTTTTATGCAATTTCATGGTGAAACGAGCATGTCGGTCGCCTGGTGGAAAGCGTCCCGCCTGCTCATAACAGTTGTAATGTTACCCACGACTAGTCCTGCTTAGCGCCACACTGTGCTCGCCGCAATACATTTTGCTCGTACGTACAAGTCACTGCATATCAGCCAAAGGACGTCTACTGCTAAACAAAGGCGCCTCCCATAAACGACCGGTTACATGTCGTATTCCGTCATTTTGGGGGGTATTTGCCAATACCCACCACGCTTGACAGGCCGCTTGGTGAGCGCAGTATGGCTACCGCTTCACAAAAGGGACACTGCTGCTCATCCCTCTAGTTTAGATTCCCTTAGTCACCTTTTGCGACATCCACGGGAGGAGTGGTCATATCGTCATCATCATATCGGCCATTTATACGTCCACTGCTGAACAAAGGCCTCCCCCATAGATTTTCACAACCGTGTCATCATCTTGGGGAGTATTTGCCAATACTCACCACGCTGGGCAGGCGGGCTGGTGAGCGCAGTATGGCTACCGCTTCACAGAAGGGACGCTGCTGCCCTTCCCTCTGGTTTAGATTCCCTTAGTCGCCTTCTACGACATCCACGGGAGGAGGAGTGGTGCTATATTATTAATCCGAACCCCACACGGACTTCCCGACACCACATGGACAACCCTTAAGTAGCTGACTACTAACTAACAGATAAAATAAAAAAGGAATGGCTCTGCCAAATACAAAAGCGAAAATACAAATATGAAAGTTTCCAGTGACAACCAGTACTGCGGAACGATCTTTCTACATTAGACCACTTAGACAAATCTTTGCAGTGAAGATCGTCTAAATGAACTAGCCTTAATGCATATCCATCTAAACATTGCTTAAACGATGAGCGCTGAAAAAGTACTGGATACCTTTAAGCCTAAATCATAAAACAATATTATTATTAATAGTTATTCTTGTTTGTCATTGATAAAGAATAACTTCTAAAGATATAGTGCAATACTATGGAAGATACTCTTTACCATTCCGGCCCTTGCTCTCAGAAATAAATCATGGTTCTGCCCTTGACTTCTTTTTCTTTTATGTTTTTTTTCTTTTCTTTATTTTAACGTTGCCCCACACTAGGATTTCTCCTGTGTCGTGGGTACGTTTACAGACATGAATTCCACATACAATACACCCAGACCCGGAACAACTACATGCAGATCATACAAATATTTGTTTCGTGCGGGAATCGAACTCACGACCCGGAGTGCAGCAGCCGACTATATCAGCCACTGCACCAACCGTTCTACATAGTTCTTGGTGGTGTCTCATTATATTCTTGTCAAAATTCTCTGAACGACCTCTACATGTTGTTAGATTTTCAAACTACTAAATACCGCCGTACCTAGATTTCTCTCGTGAAGATAGTATTATATGGATGGATAACAAATAACATAAAAATTATTTTTAAGTTACGTAATAAAGCCCGCTACCGATACCGCCATACCAAACTGGAAGCACACAAACAATATTATCTGGACTTAAAGCACCAAGCTACAATATCATTACTAAACGAGAAAAAAGCATTCTTTACAAAATATATTAACGATAACATAAACGACCCTAAATTGCTATGGTATAATTTAAAAAAACATGTGCTTCCAGTGTGTAGGGACGATGATATGCTTTTGGGGCAGTTTGAGGATCCAGATGAAATAAATTCGGCATTTCTGGACGTCCCAGGACATTCAGATGTAAGCATCTGCCACCTAACATATTTTGAATTTAATCGGCATGGCACAGCTAGGTTTTCTTTGAGGCCAACGGATCGGGAAACAGTTTTCAAAATTATTCGAAATATAGCAACCAATGCGCAAGGAATTGATGGTATATCAAAAGAGATGATATCACTTACTCTGCCACAATCACTAACAACTTTAACAGAAATAGTAAATAGATCCATAATCACACATACTTTTCCTGATCTGTGGCGGAGTGCAATTGTACGGCCAATTCCAAAAAACACTAACCCTCGAAACTGCAGGGACCTTCGCCCCATTAGCATATTGCCATGCTTATCCAAGGTGCTGGAGAGGGTTGTGTACCTGCAGGTTATAGATTATCTGGAATCTAACGGAATTCTCCCCGACCTGCAATCAGGCTTTAGAAAAGGACGTGGGACAACTACAGCCCTAGCGGATGTTGTGGGCAACATTCTCGAGGCTCGGGATCGAGGGGAGGGGACTATATTGACGCTTCTAGATTTTTCCCGGGCATTTGAATCCATAAATTTATCCCTATTACTTTCAAAACTTTCCTACTATGGTTTTGAGTGGGAGACGATAAGATGGTTTGAAAGTTACTTGACAGGCAGGTCACAGCGAGTTGAGATGCGTAAAATAGATGGTTCAGTGCTATCCTCTTCCCCACGACTGGTGCCCATGGGGGTGCCTCAGGGATCGCTTCTGGGCCCACTCCTTTATGTGTTGTATAGTGCAGACATCACTAAATGTTTCCGTGACTGCAAATACCACATATACGCGGATGACACTCAATTATATTTTTCGTTTAATGCAGAAAACACTACATCCGCCGTAGAAACAATTAACGCAGAGCTCGACAAGGTTGCTTCGTGGTCCGTAAGAAACTCACTGGTGCTCAACTCACAAAAATCCAAATTTATGATTATGGGCAGCAGAAACCAAATCAAGTCAATTTTATCTGCAAAACCCAAGGTTGAGATCATGGGAGAAAACATAGAAGGAGTAGAGGTTGCTCGTAACTTGGGCCTAATCACTGACCCAGAACTTCGTTTTGAAGATCACGTCAATAACGTGGCCAAAAACTGTTTCTACAGATTAAAGGTTCTGTACAGGATAAGAGACTTCCTTAGTGTCGCAATGAGGAAGAGAGTGGTTGATAGTCTAGTGCTATCAAAAATGAATTATTGTGATGCCGTATACGGCCCATGTCTGCTATCTCGTACAGAACGTTTAATCCAAAGAATTCAGAACGCATGTGCCCGATATTGCTTTAGCATACCCCGGAGAAAACACGTAACACCATTTTTAAATAAAAATGATATGCTGAAAATGGCAGCACGGCGAAAACTTCATTTGGCTGGCTTATTATTTGGAGTTATCAACACACACAAACCAGCATACCTATTTAAGAAATTAACTTGGAGACAGGATCATTATAGTTACTCTACTCGTTCCACTTCCAACCCTCTCACGATGCCTCTATACAAAACTACAGCCTTTAGGGGATGTTTCAAGTATGCCGCCACTCATTGCTGGAACAATATACCACCTCCCATGCGGTCCCTGAAAACAAGCGCAAACTTTAAAATCAACCTAAAAAGATACCTATTACAGAAGCAAAAAAATGAACAACAAATATTCTATAAATAAATAAATGAAATACTCACGGTATGTTTATGACCTATGAGCAATGTACATCTGATTCCGAGCGGCTAGAGGCGGCATGTTTGTACGTATATGTATATGGTCTACACGCGCAATCGTATCCCAAACGGATCATTAGCCTAAGGCGAAACAAACATTTGCATTAATAAACCAGGCACATAATATACACTTTCACTGTGGTATATTAGTTCGCACCTACAATATTAGAATTAATATGTATGGTGCGGCTGCTTGTTTTGGTGTGTTTCATTTGTTTCTGTTATCAAATACTTTGATCTTAACGCAGTATTTAGTCGCGCGACCACACAGAACTCGTGCGCAGGCAGAATGAATGACACGCCATAACAAATACAAACGTGTGCAAGCGCGACCCGCGCTGTGCGAGCGGGAGCAAAGCAGGACATGGCTTGAGGCCTGCGAATACGTTTGATGCTTAGTGTTTGATAACTATTAGTATATATGTATGTATAATGATAGTTTTCCACTTACCTTATATTGTTTTGTGTTTTTTATAGCTGTATTATTTAAATTATGTATGTTGGCTTAATATCCGTCCGTCACAGGTCAGGGTTAGCACTGAAAACCAGCTCTGTGTTGCGGCTAGCGTTGCAACGCGGTGTTATGCTGAGTGTTGACCTCTTTGCCACTGTTGGGACGTGCGTCGGCAATCTGTTATTTTTGTTACGATTACTTTATTTCTCATTTTATTTATTATTATTTTTATTTATATTCTACGATAAATCTTTTTGTTATGTGTTTTTATTGCAAGTTTGGTGTAGATATAGGTTTAATTAGTATGAATGTACCGATGCGCGTTTTGTTGTGGCAATAAATAGCTTTTCTTTCTTTCTTTCTTTCTTTCTTCTATATGTATTATTTAGTAAGGATTGAAAAGCCTTGTTGTAGAAAACACATTTATTACTTTACTTAGATATTTTGTACTTAAAGTACTTAAAATATTTACAAACAAATTCAATATATCCACGATCCATTGAAACTATACATACAGCGAACTATTTAATATACTATGTACGATTTTACTGATTCACATAAATAGGAAATTTGAATATCAATATCTACATAACATCCACTGAAAACCCTGTTTCATACTATTAACATTGGCAACTTTAACTTCACAATACTCAAAATACTTCAATTATAATTACTTACATGACTCGTAAAATATTTTATTTTATATTAATTATTGCGCTAAACGACAACAGGTAACTGTGTAATTATTAATGATTTTATCCCCTCACTATAATCATCATTCCTCATAAGAGAAAATTATTGTTTGGAGATATAGGTACAATAAAATCTATAATGTTAGCATTTTGTTCATAGCCTTCACATATATGTCTTCATTTGCAAAACACAAGATTAAAAATCTGGGTGTTAAAATAAAAAAGAATAAAATTTATTTACTTAGATGACTATTGCGAACAAGATATAGAAGTAGTACCTAACACTAACTGATTTTTATCGGTAATCTCTGACAAAGCCCAAATGATCAATGTCCACCAATAAATTTGCAGTGTGCGATGCCTCTAAAATCGTTAACAGACCTCCAGTCAATTAACAAATATTTTAAAATCGTAGTTATATTGAAATACTGTCGATACAAATTTTGGCCCGAAAGAAGCCCTTGCCTCGGGCGGCAAAATTTGGGAGGTATCCAAAATCAGTGAGGTTAGATATTGTGGCCCGGTGATCTTTGTACAGAAGTCGTATATTCAAAGTCGGCAACGAAAACAAAATAAAATCATCTATCACATTTACCATGTACTTTATTACCCCTATTAATTATAAAGTCTGTAAGAAAACTGTAATCAGACCAGGCATAGAGCGCCATTGCAATTTAATCCACCCCTGAATACTGTCAGTTTATTGTTCTATTTTCTTATTTTTCGGTTAATCTTTTTTTATTTAAATATCAAAATACGATAGTAGGTGCATCTGATTAGAGGTAGCACTGAGCAAATGGTTTATTGGAATGTTCTAGTATTACAACATGTGCTCTTGTAGGAACTTCTCTAGCGCGTGGTAGAGGTGCGGCCTGACACCGACCAGGCCGTGATCTTCATCTGTGTAGCTCTGAAAATAGTGAAACATGTTTATAATACCTATAAATTACACAATGATTTGTCCACAATTAAAGAAATCTGAAAATTTTAATAGTGTCTAAACGTCTGTTTAGAGCTGAGCGATCATGATTTGAAGCACAATGCACTCAAAACGAATGCTGAAAGGCAAACGATTTTGTTTTTTTAATAAACTAGAAAAAAACCTGTAAATCCATGATGAGATCATCTACGTAAATATCTAATGCTGAGGGTTCCAGAACCATGTAGGAATCCATGGTACCAGTTTTAGTTACAACTAGCTAGGACCCGCGGTTTCACCCGCCGTTTAATTTAGAAGGAATTGGATTATATATCAATAATTTAGAGTACTTCGGTATAGATTTCATGGGGTTTAATTATTTTGCACAGAACTCTAATTATTTTCTAAAATAAAAGTAGCTTAAGTTATTTCTTATAAAGTTCCAGTGAAATTCCCGTCAAAATCTGTCCAGCCATTTCTGAGATTAGCGAGAACAAACAGACAGACAGACAAAAAAATTAATTATTTTTTGTTGTAGGTACCGTACATACTTTCATATGCATTGAGTAAAACGTTGTTATTTTGACATTACAAACAGACACTTCAATTTTATTTGTGTAGATGTCACTTGACACGTATTGTTCATAGTTAACGGTAGACAAACAAGTAACTAAAGTGATTGTCCCAAGGGCATCTGTCCGCTGAGCCAGCAAACTGCAGCAATCTACTGTATCGAAATATTTTGTAAAAAATAATTATTTATTTTACCAATATTAGGTATAAGAGTACTAGACGCTACTTTGCTGGGCGTAAGTAAATAATAATTTAAGATGATAATTGTTTTTTTAATAATTCAAAAAGTATCCTATGTTTCACGACATTATCTATCTCTTTGCCAAATTTAATTATATTCTGTTCAGCCGTTTAAGCATGATGGAGCCTCAAACATACTTTGACATTTATAATAATAGTAATAATGAGTACAATTTAGAAGTATATAATCCATTTAGCACCCTTTACAATAGACCTTATAATTGTAGTTTCCATCTTATACAATAGTTTTACACCTCCGGAGACAATCCGAGACTGCATTTTATAGTGTAGCCATGGAGAGGCCCCGGTTAGTGTCCCATTACATTATAGATTAAAATTCTCTAAACTTTGAACTGCTCCGTGTGGGTTTTGATAGTGGACGTTGCGTTGAGATATGTGTTTAATATTTTCCAGTATATTTTACAAATGACAAGATCAAAACTACTACCAACATATTATATGGATAGAATTTTCCGGGATCTACTTCCAAAATCAACTGACAGCTAAGCAATTCTCAGATTTAAACAAAGTTAGAAGCACCTATATGCTTCTCAGAACCGTTACAAGGTCGGTCTTTACGTACTCCTGCCTACCTGCAGTATATCAAGTCACTAAAGCGATTGTCCCAAGGGCGCTATCTGCTGAGCCAGCGAATGTTCTAGAGCCCATTAATTATATAAACGGGCGGATATTTCCACCTATATTACTGTTCGACGTTCCTGAGTGGGCTAAGTTCAGAGAATTGTCTTGCGGTTTTATGGGTGTTCTTTTAATGTAATAAGCCGAGGTTAGGTTAGAAAATACTGGAAATAATGTTGATGTGTTGTATTGATAAGGCAAATAATGTTTTAGATAGCCATTTAATTTTGATTATCCAAAGGAATTCTTTGTCATTGGTTAAATGCCTTGTGTGTAGGGGCAATTTGCCAGTACTGACCACACTCGGCAGGTAGGTCAGTGAGCGCAGAATGGCAACTGTTCTCTTCTGTAGAACGCTGTTGGAGCTGTTCCACGGGAGGAGATGGAGAGGTGCTATATTCTTAATCCTAACACCACACGGACATGCTCCATCTTGCTCAAGGTGAAACAGCATATAACAGACTTTCTGGAGTACCTACTACGTGACACACTTAACTCACCATCTGCGTGAAGTAGACGTCACGTCTCTGCAGTAACCGGGACAGCAACATAGCGTGCTGGTAGTGCACGTTGTCGTCTGCAGTGCCGTGGATCAAGAAGTAGCTCTTGTTGCGTAGTGACTCCGCCTGAGGATTTAATGAGATATAAAATAAAGATATATAAAATAGCATGTCAATTAAAAGCACCTCATCATATCAGCCACTTATGCTGCTGAACTAAGGCCTCCCCCATAAATTTCCATAATCGTGTCATCATTTGGAAGGGGGAGAGAATAAGCCAGTACACGCTTGGCAGGCGGGTTGGCTGTTCCTCAGAAAGGACGCTGCTGCCCATCCCTCTGGTTTAAAGTCCTTTATTCACCTTTTACGACATCCACGGGAGGAGATGGAGTGGTGCTATATTCTTAATCCAGAGACACCACACGGAAGTACCTAGCATGAAATAAACATGCTATCATCTAACAACACGAAAGATTTATGATTTAGTTTGTATAGAACAGAGTACATAAAGTGTGTGTACCTAAGTAGAAGCTTAAGAATCTACCACCATGTCCCATTTTACCGTAAATGTGTTAAAAGTAACCAACACATCACAATAAAATCGTCTGAATCTAAATGCAGACCAATAGCGCAATATGGCCCCATCCAGATTTTCCTGCATTTTTGAGAGTTTAAGGGTTAACAGCATGCTAAAACAACACTCTTTAATCTCCAATCCGCCTGCAAGGCGTAATGGGTTTGGCAATATCCCCTTTGATCACTTATTGTAGCAATCATTGGGAGGCCCATATTAAGCAGTGGACGTTTATATGCGGATGAGTCTGAGAAGGCTTATTTGTACTTCTGGACAGAAGAACCATTTGATATTTTGCAGTAGTAATGCTTACCACTTGTTCTGTGAGGAGGGATGACACCGCGTAACCTTCAACATTTGTCGATGGCAGGTCCATGTAACGTTCTGTGTAGATTGTATCTGGTAACAAAGAATTAATTTAAAGTAATAGTTCAAAACCTGAAATGACATCAGACATCATCAAGGCAGAAAAAAATTTCTTGACTTCTTATTTCTTTCTGTAAGTTTAATCTACTTAAGAGGGTTCGTTCTGTCCGCCACGCCCCTCCGCCCTTCCCTGAGGCGGGGGAAGTACATGTGTATTTTCATCGGATCAATAAAAAAAGCGTGGCATCATTGTTCTCGTACCGGTCATTACTAATTCCAGAGATAGAGATATTGATGTAATTTTATGATGGATAGTTATCCCATTCAGAACTGTTATCCGAATTTACCAGGTATTTTCACAACATCTGCACCAAAAGCCATATTGATGTAATTCCGTTCGTTCTTTGTCGTTTTACTCATGGCAAAGTGGTCGTAATAGACATGTAGTACTGTCGAAGACAGACTACGTCATATAGCATTGCCATCTTGTATGAAAAGACGTTCTATTCGAGTCGTCTCTTTTTTACAGTATTTATAATGTTGCTTACCATAGAACCTCCAGTCAACAACAGGAGCGACAGCAGCAGCACATCTGAAGACCGAACCGCCTTCAGCTAACGCCTTACTGGACGCATAGCCTCCGTACGACCAGCCCCAGATGCAGGTGCGGTTAGAGTCTAACCAAGATAGGTTTTCTTGCAAGTACCTGGAAGACAATGTGTTAAGAAATTTTCAGAAAATACGTTGGGTCTAGTAATATGATTCTTGATAATGAAAACTCTTTTTGATTTGAATCAAGTATGGCGCGCATGTACTGGGATAGGTCCGGCTCCTATGAAACGTTGCGACGTGCCTTTCGGCCAGCTTCGTCACTCGTCGTCTTTCGCCTCAACTCGTCGCACCAAGGCCGCCATTTTGTTGATTGTTGAAAAGTATATATTGTTAACAGATGCTATGAATATAGTTTCATAAAAATCTGTAAGTTTATTTCGGTTCTACATATACTATTCGCGTAAATATCAACATATTAATGTAAACACCATAGTGGACTGGTTAGCAAGAATGTAGGTAGGTAGAAACAATGTAAATTGCCTCGCAAACGTTTTCACCTCGGTCTCATGAACTATGTACCGGTGACCATAAACACTCTACAGTGTACGAAACGGCAAATGAAATTAATAATGTACTGCATGAAAGCATGTGCTCGTATGGATTTGCTGTATGTTTGTTCAGATTAGGTATGTAATGTAATGACATTATTTTATTTTTATAGTCACGATAACTTGTATTATAAAGACATTTATTCCTTTCATACTCATTAAATATTGGAAGTATAATATTGAAATGTCAAAATCAATGATCAAATAAATAGTGTTGCAAGTTCATTCAGAAATCAATCAATTTATTTGATCAAATGTACAATGTACAAAAATATATGAGTGGCATACCACCCTATGTCACAGCATTATTAAAGTATATTTGATGCAATATTACCTAGTTACACTGATCTGGTCCTCTACTTCAACCGTCCCCAATCTCCTATTGAGAGCGAACATGTTAGCAACTCCTCTAAGGCCAGAGCCTCGTCCATCGATGTGTGCGATGGCGATGCCCCAGCGACTGACGAGCGAACTGCCCCAGTCAAGACTCCATTGCTTCGTTACCAGCGCTGTGTCGGGACCTCCATACCTGCAAATAAGCAATGAATGTCACTTTCAGAATGAATGAAATTGATACACAATTGATAAATTGGAACTACTTTCATCTGTAATGGTCGGTAGGAGGTAGGAGCTTCTAGAGGGGTTGACCGCTATACAGTGATCCCCTTCGAGATGTGCCTAAAGGCGTAGCATCATCCTTCATCACGAGAATTAGCCTTCTGGTGAAGAAGGGATAGTCAGCACTCCCAAACGGAGATGGCTACTATATGTTGAACTTGAGATAGTTGGATCAGACAATTGGATAAGGTAATCGGGAATACGGTCCTGCATACTTACACATAGACCAAAAGCGGTACATTGGTGCGGTTGGCGTAGTCAGAAGGAGCTTGTATGTGTACGTCAGCAGCAGGGAGGTCGACGCTGATAGGAACTGACACGCGGATGGTGGTAGGCAGCACTCGGTTGGTGGTGATAGCGGTGAGCTCCGCGCTGTCGTCCCAAACGCGGATCAAACTACCGTTCTGGAATTAAAATAATTTGTGTTTAAGAAAAATTCTTATTGTAGCTTCCCGGCAAAAAATAGCAAATTCTCGTAATAATATAGGCTTAGAAAATAAGGTTTGGAAGTAATCTTAAAAATATACTTATGGCCAAATACTGAAACGCCACTCTCAATGTCCTCAAGCCCTCTCAACTATTCGAGCTCATTACTGGGCACGGACCTTTTCTCATGATGAGAAAGGTTAGGCCTTAGTCTACCACGCTGGCCTAGTGCGTCTTGGCGGACTACATTGAGAACATTTTGGAGCCCTCTCATCTCAGGTTTCTTCACGATGTTTTCCTTCACCGTTAACGCAAGTGATAATAAAATACTGATCCTAAAATCCATGCGAAAAGTCAGAGGTGCGAAACGGGATTGAGCTCAGACACTCCAGTATGGAAGGCAAGCGTTAAACCACTGAGCTATCACAGCTAGTCGTATTCACCTCTTTCTCGAAATTGGACCTACCATACTGGATGGTTTATCCCAGGTAGCCATACTCGTGAACAACTTCGAGAACAGAGTTCCCAAGGGATAATGGAACATATACATGGGCGTTTAACATGAAAACACGAAATCCTAGTCTGGGGCAACGTTAAAAAAAAAAAAATTACCCACAATTTCGCCAATGTCATGTATATCGGCAACATTGTTCGGTATTCATATTAATCAATCTTTATTTATTCACAAAATATTTCACAAAATGAAAATATTCTACAGAAAATGTCGGCATCGTCGTACGGTTTTCGATTCTCACAAATCTTCATAACTACTTATTTTTCGAAGGGAATATTTACAAGGAAATTACAGAGCACGAACGAACCGCCCAGGGAATGTCATCATATCTGTCAACGTTCAAATGGTTGTGCATGGCGTGTGGCGTGCCGACTATCCTTCTATTCTAAAGGACACTTCCTCACTTTTCAGGAGAGCTTGGGGTTCAACAGTGAATTTTTATAGGCTTGATGATCTACTCATCATCATAATCATCATTGTAGTCAAAAAACGTCCACTATAATAATAACAAATAATTCCCGGCTAGTGTCCCGTTATATTTTAGATTCAAATTCTCTAAAAGGCCTTTACGTGTTGGACCCATGTCCTCACGTAAGCCTACCAAAAGACCGACGGGCTGATTACCTAAGTCGCAGACGCTTTGCAACAGGCGTAAATTGCTCCAACACCGCTGTCAAATATCAATTTGGTAACCTATATGCCGATAGCGACTAAAGAGGCGAAGATCTCTGACGCGCCTCTGTCGGACAATCAGTGAACTAAAAACGTTCATTATTATTAGTTCCACTGGTGGCTACTGGCGCTAGTAACTATGCATGTTCCACAATAGCGACAGGCGGGCGATGCCTTAGGTAATACTAATTTTTTTGACGCTTTGCCACCAATGGATGCTTTGCTGCGCGATGGCTGATATCGCGCAGCTTATCAGCCCACGGGTTCCTCTTTGCAGAGGCTAACCAGTGAATAGAGAGACTGTAGATAAAATCAAGTTTTTAAGAGCGACTAAGTCCACTGCTAGATATAGGCCTCCTTCAAAGATCACCACAACGACCGGTTTGGATCTATCTTATGAGCTCATTTAGGAGTTTAATTGTAAATCTACTCAAAAGACGCTGCTGCTCATCTTCGATAGTCGCCTTTTTTCCACACCCACGGGAAAAGAGGTGTCGGTGTTATTCTTAACCGGCACCACATGGTTATAAGACGGCGTATTAGATACTTACTGTATTATATATAAAGATTTGTGGCACATCAGGACCAGCACAGTTGATGGTGATCCTTTCTCCTGAAGAGCTGATGGTGGCTTCGTTGTAGAGGCACTCGCCGCCGTCTTCCCGTCGGATAGAGCAAGTGAAGCAAGAGATCATGCCGGTGGCATTGACTGAGTAAATATGTTGTTCAGCTGAGTCTTCGACGCTTGTGGCCTTGTACCAGCTGCAATTAAAAAAATATCATGTTAGAATGTAGGTACTAATATAGGCCTTCTCCCAAAATTTTTATGTCTACTTATTTATATAAAGTAACAGCTAGTGTGGACGCGTCTGTTAGTTTATTTATTGCGAATTGATTTTTGTATTATACCGTATTAGTAAATTAATGTTTTGAACTGAGTAACAGCAAAGCGTTGCAACACTAAAGCTGAGCGTTCAATCGTTTATCGTCGCCACTCAATCGCTTAATTGTAATAATACATAATAACACAAATATATACGAACAATTCCGTGTGGTGTCCGGATTAAGAATATAGCACAGGGACTCGAAACCAGAGGGATGGGCAGCAGCATCCGTTCTGTGGAACAGTAGCCATACTGCGCTCATCAACCCGCCTGCCAAGCGTGGTGAGTACTGGCAAATTCCCCCCAATATGATGACACAATTGTGGAAATCTATGGGGGACGTCTTTTTCTGTAGTGAACATTGTATGGCCGATATGATGATGATCATGATACGAACAATTGTAATGCTATCCAGGACTAAACCTGCGTGGCACAACACGGCGCTCATCACCTCGAGAAATTGAGTTATTCAGTCACTTATGCCCAGTAAATTTACTAGCTGCAGCGCCCTTTAAGCCGGAGCACAGTAATGTCTAAAGTTTAAATACTACTGCTTGGCAGCGAATATCTGGCACTACAGTAGTACCTACCTAGCCGTTTTGCAATAAGTGACATGCCACCACTATTTATTAAAAGTTAATTGAAAACTATTGAATCAAGCGTAACCACACCGAACTTTTACCGATTAGTGAGTGTAACTGGCTATTTCTATGAGTGTCGTTAAAGAAGACAATAGCAATGCGTTCGATGACTTGCAGCATGCTTCTAACATAAAAGGATGGCGCGGGCCATTTATCCATTTCGTAGCATCATGTCGCAATCATCCATCCGTTTGTTAGCGTCGTGATTAGTAATAATTCACTATAGCCTGACCAGTACGAGTGTACCGCGCCTTAGGTATGCGAGCAGCGAGGCGGGGTGGGGGGGAGGCTGAGCAGCCACTGCGTTTTGTTATATTGTCTCTTTCCTTCCCACTCCCCACGTATACGAAGGCGCGGTACAGCGGTAGTGGTCAGGCTATAGCGTGAGACACAGCAAGGTTTACGGTCAGGTCTTGATGGCCATCCTTCTGTGCCAGGTTGGCATACGCCAACTATCTGCGCTACTCTTTAGTAAAACTAGATTTAACATATTGAAGGGCGAGAGTAATGGCGGTGCGTGCGCTGAGTGCGAAGCTGTCGGGACGGTGTCTGGACCGCAATGGAGCGACCCCTGGTGTCATTACCGTGACAAACGGCCGAAATTAATAATCAATCTGATGCAAAATCTTTGGATTTGGGATAAAGGATTTGTCTTTTTCTGTGCTAAATGTGATCCCGACTTAATTACAAAATTTTAATAAAAATCCATGTGTATAGGACCCCTAGTGTACGGGTTTCAATTAAAGGGGGCACATATAGAATAAAAAGTATTCCGTGTGATGTCTGGACTAAGAATATAGCACCACTCCATCTCCTCCCACGGATGTCGTAAAAAGCGACTCATTTACACACTCAAACTTCTTAACCATTCGGTGCCGAAGATGACCGCTCCAGTGGTTTTAGCTTGTAGGAGTCATATGCCAGCCCTTCACATAGAACTCTACTAGCACCAAATAATAATCTTACTACCATTAAAAATGTAGAAGTTTGAATTTTTTTGAGGCTCCTTATCGCCCAAATTTCTTAATGGATTCTAATGGCATTTGACATAAAGTTAGATTGTATCGTAGAAAAGGATATAGGGCACTTTTAATTTTAATTACCTGTGTGAATAACCGTGTGGTGCCGGCTACGAATAACACTAACCCGTCTCATCCCTTGGGTGTCGTAAAAAGCGACAGTGGGTAACCGGAGGATGGGCAGCAGCATCCTTTGAGTACAGTAACAACTCAACTGCGATCACCAACCCGCCTGCCAAGCGTGGCGATTATGACAAAACCCACCAATCAGCACACAACACACCTATACTGGTCTTTGTGGCAATCTTTGGGGGAGGCTTGTGTCCAGCTCAGTGGACTTGATTCGGATGAATTGATGATGATAACCTGTATAAAAACGAAAAAGAAATATTTATGTCAGTTAGCAGCTAATACTTACATAACATCATCGTAGGTCCAAGTCAGGATCTCCAGCACGGTGTGTGCTAGGTTGACGCGGTTTTGAGTTGTCCACGCAGCAGTACCTCGTGACACTTGCACTATCTGTTTGTACTGAATTCCAGCAACTGCCTGAAAATGTATTCAGTTCCTTATTAATAATGTGATGTCAGACGCAGACTGGTATAGTCATCAGATACAGAGCAAGAAATGAAGTGGATATCCAAGGAAGCTTGTTGAAGATTAATAAGATGGTTGGAGGTATGGAGTTTAACGGCAAAACACAGCTGTGTCGTGGCTCGCGTTACAACATAGTATGATACTGAGTCATTTCGGCCGAATGAAGTCCACTGCTAGACACAGGCCTCCCGCAAAGATTACCACAATGACCCATATGGGTCTGTTGTGAGCTCATTGGGGGGTATTGCCATAATCGCCACGCTTGGCAGACGGGTTGGCGATAGCAGTTGAATTGTTAATGTACTCGAAGGACGCTGCTGCCCATCCTCCGGCTAATCCCTTAGTCGACTTTTACGACACCCACGGGAGGAGATGGAGTGGTGGTATTCTGAGCCGGCACCATTTTTCATATTTCATCCTGCATTTTTCAGGCTTGTGAGACCTCTGACTATTATATATTACGCCATCTGCTGGTAAACAGCCGAGTATACTGCGTACAAGTGAGCTTACTTATAGAATAGTTTGAATGTGTTCGATTCCAACTCACCAATTACAAATAAGATTTACTCAAAGTAAAATAAAATAAGTATGGCTGACATATTTATACAAGATCTCTGCTCAAGATTCTTACATCATGCACGAAATAATGTCTCGTAATAAAAACAGACGCAACCTATACGCCAGTAGATGGCGCTGGTAGTATCTATTTCTAGTTTGAGGTAGAGACCAAAAGTTGACAATGCTATTAGACTTTATAACAAAAATGTTTTCTCACCTGTGGTAAAATTGTGATGAAAGCAGTACCTTCATCGTTGAATTCGAGAGGGATGTTATCGATCCAGCCGTCAGCTTCGGTGTAATTGTAGATCTGAAATAATTTAATTTATATTTTTATTTCTGACTCTTAAATGACTCTTATTAAGATTATCAATTGGTTTTTAGGTTTGTAATTTTCTTTTTTAATTATACCTAGAATACACACTACTTCACTTCATTCATCTTTAGAGATATCTATACAAGGATGGACAATCGTTTCTAAAATAACAATCGAATTGATCGACAATTTTGTAATCGTGTGTACAATTTTGAATTAAATAACGATCGACTGAAAATTGACAATCAGATACAAGGTCGTGTAAGTTTTCAATGACGTCTAAAAGAAGCTCGTCCATCGATACATTGATCGCAAATAGCCAATTGTAAACTGTGCACAGTGATTAATTAACAATCGAGTAACACCTACTGTTATTCGTAAATTCTATTTAAAACTTGGCGATTATGGCAAGACCCCCCCAATGAGCACACAACACACCCAGACTGGTCGTTGTGGCGATCTTTGGGGCAGGCCTATGTCCAACAGTGGATGATGACGATAATATCTACATACCTGTGTGCAGTTAGCTTGTCCACTGGTGCATAGTTCTACTCTGAGGGTAGTTTGAACTCGGTTTGTCCACATTAGAGCAATAGACTCGTTCGTCACAAATTTTACAGTCTTCAGTATGGGCCTGAAATTAAGTAGGTAATGTGATGTAAATTATCCGATCTTATAAACCAGAGACTTGAGAGAAACTGTAAGGAAAATAGACAAATAGAGATAACGCGAGAGATAGTTAAAAAATCAGGTTTGAATTAATATATATATTTTTATTTTTTATTTTTTTTACCATATGGTGCTGAAAATTAACAAATAATAAATGAACATTGTCTGTTAAGTATTTATGTAATGTATGAAGATAAAACGTTAAAAAGACTGGCTCAATGTCAATGCTGGTCAAATAACGTGTGGTGGTGGTGTGTAACCACACGTTATTTACGATTAAGAATATAGCAGCACTCTATCTCCTCCCATAGATGTTGTTAAAGGCGACTAAGGAGGCTCTAAATTAAAGGCATGAGCAGCAGCGTTGCGCCTGTGGAACAGCAGAGATTCTGCGCTCACCAACCCACGTACTTAACGTGGTGAGCACTGATGATTTCCCCCTAAAATTACTACACACGGCATGTCTTCTATGAGGGAGGCCTTTGTTCAGCAGTGTATGTCCTATAACTGATATGCTGAATGTTGATTAATTTGGCAATTAATTACACAAACAATACTTACTCTACGAGATCAGTAGGAGCTTGGTAGATAGAAGAAACATTAGTAGCCACGTCTATGAGGCTCACTGACACCGTCGGGTTGGCGGTACCTGACTGAAAGGAAGCAAATACTAGGTTATAGTTAAATAATAAAGTAGTCATAAAAAATACCAGTTATATATTCATATGAAGCTAAATCGGTAGCAAGTTCTTTTTACATAAATCTTAAAAGCCATCGACGTTTATCATAGTTAGCCGTTATTCGGCCGCTACTCTGCGTAAGTTTACCGATATACCGATACAGATTAACCTATATTCTATTCTACGATATTATCTACCAATGTGCCAAATTTCATTACAAACCGTTCAGCTGTTTGAGCATGATAGAGCCTATATACATAAGTACTTTAACATTTATAAGTTTAAATCTCTGATGTGGAGAGATTTGACTAAGGAATAGTGAAAAGAGCAAATAGTAAAGTAAGTAAATTTATTTCAAACACTTCAAGTACAATAGTTACAAAAAAAACCAGTAGTACATAAAAGTAAACGTATGCGCTTCAGTTTTACAATTGCACTGGACCCCACACTAGGATTCCCTGTGTTGTGGGGTGCAGTCTAAAATCTAATCACAATCTACCGTAAACATATCAACATGTATCGACTCGTTGCGAGAGGCAACGTCAAAAATTATTACAGTATTAAAATTATTCTTATAGTAATGCATAATTCAACAGCCATTCATAGTCAGTTGCACTCACTGATCGGTAAACGATCGGCGAGGTTGAGCAAATATCACCACAACGACTGGTCTGAGTGTGTTGTGCCCATTGGCAGCTGGACGCTGCTGCCCATCATCCGGCTAATCCCTTAGTCGATTTTTACGACACCCACTGGAGGAGATGGGGTAGTGGTATTCTGAGTCGGCACCACACTGCTTAGAAAAGCAGTAAAGGTAAGGCTTTAAATAATTATCTATTAAATAATCACCCGCTAACCAGCAATTAGCCAAACGTATCGGGTGCCTTGCACAGTCTATCAATTGACGATTGCCAACGCATTACATATATAACCTCACATGTAATAAACTTAATCTTAAAAAAAATATCATTAGAAAAAACTTACAACAAAGAAACCAATCAGTAGATTTTCTATGTCCAGAAGCCAGTTACAAAGTACATAATAACAGAAGATCTAGTCCATGCAATATACGATAAAAGATAAAAGTTAAAAGCAGATAAAACCGTCAGACTTCGAATCGAGTCGTTATGAATTCGATTCCCAACAATTGTACTGAAGACGTAAACCCGGTTATCACAAACATATTTTACTAAGTTCGAGGGGGTTATAAGAATAAGAGTAATATATAACTAGTTTTTGGATCCCGGGAGTCTCGTGTCTGGAATTTTTTCCCAATTTATTATTTCATGTCCAGCCGGTATCGGGTCAAGACTCGAGATACGCTTGTCAAAATAGAATTAAAATGTCAAAACAAATAAAATCAAGCTAACATTAAAAAAGGAGTTCCCAGTTATTTGAAACAACCGGAAAACGAACAGAAATTTGGGAATTTCTTGTTTTAAAAACTGAGACATACATGACGTGTTAAAAAAGAGCGAGTATTCCTCTTGTTTAGAAGCATTATTACAAAAATCAAAAACAGAAAGCCTTTTTTACTAAAAAGACTATACAGAACATAACATTAATATAAGATATGACTAGAGACTAGATATTTTGAAATTTGGTTCACAAATCTGCAACCTAAACACGGATGGATAACGTAAATAAATGAATTTCAAATATGGGGGTCACTTTTGGAGGTTAATATAGAAAATTTAAGAATAAAGTATTGCAAACTGTACAGTGTAACATATTAAATGGAAAGGCTTGTTGTGAAGGTTTCAAATATTTCAAACATATATTTCAATTTTAAAATAGATAGTTTTAAAGTTATTTAAGAAAATAGGCAACAATTTCCATTTCCTCCGTTATCTCCGAAACGACTGACCCTTGAATCCCTGACTGTACTTTGGCAAAAAAAAATAACTCTACTTATAGAAATTGACGGCACGGTTGGTGCAGTGGCTAATACAGTCGACTGCTGCGACGGGGGTCGTGGGTTTGATACCCGCACGGAACAAATATTTGTATGATCTGCAGGTAGTTGTTCCGGGTCTGGGTGTATTGTATGTGGAATTCACGTCTGTAAACGCACCCACGACACAGGAGAAATCCTAGTGTGGGACAACGTTTTTTTTTTTTGAAAGAAAAGAAAGAAAAGAAAATAAGAAAGATTACAGGAAAATCTACAAGAAATATAAGGTCTTAAAATAACATGGTAAATCGCTCAATACTGTACATACAAACTTAGATTTGCAGTGGGAAAACATGTTTTTTAACTACAATGTTAATTTTGTTCGTTGGATAAATTATTGGTACTACTCGTTCCCTTTAATTAGGTCAGACATCTGTCACTTCTCGTACCTAAAAATAACATATTCATTGTACGGAACCCTCTCCACGCGAGTTCAACTCGCACTTGTCCGGTTTTGTTTTTTTGTATCAGTGAACCTTCTATACATAGTTTACGGCACGCGACTGTTCTCCATTAAAGGGAACAGAATCAATAACTAATCCCGCTCAGCTATCAATTGTCACGTTCTGAACAATATAGTTGTTGTATCGACAACTCATGTTGTTACATAGAATTATGTACCGTTATTGCAAACAGAATGGCTTTGTAGATAAACGAATGCAGGAAAATGTTTATTAATAAAATGAATTGAAAATGTTTATTCATGTATTATGAATAGCTACTACACAAAGAGCATTTTGTGTCACGAATTTTCTGTGTAGTGAGTGCTATGAACAAATGAAAACATCTCGACCAGAACAGAGGGCCAATTCTCGTAATTAATTGACACTATGACTGAAACTTGACCGAATTGAGATTTAATTATGAATTGACCGAAAAAATGGTATTCTGCTACTCTTAAAGTTTAGTCGGATTTCAGTATATCAATTTTGACGTTAATTTAATAAAAAATTTGTACATGTGACAGTTCGAAATGTTAGCAGAATACCGTTTTGACTTCGATCAACTTTCGATCCATTTTCGATCTCATCACAGTGTAAGTTCACGTTTGACGTTGTTTGTTAGTTTAGAAGAATACCATTTGTGACATTTTTGACACTGATACTAGATCGGAACTATATTTTGAACATTTTTAAATTACGAGAATTGGCCTTCAGATCTATACGCGTATTTGTTGTGCTACTACTAAAACCAAGTTTAGGGCCAAAAATAATTTAAAATTGAATTTTGTTCTATAGCATCATTACATTCGTCAACTTTAAAAACAATAAGATGATACTATAAATGAAGAGTAACATCTTAACATATGAACCCACCCTAAAAGCGCTCTTCAAAATAAGGTTTTGACGCAGATAATCACTCACATCCCTTTTCCCATTGAGTTATTGTAACATATATACATCAATGCCTTTTCCAAATGCATTTTTGCTTGCATATATCCGTCCAGCTAAGGGGTCGGTAACGACGTATGTTTTACATGTGTAAATCAGGATCGTTTAGATTCGTAAAGGTCTTCATGACTGAAATTATCCAAAACATTATATAACTGACTGATTGAATGCACTTGATAGATTTTTTGTGTGCTTCAGTATTGAATATGAGGGACCATTCACTATTATATTGTTATCCTACGTTGTAGAAATCAAACTTTATTTTATCTAACCAATGTATGAAAGACCCAGGGAGAACTCGGAGAGGCTTAGAGCTCAGCAAGCGCCCAACAATGAGACTACATAAGTAAAAATATTTGAAATTGCTTCGAATACAAAATGTTCATACCAATCCTTTGTATCTGTTTCTGTAATGATCCAAATATATAGTATACCTACTTATTTTCTTTTAAACAAGGTTAACAATTTGTACCAAAAGCTCGACATTTCGCTCCAGTTTTAAACCTCCGCATTATGACGAACGTGTCGTATCTGAAGTTGATCTCACGATTATCGTCTGAACGGGGCCTCGATCTCTGGTGTACCCGCCGTACGCCAAACGAGTCCAATATAAACTTTCACTTGTATCGCGTGGATCTTAAATGTATTTTTTAAGGTGAAGTTGTTCTGTTAAAAAAATGACAGAGTTTTTATAAAATATCCGTATCGCACTCTGTATTTCTTCATTCTACATTTACGTCTTTAATAGAACATCGCCTAAGCAATCTGTCAAGTCAAGTCCGTGAGATGTACGGATTTTGAATAAAGCACCGCTTCATCTTCTCACGTGTATGTCTGAAAAGGCGACTAAGGGTATATGGGGAAGCGTTTGCTCAGCAGTGGACGTCCTTTGACTGATATGGTGATTATGAATCTGCCACGCACAAAAGCTTGAACGACATTGTTCATCATCATTTCGGCTGACTAAAATCCACTGCCGGACACAGGCTTCCCCCAAAGATCACTACAACAACCGATATGGGTATGTTATGTGCTTGTTGCGGGTGTTGCCATAATCGCCACGCTTGGCAGGCGGGTTGGCGATCGCGGTTGGGTTTTTAATATACTCGAAGGACGCTGCTGCCCATCCTTCGGCTTATCCCATAGTCGATTTTTACGACACCCACGGTACGACACGCCATGTTTTTGTTTAATCATCATCCTCATCGTCTCAGCCGAAAGACGTCTGCTGCTGAACATAGGCATGAACATCTGAAGATCCCCTAAAGATCTCGACAGCGACCGGTCCTGGGTTACTCGCATCCAGCAGATTCCCGCAACCTTCATCAGGTCTTCGACCCACCTCTTGGGGGCTGCCTACGCTACGTCTTTCGGTACGTGGTCGCCACTCGACTTTTCGGTTATAAATAAAGAAAATTATGATTCGTGGAACAATAGTATACTCAGACCGTGCATTTATTGTTATACAACTTGGATTTTAATTTTGTAATTTAAGCTATTAACAGAGTGGATAAGTACATATTTTACTTTTTTCTTGTGCTTCGCCATTGTGTTCTGGTTGTCAGCTGCATTAGAACATTATAGTTTAGATATTATACGTCATGCAATGGCTGCGTACATTTCACACGATAATAATGTCGTAAGCTCGACCTCGATCTGTATTGCTCGCCCTGCATTGGTCACTGTGCCAAACCAGTCGTGTGCCCTTTCACTTGGGTTGACTGAAGTTAAATCTGACTTAAGGTAGTATTTTTATATTACAACTTTGCCAAGTTAAGATAAATAATTTGGATTTAATTCAAATACAAAAAAAACGTCACACCTGCCCATAATAATTGCAATGCTACCCAGGAGTAGTCCTGCGTGCCCCGAAACTGCACTCGTCATCTCAAGTCATTCATTTTTAGGCGCTTATGCGACTAGCTAAAGTGCTGTTCAAACCGATACAAAGTAATGTAAAAAATGTGGTTTAAATTAACTTGGCAGCAGAATATCTGGCACTTGGATATTACTTACGTGGCCAGACTCTTGCTATAAGAAACCTACCAATAAACTGGTATGACTGGAAAACTAATTCACACTGATCCATAAACAATAATATGACAACCCACAGAAGTTGACTGCTGAAAGATTAAATTTAAATTAAATTATTTATTTAATTTAAACAATCTATGGTTGATGGCCCTGTCATGAAAATCGCAGTATGAGGAGTGCTTCATTTTCATCAGTGCCTGCATTTCAAAGTCATGAGGGTATCAATAAAATATTCGCTTAGAACCCAACCATTCCCCTTAACGCTCGAGTCCGTGACGCAATTAACTGAAGGAATTGAGTTTGCCGAGATTGTATGTAGTTGAACTACTGTCTGCGACACTTAATTATAACTTTAACGGTAACGATTTTAGTGTGCTGCAGTTTGAGAAACTTCAAGGCTTGTCGTGACTGTTCTGTTAAACTCAATCTTAGATATATAGGGTCTTACATTAATAATGGAAAATATTTTAAGGCTAGGCTTTATGAATGGTATAGAATTCATTTCAAATATCGAGTATCGGTTTTACTGATAATAAATAAATCAATATTCAAACATTCGACTAGCGAAAGTTTTACTTACTCTGTACTATTTGATATAATAAAGGTTGATGTTACGTTTATTTATTTTGCTAAAACGCATCATTGCTACCTATAGATTTACCTCCTAAAATATTTTCCATTATTAAAGTAAAACCCTATATATGTACAACATTCTTATCTAAAAATATTAAATTCTGAACCGTTTAAGGTCGAAACGCTCAGATCGTGGGGTCCGAATGCACGTATCCTTTTAGAGGTATTGCCAGACGGTTGGTCTACACTTCACGTGGCCAGAGGGCTGGTGTTTTATTTAGCCAAAGAAAAAGCATTGGCTATCAACGTGACAATGCTGCGAGTCTTCTTGGAACGTTACCAGCTGACAGCGATGAGGAGTACTTTGTCTGTAAGCCCACTTATTTACAGTATTTTTTTATATTATTACAGTAGTATTTTAGGGTTACCTATTGAGCTGCATAAAATTCAAAGTCCTTTTTTTATACCACTCAGGTGGCAAACAAGCATACGGCCCACCTGATGGTAAGCGGTTGCCGTAACCTATGAACGCTTGCAACACCAGTGGTATCACTCGCGCGTTGCCGGCGCTATCGACAAATTTGACGGAACTGAGTTGTCAGAAGCATTTTAATATTAAAGGGAAAAAATCTTTTGGAATCAATGTATTCAGTACTTCTTAGTATTTGTGCGTTTCTTTGTTAAGTGTTCTCGTAACAAAATGTCACGTTTTTATTTTATTTTAAGCGTCTCTGAAATTACGTCACGTATACAAAGATTAATTCATGAATATCGAATAAACTTTCACAAAAGCTTTATAGTACAAACAATATAAAGCACCCTTACCTTAGGGTATCGAATCTCGTGGTGCTGCGTGTACTGGTAGTTGACTGAGCCAGGCACGCCAAAGTGCGGGACTCTCATCACTCTCACACCGGAGTCGTCGAACGTGACGTATGCCATCTTAGTGCCGTCGTTGGAGAACCAGATTGCGTTGCTTGAGCTGAAGACTTCCTCTGTGAAGATTTTGATATGACTTTGATAAAATTTTAAACCTCCATCTAAGATGTCACAAATATATGGCAAGATATCAATAAGATGCGCTTCGCTTTCGACCAGTGAGGTGACGCAACGCTTTGCGCAGTCTATCAGGTATCAGAAATGAGCATCGCCGTGCTTCGGAGAGCACGTATAATAGTCGATGCCGGTTGTTCTCATTAGGCGGTGGTCGTCAAGTCAAGTCAGAGGCCTTTGGATGGTTTGAACAACTCGGACGGCATAAAGTTGGCCACTAACCACACGAAAAAAGAAGAAGAATAACATAATTTTGAAGGAGTGGGCTTCAATTACAAGATACCTCGGTATTCACTTATTAACTAGGTAAACAGAGTTAAATAATAAAGGATGCCCTCGCATGTTTTTTATCAGAGTAAAATTGGTATCAATAAAACTTTTTAACAAAAAAAATACCGACTTTAAAAACCCTACACGATATAAAAATATTAAAGCCACTAAAAACGAAAAAGCATTTTATTTATGAACTTATAATATATAACTTCTCCTTGGTCTGCATGAACCATGGTTGGCTGCACTTCATAAATATTTTTTCTTTTTGTGGTGTTGTTAATTTTATATCGTGCAGGGTTTTTGAAGTCAGTATTTATTTTTGTTAACAAAATTTGTTTGTTTCTTTTTAGTGTAAATAAATGTAAGAGCTTTTCTAATTTGGTATCAGTACTTCACACATGAAATAAGAATGACTCAAATCGGTTCTTTAATCTTGGAGGAATCGAATCGTTTAAGACATCTACTAGATAAGCGCAGTCAAATTAAATTACATTTGGAATTAAATTAAATTACAAATGAACAGAATATATTAAAAATAATAACTACAAATCTGTAAATGTAAACGTACTTACATCTTTAGATGGGTGTTTATATTTTTCAGTCCGCTTTTAACTAAATAAAGTATTATAAGGAACAACCAAAGCGCTTTCAGAACTCAAGTCGTTAACTACATTCAAAACCAACTTTATTTTGTTTGAACACTGATATTTTCGTGTAGGATATTTTAATTGTAGATAAAATGTGCGTATTAATGCTCGCCTGCCAATATACCTCGTAAACTATCAAGAATTGTGTTAAGAGGATGGGAAGAGGATTTTTTGTTTTTATTGTGTTTCATAGCGACATACTACGATCAAGAGTTCATCTGCCAAGCATGGTGGTAACAGATCTATCCCGGTCATTGCACCGTTTATCAAAAGTTTATTATCTACGAGCTACCGACCGAATACTGAAAGGCCACTCAATATTTAAGAACCGTGAGTGGTTCTACCATTTGAGTCGCTCACCATCCTACCGAAAACTGGCCTATCAGAATTCGGCCGTTTATGTGCGTGCGTATTATGAAAAAAACAATACCCACCTTCATAAACCCAATCAGGGATACCATGATAAATCACATTCAATTGTCCTGTAGTGGTGATTTGTCGAGGAGTACTGTTCAGATTCTCCTGATAGTAAATGTTATTTAAGTACACGAAGGCCAGGGATGTTCCTGACGGTCCCCACACGAAGTTCTGAAGGAAGGCCTCGTCGGACTCAATGCCAGAGGGAATAATGTCGACGGAGCTGCCAGATAACACGTTCACAGCTGCGTAGCGAGCAAGGAAACTGTACCTGTATACCTGAAAAGAAGGAGGGTGAGATTATTCATAGTCATAGTAGTTTATTGATAAGGGATTCTTACATGTCAGATTCATATATTAGCATTTAAATTAGTTAAATCATATATCATTATGGTTCATAAATAAAAAATGTCAATTACAATTAAAATACTACAAATACACATTATCAAAAACAAAAAGTCAACATTTCATATTTCTAAATTCGTCGTACGTGTAGACTTCATCACTACATACTAGGTACATCTCTCAGGTTCTAGTATAATTGTACGAGGACCTGGACCCCCTTTTTGGTGCCGAAGTTGACCGTTCCGTGGTTTTATCTGACATGCCCCTTCGTCCATCCCCAGGGCGGAGGAAGTTCATAATAGTTTTTCCTGTGGGTGACCAATAAAAAAGGAAACTCGGGTCTCTACTTAGGTATATCATGTTGCAATTTAGACGTCTTGTGCGTACACTATTTTAGTTTAAATCGCGGTATCGTTTATATGGTACAGAAACTCAAATTAATCGTTTTTAGAATTATTGTCCCTTTGTAGGTTGATCTATTTGTCTACCCCTTTGATTACGCACCACGTGAGAATGGCTGAACGAATTTTGATGAAACTTTCACTGTTTTACTGGTCAACAAAAATCCTTGATTTACTATATAAACATCGGATGGGTACTGTATCTACTCTTCCTATTATTAATTAACATAACTAAACGAATCTAGTGAAATTAAATGAATTGAATTATAACGTTTGACGGTAATTATGGGTGCGAAAGAGATAAATATATTTTCTCTTGTACATCGTGTTGGCCGATTGAGTTTTGTCGTAATGCAATATTCTATCTCATTGCCTATCATTAACATCGCTTTTTGCTAGATACTTACCACACCATTTGCCACTTGCGTGTATTTATATTTTATTTTGTTAATATTTAATTTAGTTTTAGTTTTATTATTACATGATTGTCTTTATTCAGAAGCTTATAACATGGCTGCAACAAATATAAGTAATAAATGTAACTAAATAAAATCATTATTATATGATAGATAGCGGGTAATCATAGTTCCAAAGTTTTTCTTACAATTCTAGTTTTATCGTTTAGGTCCCTAAGAGGTATAATAATGAATTTTGAATGAAGACCGTGTGGTGCCGGATAAGAATACCACCACCCAATCTTATCCCGTGGGTATCGTAGAAGGCGAACATGGGATTAGCCGGAGGATTAGCAGCAGCGTCCTTCGAGTACAATCGCAACTCAACCCATACATGTCACAACCTAACTACGATCGTCAACCCGTCTACCAAGCGTGGCGATTATGGCAAAACCCCCACACAGCACACAACACAAACCCATACCATTGCAATCTTTGGGGGAGGCTTCTGGCCTGAAATAATGAATTCATCATTATTTCAGGGCAGAAGTCTAGTCGGTTCCGAAAATAACACTATGTAACCGCTTTATTCAACTTTGTGATACCCCCCTGACTTATATCAGGTAGCTGTATTTAAATACATTGTCCAACTAAATACGAGCCTACCCGGCTGACATTTGGTACTTCAAACATGTTGTGTATCTTATTACAGCCCTATTAATTCTCACTGACCCTATAGAAAAAACTCGTGAATCGATAAAAAAACCATGCATCACTGTCTCTGGAGTAGGTTACACGCTAGTTACAATATGTAGAGATGAAATAATGCGAAATAACGTAACAAAATAATAAAATAACTCGAAAACGACGACACAATTGTCCGAATCTATGGGGGACCTTCTTAGTACAGCAGTGAATGTGCTTCGGCTGATATGATTATTAATTGTGAAAAAAAAAAATGTTTTTCTTGTCTAAGCTTGAAGAATGCGATGTACTGTGCGTGGTGTAATTTAATCATTTCAACCTAAGCGCCATTTTATATAGCAAATTTTGTAATTTAATAATATGTTTTTGTTAAATACGCGAAAAGTGCCTGGGTTTTTATACTTATTCTATATACTTACTTACTCGTAAGTCGTCGTATGGATACGTGCGGTATCCATACGTGCAGTGCGCACTTGTAACAAACTTGTAACTTGTGCTTGTTGTACATACAAATATTGCACCACAAATGGCTAGATACATGTTTATTTATGTTATGTTCAAATAAAACAAAAAAACCGTGAAACAGAATTTCCTTGCCATTAAATTTATGTTTATTAATCGTGCGAATGAATAATTCATCAACACGTTTCGAGTCTGCGCCTAACCAGTTGGAAAACAAACAGACAGTTGGAAATAAGATGTCAAAACAGTACTAAAATAAGTTTTATAGTCCTTTTTATTCTGAAGTACACGTTTTCATGAGATATGCACAAGGGTAACAAAATTTATCTTTGAAGGTTTTGATGAATGCCTTATAAAAACTTGTAAGAGTAATAAATTTTACTTTATATCAGTCTTTATAACAATCAATATTAAACGTCTAGTTATCTCACATAGACAATTCTTGTATTTTTGTAAATAAAGAAAGAAGGAAAACACATTTATTCAGCACAAACATACTGATAGTACAGAACGGTAAGAAAATAGACATATTTTTAGGTAAATAAAATCAAATGTACCATTGGCATGATCATGCCAAAAGGGTTACCAACTCAGCATTTGCGGGGCATTAGGTACCCAGTGCTGATTTTCAGTTGGCACCCCTGCAGTAACACACGGACGGAGGGAACGTAATATTAATATAAATAAAAATGTATACCAATAAGGCAGTGGCAAATAACATGAAATAAATATAGGTACATATTAAAAAGTAAAACAGAATATTTAGAGGGTCCAAAATGTATACATAATGTGTGTAAAATTAAAAATAAGGTTTATTAATAGGCTAAAATTTTTCTTTGAAATTAAATGGGTAGTTTTACTCATTTAAAACGTAGTGGTTACTTGCTCTGTGCTCATTACTGCTCATTACATTTCCGCTCGGCTTGACGGCAGGTCTATAATATTTCATTGTAAGGAAATTTAATTGCAATATTTAAAATAATGATTTAAAATAGTCATAATACAGCATACAGCCGTCTTGTTTCTCTAATATGTGGTAATTGAGCAATCCTGCTCAAGAACTCGAGGCCCCGGTGAGTACCTAGCTAGTTTAAATAATAATAATAACATTTAATGATATTAATAAAATAAGTAATTGTTATTCATATTAAATGTCAAAAATAAAATTCGATGAATAAGTATACTATCTATTTGTAAGATAAATTTCCCAATGATTAATCCTACTTAGTAGGATTATCATTAGTACAAAATAAATCATAAAAATTGAATGAATTGATTGAATTTATTAAAAAAATTAAATTGAATAAATATGAATAGTCAAATAAAAATTTAAATTGAATAACTTATATCAATTATATAAATTTAATTAAATAAATGAATGATAATGATAAATACGATGTCCCACACTACGATTTCTGTATTATGGGTACAGTATACAGACATAAATCTCACTTGCATAAGAACCCAGATCCAAAACAACTATCTGTAAAACATACAAATATTTGTACCGTGCGGGGATCGAACCCGCGACACGTAGCGCATAAGCCAACTGCGACGTCAATAAAATACAACCAACGGAAACCGATACAGATTTTTATTTTAAAGAATTATAATATTTTTATGAGGCAATCAAGCCTATGTGTTCACCTGATAGTAAACCAACATTTCTGTCCATGAACATACGCATCTCTAGAAGATTTACTGTTATGTTATCTGTCGTTTTTTTAGGAATTTCATCAACCTATTGTTGCTACTTTACTCTGGTATTACGTTAGAGCGTGGTACTTCCGAGGTTTAGTCAAAAATGATATGCCGTTGCTTTGTTGCCAGTGGATTTATAGCATTGACAGAATGTTATGACCTGGCCCATGTTATTATCCATACTGTAAAGTTAGGAACATTACCACATCATCGATCGGTAATGCAGACTGATAAAGATACAAAAAAATCGCCATTTAATTAGATATTATATACACTTAAACATATACCTACACGTATAAACAGATACAGGCAAACATATTATATAATTGTTTGTCAAGTTCTTTATTACTGTATTTGCAAAAGTATTACTTTAAAATAGTTGTGTACCTTTTTGCGTGTGTTTATACACTTTTTGTTATTCCTTTATTCTGTACCAATCAAAGCTTTCGTATAGACATATCAACTCGGGTAAATATGTATAAACAGTCCACACACATCAACTCGTAAACGTCTACTACTGAACATGGAGCTCCCAATGACTGCTACAATGAGCGGTCATAGCGGGCATATTGCTATAATTACCACACTTGACAGGCGGGTGGGTGACCGCAGTATGTTGTTATTGGCACTCGGGAGGATGCTGCTGCCAATCCTCTTAATATCTACCCTTAGTTGCCTTTTACGACACCCCGCTCGACCGAGACAATACATAACAAACAGCAAAATGACAATATAATTACAATCCTTGACTGTATAATCTTGAATTGATTAATTTGACATTTATAATACCTAGGCCGCAGACGTCGCGAAAACGCAAATAATCGCACATTCACTGTAGTCAAAGACGAAGTTATCTTGCACGTATATCGTCGTATCAGGCCCCAGTATTATGAAAATAGTACAAGTAAGAATGAGTCTATGGCCCGTATTACAGATCGAGAATCAAAACTCAAGTAAAACTTGAGTCGAGATTGCATCAATTCAATGTAAATGCTGGAACTGTTACGTAGGGTTCATGTTTGATTAACGCAATCTCGACTCAAATTCTTCTTGAGTTCTGATTTTCGATCTGGAATACGGGCCTTACGGCCGAATATGAAACGCCATTTAATATTAAATCCGGCTTTAACCTATTTGAGCCGCCCGGTTTCCTACCTGTTTTAAAACACATTTCTCGAAAAGTTAAAGTGGGACTTGATATTATCTGGCGTGACAGTATTCGGCCATTAGTCACTAAAATAACCCATACAGTAATAATGAAACATTCGCATCCAGCATGAAATCGTGTATTCATTACCCGATTTGCTTAATATGGTTAAGTTTGTGAATAAATAATAAATTAAGAAAATTGCTGTGGTTTGAGGTACGATGAGCTGACTCGACCAAGAAAGTAGACAACGTCACAGATTTTCGGCGTGAAGTAGCAACAGTGCTGCTACGTTTCGCATAGTGAGTGATGAAAAAAAATGGCAGATATACGTGAGCCTTCAAGAAAACCGTGTATGTCCACCCTAAAAATCGGCAACACATTGGCGACTTCTCTGGTGTTGCGGATGTTTATGGAGTGCGGTGATTTAGGCGACCCGCGAGCCTATTTGCCATACTATAAATTAAAAAATTATATGACATGATAGTTCATCCTCCAAAGTAATCTCATTTTTATTATCGTCGTTAAAAAAATAACGGTAAGTATTTTCCTTATATAGAAACTGGGTATTCTATCTATACAAATAAATAAAATTGAAGTTTCTGTTTGTAATGTCAAAATAACAGCTTTTTACTAAATGCATATGTTAGTATGTACGTTACATATAACAAAACCACTATTTTTAAAAATTTTGTCTGTCTGTCTGTTTGTTCCGGGTAATCTCCGAAACGGCTGGACCGATTTTGACGGGACCTTCACTGGCAGATAGCTGATGTTATAAGGAATAACTTAGGCTACTTTTATTTTGGAAAAATAATTAGGGTTCCACGTAAAAAATAAAACCCTTGAAATCCAATATATATATTCTATATGAAGTGTCTATGTCGAAGTACTCTAAATTTCTTTTAAATTAAACGCGGGTGAAACCGCGGGTCCCAGCTAGTTTAGAATAAGAACGTTAATTAAAATGCCAACACTTCCAATGTTTCAACAGAGTTCGAAATTCAATTGTCAAATTGGGTCAGTTTGTAGAACTGGGTCAATGCAGTGTAGCAAGCTACTGAAACTTCAGGTCTTTAATTTTTTACTCTAAGCTTTGTATTCGAAATTATTACCTACATTATTTTTACAACGAGGTTCGAATACCTCATGTACAATAACTGTTATTCTGCGCTCACCAACCTGCCTACCAAGCGTGGTGAGTACTGGCAAATTCTCCCAAAGTGACGACACATGGCATATGATGAAATAGGAAAATGTATGTCAATAGTAAAAATAAAATAACCATAAGTGACCTACATACACAAATTTCCAAGTTTCTAGCTTTGTGCCCTAGTTATATTATTTAGATTAGCTTAGCAAAAATAAATTCAAAATGAGTAAAATAAACACTGCCACTTCACACGCTTGGGGTTTCCTTTCAAAGCTAAGTAAAAATTTTAAAGGAGCGTTTTGTTCACTACCCCTTATTATACTAAATAACCCCTTTAGCTCATTTATTGCTATTATGTTTACACTTACAAAACTTTTGTGATGTAATAAAATGCTATGCTGTGACTCAATAATTATAGCATTTCAATGATCAGTTATGAATTGTGTTTATAAAATATCTTTGTCCTAAAAATGTATTTTCAATGCTCAATTTAATCGTTAACTTTATTAGATAGAATTTAATAAGACAGACGTAATGTATTTATATTAATTTTATTAAATTTAAAAGAGATCATTCGCATACTTACCAAATGAATATTAAAAGAAAAAATCATTAATTAAGTTTCAGGTAATGTGCTAACTGCTAATCATCATATTACTAATCCCTAAATGTTCACTGATGAAAATCTTGTTACTACAATAAGCTGTCACGCGGGTACATATTGTTGAAACTTCCGAGTATCTACGTCAAAAAATCTATTGCGTTTCTAGAAAAGGCAGGTTAGCGCTGTCCATCCTCCATAATCGCTCTTTACGACAACTAGGAGAGAATAAGAGGTACCCATAAAACGTGCCGAACACATCCAAAATGAAAGGTTGCTTTATCGATATATATTTACCGAACGTGTTTAAGGTTAAAAATCAGGTATTACGAATATCTGACGACATCGCGCTTTAATGATCGGGTTTTTATACGACTGTTTACACAATATGAAAAGCAATTTGTACGCGTAATAAAAGGCTTTGGCCGCATTCGGGGACAAATATTGACGCGGGACAAAATTTTGAGAGTGGATATTTTTGTTTTACGTAACAGGTGCAATTTATGGTTATGTTGTGTATTTCAGTAAAATTGCGTGTTGCCATGACATTATTAAAGTATTTTATTATAAACATATTTTAACTATTACTTTACGAATCGATATATTTTACTGCTTTATATAACTTATTGAAACAGTTTTTATTGAAACTTATGCATATAGAAGACTTTGTCAACGACACAGAACTTTACGATAAATGAGCTCCGGCTTTGGTTTTCGTACGACGCATGTACGATACTGTCAATAATTATAAATAATTTCTTAAGAATAATTTTTATGTTATCGCGGTTCAAATCTCATTCATCGTTCAATTGGCTAATCCCACCTGATCATCTTCGGCACCGATCTCAAGAACTAACGTTCCGGAAAGAAGCTAAACCTATTTAAATAAATCTTTTTGCCTGATCATTCCCTGCAGACCGTACTATTAAGATTTATACGTCTCGTAATTTGGAGCCACCGGCCTGTAGATAAAAGTCAAAGGTAAAACAAATACTACAAATAAATTTAATTTAGGAATGTAAGTGGAACTGAAATTTTACCCCGGATTTTTTCGAGTTACTTATTAATTTTATAGTTCGTATCTAATTTGAACATACGTGCAGCCAATCCTTACGAGCACATGCTTTTAAGCAATTCAATATTTATTCCTATTTTCCCGACGTTTACATCGTCTATGGTCACGGGTCAACTGCGGGAAAATAGGTATCTATGTACATAAATATAACGCGAAAAAATTCGTAAGTTTATTTAATTGGTTCAGTATTCATCGCGTAATTATCAATAAATTAATTAGTTATGTAACTTACCGGTGCGACATTATATGCTAAGATAACTTCACTGCCATCAGGAGACAACTCCATCACCCTGGATGATTGTTGGAGAATCTGCAAGAAAACCATGCATTAAAAAAAACCTGAGGAGCTAGTGTAGGTACCATCCACTCCCGGGAAGACGTTGGCGTGTATGTGGTCACGTGTTCCATGTTCACTGTTAGGCTTCGGGGGACCCTTTACAATCCCTCCGAAATGTGCCCCAGAAGGGCGGCCTTGTCACAGTCACCTCAATTAGAGGGTGATTGCTTTGGAGCAGCTCCAGGTGATTGATCTCGAGATCCTGGAGCTTCGCTGCCGAAGATGACCACTCCGGTTGTTTAAGCCGATAGGAGTCTGGCATACCCCTTCGCCCTTCCCCGGGGCGAAGGAAGTTCCATGTAGAATTTCCACTGGACATCAATAAAAAAAAGGAGTCTGGCATGGCCCTACGTCTTTCCCCGGAGCGGAGTAAGACCATGATGATTCTCCGCCGGGTAAAAAACAAAACTATATAACACTATTACACTAGCTTATATTCAACTATCCAACAAAACCACAATAAATATTGTTCAATTACATTCTTTGATCTGCAATAAAAACAGAACAATGGTCGATATAAGTGAAAAATTATGATTGAATGGCTCTAACCTTTCCACGTGTCAATTACACTGATGATGAATTACGTAATCATAATACTAATCAAATCAATCCACTGAATATGGGCTTCCAATTACTGTTATAATGTTCAGGTATGTGGTAGGCATACCATATTTAGCTAGGGTCTCGTCAGGATGATCCTATTGGCCGGAATAAGCGTCATTGAAATGTACTCGGCTTTAGCAAAGAGGGAACACAATGTCTACCACATTGTAGTCTGGTGGTGTGTAAAAAAATTGATTTTTTTTTACTTACTACTCTGCTAATACTACATTGAGTATTAGGTGCGAATTTTACTAGTGTTGTATTGTATAGTTTTTTTAATCGGGACAAATATAGGTTTTATCTGGACATCGGGCCACATGACCCGATAACGGTGGCAGGCAAGCAATCGATAAGCGTATACAATTATTTTAATCTCTTATATTGTGTTAAGGTTACTTGGTCAATTTGATTACCGATGTTGCCGAAGAGATTACAAAAAAGGTGGGTGGTGGGTGGAGAAATGCTTTTTGGGCCTAAGGAATCGTGAAGATTAAGTTTAACATAATTAAAAGGAATATTAAAAACATATTACAGCATGCTTGCCGTGTGGCTATGAATACCACCACCCCGTCTCGTTAGCAGGAGGATGGGCAGATGAGCGTTGGCATGTGAGTTCTAAATGTAATTGAAGGACGCTTGGAAGAGTGGACATTTTCGGCTGAAATGATGATAATGACAGCAAGTTGAATATATAACCTGTCAAACACACCATATTTGTAGATTTATGTCATTTATGACGTATTTTCTTATTATTAATACTGACCAGCGTAGTGGACTATGGCCTAACCTTTTCATCGTGAGAAAAGGCCTGTGCCCAGTTATGGGCTGATTATGTATAGATTATATATACTGACCGATTCAATTTGTCATTACTAATAGGTACTAATAGGTACCGGACATCTATACAAATAAATAAAATTGAAGTATCTGTTTGTAATGTCAAAATAACAGCGTTTTACTAAATGCATATGATAGTATGTACGTTACATTTAACAAAAATACCATTTTAAAAATTTTTGTCTGTCCGTCTGTCTGTCTGTCCGTCTGTCTGTCTGTCCGTCTGTCTGTCTGTCTGTCCGTCTGTCTGTCTGTCTTTCTGTCTGTCTGTTTGTTCCGGGTAATCTCCAAAACGGCTGAACCGATTTTGACGGGACCTTCACTGGCAGATATTTGATATTATTGATATTATAAGAAATAACTTAGGCTACTTTTATTTTAGAAAAAATATTAGGGTTCCGCGTTAAAAATAAAAAACCCTTGAAATCCAATATATTTATTCTATGTCAAGTGTCTATGTCGAAGTATTCTAAATTTCTTTTAAATTAAAGCAGGTGAAACCGCGGGTCCCAGCTAGTTATAAATAACGTCCACTAACACTTAGTTCGTAATAAGTGTATTAGATACCGGCCTACCTAGAGTTAAATTTTTACACTAGTAAAGGTTATGATTGTTTGAGGCTATAAGGAAATCACATAAACCCACATCCATTAATAATAACAACATCTTTTTTAAATGTGGATCACTTCACAATAAAAAACTTTCTCAGTTAAAAATAACTTGCGGAACGAATTAAACTATCGACACGAACAAAAAACGAACGCGATCACGAATATAACAGATCACCACGCTGTGTGATCAGGAATGCATTAAAATTTGATTTAGGTACCAGCCAACAGGTTTAAGTTACAAAACTCTAAATTAAATATCTTATTGATTATTCGAAATCTAAGAACATTGGTAAGAAAGTTAAGGCACGGTTGGTGCAGTGGCTGATATAGTCGGCTGCTGCGCTCCGGGTCGTGGGTTCGATTCCCGCACGGAACAAATATTTGGATGATCTGCAGGTAGTTGTTCCGGGTCTGGGTGTATTGTATGTGGAATTCATGTCTGTAAACGCACCCACGACACAGGAGAAATCCTAGTGTGGGGCTATGCTTAAAAAAAAAAAAAAAGTGACATTACTGATAATTAAAACTAGACCTGTTTCAGACCTGGTCTGTTTTTTTAATTTTTTTATTTATTCCGGATATGGGCACATTTACTTTGTCTGACACCTATATTACTGTTATACTTTTATATAATATGTAAGTAACCAAAAGTTAAACTTCATTCATAAGACTCTATTGAAAGTAGTCTAAGTAACAAAACGACCAAAAATTCGCCCTTCACCAGGGCGGAGGACGTTCATGAAGAATTAAACAAATAAAGGTAGCAAAACACTGCAAATTCAGATGTCATGGAAAAGTATAGCCTTCAAAAAATATTAGATGTTAGAAATTCGACTGTTAGAACTGTCTTGTTAAATAGTCTGTAGCTCGATGAGGAATATAATGGATCGGACATAAACCACGAAACACTAAATTTAGATTCAAATGTATATCCTGAATTTAATTAGAAGTATAATAAAGTAGCATTTATAAGAGCTCAAACTATGTAAAGACATCTGCTTATTAGTACAGAGAATGCTACCAGAAGTTATTTATACTAGCTGCCAGGTGTTTCAAAAACTTTAACAATCACGTTTTTTCTGTAACTACGAATTCACTCATAATTTTATGATGACACAAGATAAAGAGTATTAACATAATAGGGTAGGTAAAATATACTTCAAGAGTTTCTTTAAATTCATAGTAACTGACAAAGAGCTTTTAAACTCAATATTTACAGTGAGGGAGTTTATTATCCGAACTTTTTAATTACAGGGCGATGCAGAAGTCCGTACGGTGTCTGGATTAAGAATATTGGAGTGGTGCTACTCCATCTCCCCCGTGGTTGTCGTAAAAGGCGACCAAAGGACTCAAAGTCATGAGTCGCAGCGTCCCCTCTATGGAGCAGCAGCCATTCTGGGCCTGCCTGACAAGCATGGTGAGTACTGGAAAATTCCACCCAAAATTACAACACACGTTATGTTTCCTGGTCGTTTATGGAGGAGCCTTAAGTCAGCAGTGGACGTCTTTTGGTTCATAATATGATGATGATGATGATGATGAGATGCTACTAGAAGGAAGGAATTTAACAAAAAACAAAATAAAAGATTCGATCAAATAAATAACAATGTATTGTAAATACTCCACATACCTGTGACGAATTGTGAATGAGCGGAGTGGTGCTATCAGTATCAACATCATAGAGCACCAAGTCACCATTGCCGTTCCGGAAGAACACTTCACTTCCTGCAATTAAACGTTAAAAATAAAGATACCTACAAGACATTCATACGATAACTCTATGTTTCTGGTATCCGCATGTTTGCCGATTCGCAATAAAATTGTTACAACACACGGCACTTTTAGATATTATTCAATGAACCGGTTTGTGTCGGAAATCGTGCGTGTTTGTATATAACTAGTTTTTTTTTCGCGATGTCACAAACCAAACATTGAACGAAAATAAAGGACACCCAGCAAATAGCAATCCGGATCACAGATATCTATAAATGTTAATTGTTAGGTATTTAACTAAATGTAAACAAACTAATACCTACTTTTCAATGATCACGAATCATTTGTACCTCATACAACTGATGATGAACCAATACAAGTTATCTATAGAAGAAAGTTATTTGTTTACATTTACTTAAATACCTAAACAAATTAACATTATAATAAATAATATTTAAAAATAAACCGATAGAATCTATCGCCTAGTAACTGGAAGCTAGAAGCGACTACGAATTGTGATCAAAGTAAAAAGCCTAAAGAAGATCTGGTAACTTGATTGACTACATCAGAATGGCTAATCAGCACTGAAATGAGGGACTAGATATGACACTGTCCGCAAGACTCGTTACTTTAGGTAAGGAAAACAGATACCCAACCTCCTTAATTACAGAAACTATGAAGGTCATAACATCATTTCAGCAGAAAAATGGAACGCTCTCTTCTCCTTCATCCTTCGATTATATTCACAACTCAACTGCGATCGCCAACCCACCTGCCAAGCGTGGGAAATATAGCAAAACCTCGCAATGAGGACAGAACACAAATTCAGACTGATCATTATGGCGATCTTTATTGGACATTCGTCCAGCAGTAGACATTATGATTCTGAAAAGGGCCATAACCTGATAACCAACCAACTTTAATTCATCGATACGGTTCGGATCACATTTTTGTCACTTTCGCACCAACAGTATTATTCATATAAAAAAAAAACACATGGGTACACCATAATTCATTTGCCATGTATAAATAGAGTAGGTGACGCGTTTAATGTAAAAGAGACAGTCAAGAAAGGTCGTGGGCAGCTCGGGAGCTGAACGGATCGACTGATAAACAAGATGAAAATATCCAACAATTACAAACATCAAAGTAATGAACTGTGTAGCTGCGACCTGTCGAATAATTCATAAATTTCATTCCCGCACATCATGACATCATTCTAGTAGCTTTCCACGGTGTGTAACTTCAGGGGCTGTGTTCATATTCATATTCATTTATTTCGTAAAGCCAATTTACATGTCTATCACAATACATAATCAATTATGATAAATAATAATAGCAGTAATACATTCATGTCAATAAAGTTAATTATTCCGAAAATTTATCAATTTCAATCACAATACACAGAATACAAGTAATAAGAAGTATATTTTATGTCAATAAAGTCAATTGTTTAAAAATTCCTCGTTACTGTAAAACATTTGTTCGATAAGCCAACGTTTCAGGCGATACTTGAAGCTAGACAAATTTGTAGCCACGGTGATATTTTCCGGTAATTTGTTGTATACGGCCGGACCCATCACATGCCAGGCTATTTCGCGCCAGCGTGCAGTGGGAACATGCAGCCCGTAGCTGTGCGAGCTCGACTATGATGGTACGTACGAATTTGTAAGATGCGCCACAAAAAGCTATAATCATCATGTCAGCCCAAAATATGTCCACTGCTGAACAAAGGCCTTCCCCATAAACGACCGGCTACATACCTTGTGTCGTCATTTTGGAGGGAATTTGGCAATACTCAAGTTGCTTGGCAGGTGGGTTGATGTGGGCAGAATGACTCCTGCTGCACAGAAGGGACGCCGCTGTCCAATCCCCCTAGTTTAGTACCTTAGTCGCCTTTTACGACATCCATAGTATGAGATGGAGTGGTGCTATATTCTTAATCGCCACCACCACCTTTTTTTATTTTATTTTATTGGTGCCCAGTGGAAATTCTTCATGAACTTCCTTCGCCCCGGGGAAGGGCGAAGGGGTATGCCGGTCGCCTACCGGCTAAAACCACTGGGGCGGTCATCTTCGGCACCTAAGGGAGGCTCCAGGTCCTCGTATGATCACACTGGAGCCGCCTACTGGTGCCACGCCTATAGGCACATCTTGGAGAGGGTGACTGTAAAGTGGTCACCCCACCGGGGGGATGGTAAAGGATCCCACGGCAGCGCGTGACCACATGCGTGCTACCGTCTTCTCTTGGGTCGCTTGGTGTGAGCACGCAGATTCCCCAATCTACGCACCCGCGAACCCAGAGGTCCCCCGCCTTGAAGCTACGGCAGGGGGTTTCGGGCGTATTTTTTTTTAATTAGGCGCCAGGGCGGTTTTTACCCCGGCGCCGTCTCCTCCTTCTTCGAGCGGGATCGGCCCTCTCCCGATCCCGCTCTGCGGTCTCCTTCTGGAGCATGACGCTCTCACAGAAGGAGACCACAGCATTCCAGTTCTCGTGCTCTGCCAACATAGCCGACACTACTGCTGGCAGAGAGAGATCTTGCCCGATCCGATCGACCAGGATCCGCCGCTCAGCGGCCCACGCAGGGCACGCCTCGAGCGTGTGCTGTGCGGTGTCCTGGTCGCTATCACAATGGTGGCATTGTGCCGTGGCCTCGCGTCCTATCCTGTGCAGGTACGCACCGAAACAACCATGCCCAGTGAGCACCTGCGTCAGGCGGTAGGTGACACGCTCGCTCCTTCTGAGCCAGGCTCCAAAGAGCGGCAAGACGGCCTCGACGACGCGCTTGGTTGCAAACTGCATCCGCAGGCGATGACGCCACTTTACAAGTGCGCGCCGCCGAGCTAGCCGCCGCAGCCTGTCCAACGCCCCTGGAGGCGCGCCTTCGCCGCTCTGGCGGAGGGAGCGTGTCTGATCGTAGACCCACGCATCCATCTCCGCCAGGATGTCAAAAGGCGGAAAACGCGCCAGGAGAGTTGCCGCCTCGTAGGATACTGTTCGGTATCCTCGTGCGATCCGAATAGCCACTCTGCGCTGCAGACCGTGAATTTTGGTTCTGCATCGCTGGGCGCCTGATAGTCGAGCTGACCATACAGGCGCCCCGTATAAGACCACGGACCGCACGACCCCCCCGTATAGACGGCGAACTTCCTCACATGGTCCCCCAAGATTGGGCAGCAGCCGGTGTAGTGCACCCACTACCCTCTCGACTCGGGGGACGAGGCGCTGGAAGTGCTCTTCGAAGCCCCAGCGACTGTCTAGGGCGAACCCCAGGTATTTCATGTACCGATTCGCGCGTCACCAACGCGTATCCACGAACTGGGTGGTTCACCACCACCACCTGCTATCACCCAATGAGAATAGAATATTCGTAACGAGTTTTTGGAGGCTGCCAAGAAATAAGCTAACATTTTGTAAAAAGCTTCATGAGTTGGCTTAACTTTCCCAAGCACTTTGACATACATTGACCGTAAGCCAGCATGAATATAGGCTATTTACTTGCAACCCGAACTAAACCGTCGTATTCACCGAGCATCTCATTCAAAACGACCGGAGCTCACAAAATACCTTACACATTTCGTTCGTGTTCTCATTTCATCAGGTAATAATATATGTATGTACGAGTACATACATGAACCAGAATGTTTTTCAACGGCAGAACCAGTTGCAATATATTCATTCATAATTTTAAATGCACTCGGCTACATTAATGAATGAATTTGCAAAACAAAACATTACTATGTTGCATAATTAAATTCGTCGCCGTTTAGTCTAGTATAAGTATCCATGTATTAAGAATAAAGCACTACTCCATCTCCTCCCGTAGAAGTAGTATAAGCCGACTAAGGGACTTTTTTAACCAGAATGATGGGCAGCAGCGTCCTATCTGTTGAATAATAGCAGTTCTGCGCTTGCCAACCCACCTGCTAAGCGTGGCGAGATCGATTGAGAGTGGGGCAATTAGGGTATGGGCAACGGAATCCCAGGGGACAGAGGCTAGCCGACTTTTTGGAAAAGGAAGGACTCTTTGTGAGGAACTATTTTTCCAAAAGCCACCTCGAAGGAAATTGATCAGGTTGAGTCCTAATGGTTCAACAAAAAGAATGAGATTGACTTCGTCATGACAAAAAAAAACAAATATTCAATGATGTCTCTGTGATCCATAGGATAAAACCCGGTAGTGAGCACCGAATGGTAAGACATTAAATATTTTCATCTCAAAGTTCAGAGGTCTCGTCTGACGAAGTCTACGCTCCGGTCCTCTAACGCTCATATCCAAAACCCCGAGAACTTTTAACTCGAACTCCAAAATCGCTTCGAGTGCCTAAAATATAGCGTATCTGTGGACGATTTAAATGGTAGGTTTGTAGAAACTGTCCAAACAGTTGGGTCCAAGTTCTTGCCCTGCGTGGGCGGTGGATCCTAATCGATTGGATCAGGCAAGATCTCTCTCTTCCGGCAGTAGTGTCAGCTATATTGACAGAGCATGAAAACTGAAATGCAGTGGTCTTCTTCTGTAAGAGCGTCATGATCCAGAAGGAGACGACAGAGCGGGACCGGGACCGGGCCAATTTTTCTTGAAGAAGGAGGAGACGGCGCTGGGGTAACAACCGCCCTGGCACCTAATTCCTATACGCTTGAAACCCGCTGCCGTCGCTTTAAGGCGGGGGGCCTCTGGACTCGCGGGTGAGTAGATTGGGAAATCTACTTGCCCACACCAAGTGACCTACGAGTAGACGGTGGCGTGCAGGTGGTCACGCGCCGCCATATGAGCAGCGCAGCACAGCGCACAGGGATGCTTCGGAGGATCCTTTACAATCCTCCTGGGGTGACTGCACCTGGGGTACAGTCACCCTCTCCGAGATGTGCCTATGGGCGCGGCACCAGTGCGTGGCTCTAGTGTGGTCATACGACGACCTGGCGCCCCCCTAAGGTGTGTGTAGAAGTCCGGTATGCCCCTTCGTCCTACCCCGGGGCGGAGGAAGTTCATGACTGGGCCCAATAAAAACAAAAAAAGGGTCTAAGTTCTATAAAACCCACCGTAAAGGTAGACCAAAAACGATCTTAAATCACACTCTCGACCTCATGGCAGAAAGATGCGCCATGGTACTCCACTCCTCCGGTGATGCTGAAGCATACCGACTGCTCAATAGACGGATATGGCAGTCCATGCGACACGATATACGTACATTTAACACCAATAGTGTTAAAGATATAATTAAGCAGACCCAAGGCTCCAAAGTGTTCGCAAAAGACAGGTCTATTAGGCAAAGTCGTATTATGACGCTGAAGACCGAGGACGGCAGTGTAGCGTTGACTAAGCTGAGGTTTTGAGAGAGATTGAGATCTTCTACCGACAGCTATACACCTCGGTAACTATACCTACCATTGGCGTAGACGAGCCTAATTAACCCGCGAGCCTAATTAACCCGACACTATACCGAAGATATCATGGACATCAGCCTGTACGAGAATAGGATGGCCTTGAAACAGCCTAAAAGTAACAAGGCACCGGGTGGTGACGGAATTACGACAGAGCTTCTGAAAGCGGGTGGAACATCGGTACTTAAAGTCCTTCAGAAGCTATTCAATTCCGTCTTACTCGAGGGTACAATGCCGAAAGCGTGGAACAGAGGCAAGGCGGTGATAACACTCTATTGAAGAATTACAGACCGTGTGGGGCACATTGCTCATAGAACTTACGACCGTTGGGATAAAAAGGTTCTTTAGTGGAGACCGTGCACTGAAAAACGCAGCGTGGGACGACCTCCAACGAGGGGGACAGATGACCTGTGGGGGAGGCCTTTGTTCAGCAGTGGACGTCTTTTCGCTGATATGATGATGAATTAAAAAGAGGTAGATTTTTCCTTGTGTCGTGACCTTGGCCTAATATTACATCCACTAACATCCAGATCCGGAAAAACTATCCATAGATCATGCAAATATATGACTAACGTGCGGAGAACGAATCCTCTACACGTAGCGTAGAAATCTATATCTAATAGAAATACTGCGACAACCGCGGCCTCAAAGTTACCTCAAGACGACGCCGGATAGCTCTGGCGTCAGCTCTCACGGCCAAACCACTTAACTTCCAACAAAGGAAACATTGTCCAACTCCAAAACTTATTTCATTACTTAAATGACCTTTTTTTCTTAGACCACTACCTAACCAAATAAATAATTGATAAGTTCGGACCTACGGGAATTTTCGACCATTTTCCCGGTTCCTATACCTGTTTGAAAGTAAATCTACATGTTATTCATAAATAAATAGGTTTATATTATTTATGATAGTCGTAACAAGAAAATCTTTTCCCTTGGCTTTAGTATTTAGTGACTTTCATATGTCTATATTTTATCCTGAAAGTTCATTGGAATATTGAACTAAACGAAATCGAATTCATGAATATTAATACTCCTGAGGAATATTCATGTCTGAGGTCGCTTTAGGTTGTTCTATTTTTATAAATTGTTTCACCAATATCATTTGTGCGTATAAAAATGCAAATAAGTATCCAAAGATACTTATATATATCCTTGGATACTTATTTGCATTTTTATCATTAAAGAACGACAGGGCGACCTTATAGATGTAGGTGAAAATATTCAATATACCACTGACCCACGGACTAACTCACTGTAGAACTCATACTGAGTCCCTGACTGACTTACTGACGGGCTCTGCCACGCTGTAAGACGATTCATTATTTTACTTTTATACGGGCGCCTTAGGTGGCATATAACTCGCTAGTAATAATTATTGATCGATTTATTAAGAGAAGATTTGCAATTATTTGTCGATTATATTACGAATAAAAGTCACTTGGACACATTTCAAAGCATGTCTTCAAGGTCATTTTATGTAGCTAGTAAAACTACTGAGTATAAGAGACTAAATAACGAATGTCTCGAAGTCACGAGTGCAGTATGGTGCCACGCAGAAATAGTTCTAGTTGGCATTAGAATCATCGTTATGGGCAGGCATAACGCTTACCACCTGGCAAATGACTTGCTTATCTCGCCACCAGATTGTACAAGAAACTAGTTGGCTCCGTGTACAAGAAACTAGTTGGCTCCGCCTAAACGCATTTTGGTATTGTAGTATCTAGGATAGGCCGCTATCACAATGATTTTTTAATGACGCAGAGAGTAAACCTGGTGCAATTAGTGAAGATGATCAACTATAGTATTTACTATTTAGCATATTTAGTATTTTCTGGAATTCATCACGAAACGCAGTAACACAATATTATTTCTTAACGCCATATGCAGCGCTTGGTACTTCTCCAGTCGAGCCAGACCGATAAAATGTGTGTAACAATACTTCTCGCTTCGTTTACGTGATAAATATAAACTGGGTTCATCTGGAATAGTACGCCTTGCTAATGCTGAAAGAATTTCCAGAATCGCTCCAGTAGTTGCCAAGATTCATCATCATCATCATATCGGCTATTTATACGTCCACTGCTGAACAAAGGCCTCCCCCATAGATTTTCACAACTGTATCATAATTTTGGGGGAATTTGCCAATACTCACCGCGCTTGGCAGGCGGGTTGGTGAACGCATAATGGCTACTGTTTCACAGAAGGGATGCTGCTACCCATCCCTCTGGTTTAGATTCCCTTAGTCGCCTTTTACGACATCCACGGGATGAGATGGAGTGGTGCTATATTCTTAATCCGGACACCACACGGACTATCTTCAAAATTTATCAATTATCTTCCACATATAAACAAACTGACTCTTTCCCTTTAAAGTATTAGTATAGAAGTCCGTACGGTGTACGGATTAAGAATAAAAGCACCACTCGTTCTCCTCCCAAGGATGTCGTAAAAGGAGACTAACGGCCGAAATTAATAATCAAACAAATCCGAAATCCTCAGATTTAAGATTTTGAAATTCATCCGTTGTTATGTTACGATCACATTTAACACAAAAAACAGATATATCCGTAATTCGAAATCCAAAGATTTTGGATTATTTCGATTATTAATTTCAGCCATAAGGGAGTTTAAGCCAGAACGATGGTCAACAGTATTCCTTCTGTGCAACAGTAGCTATACTGCGCTCAACCAACCCACTTTGCCAAGTATGTTGAGTATTAGCAAGTTCCCCCAAAATGACGACACAATTAAAGAAATCTATGGGGTCGGCCTTTGTTCAGCAGTGGACGTCCTTTGGCTGATATGATGATAGAAAGATAACGTTAACCGTTTATGGAATTAAAGGTGTCATTTCAAGGAGAGAAAAAAGCAACACGTTTTCAAAAACATCATATCCTGGATGATCCTTACTTTACCCGAAAACAAAAGTCAATTCACGTGAGCACAGCCGCCAGCACAACTAGTTGGTTAGTCATAGTCACTTATTTATTTATTTTTGTAGTGATGTTTGTGTAGTTCGGGTAATAACATACAAGGAGCATATTAAGTAAAGTATAGTATATTAAGTAAAGTTAACCTCCACAATTCCATGGTTTTCCTGCTACAATACGTGGAAAATCTACGGACTCAATAAAGAATGTTTGATGAACGCATCGATGTTGACGGTTGCACGTTTTAAGAAAGCATAACATGCCCAGCAATTTGTGATTAATTAGTTATAAACGTTATTAATAATTATGTTTTTTTATTAGAAAACAACAACTAGCATTATGGGAAATGTTTAAGTATTTTAATTAATAACGTTTAAACATTGGAAATATTTTAATCGTCGTCTTGATTCCCAACAAGGTAAGCCAGGTTTATGTAACATACATTCTACGCAATATTTACGTTGTTCGGTCATCGTACACATTTTAATATTAAAATATATAATACAATTAATGTCAAATTCGACTTCTCTAAGAAGAGAGGATGAATACTATAAATTTTAATGATGTATGCTTAATATACTACCAACAACATGCATTGTCTTTTGTAATACCTTAATTAAACATGTGCAGTTATTCAAGCAAAGCTCTTTTCAATAAAATCGGTACAGAAGCAATATTATTCCAGCGCCTATTTCAAAAGGAAAATAGACAATTGTAGAAATATGACGAGACAAAGAATATTTCACAAAGGTTATTTGTTTGTAAATGTTTGTTTTCATTCATTTTGTTTTTGAGGACGTATACCACTTGTTCACTTTCATGTCCAGTATGTACTTCTTGCTTTTATAGACAGTATATGTATACTGGATGATGGTGATTAAGTCACCTTCGACATTTTAATGCGGGAAAGCACTGATCCGACCCTTAACAAAAATTATATTTTAAACTCATACCAAAAGCAAACATGCGATGATGCAATTAGTATATATCCAAAATAAAGATCTTACATACGCACCCGTTTCGTACTATGGCCGAGAGTTAGGTAAACTCTGTCGTTATGTTAGGTACCTTTCACCCGATCATGTGATAGGCCATTGATCGCCAGCTGCTTGGGATCGACTTTGTGTTAGAAAAATTAATAAAAAAGTAATGAATAATTAAGGTACTATTTTTAACTGATGCGGATACAGAATAGTGGTCTGATTTGCCTCTTAAAAGGTTGCAGGTGATTTATGGTGTATATTAGGTGCCTATCCTAGTATAAATACTCTTGTATAGATTGACACCCTTTCGCTTATAAATACTATGCCCCTTTTATTACAGCTATCCCATGCAATTTACCTAGGATATTGTTCAACAAAGTGTCAATGTTATGCTAGGAGTTTAGAGGGTGAGGTGTTAAGGTTAGCTACTAAGCATACGAACACGAAAAAGAAAGCGAGGGACACTACCATGGAGCATCGTTTAAATATTTTTACCTTGACGACGAAAACTTTCACTAATTATTTTCTATTGTTTGTGATATAAGGACACATTTCGTGTCCAATATAATGTCTGAAAGTTTATGTAGATATCTTTACTTCCTCATTTATTATTTTTGAGTTTATCACTACTGTAAAGTACTTTGTGATGGTCCTATTTCATAAATAAGCCCAATTCATAAATAAACTGTACCTAATTGTTGTATTTAGCTCTCTGGCTGTCCCATTTTTGAGCAAAAGCCTTCCCTGAGTTGTTGTTGTTGTGTTATTGGCCTCTTGTCGCCACTGTTTAGTATAATTATATAAATAATTTGCCGTGTGTGCCGGCTAAGAATACCATCGCCCATCTCATCCCGTGTGTATCGTAACAGGCGACTATGGGATTAGCCGGAGGATGAACTTAACTGCGAGTGCCAACCCGTCTGCCAAGCGTGGTGATTATGGCAATATCCCTAATGAGCACAAAACACAAACCCATACTGGTCGTTGTGGCAATCTTTCGGGGAGGCTTCTGTCCAGCAGTGGATGTTTTTACGGCTGAAGTGTTGATGATGCTGAACTAATTTTAGTATCTTACTCTATCCGATACGAAACACTATTTGTGAACTATTGGTTTTGGCAGGGCCCTACCACACAAACGTTTGGCTTGACTATAGCCGTAGAAAACCACTTTCTAGCAGCCTTAGTGTGTCATTTTTGCGAATAAACTTCAGTACCTAGTGAAATGGAAAAGGGGTCAATAAGCTACCCCAAGTGACTCCATAGCCAATTAAACCGACAGTTGATTGGATTATTCCACACACACCGGTGAATTCCCGGCACGATTCCCGATCAGTTCGCAATTAATTTTATTTGAAAAATTACCGTCTTTTTAACATCGACTCACCACTGATTACTGAAATAATTGTTTTCGCGGTTCGTTCACCATATTCAAACACGCACTCTATTAAACACTGATGAAAGGGTATTGTGTGGCCAATCGGACTTTCGATCAGCGCACTATAAATATAATAAATATAAGTGCTGATTTAGATAGAGTAAAGAGAAAAAAATGCATACCCGTAGACCATGTGGCATTGAAGGAAGGCAGAGAATAAATCCCATCGACAATCTCTTCTAATTCTAACGGACTAGGTGGTGCCTCTGTAATAGGCGGTTCTGTTGGAATCACTGGAGCCGCTGTGGTTGTTGAAGTCGTTGTAGTTGATGATGTAGAAATTGGAGTGGTTGGTCCTTCAGTTGACACTATGGGTTCAGCTACACCAACGTCATTGTTTGATAGGACAACGACTAGAGTGATGACCACTCCTACAGCTGCGAACATTGCGATGACTCCGATTACGTACGTTAATGTCTTCTTGCGTTTGGTTGCGACCAGAACCTGAAAATAAACCAACAGTTAATAAAATATATACTTAAAAATCGCTTCATATTCTTAAAATACGTTTATATCATCCGTAAAGAAATTACTAATATGAGAGGTTAGATAGATTTCGAATAGTAATATCTCTTTCTCTGCCAGCAGTAGTGCTATGCTGAAAGTGCATGAAAACTGGAGTGCTGTGGTACCCTTCTGGGTGAGCATTCTGCTCCCAAAAAAGACCAGAGAGCGGGAACGGGAAAGAGTCGGTCGTGCTCGGAAAACATGATACGGCTCCGGGTTAACAATCACCCCGTGCCTATGTCCAACACGCCTAAGCCTGTTGCCATCGTTATTTGGCGGAGGACCTCGGGGGTTGCAAGCGTGCAATTTGAGGAATATGCGTGCTCATATATGCCACTGTATGCCCAATACTGCGCATACAGACTTCTGGTGGATGATTTACAATGCTCTTCGAGATGTACTTGAATGGTGACCACTTTGCAGTCGCCTCTCCACCGCTAGAGGTAGTTATCGCTTTACAGTCATCCTCTCAGAAATGTGCCTCAAGATATGTTAAAGCAAGGCAAGGCCTCAAGTGTGGCACAAATGAGCGCTTCTAGCAGGAGAGTTTCCGAGTTTTTGGAGCTCATTTCGGTATCGAAGATGACCACTCAGGTGGTTTTAGCCGGTACGAGTCTGGCATGCCCATCCACCCTGCCCCAGGATGAAGAAAGTACATGATTTCTACCGGGTTAAGTAATAAAAAAGGTCTCCTATTTCAAGAGTCTAGCTAGGTAAGTACCACCACAGTGCCAGATATTCTGCTGCCAAGCAGTAGTGTTTCAACCAAAGGTTAAACTTGGCACTGTAGCTAATGAAATCACTGGGCATAAGAGACTAAAAATCGAATGTCTCGAGGTGATGAACGCAGTATAGTGGCACGCAGGACAAGTCCTGGGGAGCATGGTAATGTTATGGGTAGGCGTGAGGCTTACCACAAGGCGAAAGGCTCGTCTCGTCTCTAGGCATAATAAAAAAACAAATATTTGGAATATTGGAGGGTGTTTATTGATAGTGACAGACTAGAAATATTGGAGTGTGTTTCGGTACAAACACAATTACGACTAATACATGCGATTAAATATACCCATTACCCTTGTACAAATATTTGAACGCAAATATTTCGCATGAGAAGACTAGGATTTTATGCTTCAGCCACCAGGAAATCTTAATAATAATCCGAAAAAAATTCAATGTCTAGGAAGGTTCGGATTTTCGCTCCACTCGCCAGGTTCTTGCTAATAAAAAAATATTTTTGATGGCGCTTAGAGACAATCTGTTTGGTTTATCTAGGAAGAAACAAAATAAATATCTGCGGCCCTACGACGACGGTGTACAAAGCTAACAATTAGCGATGCGACACTAAGAGCTTCAGGAACTCGTAAACAATATCCGTATACATTATAAGACTAACCGCAAAAGAAAAGATTTTTATTTGAGTTATGAAATTTATTTGTGTATATTTAATCATAAAATGTATCGTGCAAATAACACAGTTAGAACACACAGCAGTATTATTGACATCATAACAAGTTGTGCAAACACTTAACTGTTAATAAAAATGTATTATATTATTCACACAATTATTATAACATTGTTTTGTTGCCAGGCTAGAGCAGATATTTGTCATTTTCCATGAGGTTTTCCTTAAAATGTAGCATAGAGGTATAGAAATCAATAATATATCAGTCAAAAGGGAGCTCTTAATTCTAAATAAACCCAATAAACGTTGTAAAATTTGAATTTACCTAATTGTCCATCACGCTAGATTATCCTATATATTTTATTGTAAAACAAAGATAGGACAGGACATACCCGTTCAATTATAGATAGAATACGGAAACAAACACAATATAAATGCACAATATGTAAATAAACAAAACTTCACATACATTACATTTCACCCACAACAATTCACTGCAATCCAAAATATGTTATACATTAAATAACCACATCATATTCATTCTAAATTTGATTAATACAATTGAAGTTATATAGTTATTCACAAATTTGAATTTACCTAATTGTCCATCACGCTAGATTATCCTATATATTTTATTGTAAAACAAAGATAGGACAGGACATACCCGTTCAATTATAGATAGAATACGGAAACAAACACAATATAAATGCACAATATGTAAATAAACAAAACTTCACATACATAACATTTCACCCACAACAATTCACTGCAATCCAAAATATGTTATACATTAAATAACCACATCATATTCATTCTAAATTTGATTAATACAATTGAAGTTATATAGTTATTCACAAATTCGCGGCCATTCCGCTCACTGAACAAAAGTGGAATGGACTCGACCGCAAATATAGACCTTGATTAGGATTTTTACTTTTAGTTACTACTACACCGGGGGTTATCGAAGGTTATCTACTGTATTCGTTGAACATATAGCATCAATTACGTATAGGTTACGCCTCATATTAGTAGTTAACTAGTAACTATCTTTAATTGGTTTCTATGTTCATTCAGTGATATGTTTTACTCGTAATGTTTTTTTTAGTTGTTTTTGCAGCGGCATGTGTTTGCTCTGTAGTAGTATCATATATACCTATATAGGACATCATTATAATAAAAATTTACTCAATATGGTCTTCCATTCTTAAAATCTATAAATTAGGTAGTTCGATTGTTTTTATTATAAAACTTTTTTATTTAACTGATGAATATAAACAGAGCATTTTAAAGTACTTTACTTGCCTAAATTGTTTGGCAATAAATTATATAATTCGATGTAAAGTTAAAAATAGACAACATAATAGACATTATAGGCACGTCATTTAAATAAATAAAATCTAATTGTATTTACGTCCGGTTGTAAGACAGGTATTTCTATGCAAATTAATCTGCATCTGAGTATATGACTAATCCGTCAGGGTCATCATTTTTGCTGTGGGATAATAGACCAAGTAAGCGGTATTTCTCTATATCAGAAGTCTCTAGCAGCATACATAAGTTAATGCAGCAATTACTTTTAAAATGTATTAACGACTTTTTAATTCGAAATAAACACTGATGCCTATTACACAGTACAAAAGATGAACAAAATTCCCAATTATGTCACAACTTTAAACAATAAATTATTACACCAACCAAAGTTTTAAAGACGTTTTAGCACTTCTAAATCTCATATTTAGAAATATTAGCACTATCTGTACTTGGCACAGTCAGCAATACATTTTATCTATTTCTTACTTTGAATTAAGTAAACAGAGCAAATTTTAAAGGATGAATTGTGACAGTTGCAACTTTTTATTATTAATATACAATTCCAGATCATGTATGACTTAAAAATATCACATGACTCTTAAGTGTTAAAAACATTTTCTCAATCGATCACTTAATATTTATAGCTTTTTATTCGATCGCTGAATATTAATAAGCCGGGTAGTGCCGGTTACGAATAGCACCAGCCCATCTCATCCTGTAGGCGTCGTAAAAATCCACTATGGCATTAGCCGGAGGATGGACAGCATCGTCTTTCGAACACATTAACAACTCAACTGCGATCGCAAAACCCGCCAGCCAAGCCTTGCGATTATGAAAAATCCCCCCATCACCATACCATACCATACACAGACCGGTCTCTGTGGCGTTATTTGGTGGAGGCCTGTGCCCAGCACTGGATTTCATTTGGCTAAAATGATGAATATTTATATTTGCTATTTAAGAACATTCCTATTTGGTTTGAGCCTTACGTATGACGCATCCACGCTAGCGCAACGCGTTATTTTAACCGTGTTGTCCTGCAACAATTCTCCAACAAATTGTAAATTTGGACGTATAGTGCCGTCGTGTTATGTAATACTCCTTTCAAATCCGATAGCTGTCCATAATATACATTATTTCGATAAATTGTGTGAATAATATACGATACAAAACCTATTTGACGATGCAATACGTAATAGATACCATTTAGAATAAATTTGGCTGAAAATCTGTTACCACATTTGTGTTCGACATGAATTTCGAACGAAGCATTACAGTCCACTAGATATGAACAATCTACAATTTCGTTAGCGATTCGAAGCTTTCGTTATTCTTGAGATAAAAAGCAACAGACAGCCGACTTCTCACGTAGTTTGTGTCAACATATCATCATTTATAAAATTGTTCTCACCTGGTCACTGGTTCCCATCTCCAAAGTGGTGTTGCTGTTGTCCTGAGCCATCGTGCTTGGAGTAAAACTGTGAACAATAAACGAATAATAGTATAACATATCTTATTCCATAAAATTATCTACTAACACAGTTTTTTTTTTTTTTAAACACACACTAGGATTTCTCCTGCGTCGTGAGTGCGTTTACAGACATGAATTCCACACACAATACAACCAGACCCGGAACAACTACCTGCAGATCATTCAAATATTTGTTCCGTGCGGGAATCGAACCGACGACCCGTAGCGCAGCAGCCAATTGTATCAGCCACTGCACCAACCGTGCCGTGTCGTGCCGGCTGAGAATACCATCACCCCATTTCATCCCGCGGGCGTCGTAAAAAGCGACTATGGGACTATCCTGAGGTTGGGCAGCAGTATCCTTCGAGTACATTTACAACTGCGACCGCCAACCCTACTGCCAAGCGTGGTGATTATGGCAAAACCCCCCAATGAGCGCACAACACAAACCTATGGGTTCCACACCCAATCCGGTCGTTGTGGCAATTTTGGGGAGGCTATTGCCCGGCAGTGGACGTTTTCGGCTGAAATGATGACGTAATTTTATAGGATTTAGATAATAAATATAATTAAATGTTAAGCGCATTTAACTTATTTTATTACTTCGAATTAAAATCCCTTATTTAGATGATGAGACATGAAGAGATGGACTTTCTTTAGGTATAATTAAGTCGATGGTGTTGCTATAAACTATAAAGTTCAAATCCTTCTTCATAACTTCTAAGCCAAAGTATTAAGATGGACAAGCATGTAGAAATCGTTATTCGTTATATAATAAACATCACAGTTCTGTTTACAAAGTAATACGGTGCCTACGTGCGCCATCTTCTATTTGTTTTTACCCAATAGCCCAGCAAAATCATCTTATACGGTTATCAATTATACAGCACTGTGCTTACAGTGTGTAATTCTATATGGGGTCCTTAAGAATATAGCACCGCTTTAGATGGATAGGGGAGGGGATAGGGAAGATCCCCTCGTGGATGACGTAAAAGGTTATTAAGGAACTCTAAGCCAAAGGTATGGGCAGCAGCGTCCCTTTTGTGGATCAGCAGGCGTTCTCTGCTCACCAACCCGCCTGCCAAGCGTGAGTACTGGCAAATCCTCCCCAAAATTACGACATGCGGCATGTACCCGGTCATAGTGGAAATATGAGGGAGACCTCTGTTCAGCAGACGGCACGTAGCCGGTCGTAGCAGAAATCTATGGGAGAGACCTCAGTTCAGCAGTGGACGTTCTTTGGCTTATTATATGATGCTGAAAATGATGTGCATACAGCGACAAAGTTAAAGTTGCTAGTGAATAAAGAGTTGCCGAGCTATCATATGGAATATTTTAGAACCTTAGATTAAGATATTGTCTCGTGGCCATCGTGTTTTGGCAATTTATCCGCGAGTTATTATGGGCTCGTGTTCCGCCTAAGTCCACTTCTTGCTGGTAATCGTGGCTAGCACGTCGATTACTGTTGTTATGCTTCGGATCCATTCATTTCGGCCCAGTATCATGTCGTACGTTTGAGCAAAGGCATATCGAATGGAGATAAGATTTGAGGCATTAAAAAAATAGAGAAATCGTCGTCAGTAAACTGACTCTTGATATATCCCACCAGTACATTACTAATTCATCTGTGACTCAATCTGGGATTTCGTTTTGGTTTTGGATCACAGAGTTATTTTGTTGTACAGGAATTTGGATCTTGATTTTGATCTTTGGTCCTGTTGGTCATCACATAGACAGACAATCACATATTTAAACCTTTCCAAACAATGCATTAATCTAAACAAAAATATATTCAGTCTCTTTTCAACGTAGTAGTGCGAGCAGTGTAACCGTCAGAAGAAGAATATTCTTCTGAGATGTAACCTCATTGCTCTGAGAACGTAACTAATACCAAAGATGAAATCGTTCTTCTTCTTCTTCTTCTCTTAGATTATGGCTTTTGTAGAGTATCTTCCACAATTTCGCCAATGTCGAGTATAAGGCAACGTCGTACGGTGTTTAGAATACTAGTAATTAATCTTTACATATTCATAAAAAAAAAAATTAAAAAGAACTATAAAATATGTGGGCGACGTTGTACGGTTCAATTGTTTTTTTTTTATTTTATTTAAATCGTAATCTTTGATTTTTATCACTGAATTGAAAATCTTGACACAAAATACCCGTCATTCAACTGACAAGTTTTTTTAAAGGAGTTTTATAATTATAATCGGCCAGTATGTAAATTTGAGGCCGTAATATTTGTATGAATAGAGGCTAATTTACTAAAGTATTTGCAAGGATTCGTAATATTATGTTGTTGTTTTTTTTATTCTTCTCCATGTTGTTTCCGGCAAAGAATATGCATTCCTCTGTTCTGTGGGTGTCACAAGAAGCGACATTAGCATTATCAGGAATAGACAATGATCAATCCACTTATCCAATAATGACAACATACTGCAAATGCCAACATACTGCAAATGCCAATATATTTTCCGGAAGGGCTGATTATGGCAATAACCCACCTCCTTTTTTCATGTGTGTGCCCAACCTTGTATCGTAGTTATTCAAACCACCTAAAGGCCTGCGACTTGGCTTAATGACTGTCGCCTTACGACAATGACCGACTCACGCTATACATACCCTCCGAAGCACGGAGACGCTCAATTCAAATACCACTATGCAGTCACCATCTATAAACGGACCGCGCCAACCGTTGTTTAACCTCGCCGGTCGTTTACCGATCAGTGACTGCAACTGGCTATGAGCGTCTTAACCCCTTACTGACGTGACTCATAAGAGTGCGGATACTACTACCACAGTAGATATAATATTAACTGCAGTAAACCAACTGCGAACTTACAGTTCAAATTCGACGCGCACTAACCGCGTCTGACTGCATGCTGAAACCAGCTTGCAGGCCCCATAGAGCGCGCGTTAAATTTGAACCATAAGTACGCAGTTGGTTTATTGAAGATAAATAATTATGTCTAATTTGCTATTACTGAGAAAATACTCTGTGAACAATAATTTTATGCGCGTGATTCCTCAAATAACAACAAAATCTCGGAGTGTCGCTAAAAACGTAATTTTTGGATTTTTCCCATAAAATTTTGACAAGATAATCAGTTTCATTTTAATTTTATTTGACTCTATCGCGAATAATTGATCCTTAGGGCAAATTTTACTTAAGATGTTTCTTTAAAATATACGTTGAAATTGTTGAAAACATTGAATGTTTTTAGAATTGGCCAGTATGAAAAGTGGCCGATAAAAAATAAATTTAAGTTTAAAATAAATAACTCTTTGAGGAGATGTAGATGGACATTGAATTCATGTGTCATTTGTTTATAGAAATCGGCAGTAAGCGGCAATTTAAAAAGTGCCTGTCGTGCGTCAAAATGTATTTAACTAGAGAATATGTTCGCTCCGTGATTTATTTCGTATATTTATTTATTTTATATTATTAGACTTTCGTTGCAGTCTTAATCAACAACTATGTTATGATAGACTTCGATTGGCATTTCATGATGTAGTCCCATCTCGAAACTGTTTATAACTGGTTTATTGAGTTTATACGTGGTCGAAGCAATCTCACTGATAATTTGCGCGAAGGATGGCGTTCTACTGCGACCACTGAAGATAACGTGAGTGCTGTGGGGCTAATGATATGTAGAAGCTGATAAAAGAGTGACAACATATCAACAGATCTGGGCCAGTTTAGCCATTGGTATGAGACAAGTGCAAAAAGTCTTAACGAACATTTAGGCGACAGAAAGCATAATTAGGCGGAAGATCAAAAACAGCACCGAAAAGTATAACGGAGGTGACTCGAATGCGGTTTTTGACATCGTTACATGTGATGAAAGCTGGATATATTGTTACGAGCCCGGAACCAAAAAACAATCTGCCCAATGGATGTTTCCATTCGAAGATTTGCTAACAAAATTAAAGAAAGGCAGAAGTCAACGGAAAAAGATGACTGCCTGTTCTTTGAACGGACGGGTCATTTCGCCACAATTGCACTAGAGGATAAAATGACTGTTATTGTAGATTGGTATGTTAGTCATAGTTTATCGGTTGGTTTGGAAAGTATTTGACAGCAGTGCCCTAGAAGCAGACTCCTCCTCCATCACTACAACGCTCCAGCTAACTCCGCCGGACAGACAATTGAATTTTTGTCTACGGAAGGTGTGGAATTTGTATGTTACAGTCCTGAGTCCTGACTGACCAGTCTTCATTGCTTCAGTCAATGGTTCCATCGCATATCGACGGTGCTTAGAAAGGAATGGAGACTATTTCGAAAAACAATAAAAAAATGAAGAAGATCCTAAATGATTCCGTTTTTGATTTTCTAAAAACTTTTGGTGTGACCCCCGTCCATATTACGCAAGGCGAGTATGCTATGAAATGTGTCAAACTTACTATCCCATATTTTTCGATACTGCGACTAGGTGTGCCATAGCGTGGGGTGCTAGGTTAGGAAACCTCCACGTGCACTCGGTGGCTGCTGGTCCCTCTTGATACGTCCGAGGGGAAGAGCAGTCGTCGGACCGGTGCACCCTGGGCACCGAGCAATAACTACTCCACTTTTTGGAGGACCTTATTGCTAATATTCTGACAGGGACGAGCCCAGTTTTTGGGCTCTAGGTAGGCCGTAGGGTGTTTCTCCGTCTTCGTAGAAGCGTGGGCGATCTTGGTGTGATCATCACCCTGCCCCGTACAGGTAGTGGGAGGACTCCCCTTCCCTGCCACCGTCTATATCGGAACCTCGGTTGGAGTGTCGTTGTCAAGTATCGCGGCTTCGACTGCAACTGAGGATCTTGGTTTAACTGCCCAGATCGCGAAGAAGAAAGCTTCTATAAAAATTCTCTGAACCCAAGCTAGCGTGCGGCGAGGAGTGCATGACTGATGGGAAGTTCAGTCGCGAGCACGCCAACCCCAGGACCGGTGGCACCTGAACATGGGTTACTCTTGCCTGGGTACAGGGGGCACCGCCCGAGCACAGATCGACCGAATATTTCTCGCATACTCGTGGGATCAGTCATGAATAAAAACCATACAACAGTTTTAAGGAAGGTGGAAAAAAAGAAGGCGAAGTGCGCGTAACTTGCACGCAAACGCACGTATCCAGCGTGCGGTCGCGTCCGAGCACGCCGTCGCTGTCGGGTGGGGTGAACTCCGAGGAATCTTTGGACCCTCGAGGTTCACACGCCTCACTCAAAGTGGTGTTGTGTGGTGAGAGCCGTAAGTGGACCCTCCCGAAGGCGTCTGTGGGATCATCCCCTGACGCTAAAAGTTCGGCCCGAAAGGAGTCGGACGTCGAGAGGCTGCAGAGGGAGAATGCGGAACTGCGCTCCCGGCTATCCAGCCTCTCGGCGCAGATATCGTTGTTACATGGTGGGTCCTCGGATTCTCGGAGGTCGTGGGTGCACAGATTGGGGAGTCTGCGTGCCTACGGTCATAATCGGCACTGAAGGGGTCCAGGTCCTCGTAAGATCACACTAGAGCCGCCTATTGATGCCACGTATTTAGGCACATTTCGGAGGGGATGACTGTAAAGACTCACCCCCTCTAGCGGAGGGAAGGCGACTGTAAAAAGGTCATCCCCAGGCACTTCTCAGGAAGGATTTTAAAGCATCCCCCCGAGCCTCGCTGTGCGTTGTGCTGCGCACACGGCGGCACGTGCCCTCGTCGCGTCGCGCCGCCGTCTTCTCAGGGGTCAGTCAGTATGAGCACGCAGAATCCCCAATCTGCGCGCCCGTGACCCCCGAGGCCCCCTAATATGTAGCGACGGCAGGGGCTCAGGCTTGTTGGAACTGGGAGCCAGGGTGGTTGTTACCCCGGCGCCGTCTCGTCCTTCTCTGTGCGGGGTCAGCCCTCTCCGGATCCCGCTCAAACCCTCAACGCACTAAGCCTGTTAATATTATTTATGATTTAAATCAACAAATATATCCATTTGATTAAATAAAAGAAACATCATTATGCGAGTAAAAATGCGGTCAGCTATTCATTACATATTCCAGATACAAAAGAATACACCTAGTTATCTTAATCTGTGTAATCGTTATTGTTTGTCTTATCTGGGCGAGTGCTATCGATATGAAAAATTGTGGCTTTAAAATATATTCTACTAATCTAAATAGGTATGTATGCGCCAAGATGGTATTCTCGTTTTTTTAATAACATTATGTAAATTTAAACGAATGCTATACCACATTTCCGCACGCACTACTTATGCAGTCTTGCGTCGTTTCTCAACATTGAGGAACTGACGCGTGAAGATGCAAGTCAGTTACAAAGTGACACATTGCATTTGTAGTAGCTAGAAAGAATATATATACTTCCTGCTGTGACAATTTTTAAGTTATAGTAACTACTAAAAGAACTGTTCTTTTAGCGCATTGGATGAGAGTGAAATTGGGAACTGCTCGCCCATGCAGTCACGAAATTCGGAAAGTATGAAGTTAGCCGTCAAACATGATTAGGAGAGCATAATGTAATAATGAATAAATGGATTTTAAATGCCATATTTGACTCGGTTATATTATAACCAATCAGAAGGCCAATTCTAGTAGTTAAAATGTTCTAAATATAGTTTCGGTCTATTTTCAATGTCAATAAATTCTCCTAAACTAACAAACAATTGAACAGTACGAGGTTGCCTTATACTTGACATTGGCGAAATTGTGGAAGATACTCTAACAGAAGCCATAATCTAAGAGAAGAAGAAAAAGAACTTTGGGTGAAGGAAAACATCGTGAGTAAGCCTTTTTTTTATTGATGTCCAGTAGTGGATATTCTACATGAACTTCTTTCGCCCCGGGGAAGGGCAAAGGGGTACGCCGGACTCCTACCGGCTAAAACCACTGGAGCGGTTATCTTCGGCAGCGAAGGGGGGCCTTCGTAAGATCACGCTATGGTCTGAAATCGCCAACACGCAGTGAGTAAGCGTGATGAACAATACCCCTCCAGTGGGACAGTTATAGGCATGAAGCAAACTTTGTGTTTGCATCATGGTTATAGACTGATATTATTATTCATTTTGTTTTTATATTGTTATGTACGTCATTCGGAGGCAAATATGTTCTTTTTCTTACTTTCTACTAAAATGCACAGTGTATTAAGACTGTTTTGTGTGACTGTAACACCATTGCACAAACATACACAAACAATTTACAATACCAATACAGGATAATTGCAGTAAGTGGGGCAACCAAACCATCACTAAATTACGGCCCAGGGCCATATTGGCCATAAATACCGTGAGCCATATTTCCCACCAGATCAATGAATTGCGAGTTGCTTTCCTAAACAAAATTCAGAAAGATTTTATAGCAATTTCCACTTCTGAGCCTCAGCAGCGGATATAGTACTATGACCTAGCGTGCAATGGCTTTACCTGGTGAGCCATAACTTTTTTCCCTAAGAACGTATTTTCCAAATAGGATCTAACCTAAAGCAAGAGAACAATAAGTGTGTACAAAACTATCGGCATACCATAGATTAAGGATTTGCTTACAGGACTGTGCACTGAAAATAAAAAGGCATTGACAATTCGAGTAACTATTTCAGTTGAAACTTGCCAAAAAAAAATATCGAAATAAGCAATTTTGAATCACTGCCTGTAAAGCACACGCACGCACTCGCTGCACCTACTGATTGAGGCGGCGAGCGGCAGGGTTCAGCAGAAATGGCAGGTATATTTAACGGTAAGTTTTGATGTGTTTTGGAAACTGGCCGGAGGCTTCTTTTGGCTTCGCTAGAAACGACCGGTTAAGCCACCACATTTCTAGGAAATGTCGGCGAGAACTCAACAAAAAAAAATGTAGGGAGCGTATTGGTCCACTAGACCATAATACCCGAAACTACTCTACTTCTCAAGAAAACGTGAAATCAATTGAGCATCAATCCAAAGAGATTATGAAATGAAGTTCTTACAATACCCAAACTTATTCTTTTACTACTCATTACACTTCTTTGCCAATATTTTAAGAGACCAATAAGTTCGGATAATCCTAAAATTCAATTTTCCTTCCCTTGAAAGCCGATATTGCGTTACCGCATCAGCGAGCGCTGGGATTTGATATTTATTACATATCCGCCATCCCGATGTTAAATTTGTATTTGATAGAAAAACAAACTTCGTTCTAATAATAAAATACATAAATCTTTCATTGTGATATCAAATAAGTCCCTAATATTTAAATAACACTAGGAAAAATTATGAACTATGTTAATATAGCTTAAACACATAATACCAAGTTGTACTTGCTACTACTTATGAGTGCTATTTCACAGAAGGGACGCTGCTGCCTATCCCTCTGGCTTAGAGTCCCTTAGTTGCCTTTTACGGTACCCACGGGAGGAGATGGTGTGGTGCTATATTCTTAATTCAGACAGCACACGGATAATTCATAAAATGGATTCGCTGTATATACTTATACATACGTGAATATATTTTTACACAAAAAGTATATTAAATTACGCTATTAATAACCTGAGAGATTAGAGATAGAATTACGCTAACAAGCCTAGCTAGCATTACCTACTATAACAAAACATGTATCAGGAATGCTGTCGGACCCTTCTCCGATGCAGTAATCTCACACAAGAGACTGCAGAGAGAGCGGGAGTCCAATACCTGTCCACTAAACTACATATAATCATAAAAGACGAAGATATTTTTTTCACAACCTCCTTGAATGGTCCTAGTCTGTACGCACGACTATAATTGTACTATAACCTTCACTTGTACTTATTTATTATTACACAAAACCGATCACATTTAGAAAAACTACTTTAACCATAATATGTACTTTTATGAATATTCCAATGATTTACTTACCACGCTGTAGATTAACAAAACGAAAATCAATGAAGGACCGGCCTTAGGCCATTACCCGCCACACTGAATATTTTTCTGAACAAAACGAGATTATGATAATCTATCAATTCGTAAAGATAGCAGTAGCATTATTTTCTAATCAATAAGATAAAAATAATAACTGCAGATAATAATTTATAACAAGATAAATTTTAAACTAGCCAGACTAGCTCGGATAAAAAATATTTATTAAATCCCGCCATTCTATATTTAAAATAATAGCACAGGATTGTATAACCAATCCCTGCCTGAGATACATTGCAAAGTAGTCGGTTTAAAAAAAATACAGCCATTATTTTTATACTATTTAAAAAGGAACATCAGCAGATATAAACCAGGTCCTCACATTTAACAACAAACCAATAACAAACCTTTTTCGAAATGTGTTCACAATCACAGACAAGTTACTAATAGATAATCTACATAGGTACTGTGTTTATAAACATGTGTCAATTGTGTTTGTTTTAAAACCAAAGAATACTACACAAATAACCACCACACTATCAATATGAAAACATATTATTATTATAAAACAAAGCACAAGCTACATTCAGTCCAATGTCTTCGTGACTTTTCTACTACTTACGTCAAATATAAAAACCTAACTAAACTACAATGTAGATTGAGGTATAATATCGTTTTATCGTTAAAACCATATAATAGCAATTCTATTATTTTCTCTAGGATATTACGATAAGGTTACTTTTTCTAATTCACTAATGTTGTTACGATCTTGTTCAGTATTGTTTTAGGATACTATGATAACATCACCATTAATTAACAATTAATTATTATGTTTAGTCTTATCATTCATCATCATTGACATTCCCATCTGTTTATCAGATTACGACTTGCATTTTTTACTAAAATAAGTACCTAATAGTTTTTCAATTAAGTTAAGTATGAGTATAAAGTCACGTTTTGTGTGACGTACTGTCTAAACTACTACCTATTCGATCGTAATATAGATACAGCATTGTTACATTTCAGTGTATGCATTGTAGCCAGTGAAATTAACGGGCGTAAGTGACTAAATAACTAATATATCGTGATGACGAGGGGAGTGTGGTGCCACGCAGGAGCAGTCCTGGGTAGCATTGCAATTGGTATAAGCGTCACGCCTTACCACCAGGCGAATGGCTTGCTCGACAAAACCAAAATAGTACAATTTGGATTTGGTGAACCTTTCAACACTGCAGCTGGTCCCAGGAGGAAACTGGTAGATACGTCTCCTTACCCGATACGATTTTTTGGTTTCCATTGCCGTAGCCAATACCTCTCGCCCTCAGGTTTCAGCCTATTGGACCAATATATTATGGCAAATCAGGTTCTGTACAGGTAGATAGGTAGCAGTGGGGTAGTATGCGGATATTTAGGTAATATTCCCACTGGACTTTTCACTCTGGAGAACTAATGGGACAACCATGTTTATAAAATAATATTGACAATAAGGTACAGTACTTGAGCTCATCATATCAGCCAAAGGACTTCCACTGCTGAACAAAGGCCTCCCCCACAGATTTCCACAACGCAGTTACATGCCGCTCGCATCTAACGACTCCCAGCGACCTTCACCAGGTCATCTGTCCACCTCATTGGAGGTCGTCCCACGCTGCGTTTTCCGGTGCACAGTCTCCACTCGATAACCTTTTTACCCCAACGGCCATCCGTTCTACGAGCAATGTGCCCCGCCCATTGCCACTTCACTTTACTAATTCTTTCAGCTATCTCGGCAACTTTAGTTCTTCTACGGATCTTCTCATTTCTGATTCGATGTCGTAGAGAAAAACCAAGCATAGTTCTGTCCATAGCTTGCTGAGTGACTTTGAGCTTTCTTAAGAGGCTTTAGTGAGTGACCACATTTCTGTTCCATACGTCATCACTGGTAACACACACCGGTCTTTCGTCTTGAGGCATTGCGGTATTGTTCACGAAAAGATGTTGTGAACATTCCCAAATGATGCCTAGCTGAGTCGGATTTGACGATGGACCTCTTTCTCAAAGTTGGACCTACCTAACTGTCCAGTTAGGTTACGGGTTAGTTACGAGCATGTCTACCTGGGACACAACAACTCCGAGAACAGAACTTCCAACGGATATTGGGATGGGTACGACATGGGCATTTGACATGACCTTCGTCTTGTCCATGTACATTTTAAGGCCTACCTGTTGGAAAACTCTATTGAGATCATCGAGCATTATGCTGAGCTCTTGCAGCGATTCTGCCATGACATACTCGCCATTATGTTAATGCCGAAACCTTTTCAGTCCATTAGCAGCCTCCTCCAGCATCTTCCATTACACCGGTGAACAGTTTCGGGGAAATGAGGTCCCCCTATCTCATACCTCTCTGCAATGGAATTGCCCCAATGTTTTGTTCATGTACTCGGACCGACATGGTGGCGTTTCTGTATAAGCACTTTAATACTTTGATATACCGATGGTTGATATGGCACGGCTGCAGAGACTGCAGTACTGCCCAGGTTTCGAGTGAATCGTAGGCTTTCTCATAGTACACAAACGCTAAGCGTAGTAACAGATCCTCGGTGTTCCACCTGCTTTCGGAAGCTCTAACGTAATTCCGTCACCTTGTTACCACGCCTTCTTATTTTAAGCTGTTTCAAGGCCATCCTAATTTCGTACAAACTGATGTCCGGTATATCCTCGCTATAGTGTTGGGTTAGTTTGGCTGTTGCGTTAAAACAGTTTGTCCTAATAGTAGTTATACAAATCTTTGTAATTACAAAGATTTGTATAATCAGTATTGTGTGGATATGATGGCGAAGATGATTTCAGAAAGGTTACATTTTATTTGCCGAAACCAACAAAAGTTTAGAGTGGATGACAATATTCATTTGAGGGGTACTTTGAACCAAGACGCAAGCGTAAATGCCACCAATATGTAACAAAAAATATAAATAAAATATAAAAATATTAAATACTTAGGGAATAAAAATTGGTATCTATACGAATAAAAATGTAAAACGTTGTAAAAAATATTAACAAAAAAATGTGATGTTGCTATTTCGACTTCGATGGAAGGATTGAAGTCTTTGTTTTAAATTTTGAATATTTGAACAAATTGAGTCATGGACGCTTTAATTCTCATATTTTTAAGTGATTGTAAGTATTTAATTTTATTCTGCGTATAAAAGGAAACAAATAATAATTTACGTATCTTTTTAAAATTTTGAGTTATCTCAAAATTTTTAAAATATACGTAAGTAAAAAAGTAAATATCTACAAAATTTAATTACAAAACAAAAATGTTAATGATGAATGAAAAAATGATGAGGACATCAAGTAACAAAAATTGAAACCCCTTAAAAATAAAATACTTATGTACATTATAATAAAACACTTTTAAACGGATCTATCGCGTATATTTTAGATTTTTGTTTTTCCTGACGTTTCGAACACTTTGCAAGGTTACTTACGTACATAAAACTAAAAACAATACACATAAAATGTAATAATAAAAATTAATTAACTTTGAGAATAAAAATAGGTTTATGGATAAAAATATAATGTTTTATAAGAAAAATATAAATAGTATAAACTACTTATGTCCTGCATAAAGATACATTTACTCTACGTTTATCCCAAAATGTTTAAAAAATAAATGTCCACCCGTGCGAAGCCGGGACGGACCGCTAGTATTTATTACTCTTATTTTGAACGTCGAATCCTATATCATACTTGTACCATTTTTCCAACCACCCAGTTGATGCCACATTATTTAAACCCTCAATTACTGGATTTTTTATTACCAAGCCTACATTTTTCCAATAAACCAACACTCTATACCCGTCTTGGTAGCATTTAATTGGCCTGTCATTTGCTCTTCACTCACGACCGCTTTCATCACGATTCGTTCGAGCTGACTAGAATTAATAATTTGATGTGCTCATATAACGTAACATGAAGACGTACACTTTCTACTACGTTGATTACGTTTCATATAATGTAGGAATAAATTCAAATTATTGTACGAGTAATTCAAATGAAATAGGCTTTATTTTTGATGTGGGAGACTGATTGTCCTCAAAGATGACAAGGAAATTCTTATTAAAGAATAGTATAATAAATAGGTAGGTACTAACTCTGACTATCGAATTTTTTCTGTCAATATTTTCATTGTATATAAAAAGATTTTATAACTTTCGAATGCTATGTTTTCTTATACATAGTTTTGTTACTCCGTAGAGACACCTGATATAAGATTTGTTTTTCGGATATATTCTAATCCGCCTTTTAAGCCTTTTTTTATTAACAACAATATTTTAATTTCGAGGTTTTGAAGGAAGTAGTAACTTCTTCTATAATATGTCTTCCATGAGTGTTATTATCTTACTCAGCTTCAGGGTGATAATGGTCTTCTTACAGATGAGTGAGCGAAGTGATGCTACGGAAGCAGCTGGCGAGCGGAGTTCCCATGTGGTGTCTGAGTTAATAATAAAACTCCCAGCATATCCTCTCGTGGATGTCCTAAAAGGCGCTTAAGGACCTCTAAACTAGAGTACCTTCTATAGAATAGTAGCCATACTGCGCTCACCAACCCGCCTGCCAAGCGTGGTGAGTACTGGCGAATTCCCCCAAAATGACAGCACAATTGTGGATATCTATGGGAAGGCCTTTGTTCAGCAATGAATGACATTTGACTAATATAATGACTGAAAAAAATATAATACCAAGACTATATACACAAAAAAACACAATGATGATGTTTTTTTAACACTAACGTTATGTATTGCCCCAGCCGCCGGGGAAGCACCTTGATGACTCATTATAACATACGTTACTCATTAGTAATCGAGCAATATTTTTGCGTCATAGATTTCCACAATTTATTGTGTCATCATTTTGGGGTAAATTTGCCAATACTCACCACGCTTGGCAGGCGGGTTGGCAGGTGCAGTATGGCTACTGTTCCACAGAAGGGGTGCTGCTGGCCATCCCTCGGATTTGAAACCCCTTATTCGCGGTTCAAGTCTTCCACACACTACACAGATATGTAGATGTTTACAATATGATACTATGATACTTTTTGTCAACTTTAAGCATAATAACACCGTTCCGCATGACGAAAACGTTTAGCAGATGGATTTTTATCGGCAGTTTGTTCTTGTTAGCCCACAAGACGGCACTAACGATTAGTGGTGGATCGATGGCGATGCAATCCGTTTATCGTCAGCGGTGAAGTAGTTTATAAGTTGTATTTTGACTAGTTTATTTCATAGAACAGCGTTCCTTTTTGTGGTCGTTCTCCAAACAATTAAACATTGACGTCGATAATGCTATGAACTCATGTCGTTCATGGTTTATCGGTGGACGAAGAAACAGTCTAAACCACTTTTCATTCATTCAACGGCAGCCATTACTACCGATCCTCTGAACCCTTAAGCCCTTTTACGATACCCACTAGTTGGAAGAAGTTAGAAGGGTGGTCTTTTTGCCGGAACTCACACGGCCAAGTAAGTTACAAATTATAATATGAAACAGAATACTAAGTTGCTTCTTCTTTTCAAGAATTTTTCACGTCGTCCAAAGGCCACCCACTTGGCTTAACGACTGCCATCTAATGACATCCACCGGGACCGATGATTTTACGTGCTCTTAGAAGTACCGAGACGCTCAGTTCAAATGACACTATGCGGTTACCCATCCATAGACTGACCACGCCAAGCGTTGCTTAACCTCACCGATCGTTTACCAATCAATAAGTGCAACTGACTAGGATCGCTTACAAACGACACATAAGTAAAATCATAAATGCTCTGATTACAAAAGCCACAATCACAAACCTTGGCTTAGATATTCAAGTGAATTACATTTAATCAATTCAATTCAGATAGTTTTATTTATGTCAGCCACATATAGAGTCACTTATAAAGTCAGTCAGTCTGTTTTCTTGTGGTAGCTTACTCTTTGCAAGAGTCTGGCTAGGTAGGTACCACCGTAGTGCCACATATTCACCGCCAAGCAGTAATATTTATACCTTGGGCATTACTTTTTTCCAGTGGGTACACTGGTTACATAACTGAGGTCCCGAGATGGCGAGCGCATCCTGGCGCCACACAGCAGTAGTTCAGGGTATCATTACAATTGTTATAGGTAGGCGTAACACTTCACACCATGGGAATGAGTTGCTCCTCTCATCACTGGATTGTTAAAAATACAGCCCTTGAGCTGGTTCAATAAGTAATTTCATAGAGAAGAACTAGCAAGAAACTCCATGGTTGCCATTTTTTAATAATTATTGTTCATTAGAACATTGTTTTTAGTATACAACAATATAGGTTAGAGTCTGAACTGATCTTCAGAGGAAAATACCAGTGCTGTAGAAGTTTTAAGATGACCTGTTTGATATTGAAAATTAAAAGCACGGTTGACGCATTGGCTAGGTAGGTATAACTCTCTGCGCTACGTGTTCCGGGTTCGATCCGCGCACGGAACGTATATTTGTAATTTTGTATGATCTATAGATAGTTATTTCGGGTTTTATGTCTGTACACTTGTCACGGAGTGCCTCCCTCCGTGTTTCCTATCCAGTTAGCTCAATTAGGAGGCTCTCTCCACGGCAGCAAGTAACGGAGTTCAGTTAATGAGATTGAATGAAACGTATCATATATATTGTTATTTTGCGGGTATATTGTTATTCAGAAGTTCAATTGTCACTTATGCTGATGTTTATATTTTTTTAAATACAGCTTACTAACAATTATGAAAGCTAGTTATAAATAAGTATTTGTAATATTGCAGGCAGACTATTTGTCAGTGCGACAGCTGTGTGTTGAACCGTTCAGAATCGAATGTGTAATGATCAAAATAAGAAGAACGATTCGACACCACATACTAAATTCGAATTTTGATTTAAATAAAGAATGAATCATGAGGTGGACAGTAATGGAGATAAAAGGTATGAAGTCACGTGATACAGGTTGATTGAAATGAAGATGAAGGATGACTTCGTCACAAACTGTACCTACTATACAGGAGAAAACCCAGTGTGGAGCGCCGCTTAAAACGTGGTACGTGAACCTATAATTGTGTAGTTATATAACGATATTGTAGGTAGCTCAACCGATAGGTACACTTTTTTGCATTTAAAATGTATTTAATGATTTTTCCTTTTTTTGTTAACTGCACCAGTTTTGCAAATTATGTCCATCTGGAGCCGGGATGTTAGCGAACGGTATCTTGAGAGTGTGCTCTAGTAGCTGCAATGTCTTTTGGGTGACTGCGGTGCCCTTATTGTCCCGTCTATAATTGCCATTATTTTAAATATAATAATACCTTACTATCGTCTATCATGGAAAAGCACATATGAGGTTACGAATATTTTATTATGTTTTCAACTATAATTATGGGTTTAAATTAGTTCACTTGCGGACAAAATTAGTTCACGTGGGTAACAACTAGTAATTATACTATTGATGGTGTAATGCATTATTACGAGCATGTCTATTTGGCTTACTTTATTAATTTTGTCATTTTAAATTTCATACAGTCGATCCATCAAATTAAGACTCAGTTTGAAATAAAAAGAAACTATTTAGAGTATATAAATCTTGATGATGAAAATGTATTTTGAATAGTGTGTAAATCTTGTAATGTGTACAATGAAATAAGAATTTTTACACTTGTTTCGACTGCAAAAACGTGATTTTTCTTATTTATAAAAACATTTAATATCCGTAGACCATTAAGAGTATTGTCAGTGAATTTTCTTTTGAAATTGTCGCGACTGTAACATAGTAAAAGAGCGTTTTAATGGAGTCTGTCAAGTTTATATTCTCTAAACGATTACAAGGAAAAACGTTAGTACAAAAGCAACTTACCAAAGAATAATGTGACTCCATGTTTAAACAAAGGAAATTGACTATTTTTTTAGATTAACTATTTCTTTTAGAATCCTTCAACCAAATGATGGTCACAAACTTTACTGAATTATAAATTAATAAAGATAATCCTTAAGGTAGGTTTACGAATTAAAATGTGTTCAACTTTGTAATGTACTTGTATTATTCTGTGGTTAACTGATTCGATCTCTTTGAAAACACTACTGTCAATGATTTTATCTCATAGGTACCCTTTTATAATCTAACGTATAAGTGTTGCTTATCTCATATTGCACCAAGTCATATATATCATTGTTTTTACTGAACAGAAACTCCATCTATTTGTTTTGATATTAGCTTATTTATACTTTTATTAAATCTTCACATTTATGAACACATATTTAAACTTTCAAGTGATTTTAACTATCCATATGATGTCCGGTTTATGAATATAGCACCACTCCATTTGTTTCTTTTTTAAACGATACCGCACATTAGCGTTTCTCCTGTCGTGGGTGCGTTTACAGACATAAATTCCACACACATTACACCCAGACCCGGAACAATTACCTGCAGATCATACAAATATTTCTTCCGTGCGGGTATCGAGCCCATGACCCGACTATGTCAGCCACTGAACCAACCGTGCCGTCGTCATTTCCTTTCGTGGATGTCGCAAAAGGCCACTAAGGAACTCGAAACCAGAGGTATGGACAGCAGGGCCCTTCTGTAGAAAATTAACCATTCTGCGTTCTCCATCCTGCCTGCCAAGCATGGCGAATACTGGCAAATTCCCCCAAAACGACGTCACAATTGTGGAAATCTACGGGCAAGCCTTTGATCAGCAGTTGATTTGGCTGATATGATAATGATGTATTTTTTATTTGAATATCTTTTACAGTCGTCACGGGAAGTCTGAAGATAATCTAACAACTGACAAAATGAGCGAAATATTGTACCACGTAGGAGTAGTCCTGGGTAGCATATTGCTATGGGCGTGACGCTAATCACCAGGGTAATGACTTGCTCATTTCGTCACTAGATAGATTACATAAAAAAATTGTTGACAGAAGGATTCATGATCGGTATAATGCTTTTAGCATATAAACAGATGACTGCTGAGTACACTTTGGATTGCTATCCCGCTCACATGGCTTGACACAGGCCAGATTGGTGAATACAGGCCATACCTCCTTAACGCCATAACGCCCGCTTGATGCCGCCCTAACAGTAGCCAGCGGGTGGCAGCTCAGGGAATCTGCCCTCCGCATTGCACGGCCCTCGAGTTGCGGTGATGTCCTGGATACTACCTTACGTGCAGGTAGGTGCATAGGTGGGCCAACAGTCGATGGGCTGCGAAAGTTGTATACTCGCGATCCATCAAAAGGCGGATGTGGGTAACACGGCGGAGTTTTTAGTGGATGCAAGCCCCACATAACCGAGCAGTCAGGCATTTCCTCTGCCTAAAAAACAAAAGAGGAGCTCTGATAATGATATTGAAATATTGTCTCTGAAGGATTAGAATAAAAGGAACGTTTTGTGCATTTCAGTTGACCTATCACAACAGACTTTTTTATATTAAAACTAAATGTTTTTCAGTAACCATCTGCATTTGCACATCACACACATACACATCAAATGAACGGACGGACTGCCATACTTACTAGTTACCGACGGAAATCTAAAAGGTCCTTGAAAATATACGGTAACCATTTCGAACGAGATTAGTCTTACTTTTGTCCACTTCCACCTATTCAGGGCACAGACCTTGCGCTCGATTAGTTGTCATTGACCTGCCTTGGTGAAATCTAATTCTACCATTCTTATTGGATTTGGAACTAGTTTATTCGCTCTCTAGATCATCTTTCACACAATAAACTTCAGCTTTATACAATTACGTTCAAAGATCTTGTTTTTTTATTATTATGTAGGTAGAAGTAGAAGAAAAGAGCATGCCAATTCGATCACCACAACCCATAAACATCCGCAACAGGAGTCGCGGATGTAGTGCCGTTCAGGGCAGACGTACACTTTTTTCTCGGCCCCCATGTCATATCTCTGCTATATGTTTAGGAATTGGGCTTCCATCATTCACCGTAAGAAACGCAGCACTACTGTTTTTACCAACAGTGTTGCTACTTCACTGATATTCTGTGACGGCGTGGTACTGCCCCGGTCGAGCCAGCCCATTTACGAACTCTAGTCATCTAATGACTACAGCTAGGCTCTCCGACGCATTGCATTTGCTTTTATTTTGTTTTAGAACCCAAATATTAATTAAGACCAAAGTCTTAAATATTTAAATTAAATGCGTTTCATTATTCGGCTGAAAATTTGGTGAAAAGTTCAAACCTACAACATACTGTCACGCATGCGCCCCGTTTTGTATCTATTTTTATTCAAATAATCTTCATCATAATTTCAGCCGAAAAACGTCCACGCTGGACATAAGCCTCCGCCAAAGATCGATGCTACAACGACCGGTATGGGTTTATGTTGTGTGCTCATTCCCCCAATGAGCACACAACATAAACCCATACCGGTTAGTTAGCCATAATCGCCACGCTTGGCAGACGGGTTGGCGATCGCAGTTGAGTTATAATTGTACTTGAAGGACGCTGCTGCCCATCCTTCAGCTGATCCCATAGCCACCTTTTACGAAACCCACGGGATAAAATGGGGTGGTGATATTCTTAGCCGGCACCACACGGCAAATAGTCTTCAATCATAGTATATTATTGATCGAAGCTAATAATAAAAAGCTGTAGTCTTAAGTTTCTTTAGAGGTAATATCGTAACCTACCGGACCCGTTATGAAAATATTTCACTGTTAAAGAATCTTTACCGTTCCAGATATTTAAGCTTGTTTTTCATGTGAGCGAAGTGTGGATGGCTTGCTTGTTAGTTATAAGGATGCAAGAAAAATGAAGTACCGCATCGTTATTTGTACAGTATTGGAATCTAATTTTCAAAGTGAACTACGCTGTGAACTTGGTATCTTTCTATATAAGTTACTCTAGATGTCTGCTGACACTTATTGGCAATACACCTAGTGCTTCCACAATATTCATTTGGAAAATTCCGTTCCATGTGGGAATATAGCTCCACTCCGCCTCCTCCCGTGAATGTCGTAAAAGGCGACTAAAGGACCCTAAACCATATGATGGGATGGGCAGCAGCGTCCCTTCTTTAAAACAGTAGCCATACTACGCTCACCAACCCGCCTGCCAAGCGTGGTGAGTACTGGTAATTTCCCCTCAAAATTATGACATCATACTGATGATGACTTGGAAAATTATAGGGCTGGGTCACACTTTCAAGGCGGATTAAGAATAGAAGTTACCTTATTGTTAATCCACCATGAAAGTGTGACCCAGCCCTGTAATTTTCCAAGTTATCATCATCATGAGGTCGTTTCAGTATAAAACTTGGTTAAGCATAGTACGCAGCTAAAAACAAATTAAAGGTCGTCTGGCAGAAAATGCCTACGGCATTAAGACCGCCTTTGTACACTAGTGTACATTAAGTATAAATAAATAAATAAATAAACATAAACCCCAAATGATTGCATCTCGCCAGCAAAACCGTAGTTAGCACGACTAAACTTTAACCGAATCGCTACACCACGAAATCAATCCACGATGAATCGATACATCTCGAAATTTCAATTACGGGGTAAAATACAAAATAAACACAAATATAAAGGTGGAAACACTAGCCTTCTAAACTACTATTCGAGTCGAATCCACCTTAGAAAATAGAGTGGTCGTAGCATAATTCGATTCGTGGAAGCGTGATTTCGTAATGAATTGATTCGTGGTGGATCGATTTCATGGTGTATCAATTCTCACGATACAGGGCCTTTAAAAAAAAGGATCATCATATCAGCCACAGGACGTCCACTGCTGAACAAAGGCCTCCCCCTTAGATTTCCACAACGAGCGGTCACATGCCGCTCTCATCCAACGACTCCCAGCGACCTTCACCAGGTCGTCTGTCCACCTCGTTGGAGGTCGTCCCACGCTGCGTTTTCCGGTGCGCGGTCTCCATTCGAGAACCTTTGTGCCCCATCGGCCATCAGTTCTACGAGCAATGTGCCCTGCCCATTGCCACTTCAGTTTACTAATCCTTTCAGCTATGTCGACAACTTTAGTTCTTCTACGGATCTCCTCATTTCTGATTCGATCTCGTAGAGAAATACCAAGCATAGCTCTCTCCATACCTCGCTGAGTGACCTTGAGCTTTCTTATGAGGCCCATTGTGAGTGACCACGTCTCTGTTCCATATGTCATCACTGGTAACACACACTGGTTAAAGACTTGCGTCTTGAGGCATTGCGGTATTGTTGACGAAAAGACGTTGCGAAGTTTCCCGAACGCTGCCCAGCCGAGTCGGATTCGACGATTGACCTCTTTCTCGAAGTTGGACCTACCTAACTGGACAGTTTGTCCTAGGTAGACATACTCGTCAACAACTTCGAGAACAGAGCTCCCAACGGATATTGGAATGGGCACGACATGGGCATTTGACATGACTTTTGTCTTGCCCATGTTCATCTTAAGGCCCACCTGTTGGGAAACTCTGTTGAGATCATCGAGCATTGTGCTGAGCTCTTGCAGCGATTCTGCCATGACTACGATGTCATCGGCAAATCGAAGGTGAGTGATAAACTCGCCATTGATGTTAATGCCGAATCCTTTCCACTCCAGTAGCTTGAAGGCATCCTCCATTGCAGCGGTGAACAGTTTCGGGGAAATGACGTCCCCCTGTCTCACACCTCTCTGCAATGGAATTGCCCCCGTGCTCTGTTCATGTACTCGGACCGACATGGTGGCGTTTCTGTATAAGCACTTCAACACTTCAATGTACCGATAGTCAATCTGGCACCGCTGCAGAGATTGCAGCACTGCCCAGGTTTCGATCGAATCGAAGGCTTTCTCATAGTCCACAAACGCCAAGCATAGTGGCAGATTATACTCCTCGGTCTTCTGTATAACCTGCCGCAGCGTATGGATGTGGTCTATGGTACTGAAACCTTTTCGGAAACCGGCTTGTTCGGGAGGCTGGAAGTCATCAAACCTGCGCTCGAGACGATTCGTGATGACCCTTGAAAACAGCTTATAAACATGGCTCAGAAGTGAGATGGGTCTATAATTCTTCAATAGGGTGTTATCACCCTTTTTGAAGAAGAGCACCACCTCACCTCTGTTCCACGCTTCCGGCGTTGTGCCCTCGAGTAAGACGGAATTGAATAGCTTCTGAAGGACTTTAAGTACCGGTGTTCCACCCGCTTTCAGAAGCTCTGTCGTAATTCCGTCTCCACCCGGCGCCTTGTTATTTTTAAGCTGTTTCAAGGCCATCCTAATCTCGTACAGGCTGATGTCCGGGATATCCTCGGTATAGTGTCGGGTTAGTTTGGCTCGCGGGTCTTTGTCAGAGCCAATGGTAGGTATACTTACCGAGGTGTATAACTGCCGGTAAAACTTCTCAATCTCTCTCAAAATCTCTGGCTTAGTCGACGCTACACTGCCGTCCTCGGTCTTCAGCTTCATAATACGACTTTGCCCAATAGACTTGTCTCTTGCGAACACTTTGGAGCCTTGATTCCGCTCAATCGCCTCTTTAACACCGTTGGTGTTAAAGGTGCGGATATCGTGACGCAAGGACTTCCATATCCGTCTATTGAGCAGTCGGTATGCTTCGGCATCACCGGAAGACTGCAGCGTCATGGCGCGTCTTTCTGCCATGAGGTCGAGAGTGTGATCGGAGAACTTTTTTGGTCTACCTTTACGGTGGGCCTTAAAGAACTTAGACCCTACCGTTTGGACAGTTTCTACAAACCTACCATTTAAATCGTCCACAGATACGCAATGTTCCAGGCACTCGAAGCGGTTTTGGAGTTCGAGTTGAAAGCTCTCGGGGTTTTGGATATGAGCACTAGAGGGCCGGAGCGTAGACCTCATCAGACGAGACCTCTCAACTTTGAGATTAATATTCAATGTGCCTCTTACCATTCGGTGATCACTACCGGTTTTCACCCTGTGGATCACAGAGACATCATTGAATATTTGCCTCCTATTGGTCATGATGAAGTCAATCTCATTCCTCGTGGAACCATCGGGACTCATCCAGGTCCATTTCCTGTGAGGCGGCTTTTGGAAAAAGGAGTTCATCACGAAGAGTCCCTCCTTTTCCAAAAAGTCGGCCAGCCTCTGTCCCCTGGGGTTCCGTTGCCCATATCCAAATTGCCCCACTCTCAACTCACCATCGCATCGAGTGCCCAGCTTCGCGTTGAAGTCCCCCATCACAACAGTGAAGTGTGTCTTCGAGGTATGTATGGCCCTACTTACGTCCTCATCATACTCTCTACTTCATCATCTGGGTGTGTCGAGGTCGGTGCGTAGACCTGTATGACCTTCAACGAATACCTCTTGGATATTCTGAGTATAAGGTACGCTACCCTGCTCGACACACTTTCGATGGCCACTATGCTGTTAATGAGGGACCTGCGGACGAGAAACCCGACACCACCTTGAGACAGATGTTCGCCTTCCCGGTAGTAGAATAAGTTGCCAGATTTCAGGGTTATCGTGTCCTCGCCCTCTCTTCGGACTTCTGATAGACCCATGATATCCCAGTGCAACTTATCTATTTCTTCTTCCAGCTCAACAATCTTTTCGTCTGCCCTCAGTGTGCGTGTGTTATACGTTACCAGGGCCAGTTTTCGTTTGGGGTGGTAGCCGGATCCCGTCCGGTGATTCTTAGCACCCCCTGCCCCGCCGTTACCGTGGCCGCTACCATGACCAGGAATAGCGGGGCTGCCGGGAACTGGGGGCCGGTGCATTAGTCGTGTCGTCATTTTGGGGGGAATTTGCCGATACTCACCACGCTTGGCAGGCGTGTTGGTGAGCGCAGTAATGCTTCTGTTCAGCAAAGGGACGCTGCTGCCCATCCCTTTGGTTAAGAGTCCCTTAGTCGACTTTTACGACCTCCACGGGAGGAGACGGAGTGGTGCTATATTCTTAATCCGGACACCACACGGAAAAAAGGATAAACTAAACTGAGCCAAATCTTGGTAGATTTCCATATACTTGTCTGCTCAAATATGATTCTCGTTCTACCTCTCTACGTTCCATTTCACAATCTTGTAACTTATCTATACTTCCTCTAAGTGCCACACATCATTTTCCAAACTGCAACCCTTCACTTTTGGACCTTATCCTTGTTTCTTCTTTTCATCACGTCAGCAAGCATGGTCAATACCCAGCTGACGTCCTCTCTTATCATGACCTAATCTTCCTATCATATAAAATTCGCCCACCCAAGGCAACATCTAAAATACTCTTGCAGCGCAATTTTGGTGGCATGAACTCGGATGATCTCCGTAAAGATGCTGCTAATATCAACTGGGCTCCTCTCATAACCGCTGAGTCAATTGACACTAAAGTTGAAGTTTTAACATCTACATTAAAACAATTATATGATGTACATGCTCCCATACGAGCAATAAAAATTAAACATCTCCCGGCACCGTGGCTGACAAATGAGATTAAAGCCATAATGCACAAAAAAGCTATAGCCAAAACAAGGTATAAATGTCGGCCCACACCTTCAAACCGAGAAAAATATGTGACTGTTCGCAATCATTGCAATAAGGTGTGTAGAGATGCACAACGCCACTATATTCACAACTCCGTTGAAAATGGAGATCCAGCGAAAGTCTGGAAATTTCTGAAAACTATGGGAGTTGGAAAGACGCGGCAAGATGATATCCCTAAAGATTTAGATATTGATCTACTGAATCAACATTTCTCATCTTCGTCCTATTGCAACAGGGCCACAAAAGCAAAAACGATTACTTATCTTTCTAGTCTTCCAACACCCGATCACTCACCATTCTCTTTTAGTCAATTTTCCGCTTGTGATGTTGAGAAGAGCATAGTGTCAATTACGTCCAACGCTGTTGGAAGTGACTGCGTCAGCCGTAAGATGGTACTCCCTGTCCTTGACGAGATCCTTCCAGCCATCTGTCATATCCTCAATCACTCCATATCTTGCGGCGTCTTCCCATCTACATGGAAAGATGCCCAAGTCATACCCTTACCCAAAACGGCAAAGCCTACATCTTTTTCAGAATATTGACCCATTTCCATACTACCATTCCTTTCCAAAGTCCTCGAACGCCTTATCCACAACCAGCTCAGTACTTTCCTCTGTAAAAACCGTCTCCTGAATCCTTTCCAGTCCGGATTTCGTCCTGGTCATAGTACTGTTACTGCATTAGTCAACATTACGGACGATATTAGATCAGGTATGGAACATGGAAATCTGACGGTTCTTGCCCTACTCGATTTTAGTAACGCCTTTAACACCGTCGATTTTGATATTCTGCTTGGTATTCTCTGCTCTCTCAACGTATCTCCAACGGCGATTGACTGGTTTCGTAGTTACCTGTCTGGCCGCCGGCAACGTATTTGCATCGAAGATACTTTGTCTTCTTGGTGTATTACTTCTGTTGGTGTACCACAGGGTGGCGTTCTATCTCCTTTACTCTTCGCAATATTTATTAATTCAATTTCTAATCAACTTCTTTCCTCTTACCACCTTTATGCAGATGATTTGCAAATTTATTCACAAGGTCCCCTAGGAGAGTTACCGAAAGTCGTAAATATCATTAATAAAGACTTAGCCCGAATATGCGAGTGGAGCAAAGCATATGGATTATCGGTTAACCCTTCGAAGACCCAAGTTTTAGTTGTTGGCAGCTCTAGGCTTACCTCTAGGATAAACTGGTCGCAGCTTCCTCAGGTAATTTTCGATGGCACTGTGGTACCCATAAGTAATAGGCTTAAGAATCTGGGGATACACTTTGATCTAAATCTTTCTTGGGGTCCACAGTTACAAGAGGTTAGTCGAAAATTATTTGCATCAGCAGGTTCTTTGAGGAGAATACGCAATTTTCTCCCAACTGCTACTAAAGCTGCGCTTGCTCAATCCCTCCTTCTTCCTATCCTTGATTATGCTGATGCCAGTTATCTCGATCTTACTGAGGCACAATTAGATAAACTTGAGCGACTCCAAAATGTTTGTATTAGATTTATATTTGGTTTACGCAAATATGATCATGTTTCAGATTTTCGTACAAAACTCAAGTGGCTTCCAATACGCCTTCGCCGGAATTCTCATATTCTATACCTGCTTTACAATATTTTGTTTAATCCTGCAACCCCCTCTTATCTTAAAGAACGTTTTAAGTTCCTTACTGACGCACATTCGAGATTCCTGAGGTCATCGGAGAATCTGAGACTTGAGATGCCAATGCATTCTACAACATTTTTTGACAAATCCTTTACAGTCCAGGCTGTCCGATTATGGAATGCACTGCCTGTGTCAATAAGAAGAGCACAGTCACTAGCTATTTTTAAAAATCTCGTAAAGGAACATTATCTGTCTGTTTAAATATTTGTTGTATTTACTCTTATTTTTATTCATTAAATTTACGTACGATATATTTTTATATAGGTCCTATATTATTTATATAAAGTTTAATATATAGTTGTATATTTTATTTTATTTTGATGTATGTATTATATTGGTATTTTAGGAATATAATATTACCATCTATATTAGATTGCCTAGATAAGGTTTTTGATATTATAATTATTATTTTTTGTATAATAAGTACACCACGGACTACCCCCTTAGTATTTTTCCATATTTTTCTTGTCCATCCAAAGGTTGTCTGTAAGAAATCGCTTATAGCGATAAGACCGCCCATTGTACAATTACTTGTATTATGATCTATTTTCCTACAAATTACTATTCTAATGGTGTACAATAAAGAATATTCTATTCTATTCTATTCTATATTTCGTTTACTTTTACCGTCCCTTTCAAACTCTCATTTTCAGCTTAAAAGGTCTGCAACTGGTGTATTTGAAATATAGAGGATGGGCACCAAAATCCACCTGAATTCCCTAATAACATCATACTGCGATCACCAATCCGCCTGCCAAACGTGGTGGTTATAATAATATCTGTGTTTTGGTTGGAAGGGCATTACAGGTAGTGAAATTACTGGGCATAAGAGACTTAATAATTTATGTCTCGAGGCTATTCCTGGGTAGCATAACAATTGTTCTGGGCAGGTCGCTTACCATCAGACGACTTGCTCGTCTCGTCACCAGGTTATATAAAAATCCCTGTGGTCATCAATCATAGTTATCATTAGGAGGCCCGTGTTCAGCAGTGGACGTCTACGGGCTGATGTGTGTGTGTGCTAAAATATTTGAATATTATCATCGAACAGAGTTCAGTATCTCGCGTGAGATTCGCTTCAGTTTGAATAGACCTTTACACGCCGACGCTCGTCTTTATGACGTTAGCATGAAAATATGATAAAGTAATTTTGAATTTATAATCCACTTATGATTCTACAAACACGTGTTTTCATAACTGAATAAGGTTATTTCCCACTGGATACACGTGTTCTCATAACTGAATAAGGTTAGTTCCCTCTGGCTAATATAACTTAATGCAATTAACGCGCGTCACGAGGAGAATTTTCTCTCGAGCATTACTTATTAAATTACACTGCATTTTATTAGACCGTGTATTTAAACTAATAAACTTAGAAACCTGGAATCCTAAGGCTTGTGCAGATCACACGCCAATGTTATAAATTCACTATATCAAAGTTTATTTACTGATTATGCGTTTTTAAAAAGATTCATACGCTACTTATCTCTACAAAAAAAAATGTGATCACCTATGTTACGAATGTTATGACTTTAAGAGAGTTGCCGTGTGGTGCCATTTACGAATAGCACTATAAGATAGGTTCTCATCGCGTGGGTATCCTAAAAAGCGACTATGGGATGGGCAGCAGCGGCCTTTTAGTACATTAACAAGTCAACTGCGATTGCCAACTCGACTGCAAAACGTGGCGATTTTGGAAAAACCCCCCAATGCGCACACAACACGCCCAGACCAGTCCTTGTCGGATATCTATGGGTCGTTGAGGTTTGGGAGTTCCTGTGTCAAGCAGTTGGACTTTATTCGGCTGAAATGATGATGATATATACGAGTATATTTAAAAACATGACGGCCGGAAGTAAACATACCCACTTTTTAAGTACTGGGTTGTTAATATAAAATCTGGTAATAGTAGGTACTTTGTTATTTAATCCAAGACATCGCTGACTTTAACGTTGAAGGGATACATCTTGAGGAAAGTTTATTGATGTCCAGTGGAAATTCTACATGGAACTTCCTTCACCCCGGGGAAGGGCGAAGGGATATGCCGGACTCCTACCGGCTAAAACCACTGGAGCGGTCATATTCGGCACCGAAGGTGGGGCTCCAGGTCCTCGTAACATCACACTAGAGCCGGGAAAGCGTGGACCTAATGGTTATCAAGAGCTTTTGCCCTGCAGTGGGACTCTTACAAGCCGATATATTAACGGCCAGAAAAATCGCCTTCCCACTTCGAGCCTTTAGATAGTAGTCTACTCTAGTTTATTCTGCGCTAGCATGTTATGAGTAACATAAAAATATATACATCTCACGTATGACCCCGGAGACTTGGTCCGTATGAATGTTATATTTCTCATTAGTCATATGAACCTTCATTTAAACTTGCTGGCCAGATTGATGTATATGTAATACGAATCTTACAATCTGTAGACTGTTACACTTTCCCATATGAATATCCGATATTGATTACATTGTTTTTAATATAATTTACAACGGAGTAATACAATCACATAAATAGCTTGTAAATTTGACGATTTGTCTTCATACTGCTGAACAAATTGGCTTTCAGAATCGGAAATAGAGCGCGAAGACAAAATATATTCTCATTTCCCGTCCAATAAGGGACAAGTGGAAATAACCAAACAAAGTAACCGGGATACAAGAATAAAAACTGCTTTGTGGATACGCAGTTTTTATTCCTGGATGACAGCTAAGCAATGATCCCGGGGACATATTATCATGTTTCCTGTGATGCATTTCACAATCGACCAGCGATTGAGCCCTTTTTGTTTTTATTACCAAGCAATGAGAATAAGGATCTAGTTCCAGAATACAATAAGACAACCTTTTCTCCAATAAAAACGGAAATTGTATTTATTTGGGCATTATTGTATTGTTATACTGTTCATAAAACACGATATTACTGGCCATGCGATTTATAAAAATAATGGGATATTGCTACGTGTAGTTTCCGGCAAGACGACTCATCTCCACCCATGGGACTGTAAAAGATGACTAAGCATTGCTAACTACAGGATGAGCAGCAACAACCTCCTGCGTGCTGATAACAACATAGTGGGATCAAGAATCCGCCTACCGAGCATGGTGATTATGGCAATATCCTTCCTTTGACCACTCATTGTAATGATCATTAGGAGGGTCACGTTCGCAGCAGTCGACATTTACGGGCTAGTGTGTGTGTATTAGGGCATCCTGTCCCCACCCATAGGTATCGTAATTAAAGAAGAATATGGGTTCATCGTAGATGTAGGCAGCCGCGTTCGTCTGCATGCTGAAAACAACATAGACCGAGCACCACCTATCCTGGCGATGATTATAGAAATATCCCCTATGACCTTTAGAAGCAGTCTTTTATACAATCATGATGGGACCGCAGGCGTCCCTGTTACTTACCATTGGCCTAGTGTACTCGACTTTACGTTCCCTGTCTTCTTGACAAAGATAATACTCATTCTACAGAAAAGAAGATTAATTTCATTGTAATGTTGATGCCAAAGTTTACCAGTAGATGTTTACGAGGCGATATCCGAACAATCATTATGGGATCGCAGGCGTCTCTGTTGCTTGACATTCGCCTAGTGAACACTCGACTTTACGTTTCCTGTCTTCTTGACAAAGGTAACATTCATTCTACAGAAAAGAAGATTAATTGCATTGTAATATTTATCTCGCGTCGACAAATATGCCATTTAGGTTCGTCGGTTTTTTATGACTAAGAAACACGGAGACTGACTTGTCATGTGGCGATAACGCGTAAAGATAAAATATAATTACATAAGTACTTGTACTTCTAACGTTTGGAATTGATAGAAATAGAGTTATTTTTATGTATTTACAACATATTATAATTTAATAATATTTAAGATTATTGAAACAATAAGTTTTGCTCTAATTCAATTGCGTTTTTTAGAGTAACACTATAAATTAAATTAATAAGATACTTTAATTGTAGAACAGGATATTTATTTTTATATTTGCCAGGAATATGGTACATAATGTAACAACATTGTATGTTGTTAGAGACAGACATACTCTGCCATAAAACTATGATGTGGAAATGTATGTTGTAAACTTTTCGCCAATTGTACACATACACAATAAATCAAAAATACAACCACAACAGTTATTATAATTATGTGAATGTAAACAACATATGGCATGCAATAATGGCAGAAAATAATTTAAAAAAAAGTGACAGGTGAATAAAATAATTAACTAATATTTATATTTATATCCTCTACACACCGTGCCTACATCTCTTTTCTTCAAACTCTTCACTCGCAGGTCTGCTGGAAGAGATTTCTTACAGAAATAAGCTGCGCCTTTGTACCTACTCTGCTTTCCAATGTATTTATTTATTTATTTACTTTAATTATAACGGTACCAAACCAATTACAATAATTAAAGGTATCTACATAATTACACGTATAAACAATGTTTCATCTTATTAGATATTACAATGTAGTTATTTATTCATTATTTCTGTATGTACATAAGCCAATAAAATAAATAAATCAACCATTTTGCTGAAAGTTCATTGATTTGACTAACAACAAGGTAGGTTTAAAGGTATATCTCTAGTGTAATCTTACAAGGACCTGCCCCCCTTCGGTGCCGAAGATGACCGCTCCAGAGGTTTTAGCCGGTAGGAGTCCGGCATACCCCTTCGCCCTTCCCCGGGGTGAAGGAATTTCATGTAGAATTTCCAGTGGAGACCAATAAAAAAAGGTTTAAATGTATACGTATACTAATTGCAGTCTTAATTATTGAATGTAAGGATTTTAGTTTACGTTGAAGACAATTATTAATATATTTACGCTCATCGGTGACTTATTCACTGACTTGATACTGAGTCAGTCAATGAGTCACGGGCTGTAAAAAGAAAAAATGTGTGTATTAAACTAAAGCAGTTATTATAACGGGCAACTTAGGCACCTTACAACTACTGTACTTGACAACTTGGCAATATGGGGCCCACATATTGCCAAGTTGTCAAGTAGACTTAGCCTACGCCGTTAAGAAAATTCGGAACATTACTGATGAAGATACAGCCAGAATAGTCTATTTTAGCTATTTTCATAGTATAATGTCATATGGGATTCTTCTCTGGGGAAACTGTGCAGACATTAATACCATCTTCACATTACAGAAAAGGGCAGTTCGAGCCATTTACAAATTGGGTCCCAAGGTTTCTCTCAGAGAAAAATTCAAAGAGATTGATATTCTGACTGTAGCTTCGCAATATATATATGAAAATTTATTGTATGTGCACAGAAACATTTCAAATTTTGTAAATGTTTCCGATGTTCACAGTGTAAACACCAGGTATAAACACAATCTAGCTGTACATTGTACTCGTCTCCACAGAGTAAGCAACTCCTTCATGGGTCAATGTATACGTTTTTACAATAAACTTCCCACTGAAGTCAGAAATTTATCGCTTAAGAAATTTAAAACTTTTATTAAATCTAAACTCTGTAATAAAGGATATTATAAGATTTCTGATTGTCTTGAGGATAAAAAAGCTTGGGACTGAGCTGCTCGCTAGGTACAGTCAGCATTGTTTTTTTTTTTAATTTATACAAAAACTGACATCTATTATTTTATACACTTTTTATTGACATTGAATTCAAACAGATTTTTGACATGTGTTTTATATTAGAATTTTTACGTTTTATTTATATTTAATTTACATAAATTTTGGACATACAAGTACATTTTAGTACTGTTGTAATTTTTTATTTTTTGTGTACATGTATGTATAAATATTATATATGACAGACTAACGTGTTGCTGGGGAGTTTGTTGCGCCGTTTCTTCTCCCCAGCTTAAACACTAGGAAGCGGTGAAGGGTGGGCTTAATGGGTGCTGTCTAGTGTTGACGTTCAAAAGAACTAATAATTTAGTCTAGTTGAATAAATGATTATTTCATTTCATTTCATTTCATTTCACTAGTTCTTACATATTCTTCCGAGGTGCTGAAATATTATGTTCTATAAGCGGCGACGGCTCATGCCCTCGTCAAGAGAACAATATCCGTTGCCAGCGAACAATGGATGTATGAGATAGGTGGCTGAATATGCGAGTGAATCCCGTGCCGCAGCACAATGTAGGTCACACACAGTGGTGGTTATAGCAGATAAGAGTCCAGCACTCTCTTCCGCCTTCACCAGGACGATGGACATCCTAAGGATTTACGTACGTTAAAAAAGAAGGGTAAACATTATTCTAACGTGCTTTTAAACTTTGAATAACACTCCGAGTCAATGACGATATATTTTATAACTGTTATCATCGAAAATCGTCTACTGCTACACCTCACTGCGCTCGTTACCTAAAGACCAGTAATTTCCCGAGCTACAGTGGCCTAAAAACAGGAACACAGTAATGTTTAAAGTTTAAAGACAGACTACAATTAAACACTGGCTACTTGGCAGCAGAATGTCTGGCACTAAGGTAGTTTTTTTTTATTGGCATGTATCCTACAGAGAGGTGCACGCGGAATACACGCGCCGCCATCTTGGGCCTGTTTCTGTTCGGGCGACGGACCGCCCTAGTTCGTCGCCCGTAGGCCGCTCCTCCTGGTGGCCGGAGATCGTTCAGCGCGCCGGTGAACCACGCTCGATGCGTTTTCTGCGGTGGGGATCAGAGGTAGTTTCCTCCGATCCCCGCTCTGCCGTCTCCTTTGCTGGCATCACGTTTTCGCAAAAGGATGCGACTGCATCCCACGCGTTCTTAGCCCGGACGATGGACTGAACAACGGCCGGAAGCGATAGATCACCCCCTTCGACCGCTGCGACGAGATCACGGCGCTGTGATGCCCAAGTTGGGCACTCCTCCAACGTACGCTGCGCCGTGTCCTCCGGGCAGTCTCCGCAGTGATGACAACCGAGCGTCCTTTCTCGGCCTATTCGACGCAAATATTTCTCGAAACACCCATGGTTTGAGAGTATTGTGTCATTCGGAAGGTGAGGGTGCTATGCTGCCTCTCCAGCCTTTCCTCTATTATTAAACCTACCACCAGTAAAACTAACAGTTTACACCAGTAAAGCTAGCTTCATTCTCACTATCAAATCAATAAAGGCGTAGTTCAACATACCGCATCTTAACAGAGCTCAGTTACGATTCTCGTAATAGTAAACATTACTACCAGTTCATTAGCTGTCTAATTACTATGAGTCATCGTCCAGATGCTGCTATGATAGATAAAAAGGTCATACTTTCAGGACAGTTATAGACTATTGATAATTCTAGATGCAGTAGATTAACTTAGTAAACGATACTATTGATCTTCATATAGTAGTACATTACTATCTAAGCCTAAAATAAAGTAATTGACGGCCGAGTAATATTGGAAAGACGTGGCTAAGCCGAGTACTTAAGAAGATCCTTTTATACTTTGAAACCTACACGTAATAACCAAGGCTGTTATGTGCTATTTCGGCTGAGACTAGTACAGTACTTGTGTGTACAGTACGGTGTGTGACACCTTTAATTGTTAATTGTGTTTGATATGAGTACCGCGAACCGGGAAGAATGATAACAAAATAGGTGTGTTCTTAATGAATGATTTATTGGTACTAAAATTATTATGTTAATACAGTAAAACGCGTGGCATTGCACGAGTTACAAGCGTCAGCATAAAATGTAACAAGTTTAGTAAAATGTACGGGTCTGCTCGTACAGTACTTTTCTCTAATTCGTTAGACTCAATCAACAAATTCTTCACTTCAACTTCTTAATTCAAGTAACAACAAAGTTTGATTCATATAAAAGTTACATTGGAGTTTGATAACTGCAATTGAACACTTTCCAGGTAAAGTAACTTTAATTTGTTTAAATTAAAATAGTGCAAAACTTTAAAAAAAATCACACAACAGTTTAACTAATTTTCATTTGCGCCCTTGGACCATTTGGAACCTCAACAAATAATAAATACCCTGTAAGTATCTGAAAAAACTAATTTATTTTAGTATGTACCTAAAAAAACTGGGTACTGGTACATCTATTTCTGTTATTATTTTTGTATTGGAAATAGGTGGCGTGTTTATGTATTTATTTATGCTTAATGTACAAGTGTACAAAGGCGGTCTTAATGCCACCGTCTTCGCGGGAGTCGCTCGGTGTGAGCACTTAGATTACCGAAAAGAGTGAAAGATTGAACTTTTGTTTTTAATGTGTAACATCTTTCCGATCTGTGGGAGTGATTTCGTGAAAAGAGACGGTAGTGTGTGACGGAAGCTGGGAAAGATTCAAAACAAAATCAAATTTCAACACTTTATTTTATTCTAACAAATTTTGTTAAAAAATCCAAGAAGTTAATATCACCAAGGAGATGTTAAAAATAATGTTATAAATGTTATGGTGGCCCGGAGCTTTACAAACTTACTTCATAAGCACCAAGAGTTCGTGATAATGAAGGTTAATTTTCTTTTTCTCCATTGGCAGTCCACATTCGAATACATAATCAGCTCATCACTATCCCACTACTCGCCACGGGCCTTTTCTCACGATGAAAAAGGTTAGCCCTCTACCACGCTGGCCTAGTGCAGATTGGTGGAATACACACACCATTGAGAACATTTTGGAGCCCTCTCAGATATGCAGGTTTCCTCACGATGATTTCCTTCACCGTTAGAACAAGAGACAATCAAATTCTGATCCGCACATATATCCGAAAAGTCAGAGCGCATCTCTGACTGCTTGTATCTAGGCCATCACCGTTGCTTGTTCTTGGCTATCGATGCTTGTACTAGGCTATCATACTTACAAATCCAATCTGGAGATATACAAGCGTCAAATATACCTACAATTAGTGTAATGGTTCTGTCTAGGAGGATAAAGGACATAAAAATATACTCCTACTGTATTTCAATAAAGGAAGCTTATCCATCGAAACCATAGGGTTTTATTCAGTTACATTAACGCAGTTAGTTGGGTCCGACCCGACCTCCATCCGAATGTTATTGAATTATCAACACCGGGTATTATTCACGTCCCGAATTGAGCCCGAGAACGCGGGGTAAAAGTAACCCTGGAGGTAAAAACAAATTTGTAATTTTATTGCTCTTACGAAAACCACAGGCGCATTTGGCAAAAAAGAAAGATTACTTTTTCTTTATTATTTTTTATTTCGCTAGCAAGAATTCTTAGAAGAGCTTACAAGGTTCTCTGGGGAATCGAGTGAATTGTTTATCAATCAATAAATTTACACTCGCATCAGGAGTTTCGGCAAGGGATTTTTTTAAACGATGCACATAATCCCGTTTGCTAAGTCACCGCGCCAACTTCAGTGCTCTGCTGTAAAAACTCACTAGCAAACTCACTTCAGAATCCGAAGAATCCGCACAAAATTGTTCTGTCACTTTACGCCGTGTTGGTTAAATGACTTTAACAAAACCGAAATGTAGTTTCAAAAGATGAACGACAAAAATATGATTTATTCACATACATACATATAATCACGCCTCTCTCCCGTAGGGGTAGGCAGAGACCACTTCTTTCCACTTGCTACGATCCTTACATACTTGTTTCGCTTCGTCCACTTTCATTATTCCCTTCATACATGCTCTTCGGTTTAGGGTACTCTTGACCTGGCCTTTTTCCAAGACGTCCCTGATTTGGTCTTGAAACGTCCGCCTAGGTCTACCCCTTCCAGCACTTTCATTCACACTCGCCTTATACACTTTTTTCGTCAATCGTTCTTCATTCATTCTCTCAACATGGCCAAACCATCTCAGCATACCTTTCTCAATTTTTGTCACTACATCTTCTTTCAGACCACAACGTTTTCTTATCTCACTATTCCTTATCCTGTCACTCAGTTTAACTCCTATCATACTTCTTAACGCTCTCATCTCAACTGCATTTATTCTGCTTTCATGTTTCTTCTGCCATACCCAACTTTCACTTCCGTACATGAGTGTCGGAACCAACACCCCCTCATGCACAGCCAAACGAGCCTTGTTAGACACCTTCCGACTGTTCATAAAGGAGTGCAAAGCTCCATTCACCATGTTTCCTGCATTCACTCTTCTTTCAATATCACTCTCACACTTTCCATCTCTTGTAAACTTTGAACCCAGATACACAAACTCATTCACCTGTTCAATTTGTTCATCTCCAATCACGATATTGCAGTCTGTCACTGCCTCATCTCTTTCAAACACCATCACTTTCGTCTTCTTTACATTTATCTTCATTCCCTTTCTAACAAGAGCTCCACTCATAGCAGTTACCATCTCCTGCAACTCCTCTACCGAGGACGCAAGTAATACTTATTCACGTCAAACCATTTACAGGCACTCATGAATAGTTAAGACTTTAGTTGCCGCGTTCCAAGATGTAGATTTTCTATGGAGTAGAACGGGCAAGAAACTCCATGGTTAGTCATTTTAAATCATAATGTTACATACCCTTAATGTTACTACATAATATTCTTGCCGGGAATTCTAGATATTATAATGAACGTTACTCAACGTAATTCGAGATAATTCAATTTATTCATTTAACTGAACCGACTGAACAAGGCACGCCATTTAGTAGAAATTCTGTAATTAGGTTCGCTCATCAGTGTAGTCGGTGAAGCATAAAATTAGTTTGGGTGCCTTTAACTAAAATTTTATCTGATTACAAAACCTGAGATATTCGTCTGTAGTGTTGTTTGCTGAACATTTCATTAGGAGATATTTAATCTGGATTAAAATGGATTTCACTTTCGAAGCCCATGCTTGAGTTTTGTCGTCTACGTTTTTAACGAACCAATTAATTAAAACAAATCTGTTTGCTGTTTTTATGGCAACCTATTAATTAAATCGAAGCAATTTAGTGGGTACTACCGCTGAATGGCTCACGGCTTTTTTCTTTGAAAATGATAAAGATTCGGTTAAAATAGAGTAGGTACATAATTAATAGTTATCCCGGGATTCGTTTTGATTCTATCAGCTATACTGGGAGGTGTTTTCGAGGAGGGATGTTCCGGCGCTTCGACTCCGAATCCAATATGCCTCCGATACAAATCTAAACGAAAGTTTAAATGCAGCTTGGCTGTCTTCCAGGGAGTCGTGGCATTCGAATTGTGACAAGTTGCAATGCAATACAATGCTACCGTGTTTTGTTTATTTACAATATAAAGCACCAAGTGAGTACAAAAGGACCTCCTTTGCCATGTTCAACAAGACGGTTTAGTTCTTAGTTCCGCAAGGCCATCACGCATAACAGTCACCTTAGGTGACAGATCGGTAGACATGTTCCATAACCGTGGCTTGCGAAATCGTTCAATCTCATCATCATCATGTCGGCGATATTTATACGTCCACTGCTGAACTAAGGCCTCCCCCATAGATTCCACAACTGTGTCATCATTTTGAGGGGTATTTGCCAATACTCACCACGCTTGGCAAGCGGGTTGGTGAGCGCAATATCGCTACCGCTTTACAGAAGGGAGGCTGCTGCCCATCCCTCTGGTTTAGATTCCCTTAGTCGCCTTTTACGACATCCACGGGAGGAGATGGAGTGGTGCTATATTCTTAATCCGGACATAGCTCATTTTACTTGCTTAGAAAACGTGTAACACATTAAACACGCATCATTGGTCACCAGGTGTCAACAACCTCGTTCATTGTCAAGAATCCGGTGGTGAGCTCTAGAACATAGAACATAGAACATTTATTTGCTAGAAACATGGTTTCAGAGATGATACATCAATTGGTATAGTGCAGCACGTCTCACCGTACAATCGGCATGCAAAAATCAAATGTAATTAATTACTGTACCTAGTAATGAATTTAAACATATGCAACAAAATATAAATTGAATTTGAATACACCAAAGTCAGTAATATTATTTATAAAATTATATTGAATTAGTGCAGTATGAATATACATATATGTAAGTAAGCGTGTACACAACATTTACCACGAAACGTACGTATGTCAAACAATCTAATAAATAAACAAAACCGAATAAACAAAATCTTTTTTAAATACTCACCAGTATTTATTTTATGGGCGAATTGTAACAACAGGTTATGCCGTGTGGTGCCGGCTACGAATAGCACCAACCCATCTCATCCCGAGGGTGTCTTAAAAGGGGACTATGGGATTAGCCGGATGGGCAGCAGCGTTCTTCGAGTATATTAACAAATCAACTACGATTGCCAACCCGCCTGCCAAGCATGGCGATTATGGCAAAACCCGCTAAGGAGCACACAACACACCCTAGTGGTGATCTTTGGAGGAGACCTGTATCCAGCAGTTGACTTTATTCTACCGAAATGATGATAATGATGAACAGGTTACAAGCCCATGGTTAACGATTAATTACATAGACTTCGAAATCACTATTATCCTTGAACGCTCGCTGCTGAATATGTTAAGCGTAAGTCAGGTCAATAACACAGCCATACACAGTCAGACACTCAGACAGACACATACAGTCACAAAAGATACAGCCAGACACAGCCATACATAGCCAGACACAGACAGACATAGCCTGACACAGATACACACATACACTTACAGACATATATAGATAGACACAAATACACAGGCGTCCGCTGCTGGACATGGGCCTCCCAATGATCATCACAATGAGCATACGGAATATTGACATACATAACACGCGTGTCAGGTGATCGCAGTATGTTATTGTTAGCACACGGGAGGCTCCTGCTGCCCATCATCTTGACCCTTAGGTCCGTATTACAGAACGAAACTCAAGCATTGATCTCAGTTTAAAACCAGTTTTGAGTTGAGCATTAACTTTAACACGTCCCTCAAGCATAGAATAATTGAACGTAGTTCAACTGAGTCGTGGATTTATTCTAAATCATCACTCAGTTATAGGTCTGTACTTGAGCAGAGATTTGAATCACGTGAGTGTGGTCCGGATAGCGCTTGAGCACAGTTTTTAATGTATGTTGTTTCTTACGCATTGATTTTTGGTTATATTGTTGTTGAATACAAGCTAAGATGTTTTAATAAGTGTCTCTGCAATGATATTGTATATTAATGTATCTTTAAAAAGCGTAAATAGCGTAAAGCATAAATTTATCACACAATGGATATTTTTGGAGAAGTTAACTATTACAATGATTTAACGATCATTCGAAAAGAAGTTTGGTCTTTAGTGTTCCTCTCAGATGATTATAGATATATATATATATTTATATATATATATATATATATATATATATATATATATATATATATATATGATATGATTGACTTGAATAGTTTTTTTTTTTTTTAAATGAGGTAGTTTCATGTTTCTCCGATATGTGGTGAAAAACGTCATACTTTCTTTTCTTTAACTTTGTGGAGGAGCCAACACGATTTCGCTACAGGTTATTATGTTAATCATCATCATCATCATCATATCAGCCACAGGACGTCCACTGCTGAACAAAGGCCTCCCCCTTAGATTTCCACAACGAGCGGTCACATGCCGCTCTCATCCAACGACTCCCAGCGACCTTCACCAGATCGTCTGTCCACCTCGTTGGAGGTCGTCCCACGCTGCGTTTTCCGGTGCGCGGTCTCCATTCGAGAACCTTTGTGCCCCAACGGCCATCAGTTCTACGAGCAATGTGCCCTGCCCATTGCCACTTCAGTTTACTAATCCTTTCAGCTATGTCGACAACTTTAGTTCTTCTACGGATCTCCTCATTTCTGATTCGATCTCGTAGAGAAATACCAAGCATAGCTCTCTCCATAGCTCGCTTATTATGTTAATATGTACATCAAATTAAACTGTATTTATTTGTCAACATAACATCTGCTTAAGTGTTCAATGACAATGGGCGCCAACACCAACACACGTTCCTTTATAGTTTATACTTCAACGACATACATCTCGTTAAAGTATATAAAAATATTTTACGTAGGTACCTAGTATGTAAAATAACTCTTTTAAAAATGAACCTTGTATGTAAAGAGGAACTACTTGGTGAATATTAAGATATTTCTTAATTAATAGGGTTTTTGAGGTACATTTAATTTTTTCTTATTCTGGGCAGATCGGAACAAAGTTGGTAATGGAAATAAATCGTAATTGAAAACAGGCTGATGCATAGACAATGAGTAATATGTGCTTGAGGCGTGATTTGAATCTCCTCAGCTGAGTTTAGATTGATTACCGTTCTGGAATATGACCGATACTCAAGTCCAGATTCTATACTTAAACAGTGATCAGGTGATTAAAGATCAAACTGGACTTGAGTCATCATTTCGGCCTAATGAAGTCCACTGTTGGACACAGGCCTCCCCCAAAGATCATCACAACCACCGATATGGATGTGTTTTGAGCTCATTGAGGGGTTTTGCCATAATCGCCACGCTTGGCAGGCGGGTTGGCGATCGCAGTTGAGTTGTTAATGTACTCGAAGGACGCTGCTGCCCATCCTCCAACTAATCCCTTAGTCGACTTTTACGACACCCATGGGAGGAGATGGGGTAACTAACTGACTTGAGTAACGTTCTGTAATACGGACCTTAGTTTTAGTGCCTCTAACGATAGTCGTGAGTGGAGATGGGTGGTCTATTCTTTGCTGGGAGCCCCGCAGAGCACAGTCAACTTAAACTAATTGCACGCGATGAGCAGCTAAAACCTTTTTTTACACACACTACCTTACATTCTAAGCTTTAATCACAGTGGAACAATAAAACCATTATGTTTTGTTTTTTTAAGAACCTACAACCGTATTTGTATGTAATACCGTTATATCACAAATAAAAAGTCAACCTTCAAACATAACACTTAAGTAACACAACAGTCTTTTCTAATCTGCATGCGAACAGCGTATGATCTTATGAATGTAAAGCAAAAGATTTAGAACTTTAAATATTGGAAGATAGAGTCGGTACTAGAGTATAGTGTCGTATTCAATGAGTAATTCATTGCACTTCACTACTGCCAACCTGATGGCTATTAAGGTATTCATTCGGAATGCCTTAACTACAACACAAAGGATCAGCAATGAGTGTAGGCATAGTTGTGATTTCCTAATATTGTTTACATAGACGCGAGACGTTTAGGAAGAACTCGTTGTGAATTTAAATAGTTTACGTCTGCCTAAAACACCACTTATTGGATTTTAATGTGATGATGTGAAGGGGTTTTTTTATTTTGTTATGATTATTTTGTCGACTTTGTGAATAACCCCTCCTTAACTATTTTCGATAGGAAACCGGGCGCTCAAATAGTTAAATCGGGACTTAATATTAAGTCATCATCATCATATCAGCCACAGGACATCCACTGCTGAACAAACCCCCTTTAGATTTCCACAACGAGCGGTAACATGCCGCTCTCATCCAATGACTCCCAGCGACCTTCACCAGGTCGTCTGTCCACCTCGTTGGAGGTCGTCCCACGCGGCGTTTTCCGGTGCGCGGTCTCCATTCGAGAAGGGGAGGGGAGGACCTCCAACGAGATGGACAAACGACCTGGTGAGGGTCGCTGGGAGTCGTTGGATGAGAGCGGCATGTGACCGCTCGTTGTAGAAATCGATCTGATATGATATGATGATGAAAATAGATGAAAATTTACCAAAACTTATCTCCGAAACTACAGATCCTTACATTTTGAAAAGGTACATAAAGTAATCCTTCCAATCCCAAAAACTTGTAGATTACAGGAAATTATATAAGAAGTCTATAGTCTTAAAAAAACATGGTAAATCTTAAAATGTGAAAATTTCAATGATCTTATCTTCTAAATTTAGATTTACAGTTGGAATGTATGGACGAACATGTTTTGAAATACTATGTTAAGTTTGTTCTCGGGATAAATTATTCGTACCAGACAGAATTCAACAATAGACAATATATTCAGAAATTTCCCTCTACAATCCGGTACCGTACATCCTTTTTTAGTTACCACAAACAAAATCGGGTCAAGTCAAAATGTCACATGAACCTATAAACAACAATAAAAAAAATATGGAACTAGTTGTCTGTACTACATTATTTCGTGCGGGGACCGAACCCGCGAGCCGTATTCCAGAAAGCAAAGCAATAAGCCACTGCACCAAACGTGACGATAATACGTTATGTTTACTAACATTACAATTTTAATTTTAATTTCAAAGCTAAATAAATGTAAAAATGTAACCCTACCTGTTTTCCTCTCACCGCATCAAAGTAACAAACAAGCGAGCTAAACTTTAAATGAAACCGAAATGTTCTACAACATCAACATAAAATAAACAGAATTGGTGTGGGCAGATAACGCGGGATGCCCCGCGGTTTGATTCCGGTTCGTGGCAAACTTAAGCCAACTTAACTATCGTGATCGATGTCGTCATACAATAACAGTCCAACAATAGCACTTTCTTTTACTTATTTTTATTGGTCCCCTGTGGAAATTCATCATGAACTTCCTCTGCCCCGGGGAAGGGTGAAGGGGCATGCCTGACTCCTACCGGCTAAAACCACTGGAGCGATCGTCTTCGGCAACGAAGGGGGGCTCCAGGTCCTCGTAATATCACACTAGAGCCACCTATTGATACCACGCCTTTAGGAACATCTTGGAGGGGATGACTGTAAAGCGGTCACTCCGTCTAGCGGACGGAAGGTGACTGTAAAAAGGGCGCCCCCAAGCCTTGCTGTGCGCTGAGCTGCGTACACGGCGGCACGTGACCAGGTGCGCGCCGCCGTCTTTCCGGGGATCGCTCGGTATGAGAGCGCAGACTCCTCAATCTGCGCGCCTGCAACCCCGAGAACCAACAATAGAACTATATTACTGCGTTACACCAAAAGTGCATTTTAGTGACAAAACGTAGTGAAAAGCGGGCAAATACAATACGTAATATGATTTTTTAAGGGCCTGAACGCGCGGCGGCTATACCTGTCACTTTTTTAATGGGCTAGCAGTCATCTTGAGGAGATTTAATTGCTTATCCCGGTAATCTGGCGAAGGCGAAAAGTCCTACAGCCAAGCATAAATACTTATAAAATAAACAAATGCGGCTAAGGGCGCCCCTTGCGGGAGTTGGACCTCGGCTTGGGGCCGCCTGCCAAGCGTGGCGATTATGGCAAAACCCCCCAATGTACCTACAACACACCCATATCGGTCGTTGTGGTGATCTTTGGGGGAGGCCTGTGTCCAGCAGTGGACTTCATTCGGCCGAAATGATTGGGGCGTTATTGGACGACCAAACCAAGGAACAGCTGGATTGGTTTTATTTGATCATTTGGGGAAATTTTAAGCTGCAGTCTCAATAAGTGCCGGCTCGAGCAAGGGTTAAGTTAGTGTTGCTATCCCTGTATTATAGCCCGCCGCCGATCACTATGTCATACGAACTGGAAATAACGGAGGCAAACGACGTACTGTTCCGACGAATAAATCCCCCAGTTATCTTTGTTATTAATAATTTTGCTTAGTCATTGATGATATCATTATTAATTGACGTTTAAGTTAACTAGCTGCCAACATATACGGGAATTCTGTAGACGTCAATTAATAATGATCTCAGTGTTGTCATTCATTTAGTTCATTGTATCATAGCAACATTTTTTGACACATATAAAGATACCGTCGGATTGAACCGCTAATACTCGTAAAACATTTCACCGATGTTAATTTGTTTAGCTCACACACGAATCTGCCCTGCTTAGCTTAAATAAATGCAGTATGCTAATAGCAAAAATGCGTTTTGGAGAAGAACGCGATCAGAATGTTATGTGTGGACTGTAACTTATAAATGTTTCTTTTTTCCTTTATGTTAACGTAATATCGGACCACAACAACTGAGCTCCCACTGAGTCATTCTTGCCGCCTGTCAGTACATGTCATCGGCTATGGGCCTTTCCTCAAAAGACCATTCCAAACCTTTGCATTTTTCTCAAATAATTAGAATCTAAAAATGTCTGGACTTTAAAAAAGAAACAGAGGCGCCCTGAAGGCAACCGCCTCGGTTTAGCCCGGTGCAAAGCCGGTGCAACTCTCGCCTTGCGTGCACCCGGCTTTGGAGTCGCAGGCGCCCACAGTATGGACTCTGGACATCCATCGAACGTCCTCAGAAGTAACTGTAGCACGTTGTGGACACTTGTTGTCGTAAACACGAGAGTATCAGAGTCAGGGGGGAATGGCGCCCCTCGAGACGAGCTGCGCCAAAGCACTGGGCACCGGTGCATTCCGCTAGAAATCCCGGTATGCCTCCATATGTGTTGAAGACGGCCACCGTGTGGTTTTAGCCGGTAAGAGTCTGCCTGGAAGCAGTACCTGAGGGTCACCCCAGGTACGATTTTTTAATAAAAAGCGGTATTATTTTCTATGCATTCAGCAGACGCAGACGCTAGCGCTGCACATACTCCCGGTAAAATCCCTAAGACACCTTGTATGAAGCATATTGTGGAAAAGGAATCATCTATCTTGTGTTGAGAATTGGAAACCCCACGGATAAACCTCTGTCTTATCATTCGGGGATTACCAGGCATAACGTCATCCCCTTCCTTTTGCAAGCAGTTTCCCATTAGCTGAAAAGGTCCGGCTGTGCCACCGCTATCAAACACATAAAAAAGTTGAAAAGAAAAGTGAACGTTCATTTTTTTCTTGCGAATCTTGTTAGTATAGCGATAAAGCCAGGAATTTGTCGTAACTCAGTTCCTCTATCAACATTCACTGTACGCCACATTACGTAATTAATATTACGATTGTTTTCTTAGCGTGGTATTTAGACTTTTGGGCTGACGTACATTTATAATATTTATAATAAATTTTTCTATTAGCGTAGCGTCCTTGTGTGATTTTCAGGATACTTATGCTTTATTAGTTTAATTGAATGGTTTCGAACTAAAGAGTCTTTAATACAGTAATACCGTGGTCACCCACGTTGCTTTTTTCATAATAATCTGTTTCAAAGGAAGTTAAATGATTTATGTACTTGGTATATGGAAATCTATGGGGGAGGTCTTTGTTCAGCAGTGAAGGTCCTTTCGCTAGCATGATGATGATGTATGTGCATCAATCTTATATCTTTAAATGAGCAATTCTTGTATATATATAATTGGAATCTCGGAATCGGCTCCAACGATTTTCATAAAATTTTGTATATAAGGTCTTATTTTAATAATCCACGATATTTTGCATGGTGCCTCAGTAAATGCTTAAGATGATGTACCGAACACAAAAAAAAACTCATGGTAAAAATCCACTTCTTTCTTTTGTATGATGTCGCTACCGTGCGCAGTCTGTTTTGTTTAACGTTACAGACTATCTAAACCAGTCAACCAGCCCCATCCGCCATTGTCTTACTAGATGCATGTGAATATTATCACAACTAAGAGAACTAGGAAGTAATGAAATAAATGATTTAATAAAATATTTTTTTAAACAGCAGATTTACAACTTTTTTTTATACCTACATTATCTTCATCGTTCACTATAGCGCCATGCAAAATATCGTGGACTATTAAATTAAGACCTTGTATAGGGGGTTTCGGGGGCGATAAATCGATCTAGCTAGGAATAATTTTTAGAAAATGTCATTTTATAGGCGTTTGAGTAGTCTCAACTGAAAAATATGACTCTTCCTGACATCTCATTTCGGCCGAATGAAATCCACTGCTGGACACAGGCCTCCCCCAAAGATAACCACAACGACCGACGTTGGGGGGTCTTGCCATAATCGCCACGCTTGAAAAAAAAAAAAAAAAAAAAAAGTAGAATAATAATACTATTTTTTGTGAGCAACTAATTGCTTTAACGACACAACAGCAGATGGCGTTGTTAAGTAACACGAAAATACCGAGCAAAGCTCGGTCATCCAGGTACTTTTATATAAATGCTGGACCTATTACGTAGGGTTCATAATTCATTAACGTAATCTCGTCTCAAGTTCTACTTGAGTTTTTATTCCAGATCTGTAATACGGGCCTTGTGTCTAATACATAGATACATAACGAATTTATTATACATTACCGTGTGATACCTGCTAAGTAAAGCGCTACCCTATCTCATCCCATGGATGTCGTAAAAGACATTTAGTCGGATGATAGGCAGCACTCACATGGGCCTTAAGCCCAGACTGGTCGTTGTGGCGATCTTTGAGGGAGGCCTAAGTCCAGCAGCCGTGTGGTGCCGGCTCAGAATACGACCACCCCATCTCCTCCCGTGGGTGTCGTAAAAGTCGACTAAGGGATTAGCCGGAGGATGCGCAGCCTCCTTCGAATACATTAACAACTCAACTGCGATCGCCAACCCGTCTGCCAAGCGTGGCAATTATGGCAAAACCCCCCATTGAGCCCACAGCACAGATCTTTGGGGGAGGCCTGTGTCCAGCAGTGGACTTAATTCACCCGAACTGATACGTCCAACAGTGGACGTCGATTGGCTAAAATTAAGGTAATGATGAACCCATGTAGTAACTATTCAAAATCTATTAGTAACAAAACGAAAACTGGTGTTACAAAACTTGGATTCCTACCTATTTGTCTGCATCCTCTTTGCATAGCAGTTTAAATTTATCGCTATAGTTTATCCATTAAGAAAATAGGAAGACAAACACGAACATCCGGGACAAGGGATTTTGTTTGTAGGAAACACTAAAAAGTTGGAAATAAGAAAAGTTGTTTTACTGTTTGTTTTGGAACACCCACGTCTTTCCCTGATTAAAATAGCTGCGGCATGTGTTTTATGGCCTATAATATTCTGCCTTCTTTGTTCTTTGTTCATGTCCTGAACTTGAAATACTCTTAGATATGTATGTATACATATGTATACATATGTGTATCTACTTAACTTTTACGTTTATTTAATACTTGAGCCTATACTCAAAACAACATAAATGTTGATCCTCATTTCAGCCTAAGGACGTCCACTGCTGAACAAAGGCCTCTCCCATAGATTTCAACAACCACCTACACAACAAATAAACTAATTTTAAAAAGTAAGAGGTTGAAGAACAAACATTGTCAAAAATTATTTGTCTTATCTAAAACTTTATCTCGGTTTGACTTTTCGTTTAGATGAATTTCGGCAACGACATTTACTTCAGTCCACCGAGACATCCTTATACATACACCTTTAAATAGCTATTGTTTTTTTTCTTATAATATCTGTTATCGTGTGGTAAAGCCCTGGACTCTGGAAGGCACTAACATTGCTGGGACGGATAACAAAACATTAAAAAATATGTCACTTTTAAGTTAAAATGTATATACAATAAAAAATAAAATGTATACTTTATATGGCAATTTCCCTTTGACCGCTCATTGTAGTAATAATTGTGAGGCCCATGTTTAGCTTGACGTACGGGCTGGTGTTTGTGTGTCTATGGGCCTGTGTGTGTTTACACGTATTATCTGCTCTTACTTTTTTTCATATTAATGGCCAATCTTGTGTCAGAGTTTTACGAGCCGTCCAGAGGCCTCCAATTTGGCTTTAATGACAGCTGTCTAATCACAACAACAAGGACCGAGCATTTAGCGTGCTCTCCGAAACATGGAGACGCTCAATTAAAATACCACTATGCTGTCACCCATCCATATACTGACCGCGCCAAGCGTTGCCTAATCTCGGCGATAGTTTACCGATCAGTGGGTGCAACTGGCTATGAGCGCCCACCCTAAAATCTGCTGTGGCTATTATGTTACATGTTTAACCCAAACCCAAACATTTTACACGGTGTCGGGCAGCATAATATTGTCACCCGAAAGATTAACCGATGAATATTGACATCATTCATTCATCATATGTTTCTATGCATATGGGTAATTACCGACATTAATCCCAGGTGCAACAGCATCGTGAGGAAACCTAGTTCTACTTGCTAATGGTCTGAAATCGCCAACACACAGTGAACAAGCGCGGTGATCAACGCTCTGTGTGAAAAGACGCCTTTGCCCTGAAGTAGGACAGTTACAAGGTGATATTATAACAAATACACATGAAAAAAATAAGTCGCTCATCGGTACCAGCAACATACGGATATGTAATTTACCCATATAACACGCCTTATATTTGTATCTCAACAAGCATTATACAATATAACATACTTTAAATTTGCATCTCAATAAGCATTACACTATACAGAATGAAACGGACAACGTACCGAAAACTTTGGGAAATGGCCACACTAGGACTATAATAAAAATAGGAGCTGAGCCATTCATCTCTTACAGTTTTTGTTATTTTTGAGCCCGCAATGTATCGCATACAACGCGGTCAAAACACTACATAATTATTGTACTATGATATGATATTGTTATGCTGCTGCAAGCGATGAACTAATCCGTGAACTATCGCGAAACAACAGCCGTTTAGTTCTTATTGACATTGCAGTTTTATGTGAAAATAAACAGTTTATTCTATTTTATTTAAAATAGCGTTAAAATGTCTATTTTTTAGTTAGTTTAGTTTTAGTTTTAGTTAAAATAAAACATTATTTAATACTGAAATCGATTAAATAGACTGGAAAATATACAGAAATGTAATGAAAACACCAACGCAAAATTCTAAATTCTGAATCCATATAGCATCCCATGGTATCAGTTCCGTTATGATGTCACTTACACCAGTTATAATAACATCTTATACTTGAGTCTCTAGTCATGCACTATTAATGTGACTTTTTCACGGCTACTAATGATAAATAAGAGTTTCTTTTCGCGTTGTTACTCTTCTACTCCAAAATCACTAAATGGGTTTGAATAGGGTTCACACTGTTGAATAGCATGCTCCTTCTGCGAGGTTTTATGCTAAGTAAATCTCGTGTGAAATGACTAATGAACTTTATGCATGTACACACACTACACATCAAGCTATAGTAGTAGTAGTAGTAGTGTAAGCTGATCTCGTATTGTATAGGCTTTTGGTATAATGAGAGTTCAGCGTAAACTGGTTTTGTATAGCTTGATACCATGTGTAAACCATGCGAAACCGGGGTCACTGATCATTCATCATTTCACCCGGTAAACGTCCACTGCTGGACTCAGACATCCCTTAAAGATCACCACAACCAGACCGGTCGGTCTGGATTTGGATTGCGTGCTGATTGGGGATTTTTCTATAATAATCACGCTTGGCAGATGGGTTCGCTTCCGCAGTTGAGTTGTAAACGTACTCGCGCGCTGCTGTTATCCTTCGGTTAATCCCACAGTCGTCATAACAAAACACATTTTAACGGATTACATCGCAGAGGTCGCAGAATGACTAAGGTGACATGTATCGTTACAGATTTTAAAAGTTATGTTATCAAAAATGTTTTCGTAATCTTGATGTTTTTTTAGTGTGATATATATGTTTATAGCCTCACGAAACATTCTTGGTACATAAGGTTCATGACAATGGATGTTATATGAAATGATAATATGAGGAAAAAATTGAGGTATTTGATATAGAATATTCTTAATTATTAAACTTTCGCCTTAACTGAAAACATTATTTTTAAATGGGTACTTGATTTTGACACAGTATCGTCACGAGTCTCGTGACCACGGACAATGCGTCTTGATCAAACGTCGAGGTTATTCAAAATAATATTTTGATAGCGAATAGACCCCGATACTGTCTTGAAAGTCATAGAATATTATTATACTATACAAATTATTATTACAACTACATTGCGTTATCAAGTTTCCTCTAGCAAGTCTCGGGTAACAGGTATTATTCAATATTTACCACTCTATTTAACAATATAACAACACGCACAATTCACTTTCTACACTGCGGCTCGAAGGTAAGGGATTTAAGTGGGTATACACCGGTTGCCCTACACTAAAATGTCCCTTGTTCCCCTTGGGTTTTGAGTATCAGATGTATAAGCATGCAAATGTAACGAATTACTAGCTGAGATGTCTTTATAAAATATCATTGAGTTGTAAATTTATATTCCTAACGAATTGAATTAGTATCTTTTTATTGATCAGCTTTTTTCTTTATTTTTCCAACTTTGTGTTACAGTTGTTCAAGCCACCCAAAGGCCTCTGCCTTGGCTTACCGACTGCCGTCTAATTACCGGGACCGGTGATTTTATGTCTTTCAGAAGTACGGAAACGCTACGGTACGGTACGCGCTGTTCAAATACAGGTGCAAAATGCGTTCCATTCACAGGTTGCACCGGGCGTTGCTCAACCGTACCAGTCGTGCATTGATCAGTGAATATACACCTTGACCAGCTAACAATCTGGTATAACATTTCTAGTGGTGATTCCTGGCAAAGAAGTCCACCGCGCCCTTCCCTTAGAAGAAAACGAAAGGCATACCTTATATGTAATGCGAAATGTTGTGGCAGAGAGGTTCACGGACTTGCTTCTTAAGCACTAAGGTTGAATATCTGACTTTGTCAATGTCATGTGTATTTTTGTAGTTACTAATTCTAAGACATCACTGACTTTAAAGGTAAGAAAAACATCTTGAGGAAACCTGGATTTAATGGTCTAAAATCATCAACACTCCGTAAGCGTGGTGATTAATGCTCGTTCCACACTGTATGAAAAATCTTTGCCCTACAGTGGGACAGTTACAGACTGATATTATTCGGACTGTAGCATTCTTCCGTTAGCTGAAGTTCCGTACTTTTGTTTTGTTTGCTAACCGTAGTGAATAAGGGATCACGTGAGCATTAATTTCCCAACAGACTGCCACAAAGATCAACTTGTAGCGGTCTGTTGGGAAACTGATGTTCAGCAGTGGACATTTATGATAAAAAATACGCCTTTCACTTGAGCTCCGCCTACAAATAAGCAACAGCATCTCTATAGGCATCGCCAAGACTAGTTAATGGATTCATACGACGTACAGACGTATATTGCAGTATGGTTTCCGACAAAACTAGGCCACCCTTTCTCGTCCTACGAAAAGGCGACATATGGCCCAAATCAATAATAAATCGAATCCAAAATCTTAGATTTACGATTTTGAAACTCATGCGTTTTCGTGTCAGGATCACACAACTGACAAATCCTTAATCCCAAATCCAAAGATTTTGGATTAGATTGATTATTAATCTCGGTCGTCAGTGATTATGCCATAAGGATAGGCAGAACCCTCTTCATGCGTCATATATATTGTAGCATATTGCTATTATCAATCCTTATTCCAAGTAAGGCGATGACAGCAGTGTACCTCGACTGTTCGTCTTAGGCACACACGAATGCCCCCTAGCAATATCAAACAATAAACTGATTAAATATCAGCATTACATAATAAAATTGTCTCACTATTTTAATTACTTGACCACAGATACAGTCGGCTATGAATATAGAAACGGAAACTTGGTTCTGTAATTACAAAGATAAATCTACGACGCGTATACTCCAATTAGTGTTAGTTATCTCGCTTAATATTTATGTAGCTATTTGAAATTAACGTATTAATAACGGTGAACCCTTTAATATATATATTATATATCCACAACTCTATAATTAAGCACAATGTTCACGTAAAATGCTCTATAGTATCGTATCTTATTCTAGTCGTTAATAGAATGTATCAGCTTTTTTAGTCTGCGAATCTTCAAATAATAAATTGAATAAAACATAGTTACTACTGAAGGTCAGCTGACAACGCTTAGCGTCGGGGGTAGGTAGTCGTTTCGACTTTTGCGTTACGTGTGGTGGGTTCGATCCCCACATGGAGCAAATTTTTGTATGGCCTACAGATAAGTATTCAGGGTCAAGATATTTGTGCATGTGAGATGTATGTCTGTAAACTGTACCCAAAACATAAGAGAAATGCCATTGTCAAAATCTTAGGAGATTAACTAAGTTGCCGACATAGCTGAAAGGATTAGTAGACTAAATGACATTGCCACAATGGGCTGGGCACATAATTCGTAGAACTGATGGCTGAAGGGTCAGAAAGTTCTAGAGTGGAGACCACGGCCTCCAACGAGATAGACAGAAGACCTGGTAAAGGTAGCTGGGAGTCCCTGAATGCGGGCGGCATATAAACACCGTCCTCTGGCAAATCTGATGACGATGAATCCGTGTTTGGTTTTAGTTTTTACGTCATCTATTTGTCAGCCATGCAAATACTTTTTTCGTACGGGAATCGAACCAGTGACCCGCAGAAAGCCAAGTGCAAGCCACTGGATAATCGGATCGTCGAAACATTTAAATGCCTTAGGCCAAATAAGAAATTCTAATAAGCATTTAAAGAAAAACCCGTAATGATACATTAAATTACACTAATTGTCCACCAACAGGTGTAAAGTTGGTGCAACGCAAATTTCACTTAATAGCATCTGGAGTAACTGCAAGTACAACTGTATAACCGTCGTCCACACGCGACATAAACAGGAAATAAAATGTAAATCGACCTATTTTCACGCGATGAAAACAAGAAAATCCAGTAGGAAATAATTTATAGGTACCATTCATCAGTACTTAGACGGTATGACATTTTTTTGATCGTATAAAGCTTTCGCTGTATAAAGTGACAACTTCAATAACGTACCCGAAAACAAGTCCAGTTTTTGGTACACTTTTGGCGTATATCGAGACACGAATTGAGTAACTTGTGTTTAAATGGCTACCATGCGAAACGATCGATTTTCATGTTAAGCTGCGCTTGCTAAGGTCAGGCTTTGGTGTGTGACCACTCTTTCCACATCAAGACGCCTCCGAGAGCTCAAAGCATTGCTTGCATTGGTAATTTGAGTACATAGTAATTTCAGTACAAATAGACCACTGTTACAGTAGTCACAAAGCCCAAAAGTCTACTAACCACTATCATGAATTTGATCCGAAACTCACTTTCCATGACCACGTCATATCCCTTGCCAAGGAATCATTCCGGCGGCTAGGGTTTCTGTTGTGTAACTGCCGAGATTTTCACCATCACCTAGTAATCCGACTTCCTTATAACACGCTTGTTAGAAGCAAACTCGATTCTAGCTCTTGTTTATAGAATCCACATAAAAAACATGCTAGAAACAGTCCAAAAAATATTTTGAAATACTTTTATAAACGGAAGTTCGGATGTTAACTATATCTATTTCCAACCAGATTTGTCTTCGGATTAACTTTAATTAGCAGATTTAACTCGCTCCAAGTCAGACGAGCTGCGGACCAACTTGTTACTGCTTGCAAAATTATAAATGGAGATATTGACGCACCTAGTTTACATGGCAGCTGTGTCAATTATTCGTTCGTGACAACTGTAACCAGGCAAGAAGACATAACTTGTTTGCGATACCGCATTGTCGCACGGTTGCGCGAGCAAGAATGGGGATACTGCGTATGTTGAATGCGCGCAACGCACTACTGGAAAACAATCCGGATATGTTTGCTGATGAGTGGAAGGTGATACTGTTGGAATGTTGGAGGTATTGTGAGGAGAGTGAAAGTGTCTTAATTATTTAATTCTGTCGTTTCATTGTTTTCGAGTCGTTCTGATTTTAATAATAATATATAAATGATCACGATCAGCTGACGGACATCCACTGCTGATCAAAGGCCCTCGTATATGTCTACGAGGACAACCGGTAAGACTAAGTGTAACCACATTGGGGGTTGGTTGTTTATTTGTGTCGTCATTGGGGGGAATTTGCCAGTACCTACTCACCACGCTTGGCAGGCGGGTTGGTGAGCGCATTACAGCTACTGTTCCACACAAGGGGTTTTGAAATCTATAACGGGTACCGTGTCACCTTACGACTAATGACTAATAATCAATCTAATCCAAATTCTGTGGATTTGCGATTAAGGAATTGTCTGATTTTGTGTTAAATGTGATCTTAAAACAAAGACGGATGGTGTTCAGAATCTTTAATCTGAAGATTTTGGATTAGATTGATTATAAATTTCCGCCGTTAGTCATCCTGCGATCACGAACGCAAGTGTTCGAAACATTAAGGAAAACAATATTGTTTCTTTAATCTTATATCATAGCTTAGAAATGACACAGATTCTTTCTTTTATGTTGTAGGACACATATTTTATTTGATTTTTGTTTTCGATTCAGATCGTTGGATTTTATTTTATTACTACAGTAGGTTAGGTAGCTCAGGTTTCGATAGACGATAATTTAGGAAACCTGACTTCTGTAATCACAATTGTCGATCGAAAGACCGATGGATTTTAGGGAAATATCTTCTCCAAAATCTAGCGGGCAACAATATCGAGAACCAGTAAACGCAACGTGGGATGCCCCCAGCCGGTTGGACCGATGATCTGATCTGACAAATCATTCAATCCATCCAAGTTTTTACTAGGGGTAAAAACTTCGATGGATTGAATGATTTGTTTGGTTTTTTCAAACTATGCTCCACACTAATAATGCGATATATATTACAAGGTTGTCTGGCAGAAATCACCGTGTGCGATAAGACTGCCCTTTGTACATGTATTCATGTATTTTTCTGCATTGGATCTTATTTTTGTTATTTCTAGTGTACATTAAAGAGTATTGTATTGTATAATTTCTCCTGTGTCGTGGGTACAGTTTACAGACTACATCTCACATGCACATACACATAGACCCGAAAAATGATCTCTGGATCATACAAATATTTGTTCCGCCAATTGTTTGCCATGGCGCGAAATGTGAAGACCTGAGAGTAGTAATGCCACTGTCCGGCAGTAGCCATCCGTAGGCTATATTGAAGTTGGCATTTAGCCAACATACTTTTATTTTCACTTTAGCAAGGTAACGGTAAACTAAATTACATAATCTGTGTCTGTCACGTAATGTCGTAAACATTTGACAATTGAATGCAGCGCTTCGGTAATTTATACGAAAGGCATAGTACGAGTTTCAACTGCGAATGGATTGAGTACCTATGTCTCTTTACGGCTGAAATAAATAATCAATCTAATCCAAAAATATGGATTTGGGATTAAGGCTTTGTCTGATTTTATGTGACAAATGTGACCTGAACACAAAAACGGATGAAGTTTAAAATCTTAAATCTAAAGATTTTAGATAATATTGGTTTTTAATATCGATCGTTAGCCTGTAAACATGTTACGGATATCTACATACAGGTTGAAGAGAAAGTTTCGTGATACTATATCTACTACTATCTTCTACTGATTATTTGTTTAATTTTGTTCTTCTTCTTCTCTTAGATTATAGCTTCTGTAGAGTATCTATTTAATTTCGTTATAAAGTAACGTCAATATCAAATTAAATACTTAATAGAACTTTAGATTTAGAATCTATGGCGATACGATACAAGATTAACATTTCTGCGCTTCGAATAGTAAAGAACCGGTTATATTGTAATTAGGTCATAACCATGGCCATAACGGACACTGACGATCAGAGCATTTCAAGAAAAAATGCCATAACTAAACTGAATGTTAGGTGTTATATGAACTCAGTAGGTTTAGGTACGTTATAAAAATATTGGTGCTTACACTTTTATGACTAGAGCCCGGATTATAGGCAACTTAAAATGGTCGAGATATCAGCCAAAATATCGAACAAAATCGCTAAAAAGTGCCAAAATATGTAACATCAAATTTTAAGGAATATTACAAAACATTACACCTGTATATTTTAAGGTAATAAATTGCATATATTATATTCAAACAAATAACTTAATTTCATCATCATCTCAACCAAAAGACGTCCACTGCTGAACAAAGGCCTCCCCCACAGATTACTACAACGAGCGGTTACATGCTGCCTGCATCCAATGGCTCCCAGCGACCTTCACCAGGTCGTCTGTCCACTTCGTTGGAGGTGGTCCCACGTTGCGTTCTCCGGTGCGCGGTCTCCACTCGAGAACCCTATTACCCCAACGGCCATCAGTTCTATGAGCATATTGCCCCGCCCATTGCCACTTCAGTTACTTATCCTTTCAGCTAGGATGTCGGCAACTTTAGTTCTTCTACGGATCTCTTGATTTCTGATTCATAGGTACATTTTCAACTAGATATTATCATTTTTGTTCAAGAAAACGTTAATTGTGCAGTAGTAATAATATACCTATTACTAGGTATAGTACAAACATAAGAAACTACATACACCTACGTATTAAAATAATATGAATACAGTACATTTTCGTATCTTCTTCAGCTACAGTTAAAATTATAGAAAACATGTCTCAATCTGCAAGATCAGTAGATTTTACATAAAATATACAATAACCGTAAATATGCCGTGTGGTGCCGGTTCAGAATGCCACCACCCCATTTCATCCCGTGGGTGTCGTAAAAGTCGACTAAGGGATTAACCGGAGGATGGGCAGCAGCGTCCTTCGAGTACATTAACAACTCAACTGCGATCGCCAACCCGTCTGCCAAGCGTGGCGATTATGGCAAGACCCCTCAATGAGCACACAACACACCCATATCGGTCGTTGTGGTGATCTTTGGTGGAGGCCTGTGTCCAGCAGTGGACTTCATTCGGCCGAAATGATGATGCAATAACCTGAACAAATTTCACAAATATGCAAATGCTAATAACCGGATTATTATATTATATTTATTTATGACAAACTATACGTATATGTGCCGTGTGGTGTCGGCTAAGAATAGCACCAACCCCACTCATCCCGTGGGTGTCATAAAAGGCATCTTTGGGATTACCCGGAGCATGCATGAGCAGCAGCGTCCTTCGAGTTCATGAATAACTCAACTGCGATCGCTAACCCGCCTGCCAAGCGTGATAATTATGCTAAAACTCTCCAATGAGCACCAATACACCCATATCGGTCGTTTTGGTGAACTTTGGGGGAGGCCTGTGTCCAGCAGTGGACTTCATTCGGCCGGAATGATAATGAAATGATGAGCAGGACACAGACCGGTCGTTGTGGCGATGTTTGGGAATGCCTGTGTCCAGCAGTGGACTTTATCCGGCTGAAATGATGATGTGGGAACAATATTGATCAACGCTGAACCGAACAGGTAAAATGCTAAATTACTCATAGTAGCCCTAAGTTCACCATTCCCGACCGTTTACCCGTTTATAAGCCTTCATAGTAAGATTAAAATATCTTAAAGATTAAGATGCAAATGAACGTGCATCAGATGCCAGAAATAGCTGGACTTTCAAAGTTAAGTTTAGCCTCATTTACATTTCGGAAACCGCAAAGTTTTACAGCTAGACATTAAAAATAGAGCATATTAAAATGATGTCAATGCTAGCACACTGATCCAAAATGCAGGATGGTTTATTTTAGTCATTAAAGATAAAATTAAATTATGTATTAGAGAACGAAAGAAAACAGTTTTATTTTGGACTCGCACAGGCTATTCCGAAAGTTTATAGACTCGCTTCTTAAGGATAAGGTTACAGGTTCAAAGTAACACACACAAGGATACAGCTGTCAGCTGGCATCTTCTAAAACATTAACACGTAGTCTCTAGACCTTCATTCTAAGAATCGTATTATTTTCTGATTCTATAGATAAATGTTACATCATGATCATCATATCAGCTAAAGGACGCCCGCTGTCAAGTCATGCCTGGGGGAGGCATAGATTTCCACAATTGTGTTGTCATTTTTGGGAAACTTGTCTAAACTCATCACGTTTGGCAGGCGGATTGGTGAGCCCAGAAAGGCCGCTGTTTCACAGAAGAGACGCTGCAGATCGTCTCTCTGGTTTAGAGTCCCATATTACCTTTTACGACATCCACGGGAGGAGATGAAGTGGTGCTATATTCTGAATCCGGACATCACACGGAATATAATGTTAAATGTTACAACCAAAACCAGATTAAAGTATACAAAATGATATTGTATAGGTAGTAGTTATTCCTGAATATGAATAAAACAAACTTATTTAAAACAGATTAAATATAGAACAATTTTAACGCCAATGTAATATGTAATATGACGACACAGTTGGTGCAGTGGCTGATACAGTCGAGTGCTGCGCTCTGAGTCGCGGGTTTGATTCCCGCACGGAACAAATATTTGTATGATCTGCAGGTAGTTGTTCCGGGTCTAGGTGTATTGTATGTGAAATTCGTGTCTGTAAACGCACCCACAACACAGGAGAAATCCTAGTGTATGGCAACAAAAAAAAAAAATATAGATATATGATAACCCCAAAAACGCCCACCCTCCGCCACATCTTAGTGTTTGTTGAAGCTGTAAATAAAAATCGGCGCAATAAACTTCCCAGCAATACGTCTGCCTATCAAGTTATTTTTAATTTCACATCATATTAGGTAGATCAAATATCAAAAACCTATAGTTAAAACTAGATTAAAATAGGAGGTAACTAATACACTTTGAAATTACTCAAATTAATATTGGAACCAAAATAAAACAAGTTGTATCGTTAAAATTAACATTAAATCTTAACAATAAAGTTGGTAGGTACTTAGACCTAACAAGCTCTTACATAGCCTCAGGGTGGAAACATTCCAACATTACAGTACCTACATGCCCACGGCCTTACTTTAATGGGCTCCGTAAAATTTATGATAGGTAATTGAGTTATTAACCTGATCTTGCATAACTAAGTACCCAGGTACTAGAAATCATGTAACTAATATAAATATCAGAGATTAATTATTGCGTTTGATTACCTTGTTCTTAGCATTTATTAATTTAATGCTAATTGGAAAATACAAGTGTTGCTTATATTTTTTTATGCAGAAATGATGAACCTGCAGAGAATCGTCTCATATTCCCTTTATTGCCACTCACGTTATGATAACAACAATATCCAGTTAAAAATAATCTTATTATTGTAAAAAAAACTTACCTCAGTTTGCAAATTGACTGTATCACCAATTAGGTTTTAATTTTGTTCCCGACTGGTGCACTCACATTGAGGAATAAATTATCATTATTTTACATACAAACACACTTATGTATAAATATAAAACATATGTTACACTTCACACCAAAATACTAGGTGACTTTTATTTATTTATTTTTCACTTTGAAAACTGCATAAATAAAAGTTTTCCAAGAGCAATCAACGTAACCGAATTTCCATTACGCTCTGACTAATTTATTTATCAAAATTTACAGTTGTGGCCCAACGAATGGGCATAGTTCAAATGGGCCCATATTTGTAAACAAACAGTTGGCGTGTTTATGAAGTAGACGCACGCCAGTATACAAAACAAAACATTTGACTCAGAGCGTAGCGCGGTCGACGAATGGCGGTAACTGACTGCCGTGCGCTCCATGGCTGGCGGTCGAGCAAGGAGGCAAGTTCACTTGCACTGCTTTATGGTGAAGAAGTTATCTAATGGTAAAGGACAGTATTTATGTAATGCTTATTACTAACGCATGTAAAGTAAATAGAGCCTAAAGTCCTAATAAACGACTTCGCTTTATGTTCAGATTTAGCGAATTTTCACTGAGTGTTAGTGTTTTTGTAAAAGCCTAATTAACTGAAAACATTATATTACACTTTGTGAAAATTATGACTTACAGAAAGTAAACGTAAAGTGCTGCTTAGTACATCCAATTTCAAGGTGCCATTAAAATAAACGATATGTACCCAGATACTTCACAGTGTGTTCCGCGACCACATCACGGCGATCGAAGATACTGAACTCTTGCATTGCCAGCCGTGATTCACTCCTTCGACCAGAGTGGGAGCGCATGGAACGCGTAATGGGGTACTGCATGGGGGACGTAATATACGCAAAAGTGGCGGCAGAGCGAAGGTGGGAAGCGACCATCTTTCTACCCCTCTGCAAAAAATGTACTGGGCGTCGAAGGGTGCTGGCCAATCTCCAGCCCTCCATAATGCGGCCGGCGGGTGACAAATATGGGAAAGTCCGTGACCTGACCAGAAACAGGCGTACAGTGTGCAGGACATGTCTTTTTGTGAGGAATGTGTGTCGCACAGGGACAGAGCCCGTCGGATTAAATGATGGGCTGGAACTTACCGGTAGTGCGGTTCAATACTCGAGCAAACCCCGCATCCCCAACTATAGGTAGGCAGAACGAATACCGTAGGGTTTAGCCAATAAGATACGGGCATGCCCCTCCGCCTTTTCCCATGGCGGAGAAAGTGTATGCGTACGCATAAGGGTTTCCCCTTTGATAAAAAAGGCTGCATTTATTACGTACTATATTACGTAAGGTAAGCAGGGTAATTACAGAACCACTCTTCATGAACTTAGGATGCTGATGCGTACCACTTTCGCATCTCTTGGTAGCACTGTGCACCACCTGCTGATTCTGGTGATTATCGGATACTTAATGCCTCTACTGCGTTTGATTTTTAGTTTATGAATAGCTAGCGCAGACAACATGGCAGGGCATTGCCCCCCGAGCCTTCCACCCCCGGATCCATCCTTGCCATCACAGTGCCAAATTGTTGCCTTAAGCCTTCGCTTTAAACTTTAAGAATTACTTTGTTCTGGTTAGAAGGACACTGTTGTAGACCTCCCGTACAGATTTCCACAATTATTCGTAATTTTGGGGAAAATTTGTCCATAAGTACCCACAAGTCTTGGCAGGCGGGACGACTTATTAAAACTTAACGTTAGCAACATACAATCAGGTCTTGAATAAAACATTCCAAATAATTTCCATAATTCCTAACTTGAACTTGCCAATGTGCCTAATGGGCGAGTGATAGCACTGGCGAGTAACTTTCCTCTACTACTCTAATACTGAACGCAGCATTAGCGTGGTACAATATTCATAGCTATGCTAACGAATGTAGAATGGTTACTCTACAGATAAAGGGTACGAAATGCTATTGAAGGTGATCCTGGTCACCGTCCGTCCGTGGGAAACATATGCTTTGTAATCATGTTAATGAGTTCGTGTATGTTTAAGATTTTACAGGTAAGTAAGCTTTCTTTCTAAGGCGACTAAGGGATTACTGGAGGATGGGCAGCACCGTCCTTCAAGCACATTTATAACTCAACTGCGATCGTCAACCCGTCTGCCAAGTGTGGCGATTATGGCAAAACCCCCCATTGAGCACACAACACAAGCTCATACCGGTCGTTGGGGCAATCTTTGAGGGAGGCTTCTATCCAGCATGGGACGTTTTTAGACTGAAATGATAAAGCTTTCTTTCTTTCGTATGATTCGTGGTAAACCTTGTGTCAGAGTTTTTCAAGCCGCCCAAAGGCCTCCCTCCGACTTGGCTTAGCCGACGATTTTAGTGTCTAGCATGTTGTTCCCACGATACAGGAGAACACAAAGAGGGGCTATCGTTTTTTAAAAATAACATTCTACTTTGCCGGTCCGCATCCCTAGACCGACCAAACCGATCGTTGCTTAACCACACTGATCGTTTACCGCCTCGGTATAAGTAATAGGCTAAAACGTCTAATTCACCTGAATAACTCGGCTATCCTATGTTATCCGTGTGGTATCCGGATTATGTCCGTGTGGTGTCCGGATTAAGAATATAGCACCACTCCATTTCCTCCCGTGGATGTCGTATAAGGCGACTAAGAGACTCTAAACCAGAGGGATGGGCAGCAGCGTCCCTTCTGTGGAACAGTAGATTTTCTGCGCTCGCCAACCCGCCTGCCAAGCGTGGTGAGTACTGGCAATTTCCCCCAAATATGATGACACAGTTGTGGAAATATATGGGAGAGGTCTGTGTTCAGCAGTGGACGATGTATGGCTGATGAGAGATTGAAATACATCCTATGCTCGAGATGACGTGACCGATTCCCGCGTTTGTGGAGCTAAAGTATGCGAGGTTTATTTACAGGAGGTCTTCAATTTAGTCTACTTGACGGTAAGTTTGGCCCAGTGGCTTATCGCTTGGCCTTCTGCGCTACGCGTCGCGGGTACGATCCCCGTACAGAGCAAATATTTGTATGATCTACAGATGTTGTAGGTTGGGTCTAATCTGGTCCCCTTATTCCAAATCGATAAATCATCAAAACATCATAATTTCAGCCGAAAAACGTCCCCTGCTGGATAGGATCCTCCCCAAAAGGTTGCCACAACGACCGGTATAGGTTTGTGTTGTGTGCTCATTGAGAGGTTTCTCCATAATCGCCACGCTTGGCAGACAGGTTGGTGATCGCAGTTAGGTTATAAATACACTCGAAGGAGGCTGCTCCGTTCCCATTCTCCGGCTAATCCCATAGTCACCTTTTACTACACCCACGTGATGAGTTGGGGTGGTGGTATTCTTAGCCGGCACCACACGGCGAGATAAATAAATAGACAAATATATCTAACGATTGTACTCGTGCACTAAAATATTAGCCATTAACTGTCCTATTGCAGAGCAAAAGCCTCTTCCATTTCAGAGAAGGAGTGATCATCGATACCCGGCTTGCTCAGAAACTCAAATTAAATCTAGTTAAAAATCAGTGATTACATTAACTAAGAAAATACATATGACAGTGAAAGTCACGTTGGTACTTGCCTGGTTATGATGTACTTGAGAGGCGAAACCATAAGCTTCTACCACGACATACAACGATAGAGTCATCACCATATCGGTCAAAGGACCTGAACTGCTAAACAACAACAACATAATTTTTCTCTCGACCTCCACCGTGGGGAATTCCGAAGGTGCCCTACTTTATTAAGCAGTTAAAACCACCGCCGTGTTCCGTCGACATAACACTCTGGATTATGAGTATGTATCTGGTATTATAATTAATCGGTAATAGACTCTATACAATTAATCTCCATATGTCAGGAAAGGACCTAACATATACACCCACGTAAAAAAGATTTAGGTAACATCTCTAAACAAAAAGAGGTACTTAGCGCAATAATACCAGCCAATAACTGGAACCTTGATATAAATCTTGTAATTAATAAAACAATAGAGATTAATTTTAGTATTTCTTAACTAAACACCGTAATTTCTTATTAAAACAATATATTTTAACAGCTGTTCATACAATACGAACTCTACTTTGCTTAGCCCATTATGTTAAGTTAATGAACGTTTTCTATGTTCTGTTACTTAGCGATGAACTAAAACCGCCTTGGGTTGAATATACTTTGTATAATTTTTGGATTTTGATTGTTGTTTTTGTCTGAAATAATTTGTGTAGATTTATTTTAGAACCATAATTAATTAACGGCCTAGTTGGCGTAGAGGGCAAACGAATGGCTTTCTGCTCTACCGTTAGTAGCTTCGATCTCCGCATCGCACCGACATATATAAGGGGGGATTCAGGGGGTTCTGTCTCTTCTAATCTGTGCTCACAATACATAAGTAATCCTAGAGTGACAACGTTATAGATTTAAAAATAGTTATTTGCATTGGATAAAATAACTAAAACACTGCCGAAATTAATCACCTGGACATCAGTATAGTAGTATTATGTATTACAGTATTTGAGCATGTAATGCATGAAACTTTCGCGTTGCATGATATGTATAATAAAAACGAAAAGGGAATTTACGCGGAATCAATAGTTCACCCAGGCTATACTATACTGATCGTGGCCACAACCAGACTGGTGCAGCGAAATCACTGAGTTGAGATTGGTCTATCTACAGCCACCCCCCGTTTTTTCTAAATTTATTTTGGTGCCACACACTGCACGCACTGTGTCCTTATGATTAGCCGACTGCAAATAGCCAGATTGTATAATTTTAATCACTGAATTCCATGCGACAGGTAAATTGAAAAAGACTTCGTTTTTACCGACTTCAAAAAGGTTTTTTTTTATGTATGTACACCGATTACTCCGAGATATGTAAACCGATTTGAACGATTCTTTTTTTAGTAGGTGCAGAATGCTTTCGAATTGGTCCCATACAAATCTCATTACATTTGATTCAGCAGTTTTTTAACCAGCTTCAATAAATAGGTTTGATTGGACTGCGCTTACCTAGATGATGTCTTAATAGTTTCGATTCTTAGAACTAGTTTTAGTGTTAGATACGAGAATTATTTTTAGTGTTAGATACGGATACCAAATTGGGAAAAGTTTTTACATTTATTTACACTAAAAAGAAACAAATAAAACTTTTAACAAAAAAAATACCGACTTCAAAATTCTATAGGACATTAAAACCACAAAAAAAATGAAGTCGGGCGGGGCCAGGTACGCCCTAACCTAACCATGGTTCATGCAGACCAACGAGATATATTTATGGGCGAATGAATGAAATCGAAATGAAGTGTATATTTCTTTTATAGGATATCCTATTGTCATTTTGATTTTCAATATCATTTGTTTTAAGTCTGGCACAATGGCTTCCTAAGCCATTTGAGCCGCGGCAGCGTCATGCAACTCAACAAACATTTCAAAAAATTAACACTGCCAGACTGACTGCAAATCTGAGTTTTTTTCGTGTGTATGGTTTATCATTAAATAAAGAGTTTTTCTCATTATTTGTTATTCCTGTACAATCATATTCCTGTAACGCGTGGACCCGATAATGGGCGGTCTCCTTTTGCAGTAATTATAATAATATTGATAGACATATTTGTCAAAAAAAGTGGAATTAAATTAGATTTCTATTCTACATAAAGTCAAACTTTTTTATAAACCTAGTAACGGCACGAGCAAGTCATTCGAGTGGTAAACGTCACATCTGCCCATAACAATTGTAATCCTACCTAGAACCAGTTTGCGTGGCACTATCTACTCGGTGACCAAACTGCGCTCGTCACCTCAAGACATTAGTTATTTAGTCTCTGATGCCCAGTAATTTCACTAATACATGTACTACTCTAGATACCACCAGTGAACCTTGTATTTAAAATTATCCTAATATAAATTTCAGAGACCGTATATCCGTCTTCTTATTATATAATCATACAGAATAAATAAATTAGTAGGCATGTTGTGATACACGAGATTAATAGGGTGCTTAAACCTCCAAGGTTAATTTAATCCACTGACCCCGCATCAGGTAGGATCAATTTGGTTTGCCTCCGCTTGTATCTTTTACGGTTAATCTTATCCTGAGGCTCATTTATTGGGTATCTTGGGTTGACGCGTTCGTAGAGAAATTAGATTTAGTTCTCGATTGAAAAAATATCTGTCGCGTTTAAATTAACAACGATAAAACTTATAAGGTACGTATTTTTGTTGATATTTTGTCCAAATCACAAAACACCGTGAAGTGATAAAATTAAAGGTTATTCAAAGTATCAAGTAATCGCCTGTGAAACTATTATTTTTATTCTTCCTCCTTCTCATCATCAGCTTATCTTTATCAGATTTTCTGAAAATAAATAGTCATGTGTTGTAAAAGGCCAATACCTAGATCGGTGTGGTCCCGGCTAACTCTCTTGCCTACACTTGTCTGTGTTTGTCGTAAAACATTTACATCATCCATAAAGCCGTAACCGAATAAGGTCCACTGCTGAGTATATTCGGGAAAATCTGCAAATAGCTATGCTTTATTTTCAAAACCAAAATCGCTAATTATTGTGATCCACTGCTAAATTCACTAGGAGCGTTCAACTCAGTAGCATTTAGTAGTCTTAAATGCACCACTTCTGATTTTCTTAGGCTAAACAACCATGATGCCTGGATTTATCCTAGATAAATCATTCCCAAGACCCTAGTTACTGGATAGCACTTTAAGGAGGCTTAGCAAAGAGTTTACATAAGAAACTCTTTCAATAAACAGGAACTACGTCAGGATCTTGACTGCTTGACTACTACTGGGCACTGTAAATTATTTTAAAGAATTTTACAAAAAGTTTTTATCAACACCATGTAACATTGTAACGTGCACGCGATTGTTGTTTTTTAAAATAATTTACATTCGATTATTAGGTCAATTTATTACTATAATCGTTCGCAAACACGTTCGGTATCAGTGATACGCTTTTTTTTCTTGTCCATTCAAATGTTGTTTGTAAGAAATCGCTAATAGCGATAAGACCACCGTCCATTGTACAATTACTGTTGAATGATGATTTCTTTTTTCATTAATGTTTAGTGGAAATTCATCATGAATTTCCTTCGCCCCAGGGAAGGGCGAAGGGGTATACCGGACTCCTACGGGCTAAAACCACTGGAGCGGATCTTCAGCACTGAAGGGGGGCTCCAGGTCTTCGTAATATCACACTAGAACCGCCCACAGGTGCCATTACGGAGGGGATGATTGTAAAGAAATTATCCCCTCCCCGGGGGGATTGTAAAGGATCCGCCGAAGCGTCCCTGTGCGCTGTGCTGTGCGGCGAGTGACTGCATGCGCGCCACCGTCTTCACGTGGGTCGCTCGGCGTGGGCACGCAGATTCCCCAATCTATATATCTGTCTCCTTCTTCAAGCAGGATCGGCGCTCTCCCGATCCCGCTCTGCAGTCTCCTTCTGGAGCATGACGCTCTCATAGAAGGCGACTATTGCAGTTCCAGTTTTCGTGCTCTGCCAACATAGCCAACACTACTGCCGGCAAAGAGAGATCTTAAGCCCTATATCTGGGTAACTGTTGAACCTATCTTTGTGTTTTAAATATATCTAGCCGTTTTATTGTGTTCGAACCACTATTGATTTTATATTTAAATAATTAATATATTTGTCGTGTTGCCGTTTTGTATAATATTAGGTCTTTACCTGTGAAATTGCCGAATCAACGACGGACGAACGATTGATTAAAGCTAAGTTACAGATGTGCGAGCTTCTCCATCATAGTATTCAATTCTTCACAGTACAAATCTGCAGTAATGCTCATCCCATTTGTTAAGAAGCTGTGAAGAACCACACCGGCACTAGACCATCAAACAGTGACCATCATTTTCCAGGGGTCATTGATGGTTTAGGGCAATGATGAGGTGCTGAACCAGGATCAAACCAACTTGCTGAGCGCTTGCAATTGTCAAACAGAATCCATTTTTCGTTGCAGGTAACAATGTGGTTCAAAATTCCTTCGTTTCTGTGCTTGTTGAGAAGCGCCTCGACGCATGTTGCGCTTATGATAGTTACGTTCGTGGGGCACCCATTCGTCAAGCTTTATTACCTTACCAATTTCACGCAAATCAACCAATGCTATTTCAATGCTAACATCGAAAGCTGCTGCTAATTTAGCCGTAGATTGAGTATCATCAGCTTCCACAATCGCCTTTAATTCGTCATTGACGACCAAAATTTTCGGACGATCACGGGGTTAATTTAAAAAAAAAAAAAAAAATCTGGAACTGGTTTCTGGGTTGTGCGTTCGTTTGTAGTGTTCTCTCCGTAAACGTCGTTGATGTTGCATGCCGCTTGTGCCGCGTTGCTGCCACGATGGTACAAATATTCCATAATAATTATTCGAATTTTCAACGTATCCATGACGACGAAAAAGTTTCATATGTGATGAAAACAGAAAACTAATGAATACACATAAAACTGATTTTGAATAATAAAAACCATGTTTATAAAATAATATAAATTTGAAATTAGATTTCATAGTCAAACTAGAAATGTTTTTATTTGGAATGGCCACTACTGCAGAACGACAATTTCATAGGTAAAGACCTTCTAATTATCTTAGCTTGCCTTATATATATCCTTTGCCTTTCCGGTGGTCACATTCAGATGAGGCCACAAGGGAAACCTTCTGTGACATGCTGGACATCATATCATGGGTGCGACGTACCGGGTACTCAAGGACCCACACACGATGGTACTGCTCATCAAGCGGTACTTTCCGGTTTGGCGAGTCCCAGCGGCCCTTCACCACCTCGGGTCGCCATCACCGTGTCCATCTTCACCACGCAGTCTTAATCACCGTGCCCTTCGCCAACCTCAGGGACTGAGGCACCACGCGGTCTTAATCACTGCGCCCTTCGCCTACCTATCTTGAAAAGTGAAAAAAAATGATATTTGACCACGCCATTTCCTGCAATTTTTTTATTTTTATTAATATATATATCGATACCGGAAATTTCAATTGTCGTAGAGGACAAAACACGAGTTTTCAGTAGAGCCATAAAACAAAAACCAAAATTGTTTTGTCTCATATCCTTTTCAAGCAAAGTACTTTGTTTTCATGATATCAAAAGTAACCCCAACAATTTTTTGTGATCTCTCCGATTGTGATAAATTAAAAGAATAAACCAAACTTATTTATTGACGAAAATGAGAGTACTTTACAGCCCACAAAAATTTTACCGAAGTACTTTACAGCCACGAAAAATTGGTTATAATAAAGCCAGATGTGTAGCAAAGGACTAATCTTGATCATGAATGGGTAGTACAAGTCAATTAAATCAGAAACTAAGGAGGTAAAACGAACAAAAAACCTAAATATCTAGTTAAGAAATACCTTCAATTGGTAGTAAAACTAAGTGAAATAAAAGGTTGTTTTATTATTATTCATTTATTCATCAAAATACTTAGTAAAAAAGTGAAAAAAATGTTATTCTAATAGGATCTCAAATTTTTTACAAATGTGATGCTATTATTTTATTTAAATCGCAAGTATCTAATCATTGCGATGCTGAAAACCAATAAAAACCGGACAAGTGCGTATAACGCGTGGAGAGGGTTCCGAAATTGCTGAACATATTGTCTATTGTTGAATTCGGTCTTGTACCAATAACTCATTCTAAGAACAAACTTAACATCGTAGTTGAATAACATGTTTTCCCACACATTCCAACCGCAAACGTAAGCTTGTATCCACAATATCCAAAGATTTACCATGAAGGATTTTCCTGAGGCCTCGCTGCGCACACGGCAGCACATAATCACGTGCCTGCCACCGTCTTTCCCGGGTCGGTACGAGCACGCAGATTCCTGATCTGCGCGATATGGTGGCGTTGACTGAGACTAGGCTCCTTCAGTCAATGATTCCATCGTATGCGGCGGCGCTTAGAGATCATATTAACAGATTCCTACATGATTGATGATGATTGATTTTCTAAAAACTTTAAAAAAAGAGGGTTTCCACTGCAGTAAAAAGAGGTACCAGAGGGCCAGTAATCTTTTTGGTATGTTACGCTAGATGTCACTACCGGGCCTTCCAGCCCGCCAAGCAAATCGGCTCTACCTGCTATGTCACTTCCTGCCGCCTGTGCGCTATAACATTAACGGTTTTTTTATTGAAATAATAAAATAAAAGTACATTTGTAATATACCTTGGACACACGAATCGCGCCGCGCGACCTGGGACCTTTTATTTTTTAATATTTTCCACTTACTAAAACATTGACCCGTCATAACCACATGATTTAATACTACCTAAACTAAGTGCTCCTTAGACATAGGTATTTATTACTTACTTTAGTATAATCCTCTGGGGTCTTAACCACACGCGAGTACCTACGGAAAGCAATCCAACCACCTTTCACTATCTCTGCGGAAATAAGGAAAGTACTATTGGTGGATTAAATTACTTGTGGGATTGATATCCATTAAGATACCATGTAGTTTTTTTTTATACAATTATAAGTCAGTACAGTACACATAAGAAGGAAAAATATTTGTTTTAATTTGGCGCCACTAGTCACATTTAATCCATAATCCAGATAATTCTGTTAGTCACACTGTGCCTACCTAATGTTTCATGAGCCTACTCATGCAGACAGGTACCTTGACGGTGAATCTCACCACCATCTTTGTCAGTTAGCTACTGTGGCCAAATCTTTGTTACAGAGAGCATACGGCATCAGCGACGCCGACCATCTGGCAAAGGCTTAACCATGTGAAGCAAGTTCTTCAAAATAACAGTTTGTAAGCTCCACAGCACCGTCGCAGAAGCCGCCCAAAACCGACCACGGTTGATCGATGACCTGCTGTTTCACCATTTATTAAGGTAGTCACTGACAGAATTCATATCTTAAAGCGTGCTTCTATTAAAACCTTCTTCAAACCGTGGAAGAAGATCAGCCAACTTCTCAAACCGGTGAAGTGTCACGTTCCTTTGCAAGCTGCCAGAGAAGATTGACTGCGATTGTGGGTTGTCATACATAGGGAAAACAAAGGATTAAATAACACATAGCTGTCGTCAATAATAGATGCTCCACAAAATGTGCGAACATGCTTTAGACAAACCGAACCATTTTCTACAATTTGACCGACATCAAGTCCTCGCGAGAGAGAACCGATATGTACCGAAAATGTTTCGTGAGGCTATTGAAATTAAAAAACCACCCTAATTTTACTAGAGAAGATGATTGGCAGGGACCACCAGTTTGGAACCCTGTTATTAAAATCATAAAGTCTCAAACTTCACACCACACTGAAAAACATCTAGACACTGTGAGTGATTACTGCGTGTATGAAAACAATGTTTGAATATAACTACGTACGGTAGATAAAATTAATAACTTCACTTTCACTTTAGTCATTCTACGAATGCTGCAAAGTATTCATATGAAAATGTATAATATACACGATGTAATCAAAAGTGTTTTACGAATTCTAATTGCCGTATCGATTTAAACTTTGCAAGAATATGTTATCCGGATGACAATACAATAATCTGGTACCATCGAAGTGATGGAGCCAGGAGGTGGATAATGGACGCTTACGAGTATACAACTAGGAAACTACTCGATTTTGCACTCATTTGGGTTTTTTTAACGCATCTTATACATAAACTTGATTAAGATGGTCTCATGATAGAGCCGGGAGGTGAATATTGGAACAAAGCGTGTTTTTTAAGACCATTATAATTTAATTTGTCCTCCAAACATGCGATTGGATATTTCCCCATTGTTGGCGGATGTGTTAAAGAGCTTACTCAGCGCAATGATTCAATTAGTGACGTTAGATAAAGAGTCAATCTCGAAGACAAACGAATAATTGCTCACTTATCGATTCAATCCAATTCAATAATTTATTCAGTAATTAGGTCCTAGCAGACACTTTTACACGTCATATTGAAACAACAGAGACCATTATTTAAGACTGCTTTCCTTAATTAGTTTCCAGAATAGGCCGCATGTGCAGAAAATAATTAATGACAAACGTCCCATCGTCAACATAGTCTTTGATTTTATAATAAGCTATTGTTTTTGTGAGGACCTTAAGTATAACATATATTTTACATTCATAGTACACAAAACGATTAGTAAACAAAATCCTTTAAACTTACACTATTTTTGCGATTTGAGCGATACAAATCCCTTAAGAAACTATTAAAGGATCATTATCTGTCGCTTTAAATTCTACTATTCCATTTTGACTTGCTTTAGCTTTTTACACTTAATATATTTAGTTTTTATGACATTCATAAGTATTCATATGGTTATTATTTATTTAGTTTTCATGTTAAATATAGTATTTATTAATATTTATTAATATTTATTTATATTTCTACTTTAATCTACTTTTTCATTTAGTATTGCCCACTTTTACATTTGCTTTTAGTATTCAGTTTAACCTTCCTAAGGGAAACCTTTTATTGAGCTCCCACATATAATAATAATTTGTTATATGTTTTATTAGGATCATCTGAACTGAAAGTACTTGGGGACAATGCATTTCAGTTTTATCCTGGAGCGTTCGCAAATTATTTGTAGTAATAAATCGAATACCCATATTTTTAGTTATTTAAAGTCTGCTTGTTCGATTTAAATTGTACTAGTTGGCCCGTCTAACCAGATTTAATACCGCTAATTAAAGATAAGTCGTAAACCCCAAAGTTTGTAACAATATTGTCAGTACATGCGGTGGAGGTTCATTCAAATGTATTTTAAACTAAAAAATGAATAAAGTAAAAGTCTACTATTTCAGGTGGTTCTACAAGTATGTCAATGTTGTGGCAACAAGTAGGTATATTTTCGAAATTTCAAGTAAACATTTACTTATTATTCTTAAAAACAATATTAACATTTCTTTTCATTGTAAGTAGGTAGATATAAATAACAAATTTTGGATGCTGGCGGTATGCTGCTGCATATACATATTGCAATATGACTTTCTACACAACACATGCTACCTCACTTAAGCTAAGCGATCAATAGAGCATGAAACGATGTCTTTTCTTTCTTAAACTATGAAATTATTATCACATAGAACCAAAGTACCACCGGCTCAGCTGATAATCTATTGAATACACTGGCAAGCATAAAGGATAACGTATCAATAAAATACCACTAATAGTTCTACGTCTTACATTTTTCTAGAGAAGTGATTGATATTCTGGTGATACAGTAGAATCTTATTATTATCCTTCTCTGTTGTCGGTGTGTCGCTTACCTAATCTTTTCTTTATGCTCTCAATGTAGAGATCAAGATTTTACATTTTTTAGGAAGGAACTTAGCTTCACCCGTCAATTGAAAACGATTGAACAAAATAGGTAGTATCAAAAAACCATTAGTCACTATGACGGCATCTCAACATATAAATTAAATTGTTCAAGTTATGAACAAATTTATTACATGATAACACGCCAAGTAAAATGATTTTCCTCATATTAAATTTAGTTTATTTAGTCAGTTTCTCTTATTCCAATGCCTAATAAGTAATAATAGTAGCACAGTTGATCAACTACCTATATGAGTATATAATAGATAACTATTTTAATGTGTTTTTATGCTTGACTGCATGTGTCATTTCGCCTTTACCGACCTAGATAGATACTAACCTTTTATTTTATTTTATTCATGATTGGTATTGATATCGCTAATGTCTTGTAGTTTATTCATTTATAGCAAGCCCTAAATCGAATATTCCGTAAGGTGTCTGGATTAAGAATGTAGCACCACTCCATCTCATCCCGTGGATGTCGTAAAAGGCGACTAAGGGGCTCTTAACCTTAGGGATGGGCAGCAGCGTCCATTCTGTGGAGCAGCAGATATTCAGTCATCATTCATTATTAGCTTACCAACCCACCTGCCAAGCGTGGTAAGTACTGGCAATTTCCCCCCATAACGACACAAATGAGGAAATCTATGGGCGAGTACAGTAGTGGACGTTCATTGGCTGATATCATATCCATCTAAATCGGCTGTAAAGTTTTGAGCTTTACATCAGCTAAACTGTAGTAACAACTAAAGTACCTAAACTGTTGGACGCAGCTCGCAACGCGGGAAGAATGGAGTGGATATCCAAAACTAAAAGCCAAGTTTGATCGATAACTATTGCGAGGAGATTAGTTTAGATTACCACAGTAAAAATACTTGAACTGGAAATTCGACTTGAGAGGAATTGAAAATAGGATGAAACAGTCGAAGAGGATGATGAAGTCGTATGCTACTCCTTATTATGTTATATTATAAATGAGCATAACTTTTATTTTTTTATTTTATTGATCCTGCAGTGGCTGATACAGTTGGCAGTTGCGCTCCAGGTCGTGTGTTCGATTCCCGCACGGAACAAATATTTGTATGATCTGCAGGTAGTTGTTCCGTGGGCCGAGCCATTGGCCGCCTGAAGAGTCGCAACACCGCACCAGGTCCGGACGGCATTCCGGGCCGCGCGTGGGTGTTTGCACTGCATTCTCATGGGGACCGCTTAAGGCGGCTGTTCACCAGTTGCCTCCGTCGTAGCGTGTTCCCGTCCAGCTGGAAAGAAGCCGGATTGGTTCTGTTGAGGAAAGAAGGAAGGCCTGCGGAGTCTCCTTCTGCATTTTGTCCCATTTGCCTGCTCGACGAGGCTTCGAAGCTATTCGAGAGAATAATTACCCGAAGACTCGTTGAGCACCTGTCGCGAGTGGTTCCCGACCTGGCTGAAAGTCAGTATGGCTTCCGGCAGCGGCGGTCCATCCACAATCGACGCGAATCTTTGCGTCCGCTCGCTGTCGGAACAGGCAGTGTCCCAGCGGGGTGGGGTGGCGTTGACTGTCAGTCTAGACACCGTCAACGCCTTCAACTCCATCCCGTGGGGCGCAATAGGGGGGCACTAGTCCATCATCGATGCCCCCCCCCCCCCCCATCATACGTTCTTATCTGCGCGATAGACACATTCGCTACGTGGGCAGGGACGGTAGCGTAAAGCAGAGGGAGATAACGTGCGGGGTTCCACAGCTGGCTACGCTGACGAGACTCTTGTGTTGGCCAGCGGGGAGTCCTTCGAGGGAACCATCCGGCTTGCCGAGCGAGCGGTGGCAACTGTCGTGGCCAAAATCCACGCTCTGGGTCTGCAGATAGCGCCACACAAAACCGAGGCGCTATGGTTCCACAAACTACCGCGGAGCAGAGAACCGCCCAGTTCGTGGATACGCGTTGGTGACGCGCAAATCAGGGTGAGCCAGTACATGAAGTACCTGGGGCTCACCCTGGACAGTCGTTGGGGCTTCGAAGAGCACTTCGCACGCCTTGTCCCCCGAGTCGAGAGGGTAGTGGATACAGGACAGTGTCCTACGAGGCGGCAACTCTCCTGGCACGCTTTCCGCCTTTTGACATGCAGAAAAAAATTGGCTGTGACAGATGGACAGACAGACACACGAGTGATCTTATAAGGGTTCCGCCGTTTTTCCTTCGGACGTTCGGAACCCTAAAAATATGGTAAATATACCGTTTTCAGTTCTACTAATAGTATCAGTCTTCCTACATGTCGACAACCTCGTGTGCGAAGTCATTTACATATTTTTTATCTATATCTAAACAAATAAATAAAATTGAAGTGTCTGTTTTTAATGCCAAATAACAGCTTTTTACTAAATGCATATGAAACTGTAGCTGCAATAGCATCAAATACATTGTATATATGTAGGCTTAGTTAAATAAATATCCGTGTGGTGTCCGGATTAAGAATATAGCACCACTCCATCTCCTCCCGTGGATGTCGTAAAAGGCGACTAAGGGAATCTAAACCAGAGGGATGGGCAGCAGCGTCCCTTCTGTGAAACGGTAGCCATATTGCGCTCACCAACCCGCCTGCCAAGCGTGGTGAGTATTGGCAAATACCCCCCAAAATGATGACACAGTTGTAAAAATCTATGGGGGAGGCCTTTGTTCAGCAGTGGACGTATAAATGGCCGATATGAATGAAAAAATGAATGAATGAGTTAAATAAAATATATTCCTTCCTACAATAATCGTGTTTATTATTTTCAACTCAACTGACCCCAACAAAACGATATACGGCACCTACAACAAAAAAAAACATTTTTAATTATTATTTTCTGTCTGTCTTTTTGTTCTCGCTAATCTCCGAAACAGCTGGACCAATTTCTACGGGACTTTCACTGGCTGATAGCTGATGTTATAAAGAATAACTTTGGCCTTAGACTTTTATTTTAGAAAATAATTAGGTTTCCGCGCAAAAACATTAAATCCAATATATATACTCTACGTCAAGTGTCTATGCCGAACCGAAGTACTTTAAATTATTTATAAAGAATCCAATTTCTTTTATATTAAACGGCGGGTGAAACCGCGGTTTCCAGCTAGTTAATATTATAAGATTACGGGAACGGGACCGAATCAGTGGCGTACAGACCTTAGTACAGGGGCTATAAAAACCTAAAACAATTACTTTCCTGTTGAATATCGTACAAAATAAATAGCGATGCATTATAAAAGTTATTAAGTGGCTGCAGAGCTAAAGACAACTCATTGTCTTGTCAACCCCCTTGACCTACTTACTACAAGACTATAAGCCAAGTTACTCGTATTTCGTTGTGTCGTACTCCGAACAAAAGGTTTTGTTCATACATAACATGTATGACAGTAAGAATGTATGTAGATTTAGCGTTTCCCTACAAATGTGGAATTATTAATGATCTAGATGTTCAACAAAGTAAACTACTTTTTTTATACAAATTGTTGCCGGACAATCAAGTCGTTTCAAACGTCACGCCTACCGATAATAATAATTGTATTGCTGCTCAGGGCTTGTAGTCTCGACTCGCGACATAGATAGCGATTGCTAGTTGAAGTGTTGAAGTGCTTATACAGAAACGCCGCCATGTCGGTCCGAGTACATGAACAGAAGACGGGGGCAATTTCATTGCAGAGAGGTGTGAGACAGGGGGATGTCATTTCCCCGAAACTGTTCACCGCTGCAATGGAGGATGCCTTCAAGCTACTGGAGTGGAAAGGATTCGGCATTAAGATCAATGGTGAGTATATCACTCACCTTACATTTGTCGACGACATCGTAGTCATGGCAGAATCGCTGCTAGAGCTCAGCATAGTGCTCTATGATCTCAACAGAGTTTCCTAACGGGTGGGCCTTAAAATGAACATGGGCAAGACGAAAGTCATGTCAAATGCCCATGTCGTGCCCATCCCAATATACGTTAGGAGCTCTGTTCTTGAAGTTGTTGACGAGTATGTCTACCTGAGACAGACTGTCCAGTTAGGTAGGTCCAACTTTGAGAAAGAGATCAATCGTCGTACCTAACTCGGCTGGGCAGCGTTTGGGAAACTTCGCAACGTCTTTAAGTCAACAAGTGTGTTACCAGTGATGACACTAGATGTTTGACCGAGCTTTGCTCGGTATTTTTTTATTTTTAAATTGTGTTTTCTGGAAATTATATTTAAGTACCAATTACTAATAAAATAATGAAATATGAATAATATTTTTCGATCTTACCGATAGAATAATAAAAAATATGAACTGGTTATTTAAAGAAAAAAATCATGAGTGCAATTAGTTTAATCTTATATTAGAAACAAATACTTAATTTTTTACAGTTTATCAATCAATTACGTAAGTATATATATATAGTATTATTATTCGCCAATAGATGTCTGGAAGAGTCATATTTTTCAGTTGAGACTACTCAAATTTAAAGATATAAGATTAAGAAAACTTGAACTTCAATATTTTGAGTCTATGCGGCAGTAGTGGTACCACTAAGCACTCCATTGTCTCAAAATTAGACTACATAGCTAACCTCATAAAATAGTTCTTAGAGTATGTAACAGATGCTACTTCTCCAAATTAATTTTTTTGGACAAAGTATTGAATATTGAATGTCAGTGGTACCTAAACAAAATTATAATACTTCCATTATAATTAACTTTTATACTATAATGTGAAATAATACTTGACATTATAGTATAAAATGAACATGGTGTTATGCTCGATTATTAATATACCTGGATGACCGAGCTTTGCTCGGTATTTTCGTGTTACTTAACAACGCCATCTGCTGTTGTGTCGTTAAAGCAATTAGTTGTTCACAAAAAATAGTATTATTATTCGCCAATAGATGTCAGGAAGAGTCATATTTTTCAGTTGAGACTACTCAAACGCCTATAAAATTATATTTTCTAAAAATGATTCCTAGCTAGATCGATTTATCGCCCCCGAAACCCCCTATATACAAAATTTTATGAAAATCGTTGGAGCCGATTCCGAGATTCGAATTACAAGAATTACTCATTTAAAGAGATAAGATATGGAACAGAGACGTGTTCACTCACAATGGGCGTCATAAGAAAGCTCAAGGTCACTCAGCGAGCTATAGAGAGAGCTATGCTTGGTATTTCTCTACGAGAACTCAAGTTGTCAACATAGCTGAAAGGATTAGTACACTGAATTGGCAATGGGCGGGGTACATTGCTGCGTTGTTGGGGCTTAGTTCGAGATTCACAAACCAGGTGGATACGATTTTTAGATGACCCATGCTTCACTTTGATGATTTCGTCTTTAACTTGGTTACCAGTGCTTTCAACCGCTTCAGTCATGGATTCGATTGGTATGGGTGAATGAAGTTTCTAAATAAATATTCTATATAGCGTTTCAGCTTTGCGCGTGAATGTGTGTCCGATCAATTTTTGCTCTCTAACTACTCCCATTAATTTCTTATAGGCCTCGACACTATTACAGCTTACTCGTAGTTGAGTGTGGATTACGATTTTGTAAGAGTATTCAGTTTTCTGCAGTAAACATTCAATGAGCTCTATTTGGACTGCATAAAGGATGATTGGTGGAGCCTTGCGTGGTTCTACATTGTTTTGATTGAGAGAATTCTACATTTAGCGTAGGTGGTAATTCAATTAGAAAAACAAAGGAAACAATGCACCTTAGTGCATATAGTTGCCCACTTCGGTATCTTTTTACATTTCCTCTCTTTTATATCTATTCTTTTTTTCTATATTTTTTTTTGCCTTTGCTCTATTTCCTGTCATTTCTGTTTTGTCTGTAATTTACAGAAAAAAGACAGAAAAGACAAAGAAGACAAAAAAGACAGAAAAGACAGCTTTTCTGTCCGTTCTGTCTTTTTTGTCTTCTTTGTCTTTTCTGTCTTTTTGTCTTTTTGTCTTTTCTGTCTTTTGTCTTTTGTCACTTCTGTGTTTTCTGTCCCCTCTTTCTTTTGTCCTTTCTGTCTTTTCTATCTTTTGTCTTATCTGTCTTTTGTCTTTTCTGTCTTTCGTCTTTTCTGTCTTTTGTCTTTTGTCTTTCCTATCTTTTGTCTTTTATGTATTTTCCTTCTTTTCAGCCCCGAAAAGCAGGAAGTGCCGACCAGCCCCACTAGTATTGGTCTTTCAATATCTGTTATTGTCCGTGTACGTGTTATGAGAGAGAACTGTTATTTGTTGGAACGTGTGATACTGTCATAGTCCGTGTTCGTGTAATGAGAATCATTCATTTTTAGTAACGGTTATCGACATTAGGAACAAAGGAATAAAAATTATTTTAAAATGTTTTCTATTTTTAATTTTTTATTTTAAATTAAAGCCGATAAATAAGCCGCACTCCTAACGTCGTGTAGGTTTGTGCCTGTTACGACTGTTACTGTAGTAACAGTCAATAGAGGTCGCAAGTATCAAACGTTATCTTTTATAATATGACTAAATGTTTGCTATAACTGTGACGATAAAATTGCCTCACCCCTATGAGTCTTTGCTAGTGATGTGCCGAGACCACCAATTTTGTACTCTAATACTTTAGTAATCGTTTTAATAAGAATCAAGTCCGGTCTCAAGTTTCTAACTCGAATATAATATCCGAGTACCAGTTCCAGCACTCTAGTACTTCATTAGTTCGAATATCTTATCTTTTCTCAATTCCAATAACACAAGCAACGATAAAATAATGAGTCATAAAATACAAATCTGTTTTATTGATCAATCAATATCAAAACATTAACATCCTACTTAACATCCTAAAGTCCATTATAATTATTAGGAAAATTTAATGCGATCTAAATACAATCAAATAAGCGATACCTTAAAAAACTTCACGACAATGGTGAAAAAAGGCTATTAGGTATTACGATTAACACTATTCAATACTCCGCCCTGTCCAGATTAATCACTTTGAAACTATGTTCACTCAATAAACGATAAAAAAAGCAAATGTTTACGCATATTATATCCACTGTCCAACACTCAAAAGTCTACACTGTCCAGATTATCATTTCGAAACTGTTCACTTATGATTATTATGAATAATTACATAACCACTTTATAACTCTTAGAATTAAATCTCGCGATCGAAACAAAAACGTGTAGAAACCTGTATTTCTCGGGTGATAGTTCAGAGGGGGTCGAGGCGGAAAACTAGCCGCGTACCGTCAACTGGCTAATAGCGGTAGAGCAGATGCATTCCAAATTTGACCTTATAATCAATAAAATAAAGCCTCTATTTAAGTATTCGGTACAGTATTGGAGTACTTTGATACCCGAAATCTTTACTCGAGTTTTTTGTATCCAAATACTTAAATTTGAATTCTCGAGTACATGAGTACATACAAGATACTCGAGGCAGTCCTCAAGTCTACCAGACTCGGCACATCACTAAACTTTGCCCTTATGTCAAGTGTCAAAGTCAAAATCGAAATTGTACAATTAATACGATTCTTATTGTTGTAAAAGTAAACTAAATAACGTGTGGGACGTATGTGATTGATCTATAACTATTTCAAGCAATGACTTCTACAGTGGCTTCTCGTCCCCGGGACTGCCTGAGTTGCAGAATAGTGGGAGCTGTTGGAATGATCGGCATCGGAGGTTATCTAGCAAACAGTGCATGCAAAAATAAGTCTTTACCCGGGAAATATGGCCTATCTACACTATCCTTCGGTAATATGTTTTGGATAAAACATAATTATTTATACAAGTTTGTTATGAAAGTATACCATCTATGTTTAGCAGTACAAATCTTAGGCCCGAAATATACCGATCTATGCTCCATGAGTTGTGGCCTGCAGACGGCCCCGACAAGAAATAGACCTTAGACGTTAACGCGCCGTGTTCCGAATTGGCTTGCTAACTACTTTGCCTGCTGGCCAAGCCACACTGGGGGAGGAGGCCTACCAGCCTAGTTAGCGGGTTGTGACCTAATGCAATGAATGGGCGAGTGAATACCGTGCCTGTGGCGATAGGTAGATTAAAGTAACCCTACAATAGTTTTGGCCAGTTATAGTCTGTCACCCTTCCACCTCACCTAGGGAGGAGGAAGCCCTTGAGGATTTCTCCATATAAAAACAAAACTATCTGCACTGTGCAGAACATGAGCCTACTAATAAATAGTCAACCACAGTGAATAATTCCTGTGTTTTCTGTAATAACTGCTAAGACTGGACTAATACTGCTAAACACAGTATGTTATTATGACAATCCTCCCAACATATATTATGACTTGAAAAACTAAGTTGCCTCTTACATCTTTATAATATACAGCTTCCCAGCTCCACACAGGCAGGTAAATGCAAACCCGATTTCAACACCTGCTGGGTCCAGCTGTGTATCTAAATCATCCAGAGACCCATACAAACATACACAAAAATAACAAAAATCAGTCCATCCATTTAGCAGGAGTTCAGAATTATATATATCTAACCTTGTGACAAGACAAGCAAGTAGTTTGAAAGAAAGACGTCCACTGCTGAACAAGAGCTCCCCCATAGATTTCCACAATTGTGACATCATTTTGGAGGGAATTAGCCAGTACTCACCATGCTTGGCAGGTGGGTGCCTATTGTTCCACAAAAGGGATGCTGCTGCCGATCCCTCTGGTATAAAGTCCCTTAATTGCCTTTTACGACATTCATAGGAGATGGAGTGATTCTATATTCTTAATCCGGGCACCAACATAAACTTAAACCTAACAAGTGCTTGAATAATATGTTAAAAGACAACTTGTTTGATACAAGGTGTCAGTTGGCCTTATTTATCAAAATATAAATTTTCATGATATTAATTATTATAGTTGTTAAATTGTTTCAGCTTTCATCTGCATGGGTATAGCAAGGTATAGACAAACATTCCCGTTCAATAAGAATGAAGAATTCAAGTCCTAAATATTAATTGTACAATTATTGTGTAAAATATTCAAATTAATTAGTATGTAAGATGTAAAAAATATTTTAGTTTATTTGGATAAATGAATGTTGTAGTCTTACTAATAAAATTGTATGTACATAATATTGCGGTTTTAATAATAGTACAAATTATCATACACAATGTATTGACACGATAGTATACCATAGTGCCGATAAGATTCCAGTTTTAAACGGATTAGATCGAGTATATTATAGATTTTTGTTTTTCCTGACGTTTCGAATACTTTGCAGCATTCGTGGTCGCAGGATGACTAAGTTGACAGGCGTCGTTACAGATTTTAAAAAGTTATTTTATTTTATCTACTGTCCAATTTTAATCAAAACATTAGTTTCGATGCACACAGTAATCACTCACAGTGTCTTGTTTAGTGTGGTATGTTGTTTGGGACTTTATAATTTTAAAAACTGGATCCCAAACAGGTGGTACCTGCCAACCATCTTCTCTATTAAAATTAGGATGTTTTTTTAATTTCAATAGCCTCACGAAACATTCTTGGAACATATCGGTTCTGTTTCGCGAGGACTTGAGGTTGATCAAAACGAAGATAGTGGTTGGGTTTGCCTAAGGCATGTTCACACACTGCAGATTTTGTGGAATCCATAATATATGCGATCTAATCCGTTTAAAATTGTTTTATTATACTCGTAATATGGAATAATACTTGAATATTCTTTATTTTATACATCCTTGTAATAGCGCCATCTATTCTATATTATATGGCTTTATTTGCTTGCTGTATTTTTACCACACGCAACATCGGTAAGCGTCTTCTTGTCTTACTTGTATCATATTAGTACCAAAACATTAACACAGATGTCTCTAATATACACAGCAATACTGCTAAGAGTCAATCTGATTCACAGTCAGTGTCCATTTTGGAAAATGTTTTTGAATTAAATCTAGGATTGATCTATCCCAACATTTTCCTGGCTGGCTCACAATCGTCACCGACGCATCTAAATTAAGTATCGAGTGAGGACCGATATGTTGGGGCCGCAGTGTGGATACCAAGTTTCACGTAGCCCTGAATTCTAAATGCCTACCTCATTCCTCTGTGTTCACAGAGGAAGCTGTTGCTATCCTGAAAGCTGTTTCTTTTGTTGAATACCATAATTTGAATAAAACCGCTATACTCACGGATTCTTAAATTTACTAGTACAAGTACTATTAACTAACCAAATTAAAAGCAAATCTAATTTCTGTATTATTTTACAAATAAAAGAATTGCTATATAAGTGCAGATCTAGAGGCACAGATTGCCTAGGTTCCCAGCCATAGTGGCATCAAAGATAACGAACTATCGGATTCTTGGGCTAAAGATGACGTTCATTCCGGTTCCTTAACACGTTATAATCTCTTCTCTCCAGTTATGTTATCCCATTTTTTTTAACGTGGGGAAATCCTCTTGGACTTCCTTCGCCTTGGGAAGGGCGAAGAGTCCTTCTTACCTCTAGCCGGGTGTGAGGTGTACGCTTTATCTGCATTAGACCGCGCCCCCGGGCAGGTATCGGCTCGTCAATGGTTGACGGGTCCTTTCTCTGTGCGACCTTGTTGGCCACACCTATCCTTCATAGAGGCACGCGCGGAACACGCGCGCCGCCATCCCGGGCCTGGTTTCTGTTCGGGCGACAGACCGCCCCTGGTTCGTCGCCCGCAGGCTGCTCCTTATTGCGGCTGGAGATCGTTCAGCGCTGGACGCCTATATTCCTAAGTAAGATTAGGGTGAGGGATCACTCTCTTTGTGAGTGTGGGATTGATGAAAGTACTAGCGACTATATCTTCTTTTCCTGTCCTAAACATCGTATATCCCTGTATGAATTCTCCCTCCTAACATTCCTCGTCCTATTAATTTCCACTCCCTTCTTATGCTTGTTGATTCTCCTTTTGTAATAATCCTCCTTAAAGGTATTACTCGTTTTGGCATTTAGTTGTAATTAATAATACAAACTCTTGTGTTGTACTAATCTCCCCCCTTTTAAGCTAGTAAGGTTTAAATGTAGTTATTACTTTCTCAGTGCTAAAATTTACATCTCTCCCTTTATGCCATATGTTTTTTCGTGTTGTTTTAGGTGACGGATCTACCACTGAATAAACTCTTTCTTTGGCAGGCGGGTTGGTGAGCGCAGTACGCTACCGTTTCACAGAAGTGACGCTGCCCATCCCTCTGGTTCAGATTCCCTTAGTCGCGTTTTACGACATCCACGGGAGGAGATGGAGTATGATGTTTTGCATAGATATAATGTAATATTTGCCTCCATTACAAGTCCTATTATATATCACGATGAGAGCAAGGCTTTTATTCAATTACCAAAATAATGTTACGCTGCATGAACACACGATGTATCTATGGCTGAAAAGTGATATATACTTTTCCTTGGTATTATGTAGATATAAACTCAAATTCAAACTTTTTAGTGCATTTATATGTACATACCTAGATGTTACTATTATAAATGGTTATATGGTTTCAATATGAAACCGAAATTTTGTATATAAATAGTAACAAATAACGAGTTATATTTTAATTATTTTGAATGGTAAGTTTATTATTGAATTTATTTTGTACCCAATGACAATAAAACCACTTGACTGCGCGTACAAACACATACGCATGCCAAACATTTGCGCTTTGGAACCTTTATTAGACTGCGATACAAGTTCATCACTTTAGTTCTGACCAGAAGTTAGATCTCTGCCCACGTATTTAAAATAACAGGTTTTAAAAAAAGGCATATAACCCGCCAAAATGCTTTCCTGTTCGATTAGAATACACAATATCTATACACATTCATTGTATAGAGATTATGCCAACATTTCTCTTTGTAATTAGGCTCTTTTTTAAACTTTTGCCCCACACTAGGATTTCTCCTGTGTCGTGGGTGCGTTTACAGACACAAATTCCACACATATTACCTGCAGATCATACAAATATTTGTTCCGTGCGGGAATCGAACCCACGACCCGGGGCGCAACAGCCAACTGTATCAGCCACTGCACCAACCGTGCCGATATAGACAGACTGAACGTAGAAGTCGGAAGATCGAGAGTTGCGTCTTCATCGATCCTCATGTTCGTTTCTTCTAGGGAAAGGCCTACGCCCAGCAGTGGTGTATCATACGCTGAGTTGAATAAGTATACAGGGTGTCCAGTAAATAGCACGACATACTGCAGGGGGTGAGAGCTTGGGTCAATACCTACCAAAAAAACACAATCTATGTTCAGCAAAATCTTACGGATTTACAGTAGTACAAATTTTCCGAAATATCGAAAACCTTGACACAGATTTTTAAGCATCTCGTTATGAAAAATTCCTTTTCTAGTTTTTTTTTTTACCTCAAGTTATTTGTGAATAGTTACTTTACTCATTGATAAGTCTTTATTCTATTAAAAACTAAAATGTTTTCAAGAAATACAATTTTTATTTAAATTTTCACAGTACAATATTCTTATCGGAAAATTTTGTACTACTGTAAACCGTAAGATTTTGCTGAACATATACTGTGTTTTTTTGACCTCAACCTGTATTTCGGCGTATGATCGCTGGAGTCGTCGATAGGTACCAATATTAATTTTAATACAGTTTATGCAATAAAGGTAAACACTTCAAGAACATATCTTACTTAAAACTTGGTGTTCATTCAGAATGTATGAATGAAATGAAAAGATTTTTTGGTAGACTTTTCGCAGTCGTCGCAATGAGATGTGGCTGCTTAACCGGGCAATCTAGCAAAGCCAAAACAGGCCAGAATTGAATGAAAAGTGACGGTGGAAGGCCTTTTAACCAGATTTTTTTTTAATGAAAATCATATAATATGCGAGAGAGCACAACGCGACTGTTGGGAATAGCGAAACTAAGTACTACATATCGATACTAGCAATATTTATGAATTTCTGATTAACTAACTTTTGTCAAGATTGTGATGTTCATCACATCACATCAACACACATTCACAAATTCACAATAAATATGAACGAAGTAAGAAGTATTTGAAAAGTTTGCAATAATACAAACATCTTACAAAAATACAAATAGCGAACCACAAGGTAGGACATGAAAACAATGAATGAGTGAATGATAATATCAAAGTTGAGAGATTTCGTCTGATGAAGTCTACGCTCTGGCCGTCCAGCGCTTCTATCCAAAGAGCTTTCAACTAAAACTTAAAAATCGCTTCGAGTGCCTAGAACATTGCGTATTCGTGGACAATTTACTATTTAATTAGACCAAACTCTCTCTCTCTTCACTGGGTTTTAGCCGGTAAGAGTACGCCATGCAGGCAGGAAGTACATGATGTGCCCCTCCGCCCTTCCCCGGGAAGGAGGAAGTACATGATGTATTTCACCAGAATAAAGTAAAAAAATATGATTTAATAAATGGTTTAGCAACAATGACGTTGCGAGTGACAACTTACTAGGACGTCCGTTTTATAGGACGATCAAAAGAAACCCAAGTAGGTGCAAATGTCCAAATTTCCACAGCATATGGCAATGTCATATGGTATTCTGTCTGGGAAGCAGCTGCTGATGTAGATTCAATATATGTTACAGAAAAGGACCTTCCGCGCTATCTACGATATGGATTCCCGCTAATCCCTTAGAGTTATATTTAAAGAATGTAAAAAGAGATATCCATTATGTAAATACCAAAAATGCAGATTATCGAAAACCGATAATTAATCGTTCTTATGTGCGTTTGATTCTATATTACGTTAAGATATTACCAGATCTCACAGTTGGAAGTTTATATCGCACGTTAAATCAACTAGGTATCTTAAGAAATCTATAAAATTAAAGACTGTGTTGACTATAGAAATATGTAACATAGCGTTTCGCATATCTATGATGGCGTTAGTTATTTTCTGCGCAGACTATGTTACGACAGAAACATATAATACCTATGGCGTTTTAGATATCTATGATGGCGTTTGTACTTTTCATCGCGTGTGACTTCTATGGAAACCAATAGTACCTGTATTGTTTGTAATGTATAACTACAACATGTTTTTCAATGTACAGAGAGCTGTTTTAAATCATCTATACACCCGGATTTGTAAACCCAGTGTAAAATTGACTGTTAGGACTGGTTACTGAATAAATAAATCTATTCTTTGTACTGAAGTTGTCTGAAAATAAACATTTTACTATATGGTAAAATTTGGTAAGTACTTAAAATAGCCACTACCAATTAATTTCAAAATTAACATTTTCATAACATTAACATAATAAAGGTAATGTGGAAACGGCTATTATTTGAAACAAGATACCTCTGGCAGATGCGGAAGCTCTCAGGCAGGATGTTGCCGTTATCTTGAGAAAGGCGAAGGTGCCTAAAAGTAACGTCACTACGGAAAAGCGATTGGCGCTTAACAGTATCCGAAAAAATGACGAGATTTTAGTTTCAAAAGCCGACAAGGACAACGCCACTGTAGTGATGAATTCGAACAAATATAATATTAAAATACAAGATTTGTTAAACGACACAGTTGTGTACAAACCTGTGTCTACAACCCGACCACCCGAGTTACACGTCGTATACGAACCGTAATCAGGGATTACCAAGATTTAAGTCAAATCGACTCACCAATTTACAATCTAGCGAAGCACGTTGCGTCGGTACTGCAACCACTGCTAGCTAAAACATCTTCTTTCGTAAAGGACTCACGTCATTTAATTGAAATTATTAAGAGGATCAAACTGGAACCGAATAACATAATGGTGAGCTTTGATGTTGAATCGCTTTTCACCAATGTTCCAGTTAAAGAGTGTCTGGAGGTCGTCAGAGAGAAGCTGAATGAAAACAATATCTCTGAAAACTACATTGTTCTGCTTCGTAACTGCCTGGAAGGTAACTACTTCTTGTACCGCGTACCGCTACCTCCAGATAGATGGCGTTGCTACGGGTAGCCCCGTAGCACCAGTCTTAACCAATATTGAGATGGAACATTTTGAACATGTATTAGATCTACAGTCTTCAACGGTATGGTTGTGGAAACGTCATGTTGACGATATCTTCTGCATAATGAAGGGTGGGCAGCAAAAAGTTGAGCAATTAAAACACCATCTAGAACACATACACCCGAAAAGTTTTCCTTTCAGATTGAAGTTGATCGATCTTTAGCATTCCTCGATGTAAAAATAATGCCAAAACCAGACGGTTCTCTGGCACACTCGGTTTATAGAAAACCTACACATACTGACAAATATCTGGACGCCTCGTCTCACTACCACCCCCGCCACTTACAGTCCGTTGGCGCATCTTTGATGAATCGAGCTTTGTGACCCTGAACAACTTTTTTTTTTTTTTTTTTTTTTTTTTATTGATCCGGTCGAAATACCTCATGTACTTCCTTCGCCCCGGGAAAGGGCGAAGGGGCATGCCGGACTCCTACCGGCTAAAACCACCGGAGTGATCATCGTCGGCACCGAAGGGAGGCTCCAGGAACTCGAAAGATCTCCATCTAGAGGCGACCCTGAACACGTACAAGCCGAGTTGTCACACGTTCAGGAGGTACTGAAATGCAACGGCTATAAAGCGAACAGAAGGAACGAAGAAGAAGCGAACAGATGCAGATGTCGGAAGGAAGCTACTTTAATGTCAAAAGACAACCAGTATTCTTGCCCTATGTGAAAGGGATAACGGATAAAATTGGAACAGAACTAAGAAAATATTCCATTAAGTCTGTATATGCTCCGTTATCCAAAGTAGCGAGACAGCTTAGGATGGCAAAGGACATTATTCCTTTTCAAACACCCGGGGTGTACAAAATTGATTGCAGCTTCTTACATCGGACAGACAAAGCGAACCATCGCGGAAAGAGTGATCATATCGCAGCTTTTAAAAATTACCATCAATCAAACAAATCGGCGATTGCTGAGCACTTGCTTGAGTCAGGATCAAATCACTGGATTGAACTTCATGACCCAATAATTCTGTCCACCGATCGGCACTACTATCCGAGAATTGTTCGAGAAGCGATTGAGATTAAAAAACATCCTAATTTCAATCGGTAAGAGGGATTTAGGTAATCCTCGTCATGGAGTCCAGTGATAAAGAAGTGTTCGTGTCGCAATTTATCTTTGTGTATACCTGCCGATACTGTCAGTAGTGTGTGACAGTCTACTCGTGAAGTCGTGACCACGGTCAATACAACTTGATCGAAACGTTGAGGTTAGTTAAAATATTATTTTAATATTAATCTGTGCGCAAATAGACCCGATATTATCTTAAAATCATTAACATTTTCTTACAGTATATTTCAATATTTAAATAATCTTAGCAACTAAAATAGAAATCACAAAAGTAAAACACAGCAAAGATTACTCGTATGTCCTGTCCGATATTAACCATAATACATGTTAAAATCTAATAAATGGGAAAAAATGGGTTCATATTTCTAGTAAATAACTTTACACCATATACCAAAGCGGAAATCATAGCAACAGGTATCGAAACAGTTCAAATATTGTTTAAAAAAAATACGGGTTGCACTCCGGGAGTGCCGACAGAAGTAAAAACTTATTTTTTTGATTTATCGCGTCTAGTTCGCGGTCTGCTATCTGCACTGCTCTGGTCTGGACAGGTCTGCATATGTACATGCATATATGCACACACTATAGCTGCGTCTCGTAACGGTGTCGCGAGTCCAGAGATTTTATCTCATCTAAAAATATGCGTACCGCGCTAAAAGAAGTTTTCACTTCAAAAAAACATATTAAAGTAACAACGCCCATATATGTAGGTATACTATTAAACTAGCAAGTGTTGAAATCAAATTTCAAAGCACCTTGAAATATAGTTACCGAACTTTGTGTGAACTACTCATATGAAACACCTTTAAACTGATTACATAACGTATATGAGAGATTTTGTGTATTATTAAATATAATGAACTATTAAACTTGAACCTGTTACATAATCGTGGCGAAAATCATTAAGTTAATGCAGTGAAGCATTAAAACCTCCAAAGGTTTTTTCATTTAATAGATAAAAAATGACATTTATATGAATTATTTTCAACACGCACCAAGTATAAAATGGAGACAAACTTTCTGTGTCTAAGATAAGTTTACATAGAGCTTAAAAGTAAAAGTCTGCAGTAGGCGGTGAGCGCTACTAAGGGTCTGCCACACGGCACCTAGCGGCGTCGCGGCGTTGTTTATGCGGCGTCCACCGAAAAATATCCAGGCACTTCTGCGTCGCCCTACATAGACAAAACCACAGAAATAGGATATAAGGAGAAGCGGTACGGGGGCGTAACCGCTCCATCGCGACATGCACAATTCGGGCATGTCGGAAAAAATTGCCGTTTTATAACATTAGTTGAGATTCGATCGCGTAAGTGAAACTTTGTTAAATTGCCGTGTTGTTCGGGGATAACATGCAAAAACTGAAGCGAAAATAATAACTTTATCAAGGAAGGAATCATATACCATATGTAACTGTAAGAATTTTCTTGTATTTGTCTACAAAAATAATAAATTATATAATATTGTTTTCTTTCTTTATGTTACATTTGGATTGATGGAGCAGTGCAGTAGTACATAGGCTGCACTAAAAGTATCGGGAATGGAATATTTCCACTGTTCCTGTCATATTAAAATCTTTTTAATTGAAAACTCCTTGGTTTTACAAATCGAATACCATTTATTTATTTAAAAAAAGATTGACGGTCTTGTCACAAGGTTTTGTCAAACTTGTTTAGTCGTTGAGAAAATGGAATTGACTCGAGAAAATTCAAGAGCGATGATTTATTATGACTTTCGAAGTGGTTTAACACAAAAACAGTGTGTTGACCGGATGATTTCTGCATTTGGTGATGAAGCCCCATCCAAAACCACAATTTATCGCTGGTTTGCTGAATTTCAACGTGGACGTGTCAAGCTCAGTGATGATCCTCGTCAAGGTCGTCCAAAAACTGCAGTCACCCAAGAAAACGTTGATGCTGTGCGTAAGCTGATTGAGGAAGATCGACATGTGACATACCGCGAAATTCAGGCAACTTTAGACATTGGCATGAGTCAAATACAAATAATCTTGCATGAACAATTAGGTGTAAAAAAGTTGTTTTCCCGATGGATACCGCATTTGCTATGTGAAGAGCAAAAAGCGGCTCGCGTTACTTGGTGCGTCAGAACTCTCGAAAGATTCCACGCAGGATCCTCAAATGCTGTATACAACATCGTATCAGGTGACGAATCCTGGATATATGCGTACGAACCCGAAACAAAAAACCAGTCACGAGTTTGGGTGTTCGAAAATGAGTTAAAGCCAACAAAAATTGTTCGTTCACGGAGTGTTGCAAAAAAAATGGTGGCCACGTTTGTCTCCAAAACCGGCCATGTTACGACTATTCCTCTTGAGGGACAAAGAACGGTTAATGCAGAATGGTATGCTAGCATTTGTTTGCCACAGGTCGTTTCTGAACTCCGTAGAGAGAACTGCAACCGCCGCATCATCCTCCATCACGACAATGCAAGTTCTCACACCGCGCACAGAACAAAAGAGTTTTTAGAGCAAGAAAACATAGAATTATTAGACCATCCGCCGTACAGCCCCGACCTAAGCCCTAATGATTTCTATACTTTCCCTAAAATAAAGAATAAATTGCGTGGACAGAGATTTTCATCACCTAAAGAAGCTGTGGACGCCTACAAAACGGCCATTTTGGAGACCCCAACTTCCGAATGGAATGGTTGCTTCAATGATTGGTTCCATCGTATGGAAAAATGTGTCAAATTTCGCGGAGAATACTTCGAAAAGCAATAAATACATTTTTAAATAGTAATGTTGTGTCACTTCCTTGATTCCCGAAATTTTCAGTGCCGCCCTCGTAGTAGTAGTAATAGTAGGCAGCCATTATTTTAGGTATCATCATTTCAACCGCATAAGGTCCACTGCTGGACACAGGCCTCCCCCAAAGATCACCATAATGACCGATATGGGTGTTTTGTGGGCTCATTGGGGGGGTGTTGCCATAATCGCCACCCTTGGCAGACGGGTTGGCGCTCGCAGTTGAGTTGTTAATGTACTCGAAGGACGCTGCTGCCCATCCTCCGGCTAATGGATCCGGATTGATGGAGCAGAACGACATTATTATTTTTGCACAAAATACAATGCTTCTTAACTAGCAATTTTTTTTTTAAACTTTGCCCCACACTATGATTTCTCCTGTGTCGTGGGTGCCTTTACAGACATGAATTCCACACACAATACACCCAGACCCGGAACAACTACCTGCAGATCATACAAATATTTGTTCCGTGCGGGAATCGAACCCGCGACCCGGAGCGCAGCAGCCGACTGTGTCAGCCACTGCAACAACCGTGCCGTCAATCGGTGAATAATAAACGTAGTGAAGAGAACAGCGAATGGTACTCCCAATAAACTTACGCGTTGCGTGGTACGGCCGCTGCGTGCAGTCCGTACGCTCAGCATAATTGGCTGCCGACAAAGTCGTGGGTGTGTTTTGGTATAAGTAGCCAATTATACTGCTTATTCAGTTCATTGGATACTTTATAGATTATTGTGTTTTTATGAAGAATAATAGGAAATATCGCATACGTTTTGAACTGCATGGCATATCTCCTTTCTTCCAATATCTTTAGACAAAACCGTGGTATGCCATACACATGGCATACAATCCGGCAAAATCACTACATTGCGGTGCCGCACTAACTCGCCGTGTCGCGCCAGCCGTGTGGCATATAATCCGACGAAATCACTACGCACTGTGTGGCATCGCCCTTACATTACCTAGCTTAATTTAAGTTCGTACTTAAATACTGTACATCTACTCGCTTAATTAAAACTTAACTTTCTATCAGCGTGTTATATTATCTGCTCAACACCTTACCTACATAATTACAAGTTTAATTAATTACATAGAAGCCTTATCTTATAGAATCTAATTAGTAATTTATAATATAAAGAAAAGCCTCATATTATATCACCTATTTTAGTTTAGTTTTAATCCTTCATTATCATGCATTGTTGTTCCTGTGGCATACTGACATAGAATTTAATGGTTTCATTGGTAGTACGAAGCATATCCTGCGCAGTACCGCACACCGGATTACGAAGCGTGGGACGGTCTCGTCTCGATTCTACGGTTAATATGGCCAGCCCATTGCCACTCCAGGTTGATAATCCGATGGGCCATGTCGGTGACTTTGGTTCTCTGTCAGATCACCTCGTTTCGGATTCGATCCTTCAGAGAAACGCCAAGCATAGCCCTCTCCATAACTCACTGCGCAACTTTAATTTGTGGACTGGTCGAACCGTTAGTGTCCACGTTTCGGCACTGTATGTCATTACAGGTAGGACGCACTGATTAAAGACTTTTGTCTTGACGCTCTGTGGTATTGAGGACAGAAACACTCCACACAGTTTCCGAAATGTCGCCCACCCCAGCTGAATTCTTCTATTTGGCACAAATATTGAGTACCGTTTTGATATTCGGCCTTTAGTATCCTTTTACGACATCCACGGGATGAGAGTGGTGCTATTCCGGCCACCACATGGAAGTACTTGCATTTAATCATATGAAATTTACCATGTCACCAATACCAATTTTTTTCATCATTTCGGCCGAATAACGTCCACTGCTGGACACAGGCCTCCCTCAAATATCACCACAATGACCGATATCGGTGTGTTGTGAGCTCATTGGGGGGTTTTACCATAATCGCCATGCTTGGCAGGCGGGTCGGCGATCGCAGTTGAGCTGTTAATGTATTCGAAGGACGCTGCTGCCCATCCTCTGGCAAATCCCTTAGTCGCCTTTTACGACACCCACGGGATGAGATAGGTTGGTGCTATTCGTAGCCTATTATTTATTATACTATATACTATTATTATTCACCAATTTACCTACCTTTAATTACATTATCGTGCTTGTAAAACTTTGAATTCAAATTACTAAATATTTATTAATATACATAATGATTTTCGCTCCCGTAGCCTACAAACGTTATGTAAAGAACGTTCCGAGAGAGAAATGAGAATAGCTATTGCACGTAAGAATATGCATCTTAAGATTTACTGTACGTATTTTAGATTTGATATTTTTCCGTGTGGTGTCCGTATTAATAATATAACACCACAGTATCTCCTCTCGTGGGTATCGCAAAAAGCGACTAAGGGCCTCTAACCCAAAGCAGCAGCCTCCCTTCTGTGGAACAGCAGCTCACCAACCCGCCTACTAAGCGTGGTGAATACTAGCAAATTGCCCCCAAAATGATGACATATCTGTGAAAATTTATTCAGCGTTTGTCCTTTGGCTGATATGATGATAATGTAAGATTTGGGTAAATATGAGGAAATGTTCTGTGATTATTTCATGTTTTAAACATACAAATTCGTTGTGCTTTTTTTACGCTTTTCAATAATAATTGAAGAGTACGTGGCAAAAGCGAATACATTGATCCATTTCAGAATCTATTTAATCATTCCATACCTATGTTGTTTGCCAAAATAAAATAAAACTCACTTCTCGTAACAAATTATGCACAAAGCGTTTGTGGTAGGTAGGTAAACCAATATCCCTTCAAATGGCGAAAAAAGTACGATACAAATTCCATGAATATTAACACCGACATCGTCAATTTTCATAGATATGCAAATTCTATTACAAACCAGCTACCCGATCTTTATAGTATCGCCAGAACCACCTCCATTGCTTCATTTATCTACAAGAGATCCATCAAAGAAGCTAGCAAACTAGCAACAGTTGCTTTACAATTACAAACGTTAGCCATCTTGGGCCAATTTGTACGTACAGCAGCAGCAGAGCATTAAGATTCCGAACACGAAGCCGTTCTGATAAATAAAGATACCGAAACCATCAGTCAACATTAGCCTTGTGGATTTTCATAAATCTTTTAAGATGTTAATTTGTTTTTATTGGGACAGCTGGAAATGAAAAATTGGAAATTAGCTACTCTTTTAAAAACCTAGTAAGTATTACTGGTAGATCTGCACTGGTACTGAAAAATTATTGTTCCGACTAAATATGGCATCTATTTCGTTTGAATAAAAATAAGTACTATCTATCTATCTATATCAGCCGAAAGAGGTCTACTGCTAAACAATGCTCCCCCATAGATTTCGACATCTTAGGGGAATTTGATTTGGATAGGTGGCGCAGAAAGGCTGATGTTTCACTGAAGGGACGCTGCCGCCCATCCCTCTAGTATAAAGTCCTTTAGTCAGCTTATATGACATCCACAGGAGGAGTTGAAGTGGTGCTATATTCTCAATCCAGACACCATACGGACAACTCATCATTTCGGCCTAATAAAGTCCACTGCTGGACACAGGCCTCCCTCAAAGATCACCACAACGACCGATAGCGGTGTGTTGTGTGCTCATTGGGGGGTTTGCCATGATCGCCACGCTTGGCAGGCGGGTTGGCCTTTGCAGTTCAGTTGTTAATGTATTCCAAGGACTTAGCTGCCCATCCTCCGTCTAATCCCTTAGTCGGCTTTTACGACACCCACGGGATGAGGTAGGTTGGTGCTATTCGTAGCCGGCACCGCACAGCATACGTATATAATTACAAAACTTCATTGCCAAACGGTACAAGTATCCACCAAATCACGACCTGTTCGTAACGTCTCTATTTTATTTATTCTATTTTAACCCATTCTATTGCATAACACACTCGTAATTTCTGTATTTGACAGTTCGTCGATTTTTATTGTTACATACAGTTATCAAGAAAAGAGATTGTTAAACATACGGTGCAATGAACGTCGTTGCACTGTCAACTGAAAACGATTATGATAGCGATACGTAAATGTGTCTAGTATGTGGCAATTATGCTGCTGCAAGGATTTTATCGCATATTCCCTTAACAGTTCTATTACTGGTCTATAGTTTCAGCTTTCTCCAATCGTTGTGTAGTGAAAGAAACGTTCAATTGTTCTTTTTTTTAAATTGCTAAATATCACAGTTATATAATAATTAGACTGTATATTATAATGTCTTTGCATGCACTCGGTGAAAATGTTGAACGATCGTATACCAGCCTTATTGCTTCATGGAAATTCATCAAGTCTTCGTGTGACCCGTAAGTCCCCATCATATGCTGCTCTTCAAAAGTCTTCCACAGTAAACCATACCACACCGAGCTACTGAAAGTAATGTTTACTCATTGGCCTTCCATTCCAAGATTAAATGAGAGAAATCACGCTATTAACGCTTTGATGCCATGAATAGGCACTCAGGCTATTCAGCGCGACCCGCGCAAGCTAACATAACGACGTGTTTATCCATCGCGCTATTATACGTTATGGGGTCCACAGAAACAGAATGGTTAGGTACGAGTATGCGAATTGCAAATGGACTATTGTTTTATACGAAATACGTTTTCACTCCTAATACATGTTCCGACGTCTCCCATTATGACGACCCGCCTGTGAATACCAATGGACTCGTAAAAATATCGAGACCTAACATTGAAATTTAATTTTAATTTAAATTGAAAAAAAAATATATATATATATATAAGTAAATATTTAATTAAAACGATATCAGCCTATAACTGTCCCACTCTCCTCTGATACCACTGAGAAGAAATACTGGTATTTATTGGCACAAATTACAAACTCCAAAATTCATTAAAAAACAAAAATGGTATGCAAGTGCCAAAAGGGTCTCTAGCTCAGTATGTTAAAGCGTCATGCTTCAGAAGGAGACCGCAGAGCGGAACCGGGAGAGAGCCGATCCTGTTCCAAGAAGAAAGAGACGGCACAGGGGTAACCACCGCCCTGACGCCTAATTACCATACGACTGAAATCCCCTGCCGCCGCTATAAAGCCGGGGGCCGCTGGGTTCGCTTCCCCGGGGCGGAGGAAGATCATGAAGAATGTCCACAGGACCAATAAAAAAAGGTCTCTTATTGTAAGTAGGTAAAAGGTGTTGTCAGCGATCGACACTATAGACGATTAGAAAGGTAACAAGTGCTAAGCCATAATAACCCTGTTAACAGACATCTATTAGTATTTGAGCGTTATTTGTATCCAACATTTGCAATTCGAGCCAATTATAAGCATTTGCGTAAGAAAAGTATAAGGAATTAGCTTAAAAACATCGATATTTGTGTTATCACTGGTGATAAGGATAGATTAGATAACAGATAACTGATAACGTGAAATTCTTAGCGTTGATTGGCTTACAATATATTTAATAGTAAAAAGGGGAGCCAATCAGGGAATATTAAGTTAATCCTTCCTATGACGAAACTTTACCTTTACTAGAGCCGAAGGCCAAATTTGAATTAATTTCACTCTAAAATATGGCAAATATTGTGATAGAGGTTTTCGTAATTTGAATGTGCATAACGGTTTTTTCCCTATGTAATATATACTTATGTGTTGGATGTAAATAACAGTAAGGTGTGTAAAAAATGATTTCTAAGGTAAAAATATATTGATTTAGACTTGATTTATATTGTTATGAATAGTTTTAGAATGCTATCTTATCAGAGCGATTATTTTAAAAATGGCAAGTATATAAGTGAAATAAGTATATAGAAATATGAAAGGATACCTAATTAACAGATTAAACCGCTTCTGATAAAAATAGCATACACAATGATATAAGTTTTTAATATATAAGTATAATGATGTATTTTTGTGTTTTAAAATATTAAATAAATGAGTAAAATTCTTTAATTAAAGCTATTAAGGTTATGTAATAAATAAAGATAAGTTTTATGCTCTATTTTATGCAAGCAGAAGTGTAGATTAGTAAGGTAAATGACAAGTTAATGTTCTGGAAACTTCTATGTATATGCTTACACATAAATGTCCTTATGTATGATAATAATGTGTGTCATGGTGCATGTTTTGATGCTGTGTATATAGTATATAAGAAAGGTTTTATATAAATAAATGAGATTTGAAGGGTTCGACGATAGTACAAAAATTGTAGAAATTAACGCGCGAATTTTGTGTTAAATTTAGTGGTTTTTGATTGGTCGGATTCGGATTGGATAAAAAATATATAAATCCGAGCAATTTGAAAACCAGGGTCAGTCGACCAGGTGTCATTCAGTCAGTCAGTCAGTCATCATCAGTCAATTCATCAAGGCGCAAGTAGTCAGTAAGGAAGTCGAACCCCGAGAAACCTTCACGGAAGTCTTCTGCATTTTTATTTGGAAGTTTCCCTACAGTCTCTCTCCGTGGCGGCTTATTGCGCAAGCAGGTGCGCAGGGACGGACGTCACCAGTGCAATTCAGGGTCTTGGGAGTACCTAGTACACCCCAACGTCCCTCTCCACGTCACGTTCGTCATTTGTGGGAGATTGTCCCAGGTGCGGTTGGTGCAACCCCCGCCACCGAAACAGGTGTAGTGTTTAACTTTAGACATTACTGTGCCGCCGGTTAGAACGGCACTGGAAATTACTGGACATAAGAGACTAAAAGTCTTCATGTGTCAAGGTGTCGGGCGCAGTGTGGTGCCACGCAGGACTAGTCCTGGGTAGCATTACAGTTGTTATGGACTGGTATTTCACTTACCACCTTACATCAAATGACTTGATCTCGTCAACAAGTAGTTTCAACCTTATGGGTGAGTCGCCTCCTTTTAAAAGTTATATTCAGATTTTATTTTTAAAACAATTTAAATCGTAATCCAATTTTAAATTTCAAGTAAATTTCAAGTGTGGTGTCCGGATTAAGAATATAGCACCACTCCGTCTCCTCCCGTGGAGGTCGTAAAAGTCGACTAAGGGACTCTTAACCAAAGGGATGGGCAGCAGCGTCCCTTTGCTGAACAGAAGCATTACTGCGCTCACCAACACGCCTGCCAAGCGTGGTGAGTATCGGCAAATTCCCCCCAAAAATGACGACACGACTAATGCACCGGCCCCCAGTTCCCGGCAGCCCCGCTATTCCTGGTCATGGTAGCGGCCACGGTAACGGCGGGGCAGGGGGTGCTAAGAATCACCGGACGGGATCCGGCTACCACCCCAAACGAAAACTGGCCCTGGTAACGTATAACACACGCACACTGAGGGCAGACGAAAAGATTGTTGAGCTGGAAGAAGAAATAGATAAGTTGCACTGGGATATCATGGGTCTATCAGAAGTCCGAAGAGAGGGTGAGGACACGATAACCCTGAAATCTGGCAACTTATTCTACTACCGGGAAGGCGAACATCTGTCTCAAGGTGGTGTCGGGTTTCTCGTCCGCAGGTCCCTCATTAACAGCATAGTAACCATCGAAAGTGTGTCGAGCAGGGTAGCGTACCTTATACTCAGAATATCCAAGAGGTATTCGTTGAAGGTCATACAGGTCTACGCACCGACCTCGACACACCCAGATGATGAAGTAGAGAGTATGTATGAGGACGTAAGTAGGGCCATACATACCTCGAAGACACACTTCACTGTTGTGATGGGGGACTTCAACGCGAAGCTGGGCACTCGATGCGATGGTGAGTTGAGAGTGGGGCAATTTGGATATGGGCAACGGAACCCCAGGGGACAGAGGCTGGCCGACTTTTTGGAAAAGGAGGGACTCTTCGTGATGAACTCCTTTTTCCAAAAGCCGCCTCACAGGAAATGGACCTGGATGAGTCCCGATGGTTCCACGAGGAATGAGATTGACTTCATCATGACCAATAGGAGGCAAATATTCAATGATGTCTCTGTGATCCACAGGGTGAAAACCGGTAGTGATCACCGAATGGTAAGAGGCACATTGAATATTAATCTCAAAGTTGAGAGGTCTCGTCTGATGAGGTCTACGCTCCGGCCCTCTAGTGCTTATATCCAAAACCCCGAGAGCTTTCAACTCGAACTCCAAAACCGCTTCGAGTGCCTAGAACATTGCGTATCTGTGGACGATTTAAATGGTAGGTTTGTAGAAACTGTCCAAACGGTTGGGTCTAAGTTCTTTAAGTCCCACCGTAAAGGTAGACCAAAAAAGTTCTCCGATCACACTCTCGACCTCATGGCAGAAAGACGCGCCATGACGCTGCAGTCCTCCGGTGATGCTGAAGCATACCGACTGCTCAATAGACGGATATGGAAGTCCTTGCGTCACGATATCCGCACCTTTAACACCAACGGTGTTAAAGAGGCGATTGCGCGGAACCAAGGCTCCAAAGTGTTCGCAAGAGACAAGTCTATTGGGCAAAGTCGTATTATGAAGCTGAAGACCGAGGACGGCAGTGTAGCGTCGACTAAGCCAGAGGTTTTGAGAGAGATTGAGAAGTTCTACCGGCAGTTATACACCTCGGTAACTATACCTACCATTGGCTCTGACAAAGACCCGCGAGCCAAACTAACCCGACACTATACCGAGGATATCCCGGACATCAGCCTGTACGAGATTAGGATGGCCTTGAAACAGCTTAAAAATAACAAGGCGCCGGGTGGGGACGGAATTACGACAGAGCTTCTGAAAGCGGGTGGCACACCGGTACTTAAAGTCCTTCAGAAGCTATTCAATTCCGTCTTACTCGAGGGCACAACGCCGGAAGCGTGGAACAGAGGTGAGGTGGTGCTCTTCTTCAAAAAGGGTGATAACACCCTATTGAAGAATTACAGACCCATCTCACTTCTGAGCCATGTTTATAAGCTGTTTTCAAGGGTCATCACGAATCGTCTCGAGCGCAGGTTTGATGACTTCCAGCCTCCCGAACAAGCCGGTTTCCGAAAAGGTTTCAGTACCATAGACCACATCCATACGCTGCGGCAGGTTATACAGAAGACCGAGGAGTATAATCTGCCACTATGCTTGGCGTTTGTGGACTATGAGAAAGCCTTCGATTCGATCGAAACCTGGGCAGTGCTGCAATCTCTGCAGCGGTGCCACATTGACTATCGGTACATTGAAGTGTTGAAGTGCTTATACAGAAACGCCACCATGTCGGTCCGAGTACATGAACAGAGCACGGGGGCAATTCCATTGCAGAGAGGTGTGAGACAGGGGGACGTAATTTCCCCGAAACTGTTCACCGCTGCAATGGAGGATGCCTTCAAGTTGCTGGAGTGGAAAGGATTCGGCATTAACATCAATGGCGAGTATATCACTCACCTTCGATTTGCCGACGATATCGTAGTCATGGCAGAATCGCTGCAAGAGCTCAGCACAATGCTCGATGATCTCAACAGGGTTTCCCAACAGGTGGGCCTTAAAATGAACATGGGCAAGACGAAAGTCATGTCAAATGCCCATGTCGTGCCCATCCCAATATCCGTTGGGAGCTCTGTTCTCGAAGTTGTTGACGAGTATGTCTACCTGGGACAAACTGTCCAGTTAGGTAGGTCCAACTTCGAGAAAGAGGTCAATCGTCGAATCCGACTCGGCTGGGCAGCGTTCGGGAAACTTCGCAACGTCTTTTCGTCAACAATACCGCAATGCCTAAAGACGAAAGTCTTTAACCAGTGTGTGTTACCAGTGATGACATATGGAACAGAGACGTGGTCACTCACAATGGGCCTCATAAGAAAGCTCAAGGTCACTCAGCGAGCTATGGAGAGAGCTATGCTTGGTATTTCTCTACGAGATCGAATCAGAAATGAGGAGATCCGTAGAAGAACTAAAGTTATCGACATAGCTGCAAGGATTAGTAAGCTGAAGTGGCAATGGGCAGGGCACATTGCTCGTAGAACTGATGGCCGTTGGGGCAAAAAGGTTCTCGAATGGAGACCGCGCACCGGAAAACGCAGCGTGGGACGACCTCCAACGAGGTGGACAGACGACCTGGTGAAGGTCGCTGGGAGTCGTTGGATGAGAGCGGCATGTGACCGCTCGTTGTGGAGATCTAAGGGGGAGGCCTTTGTTCAGCAGTGGACGACCTGTGGCTGATATGATGATGATATGATGATGAATGATGAATTTATATATTTAAAAAAAAATTAAGTGTTATTTTTTGTTTTATATTTTGAGCTAATAGAGTGTACGTTTTTAAATGTCGAATAAAAGATAAAATCCCTTCAAACCTTACATAACAATATGATGCGAATATACCAACATATTTCGTTCAAAAACAACGATAACAGTTATTTCAACGTAATGGCGTCACAATTGTATCAATCCTAAAACGACCCCTACACTTTTATACCGCATATTACATCATGACAAACTGTGACAGGTTACTTTCATGACAGTAACTTAGTTTTTCAAGTCGATTTACAAGAACGTGCGTAAGAAAGCAAAGAGATGAAATTACTTAATATTTTCTAAATTCCTGGGTCACAAAGAGTGAGGCTCTTCGAAAATTAAAGTTATTAAAAGTAACCTACTTCAAAGGTTTCGGGATGTATTGCGTTCGAATTTTAAATCATCAATGTTCCTAATTTTATAATCTGTATGGAAATGGATAAGCAGTTTAACATTGTACAATTACTTCAACGCAATAAAGTCAACATCGCGACACAGATCACGGCGTGCCGTCGGGGTAAACAAGTCAGTTTAATGATAAGAAGAGCCCCGCCGCCAACCAGTCGCGCGCGCCCGCCCGCCCAACGCACGTGTATAAAGTTGCAACAGATAATAACAAATAGCTTATTTCAACCTTATGGGTAAGTCACCTCCTTTTAAAAGCTATATTCAGATTATATTCTAAACCAATTTAAATCGTAGTCCAATTTTAAATTTCAAGTGAATGATGACTTATACAAAAAAAAAAACAAAAATTATGTGTTCTTTTTTGTTTTATATTTTGAGCTAACAGAGTATATGTTTTTAAATATGGAATTATATAGTCTTGTCTGCATGTATGAATTTACGAGTGTGTGTAAAGTTAGTTTTCTGTCGCCATAATGCAGTTGGATACACATAGAGAATAATATTTCAAACTATAATTGCTGCTTGAATTTGATCATATTTTCATGTGATGGGTTTCCTGAAATTGTTTTTAATGCCTTATTGAGAACATCTATTCTGCACTTCGACTACATTTCACAAAGTTATTAGATGCTCTTATATCAGAATCTCTATAAGTTTGTAGCCACACATTTTAATCCCAGATTAAGTGTTAGATTATGTTCTGTCATTACGTACTTACTATTTTTCAGGCTTATATTTTCGCTGCTTACATTTACACTAAATAAATAGACTTGAATAGGTATTATCAAGAGAAAACGTGTGGCAGATGACACGTCTACATCGTCTAACTTGTTTTTCCATTAATATTGAAGACAGAATCCACTTTACATCTTTTATTTTTGTGAATTTAGTAATAGTATGTATTAATATAACACAAGCGGGCATTATCTTTAGCAACTAAAATAACAACATTAATTCTGATTCTTAAATCTATAACTTTATCCAACTTGAAAACATAGGGAACATTATAATAAAACACTTTTAAACGGATTAAATCGCGTGTATTATACCATAGGCTTTTGTTTTTCTTATATCATCCTACGAACACGAACGCTGCGAAGTGTTCGAAACATTAGCAGAAACAAAACTCTATAATATATGCGATATAGGTGTTTTATAATAGCGAACGTAGTTTTCCACTAAAACGTGACATCCATGCACGGCATACACAATGGATCGATGTAACACTATTGTACGTAGCTAATTTCGTTATCTCACAGATAAGCAGTGGGCTGAGAGGCGCGAGCAAGAGACACCATGGGATTACGAGTATATGTTTAAAAACATGGAGAAAGAATCCACGACGAACGTCGTAGAGACCCTATCACAAGCTAGGGTGGGGGAAGCAGGGTGGGAGGTTCATGGAAATGCGTGGAGTGCAGCTCTGGGGGCCATTATTGGGGCAAGTACAGTGCTGCTGATTGCTGCTGTAGTGCTTATGTGGAGAAAGCCGAGGAGACCGGAGCTACCGCTGTTAGCGCCTATGGATGTTGCACATAATGTGAGTTAATTTTGTTCTATTGTTGTCTGTATGCCGGCTAGGAATACCACCAACCTATCTCATCCCGTGGGTGTCTTAAAAGGCAACTAAGGGATTAGCCGGAGGATGGGCAGCAGCGTCCTTCGAATACATTAGCAGCTCAACTGCGATCGCCAACCCGCCTGCCAAGCGTGGCGATTATGGCAAAACCCCCCAATGAGCACACAACATACCGATGTTGGTCGTTGTGTTGATCTTTGAGGGAGGCCTGTGTCCAGCAGTGGACTTGTTCGGCCGAAATGATGATGGATAATGGTCCTTTGTAATGCTTAACAAATAAGGGTATTACAATCAGTTTAATTAGCTGGGATAATGACATTACAGCAGTTTATAATGTTTCGTACAATATCGGCAAAATAGAACACCACATAAAAATCAATTTACCATTTTTACTATAAAAGCATTTATTTATTCAGTTTCAATAACAAATTAAAACAGAACACTTCATGACATTGGTCGCAGATGTACTATATCAACGGGCTCGGCTATTCCGTAAAAACATTCAGTCAGTGAATGAAATTTCATTATAATCTGCAGGGATACATTTCTTTATGTGAATTTGAATGTAGAGCAATAAAAAGGTTCTTGGTAACTGGAAACTAAAGCACTGCAGAAACATCGACTTTGTAAACAGACGACCGAGGAATCGATACCTAGAAGGAAAAGCGTCCAATTAGAAAGGTAATACTTTAGAAAATACTATAAATAAAATCTGGTCGTTACTACCTATTACAGAAGTAATAGTAGTCTTGAGGTTTGATTAAACTATATTGCCGTGAACTTATACCAACAACATTTTTACGGTTCTGTACCTATAAGTATTCATACGGGTTTTGGATGAAACGACTTTATGTCATCATAAAAATACCCCGATATCAAATAAAATGTTTCAGTTACTCTCACAATTATACGTGGAAATGCAATAAGCTTATATTTACTTACATCACGTACGGGTAAATGCCCATTTCAAAACGTATATTAATCTAAATTTAGCATTCAATAAAAATCTCGAATTCGGGCTTTTTATCTGTTCTTGTCATGCAAAACGAATACGAAAATCAAATACCTGGTCGAGCCATAAGATATCGGTAGGTATCCTTTATGTGGCGGGGGGCCTTGGGGGTCGCGAGCGCACCTGTTGGTGAATCGGCGTGCTCATACCAAGCGACCTTCGGGAAGACGGCGGCACGCATGTGGTCACGTGCCACCGTGTGCGTAGCACAGCGCATAGCGAGGCTTCGGGAGAATTTTTTACAATCCCCCTAGAGGGCCTGGGGGGTGGCCTCTTTACAGTCGCCTTCCCTGCGCTAGAAGGGGTAAACGATTTACATTCCTAGTGACTCTAGATTATTTGAGTTCCTGGAGCCTCCCTTCGGTGCCGAAGATGACCGCTCCGGTGCTTTTAGCCAGTAGGAGTCCGGTATGCCCCTTCGCCTCGAGAAACGAGGCCAAGGAAGTACATGATGTATTTCCATCGGATCAATAAAAAAAGGTATCCCCAGTACAATACCGGCGAGATGTGCTTTGATGAAGATTTTTCAAGTTGCCTTAGCCCCCTGCGGGGCCGGGGGGGTTTTTGCTAGTAGGAGTCCAACATCAAGAGCATCCCTTACCCGGGGTGAATAAAGCACATGCTGTACTTTCACCGGGCGAGCAATAAAAAAGTTTTTAATATACAAAAATGTGACGAGACGAGCATGTCAGACGTTATGCCTACCCACACCAAGCGACCCAAGAGAAGACAGTAGCACGCATGTGGTCACGCGCTGCCGTGGGACGCTTTGGGGGATCCTTTACAATCCGCCCGGGGGGTGACCACTTTACAGTCACACTCTCCGAGATATGCCTATAGGAGTGGCACCAGCTCTAGTGTGATCATACGAGGACCTGGAGCCTCTCTTAGGTGCCGAAATTGACCGCTCCAGTGGTTTTAGCCGGCATACCCCTTCGTCCTTCCCCGGGGCGAAGGAAGTTTATGAAGAATTTCAACTTATTACTTTTTTTTTTTAAAGTACTAGGCCTGCGTGGCAACACCCTGCACTCGTCACCTTCAGACATTAAGTTATTAATTGCATAATATGCAATAGTCAGGTGCCCAGTAATTACACTAGCAACAGTGCCAGTAATGTCTAAAGTTATAACGCTACTACTTAGCGGCGAATATCTGGAATTGCAGTGGTACCTAATTAGCCGACCTCTTGCAATAAGAAACCTACCACCAGTATCCCCTAGTGATTGGGTTGCAAAACTCTTGCAGATGAATACTAATATTTGAATCGAATAGGTCTGGTAAAATAGGTGAGAAAAGTTTAAAATGAAGAATTTATTATATATAAATTTATAGGTTTTTCCCATTAGGAACGCATGCTTTTCTATTTTATTTTATTGGGATCCACTGGACATACGTCATGTATTTCCTCCGCGTCGGGGAAAGGCGGAGGGGCATGCTGAACTCTACCACCTTAAATCACCGGAGTGGCGATCTTCGACCGTAAGGGCTCCGATCACATCCTGGAGGGGATGATTGTAAAGCGGTCACCCCCTCTAGCGAAGGGGAAGCGACTATAAGAACACCGCCCCCTGGCATCTCCCTGGAGATTGTAAGGAAGTCCTCGGAAGCTTCGCTGTGCGCTCTGGGGCGCACACGGCTGCACGTGACCAGCGCGACCCAGCCGCGCACTGACTCCCCGGAGGTCATTCGGTATGCACCTACAACTATATGATATTCTCACTACATATATAAGAGAAACAAAAGCAACTTTAAAACAAACGTTTACTACATTATTTCTTATCCGATCCAATTTACTACAGGACGTGTCCTAGTTTCTTTAAGGAGTTCGCATGTGAGCAAATGGATACTACGTGATGCTGCACCATTTAGCTTTTCGATGATAACTTTCAAAGGTATGTCTCGAAGGACCCAAGTTCTGTGGACCTTAATTATGTTTTGACTTTTGCACTTCTACAGCTTTCGCGTTGATCAATTCGAAACACTTTGTTGTGACCTTTAGAAGACATAGGTTGTGTGACCTTCGGCCAAATGTTTTTCTATTACAGTCCATGGTAAACCTACAAATAGAAATTATTTTTTCTATCCCTAATTGAAGTTTTCTTTGTCTTAGGTTTTCGCGATTATTGCTCATTACAATAAAATAATTTTAAACGGATTAGGGAAACGGAACATCGCGTATATTATAGATTTTTGTTTCTCCTGACGATTCGAAAACTTTTCAGTGTTCGTGGTTGCAACCAATGACTGAGGTGACAGGCGTCGTTACAGTTATTTTTTTATCTACGTTACAATTGTAATCAAAAATTGACTACTGCGTGCATTAATTCATAGTGTCTTGATGTTATTAGTGTGGTATGAAGTTTGGGACTTTATTATTTAATAACAGGATTCCAAACCGGTGGTGACTGCCAACCATCTGCTCTATCAAAATTACGATGTCTTTCAATTTCTATAGCCTCACGAAACATACTTGTCATATTGGTTCTCTTTCGCGAGGACTCGAGGTTAATCAAATCGAAGAAAATGGTTTGGTTTGCCTAAGGCATAATCATACACTGCAGAGTAGAGCACTTTGTAGAGCATCTATGCTTGACGTAATCCGTTTAAAAGTATTTTATTATAATGCTGTTGTTTTTCATTTCAATAATTTGCTTAAAATTAAACTAAGCCTCACAAAACCTCGTAATCGGTTTGACTGTGGGATCAGTTGAGTCTTTGTATACATTTAATGTTAATGCTATAACTATTTTGGACTAGTTAGCTAGCTGGAACTAGTTTAATTGTACTAAATTGAGCAGTTGAGTTAAAAATTATTTAACAGTTGGTTCCGTGTAGTGTCTGGATTAAGAATATATAGCACCACTCCATCTCCCGTGGATGTCGCAAAATATGACTAAGGGACTCTAGACCAGAGAGATGCACCACGGCGTCGCTTCTGTGAAACAGTAGCCATACTGCGCTCACCAACCCGCCTGCCAAGCGTGGTGAGTACTGGCAAATTCCCCCCAAAATGACGACACAATTGTGGAAATCTATGGGCAAGGTTTAGCAGCATTACATAATACACAACACAAAACCAGAAGAGATGTAAAGGCGCCTGCTCCATATATTACGTCTCCTCCGTCTTTTAAAAAAAATTAAGTGGTACACTAGGATTTGTCTTATATCATGGGAACAGTTTACATATATAAAATCTCACATGCACAAACACCGAAACCCATATAACTATTTGTAGATCATACAAGTACTTGGTCTGTGCGGGGATCTAACCTGCAACACGTAGCGCAGCCAATTGCTCACTCGGTGCACTAACCGTGCCGTAATGCCGCAATCTTAGGGAAAGTCTTATATCCACCAGTGAATGAAATGAAAAATATGAAACGCGAATTCCTTTTGGAAGTTGACGGCACGGTTGGTGCAGTGGCTGATACAGTCGGCTACAACATTAAGTAGGTAATTAAAAAACAAAATACACGATCAATGGCTACCGTCAGACACAAGACACAATGTACCCATAGTCACTAAGTAATCATTATTAAGGTGACAGAACCGTTAGTTACGAATACCATACTTAATAAAGGGCATGCCGGCGTAAATTCGGCTGGAGTCCAAATAAGTCATATTTAAAAATAAATTACCTAAGCATTGTTATCATCATCATCATCATCAGATCAGCCAAAGGATATCAACTGCTGAACAAAGGCCTCCTCCAATAGCTTCCCAAATTTGTGTCGTAAATTTGGGGAGAATTTGCAAGTTCCCACCACATTTGGCAGGCGGGTTGGTGAGCGCAGTGTGGCTACTGTTTCACTGAAAGGACGCCGCTGCTCCTCCCTGTGGGTAGAAGACCCTTAGTCGCCTTTTACGTCATCCATGGGAAGATATGGACTGGTGCTATATTCTAAATCCGTACACCACACAGAAAAATCTAATCCGCTTCATTTACAACACAAGGCTCTTATACATCACTATCCCTTAAAATATCATAATATACCATAAATAGTAATAATGTTATGAGGAAGAGAAAATTCTCCATTATGTGTGAACTAATAACATCTTGCTGTTCGCACATATTCCCCTGGCTCACTTGTTAGTTATGGCGATGTTTCTTGGGCTTCCCGCGGGGTCTCCGTTGCATCTAGATAAAGACATATTGTATTTTCAAGCTCTTTCTTGCAGTATCATGCTGTTCTTTTATTACTTTTTTCATGCTAAAATATTAGTACTATTTTATTTATCGTTTTACGTTAAAAAATAATTCTTAAATTAAAACTCAGGAATAATATTATATAGGTGCTCACTCTTGTTGCGGGGACTTTATATTTTGAAGTTAATTGTTTAATGTCAATTATTTAAACTCTCTGGAAAGTGTAATGATAATAAGTTTATTTATTGTAGATAGATTATGTTATATATGAAATGAATAAACATATATTTATCTATATATTTAATAGCTGCCCCCCGCGGTTACACCCGACTAGATCGGGATATAAGCCTACGTGTTAATCCAGGGTATAAGCTATCTACATACCAAATTTCATCCGAATCGGTCCAGCCGTTTTTGCGTGAAAGAGTGACAAACATCCATACAAACTTTGGCATTTATAATATTAGTGGGATATATATACCGGGTTAGTCGGAAAGGGTGTACTAAGCCGCAGCCAATTTAAAGTGACTGATGAATGATGAATTGATGACTGTTTCACAGTCAATGCCTCATCTTGTAAATGGTAAAAATATATAATTCATCAAATTGTAGTCAAACATAGCGGTCAGGGCTTGGTTTATTATTTTCACTCTGAAATCATCCTTTGTCGAAAAGAACTAGGTCTGTAATGACGTTAAATGTAAGACACAGCTGATGATAGGGTTGTGTCAGTGTATTTTTCATGACAACTCTAACTAACTATTCGAATTTTTGGGGAAAGTCGTAGAATAAAAGTTGCTCATTACCACCCATGGTATTACACCCTTTCGGCTTAGTTCACCCTTTCCGGCTTACCCAGTATATGGTCCAGTGACGAGACGATCAAGTCATTCGCCTGGTCGTGAGCATCTCTCCTGCCCATTACAATCGTAATGCTAACCAAGACTAGTTGCGCTCACCACCTCGAGGCATTAATTTGCTAGTATCTTTTGCCAAGTAATTCCACTAGCTGCAGTGCCCTTCTAACCCGAACACAGTTATGTTTAAAGTCACTACTGCTTGACGGTGAATATTTACATATATATACTGTTCCAATAAAGGGCCAACCACTAATAAAATCACCAATTATCAATTCAATTACGAAATCTACGCGTTCATTTTGAATTCCATGAAGCTTTGTGTTCATATCACGTACTAACATTAGTAGCAGTCAATCTTGCACACTTCCTTGATTAAACACCCCGGTGTTATGGGTAGTATATAACCGTTATTGTATAGGATCATCGGCGCCATACATTATTGCGTTTAATTCCATTATATAAGGGAAACAGCACTTTCAGTACTAGAATCATGCTGTATATTTTTTTACTCATCTAGTACTAGTACACCGCCTAGTAGTATGCCGTGTGGTGCCGGCTCAGAATACCACCACCCCATCTCCCCCCGTGGGTGTCATAAAAGTCGACTAAGGGATTAGCCGGAGGAAGGGCAGCACCGACCTTCGAGTATATTAACAACTCAACTGCGATCGCCAACCCATCTGCCAAGCGTGGCGATTATGGCAAAACCCCCCAATGAGCCCACAACACACCCATATCGGTCGTTGTAGTGATCTTTGCGGGAGGCCTATGTCCAACAGTGGACTTCATTCGGCCGAAATGATGCTAGTCACAGAATTTTTTTGGGAGCTTAGTCATTGTTAACGTCCTTCTAGGTTTACATACTTTTATTTTTGTAGCCCAAACAATGCAATGACAGATCTCTGTACTGGACGAGTCTAATGTACAAATTTTTAAGAAAAGCACGTGTCTTCTTATCCGCTTCATTTACCACAAAAACCTATTAACACGAAATTTCATCCATTAGTCTCAAACCTGACGTTTGACGTCATAAGTCAAGTCATAACTTTTATGACTTTCTTGTTTCCGGGTAAAATGTGTTTACAGAATTTTCGTGTTTCACGCTTGACATTTACGTTCAATATAAGTTTTTTGATACATTTTATGTACGTTGTTGACAAGCACAAAAGTTACATAGTACTATTTATAGAATAATTAATTAATAACTAGCTGTGCCCCACGGTTTCACCCGCCGAAATCGGTTTATTTATACATAATAATAATTAGTATATATATGTAAGTATTGGATTTCATAGGTTGTTTTTTCGTGGAAACCTGATTCTTTTTGTAATACAAAAGTAATAAGTAGTAATCCTAAGTTGCTCCTAATAACATTAGCTATCTGCCAGTGAAAGTTCCATCAAATTCGGTCCAGCCGTTTCGGAGATTAGCCGGAACAAATAGACAGAAAGGCAGACAAAAAACTCAAATATTGGTATTTGTGTTATAAATGTGCATTTAGTAAAAAGCTGTTATTTTGACATCGCAGAGTTTGTTTAGATTCGTTCCCGAAAATGTTAATGATTGTTTTCTTTTTCAGAAAAGTAATTAAAGCTAACGTAAAAGGAACGGTGATTGATTTAGTTTTAGTAAACCTTTTTGGTTATTAAATTTGTGTAGGTATTAATTTAATCATACGAGGACTTGGAGCCTCCTTTAGGTGCCGAAGATGACCGCTCCAGTGGTTTTAGCCGGTAGGAGTCCGGCATACCCCTTCACCCTTCCCCGGGGCGAAGGAAGTTCATGAAGCATTTCCACTGGGCACCAATAAAAAAAGGTATTAATTTAATAATTAATAATGTAGTGTATTATTTGTTGTTGTTCATATAAATACAAGCATATTATTCAAGCTTATGGTGTTTAAATATTTACAATTACTAGAATGATAATAAATAAAAAATAAAAAACTGCATTACAGTACAGTATACTAACATAATGACAAAAGTACGCAATACGCAAAGAGCTACTTTGAATTCCGTTATTTTCTATTAAAACCTAGATTTGTGTGGGGCTTCTATGGTATGGTATAAGTATGACATCATTATTTCTCATTAGGGTTCCGTGCGTCCGAATGAAAAACCGGCGGCACCCTAACGGGATGACTGACCTGTCAATTTGTTCTGAATCTACTGGACCGATTAAGTTGAAGTTGACATGAATTTCTGAGACCGAAACACAGACGTGTAACTAAATAAACGAATTTTGAATATAGGGGCCACTTTTCGGGGCAAATAGGATTCGGAGTAAAAGTATTGCAAGCTGTACCGTGTAACGTATCAAATGACTTATCAATAACTTATTGTGAAGTCTCAAACATATAATTTTAAAATAAATACCTGTAAATTTATTTAAGAAAATATATGAAAATTTACTATAGTACGGACCCCTTATCGCCAATAATATTGAGCCTAACATTTTGAAAAACATACATAATATAGTTCTTTATATATAGATTATAGGAAAACTTATAAGAAGTCTATGGTCTTAAAATAACATTGTCAATCTTTTGGAACAGAAAAACATTTGCAGTTGGAATGTATGAGAGCATGTTTTTCAACTCCAATGTTAAGTTTGTTGGGATAAATTATTATTGGTACAATATTGAATTCAACCATAGACAATATATTCAGCAATTTCCCTCTACAATCCGTTACGTATTACTAGTACGTATTAGTCTGTATTACTTTTATTGTTTACCAATATTTTTGTGGCAGATTTAAAAAAAACATAATAGATAACATATTCATCATACCAAACCCTCTCCACGCGGGTTCAGCTTGAACTTAACCAGTTTTTTATCAAGATATTGCGTATATTTTTCTTTCATTTTGTATTAAAAAGCTTCTAAGAGCTTATTAAGAGCCTATTTGTGTTACAATAGTAAATGGAGGTAAGTACTTGTTATTTTCGTTTTATCTTACACTAGACAGGGACACGTACACATATCAGACACAGATAAACATACGCCTCCCAATGATCATTATAATGCACGATCGTAGGGGATATTTTCATCATCACCACGCTTGGCAGGCGAATTGATGATCGCAGTATGTTGTTATTAGCAGACGGGAGGTTACTGTTGCCCATCCTTTTGATAACAACCCTTACAATACCCGTGGGTCGACATGGGTGGTCTATTCTTCACTAGTGTGATCATACGAGTACCTGGAGCCCCCCTAAGGTGCCGAATATGACAAGATCTCTCTCTGCCAGCAGTAGTGTCGGCTATGTTGGCAGAGCACGAAAACTGGAATGCAGTAGTCTCCTTCTGTGAGAGCGTCATGCTCCAGAAGGAGACCGTAGAGCGCTGATCCCACTCGAAGAAGGAGGAGACGGCGCCGGGGCAACAACCGCCCTGGCGTCTAATTCCTAAATGCCTGAAACCCCTTGCCGTAGCTATAAGGCAGGGGACCTCTGGGTTCGCGGGTGCGTAGATTGAGGAATTTGCGTGCTCACACCAAGCGACCCAAGGGAAGACGGTAGCACGCATGTGGTCACGCGCTGCCGTGGGACGCTATGTGGGATCCTTTACAATCCCCCCGGGGGGGTGACCGCTTTACAGTCACCCTCTCCGAGATGTGTCTATAGGTGTGGTACCAGTGGGCGGCTCTAGTGTGATCATACGAGCACCTGGAGCCTCCCTTAGGTGCCAAAGATGATCACTCCAGTGGTTTTAGCCGGTAGGAGTCCGGCATGCCCCTTCGTCCTTCCTCTGGGTGGAGGAAGTTCATGATGAATTTCCACTGGGACCAATAAAAAAAGGAACCACAACGTCGTATCATCATAAATGAAAACAACATTGTTTTTCTTTTTTTTTTTGTATATATCTATCTGCAATCAGCCTTTGGGCTACAATCAGATTTGCTGTTGTTACTTGACAGTTGGAGTTTGCACATCCTGTGATGTGTCACCTCATGTATGAATTATTACTAGTTATCTTTAAATTCAAGCTATACGTTTCCTTTTGAGTCGAGATGTAGTCACTTGGTCTTCCAATAGTGCTACGGCAAGTCGATTTCTGTGTTGCTGGAGTCTTTGCTTATAGGCCTTGCAAGCCCGATCTACATCATCCTAAATAGTAGGGATTTCTAGGTACTCATGTACTTCATTGTTCCTTGTGAACCAAGGAGCACAACTTATCATCTTTAATGCTTTATTTTGAAAGCGTTGCAGTATTTCTATATTTGAGTGGCTTGCTGACCCCCAGAGTTCTATACCATATGTCCATAATGGTTTAAGAATGCACTTGTATATGATAACTTTGTTTTCCAGACTGAGCGAAGACTGTCTACCTATGAGCCAGTACAAGTATCTGAGTTTTCTGTTTGCCTGTTCCCTTTTATATGTTCGTGCCAGGTAAGCCTTCTATTCAGGTGTACACGCAGGTATTTAACCTTGGTTTGATGAGGTAGAAAACTTCCTCCGAGTGAAATGAAAACAACATAGTACAACTTTTGATACAAATGTTAAATAATTTTCAACATTTACCACAATGAGTCTGTTTAAAACCCCAGCAAGGACTTCGTCCACACTGTCAACCGTCAGCTCTGTCGGGTCTCTATGATCCACACAAAATACATGCCCGAAAGCACTTTATATCTTAAAAGGGTTAATAAGCTACGTAGGTCTGTGAACTTGTTTACAGGCATATGAAGTATTTATTTCTCATTATAAATATTCACTGAATTAACCTTTCGAGCTCGGGAAAGAATTTGTTATTTTGACAGGATATTAATTAGTCTGCCGCAGTTGGTCACTCGGAACCCCTACGGAGACGGATAGAGTGACTTGTTTAATATAAAATCCATTTCCTCGTATTTCTCATAAGTGACTAAGGGGAATGTTACAGACCATATCAGAGAGTAGAAGTTAGCCAGTAGAATACTGGACCTAAACTAAGCTTGATGAAAGCTTTTTTGTTACATAGATACTTCTTCTTCCTCTTGGAGCAGACGACTCCTTGAGTGCTGACCGTGATTCGGCAAACGTAGTTTGGGAAACCCCTACCTAACTAATAAATTGAAGAAGGTAGCTGTTCCATGCAGCTACCTTCTTCAAGCCGAGTGTTCTGATGTAATTTGGGAGACTTGTCTGTCCAGCTGTGGTCAAGTTTATTGTGACTCTTAATGACATATTATTATGCAGTATTAATATGCTCGCGCGTAATACAGTTGGAACATTGCTCAACTTGGGTCCACCCAAGTTGTGCGATCATGTTCCAACTGTATTGCTTCACAGATAGTATTCTAGAGAACCGCTGTCCGCTTGGCGGATCTTTACTGAGAGAGGTTTTAAAATGAAAAGTAGTGCAATATTAATTAATTAATAAGTCGGTTGTCAAGTCCTACAGTAGGTAACATTCTTGCTTTTAAAAAATCGGAAAAAACATACCTACCGTTATCCTGTTTTTATCTGTTATCCAATATCTGTCTAATCATTTTCCCGTTTTATTTTTCAAGCTATATTTGTTTTGTTCACATTTATTTGTTTTCGCTTTCTCCCTTCTCACAATACCTGACCAAAAATAAAAACATCCAATACTATACAATCAATATGGGCCTGTATTACGAGCAAAAGAAAAATATATCACTAAACATTTTGCCGCATAGAATTAGTCTCCTTTTTTAAACATAAGTTTTTGTATTCTCCGTGTGGTGTCCAGATTAAGCATATAGCACCAGTCCATCTCCTCCCGTAGATGTCGTAAAAGGTGACCAAAGGACTGTATCTAGAGGAACGGGCAGCAGCGTCACTTCTGTGGAACAGCAGCCAATCTGCGCTCACCGATCCGCCTGCATGTTTAAAATGCACACGGCATGTAACTGACCGTCTATGAACGAGGCCTTTGTTCAGCATTAGATGTTTTTTTGCTGATATGATGATGTTTTTGTAAACATTGCGCTTCCCTAGATTCTTCCTGCGTCGTGGGTTCAGTTTATACACATAGATCTTACATGCACAAATACCAAGACCCGAAATTACTATCTGTAGATCAGAGAAATATTTGTCCCACGCGGGGATCGAACCCGTGACACGTAGTGCAAAAAACCAATCACTTAGCTACGTTGCCGACGGTAGTTACAGCACGGACGTCTGTTGACGGTAGTAGTTAGAGTTTATGTTAAACTGATTTTATATAAAATCACATCATAGCTAACTGTCACTATCGTATCGTATCGATTAAAAGTGTGGAAAATCATCCTACACATAACAAAATACCAAAAAACTAGCCGGTGCCCGTCCGCTTCGCTACGCGTTAAGTATATTAATTATATTCATATCTTCTGAACGTTTTTTTTATTGGTCTCCTGTGGAATATCATCTTGAACTTCTTTCACCTAGTATGGCACGCCTTTAGGCACATCTCGGAGTGGATAAGTGCAAAGCGGTCACCCCCTTTAGCGGAGGGAAGGCGGCTATAAAAAGGTTGCCTCCAAGGCGCTTCTCGGGGAGGATTGTAAAGGATTCCCCCATGCCATTTTCTGAACCCTGCAAGATATCGAAATGGAACATGATGAAAAAATAAGTTAAAATTCCTGTTTTAATCCCCAATAATTTTATTGAAATCCATTCTGCCCTTTCCGAGACAAACTTTCAGACAGACAAGCAAATATTCTAAAATCGGTCATTTACGAATAGGCATCGTGTAAATAGCAGTGTTCCCTTAAATTAAGATTTTATTTTGAAATCACAGACAGACACCTTATTTTACTACATTGGTATAAATGAATTACTTCTTTTTAATTAAATTGTTTACAAGGTAATAAAACACTTTTAAACGGATTCTATCGCGTATATTTTAGATTTTTGTTTTTCCTGACGTTTCGAACACTTTGCAGGGTTCGTGGTCGCAGGATGTCATCCTGCAAGAGTATTATAATGTGTAATACTCGCGAAAACCTAAGACATTATTATTGTTTACAAGGGTAATAAAAAACGGAATGATGTAGGTTGTTTATATATTCATTATTTTTCAAAGTAGTCTCCGTTCCTTTCTAAGTACCGTCATGCGATGGAACCATTGACTGAAGCAGTGAGCCCACTTTTCTTTAGGGACCTCTTCTACGTTTTTTGCAAACGCAGCCACGGGAGTGGGGAATAAATCAGCGTGACCCCCGTATTTACTCAAAAGAATTTCTTACTTCATATACGTCTCTACATTTTCTAGATTAGGTTCAGGTATTCTTGTTCGTGTGTGGGTGGTTTTGTCGGGGATGTAACTGGCAGTTCTATACAACTCGTTTAAGAGTATCCCACGCGTGCTCTTAGATCTCTCTCATGGATTCAGGTCAGGGGCCCCAGCAAGTCCGTACAAGCGGACGAAACCGTATTGCTGAAGTACTATGTTCCCATGTCTTGCGACTCGACTGCGCCTCGGTGTTGCAAATACTAGGCCACATTGACCCGTGGTTTCGTGAAAATCGACGGATGAGTCTGTCAATTATGGTCCTTTCGTACGTCACTGTTTTCTTTTCCTAGGAGGAGTACATAAGGAGTTCTTACTCCGATCATTATGCCACCCCAATAGGATACTGGATTTGCAACCCTTCTGATCTGTTAAGCAACGCTTGGCGTGGTCAATCTATAGATGGGTGACCGCATAGTGGTATCTCAACTGAGCGTGTCCGTGCGAGGGCACATAAAATTATCGGTCCCGATTGTTGTCATTCTTTGTTATTAGACGGCAGTCTTAAAACCAAGCCGGAGGCCTTTAGGTGCTTTGAATAATTTTGATATAAGGCTGGCCACTAACGACACGAAAGAAGAAGAAGACACGGACACTAGTAACCTGGTAGTAATCCTTGTCTTAGTCTTTATTATTATTTTGATGTTGCCTTTACCATTGCAATCAAAGCTGCTACCGCTAGTGTGTGTTCGAAGATGTTATTCTATGATCTTCTTGCGAGTAGCCAGAGTCTTGTTACGGCGAACATGTCTAACTAGATTTCGCGGGTGATAGTAGGATCGCGAATAACAAGTAACCTGCATTACTTTTATTTTATTTATTCTATAAAAAGAACTTACCTTTACTTGATTGAATAAATTGACCAAAACTGTCTTCTGTTAGTAATAATTTGCATTTGCGTTGATTTTTATAGTATAAAACAAAATATCACAAAACATTTTTTAAACAATTTAAATTTGAAAAATAATATCCTAAAAAGACATAATAAAAAATGGAATTTTCGTCACTTTTATTAGTGATCGCAAGTTTTTGTGATCTTGATGACACGTCGACCATGTCATTCGCCTGGTGGTAAGCGTCATGCCTGCCCATAGTAATATTGTAATACTAACTAGAACTACTACTGTGTGCCGTCTCTATGTCGGGTCGTGCGGTCCGTGGCGCCGGGCGGTGGAAGTTCATGAGGATTTTCCACTAAAGACCAATAGAAAAAAAAAAAAAATGGACTAGTACAGTGTGGCACCACACTGCGTTCGTCACCAGACATTAATTATTTAGTAGTTCTTATGCCGAGTAATTACTAATTATTTCACGCTTTATTATTCTATTATTTACATGTCTCTCTATTCACGGGTTTATATACCCTGTAAGAGACAACCTATTGTATGAGATGAAAACTATAACGGTAAGGTCTATTGCAATGGGTCTTACATGGAATAAAAAGGCTAATAAATACGGGAACAACGGCGTCTGCCTTTCAACCTTTCACGTGAAATTCTGTGGCAGACGGTGACTCGCTACTCACACGATGAGCCCCCTAAAGGGCCACCACTGCAGGTGACAAGAAGCAACACCGGTAGGAGTGGCTCGGGATGTTGAGAGGTGCGGCACCGGTTTCACCATCGCGCGTCTCGAAGACTCTGAGCGGGTTTCCCCGTTATTACGCCATTAGACAATTCCGCCCCCGAGCATATAGCTCTGGCGGCCCTCCTCTGATCGTTCAACTAAGGCAAGCCAGAGTATAAAATCCTGCGGGCACTCATGTGGTGCTCACTCCAACCGACCAATAAAGGCAAGCCGGAGACTTATTTTATTCATTATAAATACGTTCGATACTAAAGACACGATTTTAAATATTAATAACTAATAAGGCTGTTGTTTTTGATATGAGAATCACAGCCAATTCTAAAGTCAGAAGATTATATCGAAGTAAATGTAGCCTAAAACAAAGGTCTCAAAGAAACACAATGGGCCTTCATTAAAATGCTGGATACCTGATCCAGTTATATCAGGTTTATATATAATTTACGAATAAAATTGAAACTGGGATTTACAAGTTTCTAACGTAACTCAATTTTATATAAAACTAATGAATCAGATTTTCGCCGTCGTCATCATTTCAGCCGGTAAACGTGAACTACTGGACCCAGGTTTCCCTCAAAGATAGCCAAAACAACCGGCATGGGTTATTGTTGTGTGGTCATTGGGGGTATTTAACATAATCGCCACGCTTGGCAGACGGATTGGCGGTCGCAATTAGGTTGTAAAGGGGAATGTCCATCTTCGATACAAAAAAAATACCTGATATGAACCAAAACGAATTATATACCAAATCATATCTCAAATCGAAGGAAACCCATTACAATTAGGTTAATTATCTAAAAACTAGGGAGAAGGCAGTTTGAGTTTTTGGTGAAAGATAGGTTATGTCAAGGTTAGGGCACATAATACACGCACGTGGTCTCGTGCCGTTGTGTGCGCAGCACAGCGCAAAGCTTGGGGGGATCCTTTACAATCCTTCCCGAGAAGTGACTTTTACAGTCACCGTCCCTCCGCTAGAGGGGATGACCGCTTTACAGTCATCCCCTCCGTGATGTGCCTAAAGGCGTGGCGCCAATCGGCGGCTCTAGTGTGATATTACGAGGACCTGGAGCCCCCCTTCGGTGCCGAAAATGACCGCTCCAGTGGTTTTAGCCGGTAGGAGTCCAGCATGCCCCTTCGACGTTCCCCGGGGTGAAGGAAGTTCCATGTAGAATTTCCACTGGACATCAATAAAAAAAAGGGCACGTAATACACAGTAGTACTGACGTAGTTAGGTAGTAATAAGCAATATTTAAACAAACAAAAAACATTCAGCTAAGGCAGTCCGTAATTGAAGTCGCAAACGTAAAACAATTAATTAAATCAAGTCAACGAAGGAAATAATGAAATGTATTACGGTAATGCCAAATTGTCTGTAAAAAAATAACAAGACTGGCTGGAGGCATTCAAGCTTCGGCATTTGCCTGGTTAAGCATCCACATCCCCCTTCAGAAGTACGCGAGAAGCCCAATAGAAAAAATATAGATTTTATTAATATTGCCATAATTAGATGATCAGATTGATGATGATTTATTATAAATCAATCATTCAAGACAAGACTCTTGATAACCTTATTAGACGACAATCGAATTACTAAAATAATAGTTATACTTTTACCTTTTAAACAAACTAGAAAATAATTCAATGATTCATATTTTATTCAAAATAGAATTTAGGACTATTGGTAGTTCCTGTTCATGTCAGGCGTTTAGTGGGAATTCCCGTTTACTTGAAGGATGCTGCAGCCCATCCTCCGGCTAATAATATAGTCGCCTTTTACGACACCCACGGGATGGCGTGTACTCAAGTTAGTACAAGATATATTACAAAGTAGCGTTTAGGTAATATATAGAGTAAAATGGACGGCCTTATCACACACGGCGATTTCTTCCAGGCAACTTTAGATGGAAAACTGGACAAGATATGGGCCATTAAATCACACATGCATACTATATATACCTTATGAAAATTTGATGTCTCAGCATTTCGATCCCGTTTAAATCTATTGCTCAATCGGCAGCGTAGAAATATGAGGGCACTGACTACCCTGTTCTCTATACTTCACGCACCCAACTCTTCTTTCTATCTATCTATCTTTGTTCCAACCGTGAAAAAATGATCGTTATACTAATAATCGTCTTCTTCAATGCCAAACTCATCACTTAGACTTTATTCATTCTACTCTACTTTGATGAATCTATTCTACTGTGGATTGCGCTGTCTCTCAAAATCAGAATGGTTAACCGTCGGCACTACTTTAAAATTGAAGTTCGTAAATACCTACTTGACAAGACGACGACAGATTCATCTAGGCCTTAATGTTTCTTTTTCCTACTTGTTTTTACTTATTATATATGCATGTACGTGTATTTACGATATTTATATATTTAAAATATATGTAATGTTTATGTAAGTTTATACATACATTAGTAATTTTAATAAATGTCATCGCATCTATACCGCTTTCTCTTACTTGTTGGTACATCTACCTTGTCTGTTTTTGTAAGTTTATACATACATTAGTAATTTTAATAAATGTCATCGCATCTATACCAGTCTCTCTTACTTGTTGGTACATCTACCTTGTTTTCTCTGCATCACCCAAAGATCGTCTGGCAGAAAATGCATATGGCATCAAGACCGCCTTTGTACACTATTGTACATTTAATACATAAATAAATAAAAAATACCTTCGTATGTATAGCGTGCATGTAATTTTCTTTTATATGTTAGCGTGGGCAAACGAATATTGACTACAGCTAGGCTATTTACAGAAATGTTACATTAAAACAACATCGTATCATCTTGAAATGCAACAGTATTACCATATAAAACTTGATGCCCTTCAGACTTTAAAGCTCCATCTTTTGGTTTGCCTGTAAACCAAGTACAACGCCTTCAGGATTCCCTACTGAAACAAGCCTCACCTTGAACCGTACATTTTTGAGTGCTACTGGAAACTGACGGCAGATGGCGTTGTTAGTACCAAAGTATTTTTAAATTTATGTTTACTACTCTTGCTATAAATTGCAACTTCCAAGTAACATCATTATCATCATGCCATAGTATTGCCTTGGGTTTCGCGATTGTTACTCGTTTTATCAAAATACTTTTAAAACATCGCGTATATTATCTATAGATTTTTGGTTTTCCTAACTTTTACGGAACGGATGCCTAAGATGACAGATGTCGTTACTGAAATTAAAAGTAATTTTATCTACCGTACAATTCTAATAATCACTCACAGTGTTTTGATGTTAACAACAGGATTCCGAACCGGTGTTAGATACTGGCCAACCATCTTCTGTCTATTGAAATTAGGATGTTTTTTTTTGCATGGCATGTTCACACACGACCGACCAATCAATCAAATGTCTTCTAAAACTTGCGACCAATACCAATGTTAGATATCCAATAATTGGACCTTACACATATTAATGGTTATCCAATATTTGGTACACAATAAAATTTCAGTACTCAACTACTGTAAGCAATATTCACAAATATAGTCATCTAATATCTAAAAATCTACTCCTGGTACTCCTGCACATCACCGGTGCACTTATAATACCGATACCGAACCTAATATTCATAATAACCTAATACTAGATATCCAATATTGAGAACACAATGTATCCAATACTGCGGAATGTGCAACTTTGATGGAACACGTCCGTACATTTTTTTTTCTTAACGCTTTTATCACCCTGTAGCTGTACCTTGTTGACATGATAACAAGCTACCTTTTTGCATAGGAATAAAAGTTTGCTACACAAATCGTGTGTGTGTTACCAGTGATGACATATGGGACAGAGACGGGGTCACTCGCTATGGGCCTCATGAGACAGCTCAAGGTCAGTGAGATATGGATATATGGAAAGAGCTATGCTTGTTATTTCTCTACGAAATCGAATCAGAAATGAGGAGATCCGTATAAGAACAAAATTTGCCGACATAGCTGAAAGTATAAGTAAACTGAATTGGCAATCGGCGGGGCAGATTGCTTGTAGAACTGATGGCCGTTGGGGTAAAGAGGTTCTCGAGTGGAGATCGCGTACCGTAAAACGCAGCGTGGGACGACGTCCAACGAGGTGGACAGACGACCTGGTGTAGGTCGCTGGGAATCGTTGCGAGCTGTATTCTTTTAGTGCAAATCTATAGGAGAGGCCTTTGTTCAGCAGTGGACGTCCTTTGGCTGGTATGATGATGATGTTGATTACACATATCGTTCTTAACATTCAATATATCAAAACACTAAACGAGCGCAAAAAACTAACTTACTTTTTGACATTCATCCGACAGCTGTCATTTCACTGCGAATGATAAAGCAGTGTCTACTCACTGTATAATATGAGTCCTTGGAACAATATATTGTATAGATTTCCAAATTGCGCACGTATCTAGTATTTGGTATGGCTCCACTGTATTGCAAATATGTACTATTTTTACTGCTGCTAGGTCTACTATTGCAGAAGAGTCGCAACACCGCTCCGGGTCCGGACGGCATTCCGGGCCGCGCGTGGGTGTATGCACTGCAGTCTCTTGGGGACCGCTTGAGGTGGCTGTTCACCAGCTGCCTCCGTCGAAGCGTGTTCCCGTCCAGCTGGAAGGAAGCCGGATTGGTTCTGTTGAGGAAGGAAGGAAGGCCTGCGGAGTCTCCTTCTGCATATCGTCCAATTTGCCTGCTCGACGAGGCTTTGAAGCTATTCGAGAGAATAATTACCCGAAGACTCGTTGAGCACCTGTCGCGAGTGGGTCCCGACCTGGCCGAAAGTCAGTATGGCTTCCGGCAGCGGCGGTCCACAATCGACGCGATTCTTCGCGTCCGCTCGCTGTCGGAACAGGCAGTGTCCCAGCGGGGTGGGGTGGCGTTGGCTGTCAGTCTAGACATCGTCAACGCCTTCAACTCCATCCCGTGGGGTGCGATTAGGGGGGCACTAGTCCATCATCGATGCCCCCCTTACCTGCAGGGCATCATAGGGGCCTACCTGCGCGATAGGCACATTCGCTACGTGGGCAGGGACGGTAGCGTAAAGCGGAGGGAGATTACGTGCGGGGTTCCGCAGGGGTCGGTTCTCGGCCCCTTTTTATGGAACCTCGCCTACGACGCGGTCCTGCGTGTCGTTCTCCCTGCTGGCGTCAGCTTGGTCTGTTACGCTGACGACACTCTTGTGTTGGCCAGCGGGGAGTCCTTCGAGGGAACCATCCGGCTTGCCGAGCAAGCGGTGGCAATTGTCGTGGCCAAAATCCACGCTCTGGGTCTGCAGATAGCGCCCCACAAAACCGAGGCGCTATGGTTCCACAAACTGCCGCGGAGCAGAGAACCACCCAGTTCGTGGATACGCGTTGGTGACGCGCAAATCAGGGTGGGCCAGTACATGAAGTACCTGGGGCTCACTCTGGACAGTCGTTGGGGCTTCGAAGAGCACTTCATGCGCCTCGTCCCCCGAGTCGAGAGGGTAGTGGGTGCATTGCACCGGGTGCTGCCCAATCTCGGGGGACCGAGCGAGGAAGTTCGCCGTCTCTACGGGGGCGTCGTGCGGTCTGTGGCCCTCTACGGGGCGCCTATATGGTCATCCCGGCTGTCTGGCGTCCAGCGCTGCAGAACCAAACTTCATAGTCTGCAGCGCAGAGTGGCTATACGGATCGCACGGGGATACAGGACAGTGTCCTACGAGGCGGCAACTCTCCTGGCACGCTTTCCGCCTTTCGACATCCAGGCGGAGATGGATGCGTGGGTCTATGACCGGACACGTTCCCTCCGCCAAAGTGGGGAAAGCGTGCCATCAGGGGCGTTTGACAGAATGAGGCGGCTGGCTAGACGGCGCGCACTCGAGATATGGCGACAACGCCTACGGTTGCAGTTCGCGACCAAGCGCGTCATCGAGGCCATCCTGCCACTCTTCGGAGCCTGGCTCAGAAGGAGCGAGCGCGTCACCTACCGTCTGACGCAGGTATTCACCGGTCACGGTTGTTTCGGTGCGTACCTGCACAGAATAGGACGCGAGGTTACGGCACAGTGCCACCATTGTGGAAGCGACCAGGATACCGCACAGCACACGCTCGAGGAGTGCCCTGCGTTTGCGGCCGAGCGGCGGATCCTGGTCGATCGGATCGGGCAAGATCTCTCTCTGCCGGCAGTAGTGTCGGCTATGTTGGCAGAGCATGAAAATTGGAGTGCAGTGGTCTCCTTCTGCGAGAGCGTCATGCTCCAGAAGGAGACTGCAGAGCGGGATCGGGAGAGGGCTGATCCCGCACGGAGAAGGACTAGACGGCGCCGGGGCAACAACCGTCCCGGCTCCCAAGTCCAACACGCCTGAGCCCCCTGCCGTCACTTCATGGTGGGGGGCCTCGGGGGTCGCGGGCGCGCAGATTGGGGAATCTACGTGCTCACACCGATCGACCCCCGGGAAGACGGTGGCGCGCACGTGGTCACGTGCCGCCGTGTGCGCAGCACAGCGCAAAGCGAGGCTTGGGGGGATCCTTTATAATCCTCCCCGAGAAGTGCCTGGGGGGGCGACCTTTTTACAGTCGCCTTCCCTCCGCTAGAGGGGGTGACCGCTTTACAGTCATCCCTTCCGAGATGTGCCTAAAGGCGTGGCACCAATGGGCGGCTCTAGTGTGATCTTACGAGGACCTGGAGCCCCCCTTCGGTGCCGAAGATGACCGCTCCAGTGGTTTTAGCCGGTAGGAGTCCGGCATACCCCTTCGCCCTTCCCCGGGGTGAAGGAAGTTCCATGTAGAATTTCCACTGGACATCAATAAAAAAAAAATTAAAAAAAAAAGGCTACTATTGCAAGATCTTGGCTTGGTAGGTGCCACTGTGTCCCCCGAGTCGAGAGGGTAGTGGGTGCATTACACCGGGTGCTGCCCAATCTCGGGGGACCGAGCGAGGAAGTTCGCCGTCTCTACGGGGGAGTCGTGCGGTCCGTGGCCCTCTACGGGGCACCTGTATAGTCATCCCGGCTTTCAGGTATTCAGCGCTGTAGAGCCAAATTTCACGGTCTGCAGCGCAGAGTGGCTATACGGATCGGACGGGGATAGAGGACAGTGTCCTACGAGGCGGCAACTCTCCTGGCACGCTTTCCGCCTTTCGACATCTTGGCGGAGACGGATGCGTGGGTCTATGATCAGACACGCTCCCTTCGCCAGAGCGGCGAAAGCGTGCCACCATGGGCGTTCGACAGGTTGAGGCGGCTGGCTCAGCGGCGCATACTCGAGATGTGGCGAAATGGCCTTCAGTTGCAGTTCGTGACCAAAGGCGTCGTTGAGGCGCAGGGGTAATAACCGCCCTGGCGCCTCATTTTATACGCCTGAAACTCCCTGCTGTCGCTATAAGGCGGGGGTCCTCTGGGTTTTCGGGTAGATTGGGGAATCTGCGTGCCCACACTGAGTGACCCACGAGAAGACGGTGGCACGTATATGTTCACGCGCCGCCGTGTGTGCAGCATAGCATAGCGCACAGGGATGCTTTGGGGATCTTTTACAGTCCCCCCAGGATGGGTGATCGCTATACAGTCACCCTTTCCAAGATGTGCCTATAGGCTTGGTACCACTGGGGGGCTCTAGTGTGATCATACGAGGATCTGGAGCCCCCCAATAGGTGCCGAAGATGACCACCCCATCCTCCTTCCACGGGGTGGAGGAAGTTCATGATGAATTTCCACTGGGACCAATCAGAAAAAGGTTGTATATGATAATAATATTCAAGACACTCTTTTTCACAAACACCATTAAAATGTCTTCCAAAAAAATTAGTGTTCATCAAAACTTTCTCTTCTTATCCAAAACATGAACGGTATACATTTAAACTTTGTTTGACTACAAATGAATTATCGTAAGTATTACGACTCAATTTTCGTTAAAAGCTCTCTCAATTATCGGAGGGTCCTTTTAATGGGGCATCCGCTACGACACGATGATAACTTACTACATTTGAAAATATATAAGGTAAAATATATAAGACAACCTTTTTTTTTTTTTTTATTGATGTCCAGTGGAAATTCTACATGGAACTTCCTTCACCCCGGGGAAGGGCGAAGGGGCATGCCGGACTCCTACCGGCTAAAACCACTGGAGCGGTCATCTTCGGCACCGAAGGGGGGGCTCCAGGTCCTCGTAAGATCACACTAGAGCCGCCCATTGGTGCCACGCCTTTAGGCACATCTCGGAAGGGATGACTGTAAAGCGGTCACCCCCTCTAGCGGAGGGAAGGCGACTGTAAAAAGGTCGCCCCCCCCAGGCACTTCTCGGGGAGGATTGTAAAGGATCCCCCCAAGCCTCGCATTGCGCTGTGCTGCGCACACGGCGGCACGTGACCACGTGCGCGCCACCGTCTTCCCGGGGGTCGCTCGGTGTGAGCACGCAGATTCCCCAATCTGCGCGCCCGCGACCCCCAAGGCCCCCCACCATGAAGTGACGGCAGGGGGCTCAGGCGTGTTGGACTTGGGAGCCGGGACGGTTGTTGCCCCGGCGCCGTCTCGTCCTTCTCCGTGCGGGATCAGCCCTCTCCCGATCCCGTTCTGCAGTCTCCTTCTGGAGCATGACGCTCTCGCAGAAGGAGACCACTGCACTCCAATTTTCATGCTCTGCCAACATAGCCGACACTACCGCCGGCAGAGAGAGATCTTGCCCGATCCGATCGACCAGGACCCGCCGCTCGGCCGCCCACGCAGGGCACTCCTCGAGCGTGTGCTGTGCGGTATCCTGGTCGCTTTCACAATGGTGGCACTGTGCCGTAACCTCGCGTCCAATTCTGTGCAGGTACGCACCGAAACAACCGTGACCGGTGAACACCTGCGACAGACGGTAGGTGACGCGCTCGCTCCTTCTGAGCCAGGCTCCGAAGAGCGGCAGGATGGCCTCAACGACGCGTTTGTTCGCGAACTGCAGCCGAAGGCGATTTCGCCACGTCTCGAGTGTGCGCCGTTGAGCCAGCCGCCTTAGCCTGTCGAACGCCCCTGGCGGCACGCTTTCGCCACACTGGCGGAGGGAGCGTGTTTGATCATAGACCCACGCATCCGTCTCCGCCATGATGTCGAAAGGCGGAAAGCGTGCCAGGAGAGTTGCCGCCTCGTAGGACACCGTCCTGTATCCCCGTGCGATCCGTATAGCCACTCTGCGCTGCAGACCGTGAAGTTTGGCTCTACAGCGCTGGACACCTGAAAACCGGGATGACCATACAGGTGCCCCGTAGAGGGCCACGGACCGCACGACGCCCCCGTAGAGACGGCGAACTTCCTCGCTCGGTCCCCCGAGATTGGGCAGCACCCGGTGTAATGCACCCACTACCCTCTCGACTCGGGGGACGAGGCGTGCGAAGTGCTCTTCGAAGCCCCAACGACTGTCCAGGGTGAGCCCCAGGTACTTCATGTACTGGCCCACCCTGATTTGCGCGTCACCAACGCTTATCCACGAACTGGGTGGTTCTCTGCTCCGCGGCAGTTTATGGAACCATAGCGCCTCGGTTTTGTGAGGCGCTATCTGCAGACCCAGAGCGTGGATTTTGGCTACGACAATTGCCACCGCTTGCTCGGCAAGCCGGATCGTTCCCTCGAAGGTCTCCCCGCCAGCCAACACAAGAGTGTCGTCAGCGTAACAAACCAAGCTGACGCCGGTGGGGAGAGCGACACGCAGGACCGCGTCGTAGGCGAGGTTCCATAAAAAGGGGCCGAGAACCGACCCCTGCGGAACCCCGCACGTAATCTCCCTCCGCTTTACGCTACCGTCCCTGCCCACATAGCGAATATAAGACAACCTAACAAAATTATTCAACCTTTTTACGTAAACAACAGTTCTCATGATCGGTTGTATTGTGTTCTGTTTAGAGTTTTGACTTTGGTTCGTATAGTGTAACTTTGCCTATTTATTAGGCATAAGGCATAATAAGGTCATTACAGTATTTTGCATATTGGTGCAGCATACTGTATTTTACTAAGACTATTGAGTGGGCCTACGCTTCAAAAATATTACGTATTGGCTGGCCTATCATGAGCACAATCACCTTGTTATCCAATAAATATTTCACAGCCTCACTGTTCTATTGGTCACATTTGTTGCGGTGCAAGTTCTTATGAGTCGTCCTATACTGCTGGGGTGAGGGGCAAAGGCTATTCCTATCAGCTAAATCCACCTGGGCGGTCAACTTCGGCACCGAAGCGGGATTCCGGGATCTCGAGAACCAACGTACTGTAGCCGCTCATTAGGTAAATCTCGGAAAATTCGGAAGCCAAAGATGAGCGCTCCAGTGGTTTAAGCCCGGAACCTTTGGAATGAGCCCATGACTCTCTGCCCTTCCCCGGGCGGAGGAAGTTCATGATGAATTTCTACTGGACGACCAATAAACTTATTCAATTACCAGAACAGACAGAGTTAGGGGTTCGGAATATTGCCCCGGAAATGGTGATTCGCTCACCCCTTTTATGGGTTCAATGCCGTCATAAAATGCGTAACTATAAACTGAAGATGATTGACAGTAAAAATCTGACTGCTGATTAATATCACTGCGGGTTCTAATACAGTTATTTGTTTCCCTTGAGCACTCCGTGCTTTATAGATCAGTGTTTTTTTTCGGTGGTCGCAATTGTTGATCCTGCCTTACAGGTATTGCAATGGTTGTGAACTCCATCTCCTCCCGTTAATGTTGTAAAAGATGACTAAGTGACTCTAAACGAGAGGGATGGGCAGCAGCTTCAGTGGAAAAGTAGCCAGCCATGCTGCGCTTACAAACCCGCCTGCCAAGCGCTGTGATGAGACGTGATTTTATAACACAATAATCTGGTATTCAAAAGGTTGTGTGTATTAACCGGAACAGCCGTCACTCATATAAATCCAGCAGCTTACATTAATACTGCCAGAGTGTAAACACCTGGTTATACAATATTAATGACAGAAAGACTCGAACGGCAACGGAATACTTCTAAAACACCTTCATTTTGTAAGTTTTACACAAGACAAAAGTGCCAAAATTAAGTACGTTATGTTACTTAACATTTTATACCAGTAATGAATATGAAAGCATAGTACACGAATCATTTGAATGCTAGTAGTACTTACCTAGCAATATGTATTGTTTGTAATACAAACCGACTGGATTATTAAAACCCAAATCTTAAATTTTTATTTAGCACTGAAATTTACCTACACTTATATATCTTACATAGAGTATTCAAACAAAGCAAATTTTGTGTATGGCAGTCATAGCATATATTTGATTCTTATACAAATCTCATTGTCAGTGTCTACGCCGTAGCCGTAGCCGTAGCGTAGCACTAATAACCAATCTACGCAACAAGGCTGTTTCATATAAGAGACAGAAAAATTATAATAGTAGATGCGAAGTGGTCCTTTGAGTCTGCTAATATAAAAAATGCGAAAGTGACTTTGTTCGTCTTTATGTAGATCTGTATTGTATCCGGGAATACAACACACGTAACAACTAGTACTCTTTGTATTTACAATACTCTATACCTTTAAGTAGTTAATTATATTAAAAATGTATTATATTAAATATTAATGTATTTTCAAAATTCCTTTCATAGTGCTTACCTAAGTTACATAAGAAACTACCGTGCAAAATGATATGCCTGTAAACCCACCAATTTAGGCTATAATTTGTCTGTCTTTCACTCAGTGCTAGAGTTTTATTGAGTAGATAAACAACCAAATAACTTTAATTTTAATTTGATATAGCTGATTATGTTATGACACTCTAGATCCTTTCCTAGATCAAGACTTTATTTGTAATGTCTTTATTTGTATAAATGTAGGACTCAATATAGGTGCCAAGTACAGTTTAGTTCAGCACATTTACAATTATTGGCATGCTAACGAGAGATCAAACCAAATTTAAAATCACAATACTATAATATCTCATATTTAAAATAGTTAACATTACATGAAACATTATTAAACATGTTATTATATAAATAGGTCCCCATTATTCCATTATTCTTAAATTTATATATTTCAATTTACTTATTAATTATATTAACATTGCAATTAGTTAATTATTTTATCATTTTACATTACTCTAATATTCAGTATATATAGGTTATCGGTTAGGTCCTTCGTCGTATTTACGTAACAATTATTAATATATGATATTCACTGCTACTGGCACTTCATTTAAACTAGCTTTCAACTTACAATACAGGTTCCAGGTAAATGTAATTTTACCCTTTTCCGGATTATGTTACCTTATTCTCATCCTATCAAGATAGTAGTGAAAAGTGTCTGGTTAAAGGAATTGAATTTAGCCATGTTTATAAGAATCACAATATTATCTTCTGAAACTACCAAAATCATCTTTTGAAATTAACATTACGAAAGAAAAAGTAGCTACATTGGAGGTCGATTGCTCGGTGAGGTTAACACGTTCTTGCTGCGGTCATGGTTTGTCTAGATGACCATTGAAGAATGGTAATGGTACATAATTTGCGTTTTTCATAGATTTCAACTTTAAGCCTTATTATTATAATAAAGGAAATTTAATAATGAAAAAATATATGAATAAGACTAAAACAATTACATGTAAAATAAAAGCATGAGCTCCACTTACATTATTTTAATTAATATACCTATGATATCGAGCACCAGACGTTTTTTTAACTTATTAAATTTATAAATTTATTTTATAATTTGCGAGTTTTTACGCTGAGTTTACCTGAACTCATTAACTGTCACAAAGCCAAACATAATTAAAAATCTATTGTGTCTCGCGGCTGCCGGTAAGAAACAGGTAAGAGGTTAAAATCTCATTACTTATAGATACAAATTCATCATTCACACATGTCTACATGCATGACGCATGCATCAGCGTCGCTAAGCTCAACCATATTGTAGGGCAACTAAGCGACCCGACACGAAGCCACCATCAGCAGGACACTTGAGTGAGCATGACATACCTAAACTGCCAGACAACTATCACGTCAATTAAACAAAATAAATTAATAATCCACATGGTCCTCGCACTTACAGTACTTACATTACACTGGGTGACTAGGTTCAGATGATAGAGCCGGGATATGGATAGTGGCCCTCTCCTATGGCTACTAGTAAAGACCTCGAATTTGCGTTTGTTTGGTTTATTTTAAGGAGTCCTATATATTACACTTTTTTTAGAGTTAGTACTCATTGAAAAGTACCACGATCCATTTGACTGCCCCACCATCTCAACGTAGTCACCAAGTGTACGGGACCCGTCCAAACAAATCAAATGACCCCAAACTCGAGTAGTTTACTAGTCGATATTATAGCCCATGAATAGTCTCACTTCCACCTTCTGGCTGGATCATCAGACTCTCAATTTTTATAATGTATGGTAATCAAAACAAATCAAACAAGCTGAAAATCGAAGAGTTTATTACTAGCAATTGAGAAGCGCTACTGTCTTCCTCCTGGCTCCATAATCAGACCCTCGTCACAAAGTGTAATCTATAGGACTTGTTAAAATAAACCAAACAAACCCAAACTCGAGGTCTTTACTAGTAGCGATAGGAATAGGCCACTATCCATTTCCCGGCTCTATCTTCTGAACCTAGTCACCCAGTGTAATGTATGGGACTCGGTCAAACAAACTAAATGAGTATAAACTCGAAGGGTTTACTAGTAGCCATTGAAGAGTTCCACTATCCACCTCCTGGTTCCGTCATCAAATCAGTTCGATGGTACCAAATTATAGTATAATCATCCGGATTACATATATTTACATTCATACATATTCAGCCCATTACTACTTTTCTCACGATGTGAAAGGTTAGGCCTGATTCCACCAAGCTGGCCTAGTGCGGGTTGGCATACTACACACCATTGAGAACATTGTTTTTTGGAGCCCTCTCAGATGTGCTGGTTTCCTCACGATGTTTTCCTTCACCGTTAACGCAAGAGATAATTAAATTCTCATCCGCACATGAATCCGAAAAGTCAGAGGTACGGGCCGGAATGACCTCAGATCCTCCTGTGTGGAAGGCAAGCCTTCAACCACTAGGCTATCAGTGCCTTACATATACATATACTTACAAAGTTTCAATTCGATAAGACAATAATTAGAAACAGCGAAACGTTTTTACTAAGTTAGTTACAAGTGAAGCCAATTTAAGCGTATTAAAATAGTTAATCATAACACTATGAAGGTTGTATAGACAGTATAAGGCCTGAAAGGCAACCGACCTACGATTAGTGGTAGTGGAGTTCTAGGTTGAGAGCTCGGATGTGGGCGTCTTCGGCTGTAGTTGTCTGCCTGTTTCAATAGGAGTGAGCAGCGCTTACAGCGTGACAATGACAAATTACGGGACACGGTTGTTTCGGTGCATACGTCCATAGGATAAGATGCGAGAACACGGCACAGTGCTACTGCTGAGGAAGCGAACAAGATAACGCACAGCACATGCTCGAGGATTGCCCTGATTGTGGGCAGCTGGTTGGCGGATCCTGGTCGATTGGATCAGGCAAGATCTTTCTTACGGCAGTAGTGTTGGCTATGCTGGCAGCGTGGCTGTGAGAGCGTCTATACAGACTATACAGAATTGTTAAAAACTCATATATAAGTTTATGTATTTCATTAAAAAGCATTGTAACCCTCTCTAAATAAATTCTAGCTAGAAACTTTAACGTGCAGATGATTCTAATCATGTTTAATGCATAACCATTTTTATAGTCTCAACCGAGTGCATATTCACTTAGCGCGTAGCGTCATAGCGTTTTGCTTTCTATAGTAGATGTGAGTAACAATAGATAAATAAAACTGAACTGCACTATACTACTCAATATCTATAAACCCTACATGATGTATCTTCAAAAGGCGTACCTTTATAAGTTCTGAAGAATAATCGCAATACACGCATTTATAGAAGATCGTCACGTAATTCTGTTTTGGAGCTTATCGAGCGGGTGGGGGCGGGGCTCGGTGTCGCGGGGCTGCGGGAGACGGGGCGCTGCTTACGTCACTCAGATCGATGCAGCACTTGTTGCCGCGTTCAACAGGCACCAAATATCTAAATACAACAGCAGGCTCCAACTCTTCACGCTCTTATGTTTTCCTGGTACCTTTGGTTCCTTATTCCAGTCTCGAGGGTAATGAAAAAGTATGTTAGGATCGTATTACGCATTCTGTAGTTTTTGTTTGCTTCCATGGGAATGGGAATGTCTCAGCAATTTACAATTGCATAACTTAATGCAATAATTTAGCATTTTGCTAATCTACAAATACTTGATTGACTATTGACACCGCTTCTATTATCTATATTACATAAAAACTTATTTGATTTGTTTATTTAACATAGCACTCAGTCATCTGATCCATTAAAGGTAAGACAGTCTTAACATACTATATGCCGACGTAAATCATCCATTTTTATCTCGTATCAAAGAATCATTGTATGTCTTTTCACGTAAGTATTAAACATAATTAAAAAGTTATTGTGTATGAATCCTTTTTTGAATACATTATACTTCGGGTTTATTATTTACAAATTAAATTTAAAATATAGAAAATGATTAATTACAATAAAAATTACTGAGAGAAGCGCTTTTAACTACCTACCATCTAAAGCGTAATAATTTAGAAATCGTGATTAAAATTCAATACAACCCTTTGAAACCCTGCAAATCTTGCTAAGACGTAATAAGCTAAGATGACGACTCTATGTAAATATGTATGTGGCCGCTGCTGTCTAAATAATTTAATGTAATAAGTTAGAGGTAAGACGTAATTTAGCCTTAGTTAAGTATGTGCTCGAAGTCTTTCGCGGTGGATTAAATAATCCTAGTATGTTGGCATCGTTGAGGCTGCTTGTTCCTACAGGTTACGGCAGGAGCCGAGGGGGAGGCTGATCGAGGTGCCAGTGGCCCGTTTTAACTTGGCCAAGTTTGCTCCAGTCGCAAGAGCCGCGCGAACACTCAACAGCGTAGCACAAAGGCTTGACATTTTTAATTGTTCATTGGCGGAATTCGTCAAAGTGACTCTTGAGTTACTAACGACTCGGGAATGAATTTGTGAACGTTAGTTACTTCCTTATCGTATTGGGTCCTGTCATGATGATCTTAGCACATATGCTGCAAGGTGACCCAAATATACAAGGTTACACAGAGATAATACCAAGCTGTATTACAGCTATTACTGATGCAGCTAATATTATAATAACAAAATACGAATGATTAAATATTTATAATAATATATACCTATCCCTATTTAGTGAGAAGTACCTAGGTACGCGCTGAATGATGTTTGTGGCTCAGCTGGTGACTCCAACGTTATTTTTTTGGCATTTTAGACACGTTTCTATAGCTATAAATTTTAGGAAAAGTAGTAGAGCAAAAAATATATATTCTTATGAGTAATACACACAATAATAACCTAACGGCTAACATACACCCTTTCCAACTAACCTTGTAGTTGGTAAAAGGCTTGGATGACAAATACATTACATTACAATATTGCGTTTTTTTTAATCATTATTATATTTATCAAAATCTTCATCTTATTATATTCTACTAACCATACAAGTCACCTTTTTCATTACCGCATACATAAGGACCAAATACTTCATTTGCACAAGGGCACAAGTTTTACAGTACTCGTTTTGTAATTACATAAGATAATAATGACAGAAATCTTTACCCAGGCCGTAGGTGCTCGCATTTTGATAACTTAAGTAATACTCATATTAATTAGGTGCTTTGGTAAGAGCTATCAGAATACCGCAGAGTACCGCAAGTTGATTATATTGTTCCTGTAAATTGAAAGTTGCAAAGCTGAATACTAATAATACGTAGGACCAAATAACGTTTAATTTTCCATATTTTATATAAAAGACACACTATTATATAGTGTATACCACTTTATAGTGGTATAGTATTTATTATATGTCATAGAGAAAACCCTATCACTATTTATTCGTTATTTTATAACAGAAGATTTCGACATTTTCCATTACCTGTGGATTGAACCAAGTCAAAGTTTGCATAACATTGCAAAGAATTCATGTGGATAAACTTTTTTATGTTATTATGTATACGCTTAAACATATCTCGTTGTGTGAATACCCAGTAGATCCAATTATGGGCGGCGTCGTATCCCCGATGCCATATAAGATATCAATCAGCGAGCGAACATTTTATCATTTGTTTAGTATCTATAGCTGCACAATCCGGCGTCTCTTTTATATTAATATAACCAAAATAATTATATAGTAAAGTTATCAATTTACCAGGGCGAAAGTTTTACTATATCTTTCTCTGGATTGCAAGCAATGTCTCTGCCAGATTAGTATCAGAGTAGCCGTATAAATATACCTACAGACATGGAAACTTACACCTGTATCTATAATATTCGTACGGATAACGTGTTAGCCAATTTGTTAATATTGTTCTTGTGACATTGTATTATAATATTCATACGAACTGTAAATGTGTGAGAATCATGTAGCCATTGATGTTATTTTTAGTACTAATATTGATTGTCTTTTGCCTGGCTGTATTGGTCTGTCATACTCACTAAAATGTCTTGCTGGCGGTGGCGTTGTGAATCGGGTCGTTCGGTTCCCTACAATATGGTTGAGCTAAGCGATGCTGATGCATGCGTCATGCTCGTGAACGGGTGCCGTCTGTTGGGACTGGTCAGCCGTTAACTGCCACGGCAAATAATTTATTATTATAATATTATTGTGGTATGTTCCATCTTTACACATTGTCCTACATTTTTCTCGGTATATATATTACAATAATTTGTATCAACCAACATTGTAATCTCAATTATTTTAAAAGAGTATCCATGGAGTTTCTCGCCGGCTCTTCTCCACGAGATCAACTATTTGGAACCGTGCAACTTAGATTCTGACGTTTCATAAATGCCAATATAATTTGTAGATGTATGAAGTTCCATCGCAAAGCATATATTTTTACTTGCATTCGTATCCGTCCAACGAAGTTAAATATAATTACGATAAGCCGGGTCATCAGTCGAAACTCCTGCTTTACTGGAGTTGCCTTTGGGATCACAGGCATACTGAGTGGCAACTGTAGGCATCTATCGAGCGAACTCAGAGATGAAAGCTGCACGTAGTGGTCGCGTGCTGCTAGGAACACCGCGATGTTTTCAGTGTCGGTATCGGTCAGCTGCAACGAAGTACAGGAGGGGTGCACCAGGGCCTTCCATTGAAGATCCCGCTGCCCCTTCGTATGTGGTGAAGACGTGAGGTTTTAGTTGGTAAAAGGCATGTTTCTGTCTTCCCCAGGGTAGGGTTAGCCCATAAGTATTTACTACGTTTAAAACAAAGAGTTTAGTATGAGTTTACGAATTTTGGATCGCCAGTACGATGCCTCCTAAGGCTTTCACGTATATGATAGCCCCGCGTGCGTGAGTCTGTCGTCGACACACCCACATGCAACCTTAAGCGTCTATTACTGTACACGGGCCTCCCATTGATTACTATATTGAGCGGTCATAGAGGATATTGTCATAATCACAACGCTTGGCAAGCGGATTGGTGATTGCTGTGTGATTTTATTAGCACACGGGAGACTGCTACTGCACATCCTATTAATATCATCCCTCAGTAGCCTTTTACGACACCCAGAGGTGGAGAGGGGTAGTCTATTCTTTGACGGCAAAAACATTCCTGCATCACCATTGTAAAAATTATAGTTGAGCACAGTCGTACCATAGGTGTTAGATAGCTAACGCCATAAATACCATCCTAGCTCAACATTATCTATTTCCAGAATGTTACTAAATAAAATTGTATTTAAAATAATTTACTCTTCAAATGCATCATCATCATAGCATCCAAAGTACATCCACTGCAGAACAAAGGCCTCTTCGTAGATTTCCACAACGAACGGCTACATGCCGCCCGCATCCAACGATAGTTCACAACCAGTTTCATTAAATTTTCCTAGTTAGTTATAGCCACGGATTAGCTTTGTACTTATTTGCAAACACAGATGAGTTGCGGTTGTCGGATTGGTTTTCGGTAATCAGATTAAGCAGCTCTCGCTACGGTTAAGATGCGTTTGATATATCTTTGAAGAAAGAGGATACAGAGACGACTACTTTCTAGGATTGACCAGTAAGATTATATGAGGTGCGAGATGCCAGTGTACGATATGTTTATTATATGTTGTTCAGCCTTATCCATCCCGTTGTGGATAAGAATCATGAGTATATATATCATAACCATAAACCCTTTACAGGCACTTATGAATAGTCAGACTGTAGTTGCCACATTCTAAGACATAGATCTTCTTCCCACCCAGTAGTTGAGGCATCACTGAAGATTTCCAATATAGTATTCACCATACTTAAAGTAGTTGATAAACACATAAGTACATATTGTAATTATCTGGATAATTTCCCAAATTTAAAGCATATATCTTTCTCCAAACTGCCCAGAGGCTAGCAAACCAATTAGTAGAGCAAAATCCCTTATTTTTCATTATTTAAATAAGAACCTACTTTAATTTAGTTCTGTCTATGATTTTTCAAGAGGTAAACTGATGTAGACATATTCAGTATACATTGTGTAACTTACAATGTTACTTAGTGTACTACACAATATATATAAATAAGATAAGAACGTTTAGAAACTCGTGGCTACTCTTTTTATATCATAATATGTTGGTTATAATATTTATGAGTGCATTGTTCTCAAAATTAAGGTTATGTCAGGAAAATGCAGGAGAAAAGAGTCTTAACTTCTGAAAAAGTCTACACTAAACTATCCTGATTGTAATATTCATAAACATTGTCATTAAATTGTCCTAGCAGCATTAGACTGACCAATCCCAACAGACAGCACGTGGATACGTACTTACTATAGCTTGCTTCATGCTCGTGTATACGAGCGAACGTTAAGTCCGATGAAAACCGTTACAATGAATGGTGGTAAGAGAATATTACTCACCATGCTTGACAAACGAATTGGTAATCAAAGTGTGTTGTTGTGTGTGTAATTATATTCATATATTATAATTATAAAACGACGGCACGGTTGGTGCAGTGGCTGATACAGTTGGGTTTGATTCCCGCACCGAACAAATATTTGTATGGCCTGCAGGTAGTTGTTCTGGGTCTTTTAGAAGTTTTTAAACGGTGCCCTCACTAGGATTTCTCCTGTATCGTGGGTGCGTTTAGAAACACAAATTCCACACACAATACACCCAGACCCGGAACAACTACCTTTTTTTTATTGGTGTCCAGTGGAAATTCTACATGGAACTTCCTTCGCCCCGCGGAAGGGCGAAGGGGTATTTGACTTGGGGGACTTCTACCGGCTAAAACCACTAGAGCGGTCATCTTCGGACGAAGACGAAGGGGGGGCTCCAGGTCCTCGTAAGATCACACTAGAGCCGCCCATTGGTGCCACGCCTTTAGGCACATCTCGGAAGGGATGACTGTAAAGCGGTCACCCCCTCTAGCGGAGGGAAGGCGACTGTAAAAAGGTCGCCCCCCCAGGCACTTCTCGGGGAGGATTGTAAAGGATCCCCCCAAACCACGCTTTGCGCTGTGCTACGCACACGGCGGCACGTGACCACGTGCGCACCGCCGTCTTCCCGGGGGGAACAACTACCTACAGATCATACAAATATTTGTTCCGTGCGGGAATTAAACCCACGACCCGGTGTGCAGCAGCCGACTGTATCAGCCACTGCATCAACCGTGCCGTCGTAAAATAAATAATAAGAACTATTTAGAAATAATGATGTCTGATTCAGATAGCATCCTGTTTTAAGTACATAAGCTGTACGTACTTAGCTACTTACATATTACTTGGAGCCGAAATGTTTAGTATCTCGTACACCAATCAATCTGATCAATCCGATTCAACTAAAACTATAGGTTTTTTTTTATAATTTATTTTGTTTATTGCAATAGCAAATAATATCTACATAATATTCTGGCAGTAGGTTAGAGGATTACTTCGTCAAGTCGGAAAGAGGGCCATAACGTTTCTCCCAGACCATGCGGTGCTTTTGCTTCATGTACGCCTTACGGGCGTCGGCATACACTCCGAGATCACCATATTTGATGAACCAGGCTTCTTCAGATTTCTTGTATTTTTCCCAAAGAGGTTTGCAAACAGTGAGGTGGTCAGGATTTTCATAAATCATGCAGTCCTCATAACGTTGACGCAGGATACCTAGGATCTCAGAGTCCACAGCTCTATCACATTAAAACTGAGTGTTGGCTTCAAAATCGTCGTCATCGCACTGGTCAATGGTTGGCACGCGGCGAAACTTCTGATGGTACCACGGGTACTTCTTCTGGTTCGGCTCCACAATCTTCTCTCGGAATAATGTTACTGGCGCATCAATTGTATTGTAAAGCGCACTCATAAAAGCTCTAAATACATTATCATCTTTAGGACATTCCACATCTTCGCCTTTCCCCATTGTTAAGTTTAATTGTAAATGTGAATTCACGTCTAGCTAGACCCAGTTTCCCGCTGGCGTCAGCTTAGTCTGTTACGCTGATGACACTCTTGTGTTGGCCAGCGGGGAGTCCTTCGAGGGAACCATCCGGCTTGCCGAGCAAGCGGTGGCAATTGTCGTGGCCGAAATCCACGCTCTGGGTTTGCGGATAGCGCCTCACAAAACCGAGGCGCTATGGTTCCACAAACTGCCGCAGAGCAGGGAGCCTCCCAGTTCGTGGATACGCGTTGGTGACGCGCAAATCAGGGTACATGAAGTACCTGGGGCTCACCCTGGATAGTCGTTGGGGCTTCGAAGAGCACTTCGAGCGTCTTGTCCCCCGGGTCGAAAGGATAGTGGGTGCCTTGCACCGGCTGCTGCCCAATCTCGGGGGACCGAGGGAAGAAGTTCGCCACCTCTACGGGGGAGTCGTGCGATCCGTGGCCCTCTATGGGGCGCCTGTTTGGTTATCTCGACTCTCGGGCGTCCAGCGCTGCAGAACCAAGATTCACGGTCTGCAGCGTAGAGCGGCTATACAGATCGCACGAGGATACCGAACGGTGTCCTTTGAGGTGGCAACTCTGTTGGCGCGCTTTCCGCCTTTTGATATCTTGGCGGAGATGGATGCGTGGGTGTGTCACCAAACACGCTCCCTCCGCCAGAGCGGTGAAGGCGTGCCTTCAGGGGCGCTCGAAATATTGAAGCGGCAGGCTCGGCGGCGTGCCCTCGAGCTATGGCGCGAGCGGCTTATGCTGCCACAGTACGCGCAAAAGCGCGTCGTCGAGGCTGTCTTGCCGCTCTTCGGAGCCTGGCTCCAAAGGAGCGAGCGCGTCACATTCCGCCTGACGCAGGTATTCACCGGACACGGTTGTTTCGGTGCGTACTTGCACAGGATAGGACGCGAGGTCACGGCACAGTGCCACCACTGTGGAGACGATCAGGATACCGCACAGCACACGCTCGGAGAGTGCCCTGCGTGGACTGCCGAGCGGCGGATCCTGGTCGATCGGATCGGGCAAGATCTCTCTTTGCCAGCAGTCGTGTTGGCTATGCTGGCAGAGCATGAAAATTGGAGTGCTGTGGTCTCCTTCTGTGAGAGCGTAATGCTCCAGAAGGAGGTCGGAGAGCGGGATCGGGAGAGGGCCGATCCCGCTCGGAGGAGGAGGACACGGGGCCGGGGTAACAACCACCGCGGTGCCCGTGTCCAACACGCCTGAGCCCCCTGTCATCTATATATGGCGGGGGGCCTTGGGGGTCGCGAGCGCGCTTATTGGGAAATCTGCGTACTCATACCGAGCGACCCCCGGGAAGAAAGCGGTGCGCATGTGGTCACGTACCGCTGTGTGCGCAGCACAGCGCATAGTGAGGCCTCGGGGGAATCTTTTACAATCCCCTCGAGAGATGCCTGGGGGGTGGCCTCTTTACAGTCGCCTTCCCTCCACTAGAGGGGATGACCACTTTACAGCCATCCCCTCCGAGATGTGCCTAAAGGCGTGGCACCAATGGGTGGCTCTAGATGGAGATCTTTCGAGTTCCTGGAGCCTCCCTTCGGTGCCGACGATGATCACTCCGGTGGTTTTAAATATTTGACATGACATTCAAAATGATTGAAAATGTTTCAATCATTCAATTTTACGACGGATGGTCTTCAGTGAAAAAGGTTTCAGGTATTCTACAAGGATTGAATATCAAGTTGTATTGATATCTTACGATACAGTATTAACCAAGAGTCACTATCTACCATTTTTCAACTGCTAGAGAAACCTTATTATTCTACGCCATTATGTTTTCAGTATAATTATATGTAGGTATTTATAAATGCCTAACACAGTCGTAGAAAAGAGATTAGTTGACGTAATTGTAACCTGAGACTACTAGTAACAAACTACTAACCCGAAATACGGAAGTTTCAAGTCCACACGACTCAGGAGTCAATAGAATCCAAACAGCGAGCAGTAGTAATGTGCTTGCACACGCCGGGGGGAGGCTCGGTCAACAAAGGCTAGATTGTAACATACACTCGTTTGTGTGTTTGTATGTGCGCTCCTAGTGAGTTACGGAGTTCCTTGGTAATAAGTAGTATGTCGTAGAGTAAGCTGGTAGTGACTCCACATGTTGTTTTTACTGTGGTAAGTAAATCTCCAAAAAGTAGAATTTGTCCTCGATTCATATGTAGAACGTGATAGATTTTGCGAATTGCTGGCTCTGCTTCTGCTTGCCGTTATTAAGTCATATTTCATAGACTTCACCTTCATCGGTATTAACTAGAGTAGCGGATACTATCAAAATGTCTTCGCTATTTTTATAATAGACAGGCTATGCCATAAAATAGGATCACCTGTCTCATCCAGTGGGTGTCGCAAAAGGCAACTATGGGTTTAGCCGTAGGATGGGCAGCAGCGTACTTCAAGTACATTAACAATTCAAGTCTGCGATCGCCAACCAGCCTGCCAAGCGTGGAGATTATGGCAAATATACTCAATGAGCACACAACACACCTAGACCGGTCATTGTGGCAATTTTGAGGGAGGCCTGTGTCCAGCAACGGACCTTAAGCCTGAAATGATGATGCCATAAAATAGACAGAGCATTCATTTCTGGAATCAACTACTCAAAGTGCCAAATAGTAAATTTACTGACTTACGTCCCTGTAAACAGACGTCAGTTAGTTACCACTAATTCTGTCTATGGCCGTGTGGTGTCGGCTCAGAATACCACCTCCCCATCTCCTCCCGTGGGTGTCGTAAAAGTCGACTAAGGGATTAGCCGGAGGATGGGCAGCAGCGTCCTTCGAATATATGAACAACTCAACTGCGATCGCCAACCCGCCTGCCAAGCGTGGCGATTATGGCAAAACCTCCCAATGTGCTCACAACACACCCATATCGGTCGATGTGGTGATCTTTGGGGGAGGCCTGTGTCCAGCAGTGGACTTCATTCGGCCGAAATGATGAATTCTGTCTATCTGTGTCTGGGTCTGGGTGTATTATATGTGGAATTCGTGTCTGTAAACGCACCCACGACACAGGAGAAATCCTACTGTGGGGCAACGTTTAAAAAAAACAAAACTAATTGTTTGTAAAAACATTTTATTTATTGAATATACGTGTAGTTTGCTACGCTCAGCATTAAACGTAATGTTGTTGCTACTGTGTCGGAAAACACCTGTCAGTCCGTCATTTGCATGCGCCAGGCAAAGGAATTTAGATGTAAGCTGTTCAGGTATGTTATTAGTTAGGAACGTCATATTCCGTCGAATCCCGCTGGCCGATTGTTGTCAAAACTTTACCTCAAACCTGTTTTAGAACTTCAACTGTTGTTAGTAAGAACCAACAACAGTTGATCCGTTAAACTTACTTAAGTAGGATTATAAAACATTATCATCTAAGGCTGGAGGAGGGTCAAGTATACTGGAAGTTATTCTACGTAACTTGTGTCTCTCCGACATCCATTGACATTTTTTGCTATAATTATTGTGCCGATAGCGGGAAGCTCTTAGGCATCGTATTATTTTGATTAATTTATGTTTGTAAATACTGAATATTTTTGTCAGCTTATTAGTGCACTCTGTTACAATGAAAAAAATATTAACAACTACTCTTTTGTGTCAAGCCACCTTGAGCCAAAGTAGTTCAAACCGCCCAAAGGGCTCCCACTTGGCTAAACGACTGCCATCTAATGACCCACGATTTAACTTTCCCTGCAAAGCACGGAGACGCTCAGTTCAATATCGCGCGAAGCGTTGCTTAACCTCGCCGATCGTTTACCAATCATTGAGTGCAACTAGCGTAAACACTTAAATAATACACTTATTAACTTTAATTAAGAAGTTTTGCTCTCTATTAAGCTTATTTTATCATTTCTATCATTCTTAACAGATGATGTAACTTGAAACATCTAACTCGATATATATATATATATATATCTTCGGTGAAGCACGTCTAGGGTTTTTCAAATGCGCTTGTAACCGCATGAGTATGTTCAAACATGTTACGGTACATAAACGTGTGAGGCGGCAGTTTGAGAGCGTCGCGCCATTTCGAAAGTTTGGACAAACGCCACTCGGTTGGAAGTCAAACATTCAAAGCACACAACACCGTCAGCTGGGGGAGCGACTACACAACTTGTAATTGAAATAACCCAGCACCTAAAATTAGTTTGCTCAGAATCGAGAGTCCAACCGATTACACTACGTTTAATTTGATTTCTTTTTACAAATATTATCACCTACATCACCCGGGGTTACCTTTGCGCAACTAATCCACACTTACTTTATAACGTGGTGGGTATAACATGTTGCCATTGAAAATGCATGCGGCAAATTATGAGGCAAAACACCCCAATGAGCCCACAACACACCCATATCGGTCGTTGTGGTGATCTTTGGGGGAGATGAATGTCATCCACAGCCCGATCTACCCATAAAGTATAGTACATGACTACAGGACTTTTTTATTTTCTTCTTAACGAAGCACTAGGATTTTCCCTATATCTTGGGTACAGTTTATAGCCATAAATCTCACAAACACACAGACCCATTATCTATAGGTTATGACCAATAGATATTTGTCCTGTGCGGGAATCGAACCTGCGACACAGAGCATCAATCCAAGCGACTAGCCACTGCACCAAACGTGGCTTCAAACTTTACTTATATAACTTTCCTTAGTCATAAGACTGAGGAAAATGCAAGTGCAAATCCACATAGGCGCTACTATTTTCTAAAAATAGTAGTTTTTTATATGACACCGTAACGAGACGAGCAAGTTATTGACCAGGTGGTAAGCGTCATGCCTGCCCATAAAAAAACGTAATGTTGCCCAGGGCTACTCCTGCGTGGTACCACACTGTGCCTGACCCCTAGAGACATTAAGTTATTTAGTCTCTTATGCTCAGTAATTTCGAAACATAGTACCCAATGTCTAAAGTTTAAACACTATTGCTTAACTGTGAATATCTGGCACTGGGTTGACACCTTCCATCGTCTTGTACGTCATTTACTCCGTTTTCCGTAATTGTACCGATGAAACGACAATTTATAATTGAAAAGTTAAGATTGTAGAAGTGTAAGATTATTACCGCATGGGGTAACTGATTTGGATAAAGCTTGTACAAAGGTAAAGTTCATCATCAAAATTATTTCTTTTCCATGTATTTTCTACTTTAAGAATAAACCCTAGAGATGCCACCCATATAGAAACCTATTAACTAATGTCTGGCGTTCGATCTCTTCGACTTTAACATAAACCGAAATGTTCGCAGTAGAACGTAAGTACAAAATGAGTGAATACGTACTGCCAGCTGTGCACATAGATGATGCCAGTTCACTTTCAGGAGCAGTGAGAGAGATGATTGCCACTTAAGTTGCGCAGGGTTGTTAGCACTACAGCTTATATATTTACGTTCCATTTCATTCCAAAATCGGTATGACCATAACTAGTTTCGAAACAACTAGTAATAAACCCAGCTCGGAAGTTTGGCGCTAGTTCAGCTGCTGACGTGCAATACTTAACCAGGTAGGCTAAGCCTTGCCGGCCTCTCCAGTATTTGACAGTTGATTAGTGCCCATCAACATTGTATGTACACAGTAAATCAAGTATTCCTTTAGAAGCGAACCGATTAAACATTCTCTTCGACGCTAGGGACATTGGGACTTACTCGCCGAGAACAATAGGTACGACCACATAACAGATACATACAGAGTGTATAGTTCGTACAACTGCGAGGATAATAAGATGACAAGGAGTTCAGGTGAAGGGTTCCACGCGCGTATACGCATCCGTTACATCTACGTGTAACACGCCAAGATTACTACCAGTATAACTTAAAACACTAAATGCGCGTAATTAGATTTGATAATTTATGTATGTATGGCATCCAAATCACTTTCTCCTCCCATGTATTTCGAAAAGGTGACTAAGGCACTCTAAACAAGAGGGATTGGAAGCAGCGTGGCTTCTGTTAAAAAGTAGCCATACTTTTTTTTTTTTATTGTTGTCCAGTGGAAATTCTACATGGAACTTCCTTCGCCCCGGGAAGGGCGAAGGGGCATGCCGGACTCCTACCGGCTAAAACCACTGGAGTGGTCATCTTCGGCACCGAAGGGGGGGCTCCAGGTCCTCGTAAGATCACACTGGAGCCACACTGGAGCACAATTGGTGCCACGACTTTAGGCACATCTCGGAGGGGATGACTGTAAAGTGGTCACCGTGGTATGTTACCGGTTGTCTATAGGACAGACCTATGTTAAGCAGTGGACGTCTTTTGGCTGATATGATGATACATATTTTCTGAAAGTACACTCACAGCGCGCGTTGATTCGCGTGTACGTATATAAAGCTCCATATTTACGTAACTTATAATGAGATGAGGTAAAGCTCTTTTTATCGATGCCTATTGTTAAATAATTTGTAGGCACGTAACCCACTGCAGAGGTTTTACCACACAATACACAACACATCAGCCCGTAAACGATGAATATGGGTAACCCAATTATCATTAAAATCAGTGGTTGTATTGCCATAATCTGGTGACGCCTGCTAAGCGACCACGAGGAATGGTGATCCCAGTTTATTTTTGTTCGCGTGCGTCCTCTTGAGTGCTCTATTTTTTTCCGGAAACCATACTAACGTTTTGTATATTTATTAATTATTTGTCGCCTATATGCGAGAAAGCTTTCAATCGCGCATTGTTTGGCGTGAACCTTCTGTATATATTTATTTTGTGTAGAAGGGTTTGCAAATAATTTAAGACAGCATCCAGCTCAGTAGTCGACAAATAACGAACAAATAAATTGGGTTAAGTACTCACCGTATAGTGGTGAAGACTTTAAGTACAAAGTTGCTTATTGACACCTAATCGGTTAGTGATTACTAAAACTCTTGTGTTGCCCACAGCGAGTTAATTATGTACAATGTTGCTTATGAACACCTAATTGGCTAGTGATTACTAAAACTTCTCAGTGTTGCCCACAGTGATTTAATTAAGTACAATATTGCTTATTAACACATATATGTCGTGTGGGCCTTAAAATGAACATGGGCAAGACGAAAGTCGTGTCAAATGCCCATGTCATGCCTATCCCAATATTCGTTGTGAGCTCTGTTCTCGAAGTTGTAGACGAGTATGTCTACCTGGGACCAACTGGCCAGTTAGGTAGTTCAACTTCGAGAAAGAGGTCAATCGTTGAATCCGACTCGGCTGTGCAGCGTTCGGGAAACTGTACAACGTCTTTTCGTCAACAAAACCGCAACCCCTCAAGACGAAAATCTTTAACTAGTGTGTTACCAGTGATGACATATGGAACAGAGACGTGGTCACTCACTATGTGTCTCATAAAAAAGCTCAAGGTCACTCAGCTAGCTATGGAGAGAGTTATGCTTGGTATTTCTCTGCGAGGTCAAATCACAAATGAGTAGAAGATCTAAAGTTGCCGACATAGCTGAAAGGATTAGTAAACTGACGTGGCAATGGTCGGAGCAAATTGCTCGTAGAACTGATGGCCGTTGCGGTAAAAAGGTTCTCGAGTGGAGACTGCGCACCAGTAAACACAGCGTGGGACGACCTCCAACAAGGTGGACAGATGACCTGGTGAAGGTCGCTGGGAGTAGTTGGATGAGGAACCGCTTATTGTGGACATCTATGGGGGAAGGCTTTGTTCAGCAGTGGACATCCTTTGGCTGATATGATGATGTGCTCCACAAGTCAACAAAGCCGAGACATAAATTTGATAACTTAAGCACATAAAAATAACTAACATAACAAGAAAACCGCGTGTTTAGAAAGCTGCGCTTATGCACGGTATTTCCAAGGCAATTAGGAAATTTAAAACTTGGGCGTTTGTTAATTAACCATTCCCTTGAATGGCTTGGCTGAATTAAGCATTCCCTATTAGAAAGATGAATTTAACCTCTTTTAGCTATTAATGCGATAAAAGGGCACAGTATAGTGAGTAATTTTTCCGACTATATCCTTTTAGGGTTGCGTATGAAAGAAACCTTAGTTTGTTACAGTTAGTTAGTTTCTGGTATTGAAATAAATGCCTACCACACCCGCGGACGCGAGGTATAACCTCGAGGCGACAAGCCAAATACAGCGATCCGATGATACAGGGAACCCAGTACTTATCAATTAATATGTCAACACCATCCTTAATCTATGGACAAAGTGAAAATGTTCTGCTAGTAATAAGATTTACGAGTCCTTTCATAAAAATGTTCGCAATTATTGGACGTAAGACACAACGTGGCGACGAAGCTCCGGGCTGTACCCAAGTGTTAGCTGGTTTACATAATTTGGTCATGTTAGCTTTAGGCATTTCTTTCTTTACTCTGTTAACGTTTAGTTCAATTGGTTTTTCGGAATATGGTACGCGTGTCTTGTTTGTTAATAAGTAATAACTTAGTTCGACACCATACCAAGTCTTTACCACTATGCCCATATTTTCTGTTATCGGTCATTTTTAGGGTTCCGAACGTCCGAAGGAAAAAATGGCGGAACCCTTATAGGATCACTGGTGTGTCAGTCTGTCTGTCTGTCCGTCTATCACAGCTCCTAATATACAGGGCCGACCATGGTAAATATTTCAATATTGTGCGTACAAACTTTGGAATGTATGGATACTTTATATGTAAACTTTGAATAAATATTTAGTTAGATTTTTCGTCCTTCGGGTTTCACAGCTAAGTGTAATATTATTATTGTTTTCGGATTTTATGGATTAAAATTAAAACATTTTTTTTAAATTACTTGATGCTCTTTAATTGGATATTCATTGCACATATTTTACATGTTTTATTTGAATGACCTCAATGAAATAGGATTTATGTAAATTCAACACATAATATTGAAGAACAAAATAAACGATATCAATTTTAAATTTAGTTATTAAATTGATCATAAATATCAATGTCGAGGAGAGATAGCCACAAATGACCGCTCATTTTACAAGGGAAAGTGGCGTATTTTGACATTTTACTTATACATGATATTTTTATGTACAGTAACATATCATAATCATTATTGCATTGCATTATGCTTATTGTACTGTTATTTGTGTTAGATTATGATAATTATTTACCAGTACACACCGTGCTCCATCCTGTGGGGTGCGATTAGGGGGGCACTAGTACAGAGCATCATCGGGCCTATCTGCGCGATAGGCATGTTCGCTACGTGGGCAGGGGCGGTAACATAAAGGGAAGGAGATAACGTGCAGGCTTCCACAGGGGTCGACGGGGAGTCCTTCAAGGAAGCCGACTTACCGAACAAGCGTTGGCAATTGTCGTGGCCGAAATCCACGCTCTGGGTCTGCGGATAGCGCTTCAACCGATGCGCTATGGTTACAAAATCTGCTGTGGTGCAGAGAACCACCCAGTTCGTGGATATGCGTTGTTGACGCGCAAATCATGGAGGGGCGGTACAGTAAGTACCTGGGGTTCACCCTAGACAATCGTTGGGGCTTTGAAAAGCACTTTGAGTGCCTTATCCCCCTAATCAAAAGGGTAGTGTACCCAGATGGCACCTCTTGGATCGGCTAGCCTTGAGGTACGGTTGGCTTGGCCTATTCTCCAGACTTCATTATCCTTAGTCGCCGCTGACAACACGGCCTCAATGTCATTAATAATAATAAAACAAACTAATTTAATAATGATTGAAATATCGAAGCTGATATTTTAAATAGTTTATTGGTATAACTTTATAGAACGTAATAAGTACCAATTACCGTCAAAATAATGTCTTCTTTGTATGTGGGCTGCAGAATATATTCGGAAGGCGTATCAATATGCTCCCAAACTACGACCAATTTCCAAGAAATACTCAATGCGAGCCGCTCGATACATAAATGATTGTAATTGATTTTGTACACGACTTTCTAAACGACAATGTGCCTCTGTAATTCGTAGGTAGGTGATAGATGTGGTTGGTATTCCACTTTTGTATCACTGCTGATAAGCCTAGGCATCGGAGAGAAATATTTTTAGAGTTTGCAGAACTAGAAACTAACATGTATATTTTATTGAAAAAGTAAGGACATACTGCACTCCCCTGCAATGCCAATATCAATCAAATCGGCAATACAATGTCCACTGCTGAACAAAGGCCTCCCCCATAGATTTCCACAACTGTGTCATCATATTGGGGGGAATTTGCCAGTACTCACCACGCTTGGCAGGCGGGTTGGTGTTCGCAGAATGGCTACCGTTCCACAGGAGGGACGCTGCTGCCCATCTCTCTGGTTTAGAATCCCTTAGTCGCCTTTTACGACATTCACGGGAGATGGTGAGTGGGAGTGGTGCTTTATTCTTAATCCGGACACCACACGGACAAATGCCAATAGATGCACGTAAATGTATACAAAATGTTTGGTATGCAGATTTAGTGGTACCGTAAAATGAAGACTGTTGATGAACCACGGGGCTAATTCGGAATTGAAATAAGAAATACTATTTATGCTTCTCATATAGATCAAATGAGTAACCGCTCATATTAGTCCTTCTCCCTTTATCCTATGTTTCTTATTTTTTTCCTTCTGTAGCAACTACTCCACAATAATTGTATTAAACACTGTATCGTAGATATATTTAGTACCTTAAGCTTTTTTTACCCGGTGGAAATACATCATGTACTTCTGCTACCTCGGGGAAGGGCAGAGAGGCATACCAGACTCTTACCGGCTAAACCCACCGAAGCGGTCATCTTCAACACCAAAGGGGGGTTTCAGTAACTCGCCTCTAATGTAGCTGCCGGTCGGTGTCACGTCTTCAGGAACATCTCTGAGGGTTGCTCACCTGTGAAGCTGTCATCCCCTCTAGCGGAGGGCAGGTAACTGTAAAGAGGCCAAGGTACATCTCGGGGGGATTGTAGAGGATCCCTCGAAGCCGCATTGTGGCACCAACCACACTGACAAATGGGTTATCTTTTTGTCGGAATCAACATAAAGTAGAAATAATAAATTTCCGTCTAGTTACTGAAAATATATTGCAAAATATACCTGTCATACATTTTTCATAGTTATATACGATATTGATAAAAAAACACGTGATCTACAAAACTTGACGATTATAACGGCACAATAATTTTGCTTTGAAGGCGTATATTGATTATTCTGACAAAATATGGCCAACTACCAACAACTAACTAGCGGCTTGATGAATTATAAATGATTATGAATGATTTGTTGCGAACTTCCGAACTGGGAGAGTTATGTAATAATAAAATTTATGGTAAGGTCCTAATTCTTATTCCCGGATATCCACACCATACAGGCATGGAAAGTGGGGGGCTAGTGTCATTTTAAATTACAGTGCTCTAAAAGGTATCTGCTTGTTCAACCTCTGTTCCCAGGTAAGTCTATCAAAATACCGGGTCCTTGCAGAGGACGTTAACTCGTGGTAGGTATAGTATTTCCCTATTCGAGTAACTGTGCTTCCCCGAAAGACCCCAAATAATCATTCCTATATAATGATTCATGAACAGCCCCATTGAAACATTGAATGTTTAAGGTCCCGCTATACAGAACGAAGCCCGGTAGCGACCAGCACATGCACAGGCTCACGAAGCTCTGTATTGTACTGACATAAGCGACGTCACGCTAAAAGCATTGCACCATCATTATACGGTTGATGTCCCACCTGTACGTACAAAGCGTTTTGCTTCCAAGTTTTTCGTGCGTACCGCTAAGGAGTGGAACTCATTGCCAGAGAGTATGTGTTTCGCGACCGCTATAACCTGGCAATCTTCAAGTTACAAGTGAACAGGTTTCTTCTAGGCAAGCGTGCATCAACGTCGACCGCATCGTTTCCTAACATCAGGTGGGATAGTTCAAATGTAAGCCTATACAATCTAAAATATTAAAAACAATGAAGTAGGGCGGAGCCCGCGCGATTGTTATCCCGCTACGGACCTACTTCATTGACGCTGGAGTGTTAACTTTAGCTAAAATGTTGGTAATTGAACAAATGACGCAAAAAAAAAAGAAAGTGTTGCACAGTGTTACAGCCATGCTGCTCACTATTCATCATTTTGCTGAAACTGCTCGTTTGCTATACAAACCTAACATTTAGTTTTCTAATTAGTGTGGCAATAAATGCTTCATTTCTCTCTTTCTTTGCGGGCATCAGTCTCTTCGCACACAGACTTTAAATGTATTACTCGTATTTGATCAACGCTTGGCACGTCTTTTAATTACTTTTATATACGACAGCACAGTTGGGGCGCAGTGGATAAGCCATTAGCTTTCTGCACGGCACAAATATTTGTAGGATCTACAAAGCTGTTTCGGATCTGAGATGTACATGTCTATGGGTTAAGTTATTGGTACAAGACCGAATTCAACAATAGATATTCATATCATATATTCAGCAATTCTGGAACCTTCTCCACGCGAGTTTAACTCGCACTTGTCCAGTTTTTTACCAATACAGTACATCTCAGATCCGAAACAGCTCTGTAGATCCTACATGTCTATAAACTGTATACACGATGAAGAAAAAACGCTAGTGACTAAAAAAATCTTCATTAACATTTCAGTCAATAATCGTCCATTGTATTGGTAAAAAACTGGACAAGTGCGAGTTAAACTCGCGTGGAGAAGGTTCCAGAATTGCTGAATATATTATATGAATGTATATTGTTGAATTCGGTCTTGTACCAATAACTTAACCCAAGAACAAACTTAACATCGTAGTTGAAAAACACATTTTCCCGACCTTTTCAAATATATTACATTATATATATAGTTATACATTATAGGTACATTTACATTTGATACTGTTTAATCATTTTAGTATATATGATATTAATTTTATATCGCATGTATAATAATTTACTCTTTTATTATCGTGAATGTGAGCATTATGTAGCCACTAATGTAATAACATATACACCAGCTTGTTGCCTGGCAGGATGAGTCTGTCATGCTCACTAAAATGTACTGTTGAAGGTAGCGTTATGTGTTAGGTGGCTAAGTTCCCTGCATTATGGTTGAGCTGAGCTATGCTGATGCATGCGTTATGCCCGTGAACGGGTGCCCTCTGTCGGGACTGGTCAGCTTATAACTGTTATAGTAATCTAATTGTAACGCATTTGATTATCATTGTGCATAAATATGTGTGTATTTATCCCACACATTGGCATGCATTATCCTCACATAGTTTTTACGATTATATTGAAGACTGTAATACTTTCAAATATAATTTCAAAAGAGTATGTCCATGGAGTTTCTTGCCGGTTCTTCTCCATAGGATCAACGACTTGGAACCGTGCAACTATTTAAATTCTGACTATTCGTAAGTGCCAGGAAATGGTTTACATGAATAAAAACAATTTGACTTTGAAACAATTTGACTTTGATTAAAAATAGCAACTGATTCTAAATTAATAAAAAAAACTGATAAAACAGAACATTCTGAGCTGGTTTCATAGCATTGTCTTGTCATTGCCCTGACCAAACAGACAAGAAAACGACTAATAAAAGCAAGTCATGCATTTCACCACATCGGGATTTAAGGGATACGTGCCATTACATGCCCAATCTATCCCTAAGTCTTCTTCTTCTCTTAGATTATGGCTACTGTAGACATTGTAAAAGGTACCCAATTTTAAGCCGAGTGTCCCCTGTCTATGTTAGCTTCCCATCTTTTAAACAATATTACTTTTGCGGCCCGTTTAGCTTTAGTCCTCAAGCTCCTTTACAGATTTTATCCCTCAAATCATTTGGCAGTGTAATTTAAACCGGAATAGCTCTTTATTGGATTTCAATACACATTGTTATTTTCATTAGCTCTCGAATAATCTTAACTCATTTGACTACATCTTAAAAAAAATTGGGACATCACAATATTAATATAATGTTAAATATATAAATCTCAAAACTAAAGTTTACTTTTTCACACATCTTTCTCTTTTTCGTTACTAAATAACATTATGTATGCAAAAATAAGACAGTCTGTACCTATGTCTTTTTGTTGCAAGTCATAGAGCAAAAGAAACGATTTAAAAAAATACCGCATTAACTTAGAACCCGGAATATAAGCCGAGACTTTTCATTCCGGTAAATCAAATCTATTTTCGCCTTAACAGCAAGTAGCTAGAAACAACATTTTCGAGAGACATAAGTATCGGTTTTTGGTACCATCATCATAAAGAACGTTATATCTGTTTTTATAAATTCACCTATTTGATCCCAATGTTGGTTTCTAAAACTCCAAATACTCGTGTTCGAATTAAAAAAGCCGACATTAAATTAACTTTGGCGGCTTCATTTGCACATTCTCTAAGTTCTTAAGCTCAACATTTATGTTCATAATTCTACTTGAGTTACAGCGTTTGTGATTCTGATAATCGGAGTACGTTCCTTCGTAAGGAAAACCTTTGTTCATTTCATATCTTTCTCAATTTATAAGTGACTACCATGCTCTTTTCGGAATTCTATAATAATTATACAAAAAAGTAAACTACAACTGGTTTTATTTGTATTATCTGTTTGTACTGGAGCAATGCTTCGAAAGTACAGTATCCTTGACATTTTTGATAGGTTGATACACTATTCCTTGACATTTGTATTAGGTTGATACAGTATTACTTTTCTTCTTATTTTACATCAGTTGGTAAACCTTGGGTTAATATCTTTAAACCATCCCTGTATGAATGTGGAAGTAGTGGCAATAACGGAAGGATGGTAGCGCATCGCTGTGGCTTTCTCACGAAAAAAGACATGAGGTTATGTATGTAATAATCCCATTCCTACATAAAATATTGTCCAATCTATAAACATCTGTTTAAGTCATTGGTAAACCCTGATTCATAAAGTATCTACTATAAAAATTAAATCAAATGTCTGAGCTGAGCTTCTAGCGGCATTTCTTTCTCAGAGGTTTCTAATGTTGTTTCAATAATATCTGTGTCTATGAGGGTCTAGTTACTGAATAAATGATTGAATTGAATTAAATTCGAACCTCTAATTTACTAAACTACCCGAGTAAATTGATGGCAACTATCGATTCAAGTGCTACGATTACCTCCTAGTAAATAAGTTAATTATTAAAAAGGTATACATATCTTTAACTACTGTTATACCCAACGAATCCGTGATCTGCGTTTTTACGGCGCACATTCTGTATTTTACTCTTACCTGTTGCTTGCGTCTAGAGAAAGTGACGCGGCCAAAATGCGCCACCCCCTTGTGTTGTCAGAAAAACAATATTACCCCAAAAATTGGAGTTTTGATTAGAGGCTGTACCCTCAAGGTACATCATGTACGTTTGGCAGACGAATCTCTTGCGTTCCAATAAGGCGCAAAGAAGTAGTTTTTTAGAAGATGGATAATAGAATTATTAACTTTGGTTCAGTGTGATCATTTTTAATCGTGATCTTCGAGAACATTAATTAACATATCTATGGGTAATCGTAGTTTTAATGTATTACCAACATATTTTTTAAGTACATAAGTCGACCTTACTTCGTAAAGCTTGAGCGTCGAGCGCGAAGTTGACACGGCCGAAATGCGCCACCGAATTACCAACCTGTGTTGCCAAGCAATAAGAAATACCTAATATTCGGGAAATATTCTGCTTTTACGACTGATGCTACATCGTATAATGGGTTCTTTGCGTCTCGAAAAACCGCAGCCTTAATACGTTGACATTCTGTGGTGCTATTTGAATAAAGTTACCGAAAATCAGGTTAACGTGACCTGTACGACCATTGATGCAGGAAGTAAACGAATGATTGCAAAAAGCTATATACTACTTATCTCTTTATAAAGCTTTTACTGTGTGGCTGAAGAATGCGATAACCATAGGCTTACCATAATAACGGACATTAAGAATGTATAAAGTTATTATTTAACGTCAACAAGAGGCGATAGTGGCGAAGTTCAAAAGAAAGAAAAGAAAATGTTAAAAAAGCTGTCTTATCATTGTTTTGTGTTGCTACACTTGTAGGTCTTATCGCCAAATAACTTTGCAGGAATTGTTTAGAGATAGATAGAAATCAAAGATGGTGAAGTAACACATAAGTTCGAGAATGTTTTTGGACGGGACCAACAGGTTGCCTTTATTAAATAAAACGTTACCATAATAGTAAACCCCATTAGGAATTCGTTGTATGAACATACGTTTATGATAAAGACAAAATAGATTTTCGTTCATATACTACAACTGTTTAAAAATCCTGAACAGTCAGAATAAAGCCAACGTTTATGCGGTCTGTGGCTTCTTAAACTTCATTTTCTGTACATGAGAATTATGGTTTTGGCCACTTCTTGTAACAGCCAGTTCTAGTAAGGTCCATTACTGCTTTCGACCATTTCGTTACATTCCTTTTGTTTCGGTCTAAGATATACCTCGGTCTGTGGAGAATCATAAGAAACTCTATAATTATTATTTCTAAGACATAATACATTACAATCTTATGAATACGTTGTTCTCCAAATAAAGATTATGTGAAGATAATTTCGGGGAAACAGTCTAAACTCTTGCATCAAATTTTAAAATAACATAGAACAAATTTTTGTTTGAGATGAATATGATAAAGTTCTTACAATGTACTGAATAATTTGTTAGTGCTTACTAACTTATTAATTACTAAGTAAGCAATAAGTAATCAATAAGTGGCTTACTTGTGAAATCATCTTTTTAGTGGTTTACTACAGTCCTAACTATAACACCCAATTGTAATTGTGTTCAGGGTGAAAGGTAGGAATAGTCAGTCTAACTAAAGCATTCTAATGTTTATTGGATCCAGTGGAAATTCTACATGAACTTCCTCCGCCCCGGAGAAGGCCCTCTCGGAGGTGATTGTAAAGGATCCCCCGAAGCGTCCCTGTGCGCTGTGCTGCGCAAATGGCGGTGCGCGACCATATGCGCGCACCGTCTTCTCGTGGGCCGCTCGGTGTGGGACCTTTTTCCACCTATGGGTGTGGTAAATGGCGACTAAATACTAATCTACCTGCAAAACGTGGTGGTTATGGCAATAAAGGGAATGACCGCTTATCATAGTGATTATGTGGAGGCTCATGTTTAGCAGTGGATGATCACGGAGGTGATGTGTGTGTAAAATACTCTTCTAACTACAGACTAAAGTACATATACCCAACGATAAAATATGTTTGCATCTGTAAAAGGAAGCTACGATCATCTGCAACACTCTCACATTTAGGTACCAATATACACCCAGCTGAATAATTCCGCTCATTTACGTCTAACAAATGATTAACAATTAGACTAAATACTGCACATCCGCGCTGACCCAAAAGCCTCTATTACACGGATGGGTACATTTGAAACTATTAAATGGCTTTAGTGTAGTGATATGGGGGGAGAGTGGCAACACTGGCCCGGGCGGAGGCAGTGTGCGCGAGCCGTCAGCCGCGCCGACCGCTCCCCGACAACCCTAGTAATAAGTGACAACAGACTGTATAGCACACATAGTTATACGTGTTTAAAAAAGTCTGTGTGTGTTATCTTCCACTCGGTTGCACAGTGCTCAAATCGGTTTTTAGGTAGCAAAAGTAGTTTAATATTTTTTTGAACTCTATTGTTGTTTGTGTTGCGTGTAAAAATAAATAAATAAAAATAATATGTTACATTAAAAACATATTAAATGTAACTTGTTACCTGTTTAAAAAATATCCTCAAACTAAAGCCCTATTTGTTATTATAAATTCTAGAGTTAATTTGTTAAATTCCTCGTGTTCCGTCGCGAGTCTGCGCATATTTACATATTTATAGAAATTTACATATTTACTCTGTGTCGGTGCACGCTGTTCTGTGAACTACGGTGCTTGGCTTGCGTTAAATACCTAGTAATAGTTGAAGTAACAGTAACAAAGAGATTATGTTGCATTCAAGTGTAAAAAAAAACACAAAGTTAATCCTTCAAATAACATCACCGCAAACTGCTTCACACCTAAAATGTAATCACAATATCAACAACTGGAACGTTTTAATAAATACGTAATCACCGCGGCTTTATCGTCCCTCGGGAAACGTTAAAGGCGCAACAGTTAGTTCATAATCTTACCCCGTCTTTTATCACGGTTGTAGACATTAGCCCTGTATGAACAAACCTCTTCCACAAGTCTAACATTCCACAGCTGCTAGTACGAAATTGAAAAGTGATAGCGTTATTTTTATAATAGCAGTTCCACTACGTAGCAGCGTCTAGAATTCTAGAAGATACGAGTGTAACATGCTTCTTACGTGTACATGAAAGAGCTCGCATCTCGCTGAAAGTAATTAAAATTCTGTCAGAGTATAATTGGATTTATGACGCTCTCGTGAAAATATATTTCCATTGCTCGTGCTGAGATCATTCGCTTTTAATTACTTTTGATAATATTCGATATATGATAAGAAAATGTAATTATCATTACGCCAATTTTATTTATGGCGCCCAACTTGGGGCCTGAGTAGATTGATGTCCTTGACTGGAACCTTTACGAAATAAGTAAGTAAATAAAAGCAATTACACGAGACGTTGAAGGTATAACGTTCACGAAATGTCAATGTGAAATCTATATACTTCACAAGAATTGTATCGAAACGCGCCTGTCACATGAGCTTTCATTATACATAAATCGTAGTAGTAATATACCATAGATAAAAAACCAAATCACAAATGCCATCTCCCAGTTCTAATTTACTACCAGCTCATCCAATCAATCAAAACTTGGGATTTGTTTTTCAACTTTCGATTTAATGTTTGGCGTGGTATAGGTACTTCGGCGCCGTACAATTTATAGAGCGCTATGAAAAATGATTTTCTGAGAACCGCTTTGAATCGGGACGAAACATTGATTAAACGCAGGGCGTAAACAAACACCCACCTTTAATGTCGTAGAATTACTACAATACGTAGTAACTTTTACTATGCGTACAAGATAATAACGTGCAGAAGGTTCGCCACCAAATAACGCACATAAAATATACTCACACAATGCTTTGGTAAACCTGAACGTTATGTAACCACTGCACTGCAAATAAACATAGCGATTGTTTTTTGTTTCGTTCGATGTCTATGTGCAAGGAAATGCAAAAAGTTGACCTTTTACATTTTTGCTGTTGTGTTACGAGCGAGGTTTCCCGGCGCCCACGCAAGTCAAAAGCTGTCTACGACCTTGCTACCAACGCCGGTGGCAAGCTGTCTAGAAGAATTAAAAATATATCAAACGATTTCATCTTTTTTATAAATGACTTGTTAAATCGTTTATCTATACAAATAAATAAAATTTAAGTGTCTGTTTGTAATATCAAAATAACAGCTTTTGACTACATGCATATGAGTATATACGGTAAAATGATTATAAGTATACAGGGTGTCCAGTAAATAACACGCCACACTGCAGGGGGTGAGAGCTTGGGTCAATACCTACCAAAAAACACAATATATGTTCAGCAAAATCTTACGGATTTACAGTAGTACAAAATTTTCCGAAATATCGAAAAATCTCTACCTTGACACAGATATTATTAAGCATCTCGAAATATGAATATCGAATGAAAATATCCTTTCTAGTTTTTTTTTTATCTCAAATTATTTGTGAATAGTTACTTTACTCAGTTATAAGTCTTTATTGTATTAAAAACTAAAATGTTTTCAAGAAATACAATTTTTATTTAAATTTTCACAGTACAATTTTCTTATCGCTTAACTTTAACCTACAGTGGAGGAAAAAAAATCCGTAAGATTTTGCTGAACATATATTGTGTTTTTTTGGTAGGGATTGACCCAAGCTCTCACCCCCTGCAGTATGTCATGGTATTTACTGGACACCCTGTATATAAAGCTATTTATAATTTTTTGGTCTGTCTGTCTGTTTATTCCCGCTAATCTCCGAAACGGCTGGACCGATTTCTACTGGACTTTCACTAGCAGATAGCTGATATTATAAGAAATAACTAATTTTAGAAAAACAATGCAGATTCCGTGCAAAAAAATTAAACCCATGAAATCCAACATATATATACATACTCTATATCCGAAGTACTCTAAATTATATATAAATAATCTACTTTCTTTAAAATTAAACGGCGGATGAAACCGCGAGTCCCAGCTAATAACAAATAAATGGGCCTAAAACACCTTGCATTGAATAAATTATTCAAAAAATAAGTGTTACAAATATTTGGTCTCCCGGTATATTGAAATAATATAATGAAATGTAGAACGGGCATCGTCTTAAAATATCCTTTTAATTGTTTAGTTTTTCGCAATTTGAGTTTCTATAATTACTTACTAGACTAATCGATTATAGTTCGCTATTTAATTTAAAAATAAACTAGGCTGATTCAAATTTATTATCAAAGGCTACTTCATAACTGCAATTAGTTATCAGTTACACGGCTTGCGGGTAGTTTACGGACTGAACACTGCACAGTAAGCAAGCTTCGCAAGGAACGGCCATCCGTCATAGCTTTTAATTAAAGTAATTAGTTTTGTTATATAGCGTTTTGTTCGCTTGGCTTCCGCGTTAATTTGTTAAAGGCAAGTCTTATAACTCACATATTTCTTTGTGGTTTGCAAGGATTTTTTCCAAAGGTGTTACGCCTTCGAGATCCTTTCAGACATTTTTTAACGTTAAATATATGTTTATGATTAAATTTAATATGAGAATATGATTAAGTTTATTTAATTTAATTGTTTTTTTTAATTTACCCCTAGTTTACTAAATTAAATTTACTTAAATACAAAAATGTAAAGTACAGATTATATTAAATAATAACATTCATAGATAAAATAAAGTAAGTAATACTTAAAGAGCTCAAATTTTAATGTAACCTTAGTGTTATTTTCTTCTCAGCTGGTAATACTACACAATAAACCATTATAAACTACAACGAAATAAACTTGGTAAAAATTTGCAATAACTTATAGGTCTAAACCTGTGTGTTAAAATGGCCAACATAAGTGAATAGTGATGATATCAGTGTAAGCCTTATAGTCACGATGAGTGGATTAGGCCCACCTGGCGTTTGGGCCGCTCATAAAAGGCTAGAGTCTTGGGCCCGGGCCGCAAGGGAGAGGACATCGAGCGCCAGTAGCGGACAAAGCCATAATTCTACGGATAGCTTTGGCGATGACAAGACACATGGAAGCCTTAATGTAAGTTATTTTGAAGAGAAGTCCCTAGAGAAATAGATATAAGATGACATATTATACATATTTCTTTTAACTAGCTATATGTAGATGAAAACCCTTCTAATGAGAACCAATAAATAACTTTTTTCTTTTATTCATCGAGTTGATGATGAGTCGTGAACTTATCTAGTTATTAGTGATGAGTAATGATTTGACGGCACGGTTGGTGTAGTGGCTGGTATAGTCGGCTGCTGCCCACCGGGTCGTGGGTTCGATTCCCGCACGGCACAAATATTTGTACGATCTGCAGGTAGTTGTTCCGGGTCTGGGTGATTTGTGTGTGAAATTTGTGCTAGTAAACGCACCCATGCCTAGTGTTGAGTAGGACATACAAGAGGCGCAATATTGTAATAGTGGCTCAACAATATAACATGTACCACTTCAAATTTTATGTCGCGTTACTTTACTCTTCGCGTGTGAACTGTAGGGTGAGAGAGAGAGAGAGAATGAGGCACATGCTTCAAAAGCACGTCTTTTTATTCAACGGACATTATCGTGATTGCAAGAGACAACATGATGTTTTTATTCACTCTATTACAAATGTACTAGTACAAAGTACGAGACGCGACAGTTTTAGAAAAATCTGATTTCATGAATATCTGTTAAATACATATTTGTTTTGCTTGTTTATGTATGTGTATTAGGTATATTTTAAATCAAAATCATGTTTTACAAATAAGTCGCCTGCACAATAATGCTAAAGTGGCTAATAAGTAAAAACGTCGATACAATCGTCATTCGTCTATAATCAATCGCTTCTTATTACTTTGCTTTAAGTATTACCTCAATCACACTTTGTAAGACAGGGCAGTACAAATACAGCAACAGTACATGAAATACTCGTTCTTCAAATGTACCGCCAAGCTTCATGACGCCTCGCCTCATTTGAAGTGGGACATTGTACTGGCTCGGTACAAAAAAGAGGCTACTCTTACAAACTCATTTTCAAATCGTGTCCTACTCAACACTACCCATGACACAGGAGAAATAACAGTGTGGGGCAAAGTTTTAAAAAAATGGGTGAAATTATTATATATTTTAGCCCTGAGCTTTTTTGGCATTTCCTTTCAGAGGTTTTCATGTAGTGAAATTGCCCTCCGTTGTTTCAATATGACGTGTAAAAGTGTATGTTAGGTTACTGAATAAATTATCGAATTGAATTGAATTGAAAATAATGTGAATTTCATTTGGAAGGAGCGAGTTTAAAAAAATAATAAAAACCTTGCCTCGCTCTAGAATTTCTCGTGTATCGTGGGTACAGTTTACAGACAAATCTCACAAGCACAAACGGTCAACAGCTAACATTTCAATGATTTTATGTTTATCACAAACGAACAGATTAATAAATAAAGGTAACACATTAAGCAACCACGCATTAATTAAGTCATTTAATTATTTTGTCTAACACATCGGCATGCATTACCTCACATATCTTGTTACGATTATATTGAAGACTGCAATACTTTCATGTATTATTTCAAAAGAGTATATCCATGGAATTTCTTTCCAGTTCTTCTCCATAGGACCAAAGACTTGGAACCATGCAACTATTTAAATTCTGACTATTCGTAAGTGCCAGCAAATGGTTTACATGAATAAAAACAATTTGACTCTGACTTTAAACGTGGCCAAGTAGATAAGTACCCACAAGATGAGGTGCCGTGCCTACTTCCTGGACTTCCTCCTCCATGACGGGTCTTACAACCGCTACCACCGCGTGTCCAAAACAGAATGCAATAAAATAGTTATTACACAATGTGTCCCTTTGGTTTATAAATAATTAAGAACTTTACATATTTCAAATTTACAACTTTATGTCTATTTTCAATTGGCTTTAACACCGTGCGAATTTGACCAGTTTCCTGTGGGAAAATAACTATACCGATAGCAGCTTCTGATTATCGTAACAAATGTCATTATTATTCCTATGACAATTGGGACCGATGGCTTTACGTGCTTTCTGATGCACGGAGATGTGATAATGTTGAAAAAATTCTCACCAATCCAAGGCATGACTATAGTAAGTGCAACTTACCCTCGCAGATCAATCGTTCCATGGGCTAGTTAATTTAGCCAAAAGTCACTAAGATGTGTGATAACAATATCCCACAGATGGTGGTCTCTTATTGCAAGAGGCCGTTGAGGTAGGCCCCACCCTATTGCCAGATATTTACCGCTAAGCAGTAGTGATACCACGCAGTACTGGTCCTGGGTGGCATCACAATTGCTACGGGCAGGCATGACGCTTACCACCAGGTAAATTTTTTGCTCGTCTCGTCATCATATTGTATTAAAAAAAACATTATTTATATACTCGCACGAGAAATCAGCATTTCAGCTGAAAAACATCCACTGCTGGACTGATGCCACCCCAAAAGATTGCCACAATGACCCATACGGGTTTCACGCAAGTATGGCGTGAGAAATATCTTTGGTTTTGTTTATTGGAACACGTGGTTTTACTATCTGATTTATTCGAGTAATTATAGTCAGTTGGACCAAAAACATTGTCAGAATTAGAAATAAAATGAGGTTAAAAGAAATAAGCCGAAATATGCCACAAGTTATTTGTCAATATAATTCTGCCTATGGACGAAAAAATATTCGGCAAGTCATTAGCAAACCCATTAAAATGTTTATGTGAACGATTATTACTCGGAAAATATTCGGTCAGTATATGAAAAATTTAATAAAAGTCATTCACCCAAGGGCCGTGTTCACGGGCGAATACATTTTATTACGCACACATGCTTCAGTGATATTCAACGATACAAGATCAATACATACACTCGAAGTTATTCAGGCAATCATTATATGTCACATATGTATAAAAGGAAACAATGACCGTAGCTGTCTGAATGTACGATCTAATTTTGAATATTGACTTAACCTACACAAGGCGGTGTCGTATATTTATTCAATTGTGTTATGTATAAAGTTACAATTATTGTTACATCGCGATCTACCCCTTTCTTTTTTACTCGCAAATCTATCCATCCCAAGGTTAAACTCTAATAAAATTGCCAAATGCGATAAGACTGCCTTCTGTACATGTCGTTTTATGTATTTGATCTTCTATTTTGTTATTTCTGGTTTAAATACGGCTACATATCAAGCTATTCTAATCCAGTATAACCTGACCATTCATTGTGCAGAAAGCAAAAATGCGAGATAAATGCCATTAGGCACTCCTCGGAGGAGATGACTGTAAAACGATCCACCCCTCTAGCGATGGGGAGGCGACTATAAATAGGCCACCTCGAAGACACATCTCGTGAGGGATTGTAAGGGATCCCCCCGATGCCTAGCTGTGTGTTGTGCTGCATACATTGCAGCTCGTGACTACGTGCGCCCAACCGTCTTCCCGGAGGTCACTCGGTATGAGAACGTAGACTCCCCAATCTGCGCATCCATTACCCTGGAAGGTTCCAACCATAAAACGACATGTTGGATCTGGTCGCCATCTCACCCGTCTCGGTTTGGGACCGGGATCGGTCTTCTCCCGGTCCCACTCTGCGGTCTCCTTCAGAAGCATGACTCTCACAGAAGGAGACCACTGCACTCCTATTCTAATTGCTCTAATTTTAAATTCCAAAACTGTCGGCAATAGTGTCAGATGTACTATTGCCTACAGAGAGAGATCTTGCCTGATCTGACTGACGAAGATCTATCGCTCGACAGTCCACGCAGGGCATGCCTCGAGCGTGTGCTGTGCGGTATTCTGGTAGCTTTCACAGTGGTAATACTGCGCCGTGACCTCGTGTCCTATCCTATGCAGGTATGCACTGAAATAAACATGACCGATAAATACCTGGATCAAGCAGTAGGTGATGCATTCGCTCCTTTTGTACTAGGCTCTGAAGAGTGGCAGGACAGCCTCGACGACACGCTTGGTTTCGAAGCGCAACCTAAGGTGCTGTCGCTACTTCTCAAGTGCGCGACGCCGAGCCAGTCGCCTCAGCCAATTAAACGCTCCTGGGGGGGAAGGGGCGGTCTGCTCGTAGATTCACTCATCCGTCTCCGCCAGCAAGACCAAAAGTGGGAAGCGCACCAGGAGTCTTGCTGCCTCGAAGGTTAACGTTCGATATCTTTGTGCTATTTGTATAGCCACTTTGCGTTGCAGACCGTGTAGTTTGCCTCTGCGGCGTTGGACGCCTGACAGTGGAGATAACCATACAGGCGTGACAAAGAGAGCCACTAGGCAGAGCGTGGATTTGGTCCACGACGACTGCGACCACTTGCTCAGGAAGTCGGATGGTTCCCTCGAGTGACTACGCAGCTTATCGCAGTTCTGAAGCTAGACACAAGCCTTTCTTTAAAAGTGTAGTAGTAGGTAAATGCGCTGCCAACCACAGAGCCACTTTAAACTGTGATGCTGGTGCCTATAACCACCGCTAATTAGGTAGGCTTGGCGTGTGGTTATCCCGGCATTTTACTGTTCATACAGCCTCGTCAATGAATGGCTAGGTAATAGTAACTCCACTGCTTTTACCGTACAGCCGTACCCTCTTTTATAGCAATTTATTGAAATCTCTTTCGATAGGATATTTTTGTGATCATCGTAATATGTTGTATTAAAGGATAGGATCTCACATGGGTATTAAAAGGAATTTTTATAACGTAAAGTGACCGCTACTATAACAAAATACTTATTTTGTATTTATTACCATTAAAAATTCATCATGACCTTCCTCCCCCCTGGGAAAGGCGAAGGGACTCTCGCCGGCTTAAACCACCGGAGCGGTCTTCTTCTTAAAATCTTTATGTATAAAGGTCGCCCCCAGGCACTTCTCGGGGAGGATTGTAAAGGATCCCGCCAATCCTTGATGTGCGCTGTGCTGCGCTCATTCCAAAATACCTGCAGATAAAATACAAGTCTAATGCACAATATTGGCCGGGTGAATTTTGGTGGAACTTAGGAGAGTCATGTAGGAGATATGCTGAATTGAATTTTCAAACCAATATTTGAAGAATATCGACTTTATACGTAGCAATTCAGGTATCGGCTATGCGGCAGCGGCGGATGTGTAGCTGGCGTTTAACTCTACGCTACCTACGCCACCTACGCCGTAGTAGCTAGTATGATATTTGCTACGCATCAAACCGCTTATCTCCTTCAGTCTATGTTTTTGAATACCAGCAGGTATGAAACGTAACAACAGCTCACACGAATACTACAGTAGTCTAATCCCTTATTCTTTTACGGCTACTACTGATAAGCTTCTACAACAATAATTAATGTTGCCATCACCTAGAGCATCTAAAGTAAAAAATTCAATTCTCATTCGATTCGTTAATCATAACAACGTCTACTTCTAAGCCTGAGCCTAATCTTTGTAGGTGTTAGAAGGATCTGTTAGCTAATTATGAGCTACGTATATTTTTTTCAAATATAGCTATACTGCTAATAATTCATCCACCTTCCTTACCTGAACGGATAAATTATGTGGATCAATAACAGCTGCCAGGAATTTTAACGAAAATTCTGAATAATAAAACTACGCGTAGATTTCTACTTCTATTTCTATTTCTGTTAAGATTTTACAGGACATGTTTGGATGGGCACAGCCATGGGCAATCCACTAGTTGGAAAAACAAGTCGGCGAAGCTTATTATTTTTACAATTCATGAGTTCGGAATAACGAGGTGCTCTCTCACCAGTGAAACAAACGACGAAATCTTTCATATGTTAATGTGTCATATTTTTGTATTTTTATTCATCCTGTAAATATTGTTTGTTATGTTGTAACCTAAGAATCTTTGTGTTCTATATGTTTATTTTATTTTATTTATTTATGCCTTGATAGAAAGTATAAGCGCTAATTCCCTAGGTATTATGGTCATAGGAGTTAGAGGACTGACTCTGCATGCTTACCCAGTGTTTTTAATAATTAGAAAGAAAGTGCCTATGCACTGGAGGAGGCTTATATCCATTAGTAGACTCTGACAGGGTGCATAAAGCTTTCAGAACAATAGTGCACGAGTAGAGGCGCAATTTCATCGAGTAGGATGTAGGATGCTTGATACCAACGTGGCTGGCAGGCATAACAGAGGAACACATCATTCGTCCCATATATATTGGGCTGCAATTCAAAGACCTATTCTATAGTTGCATAACGTCACTGTCATACTCATAATTTGTCATAACTTCAAACATTACATTCAATATTAGGACTCACTATGTGATCTACAAAAGATCAAAGGATTTAAACATATTTAATTAACTGTCCATCCAACTCCATCTCATCCATCAGGATGTCGTAAGAGGCGACTAAGGGAATATAACCAGAGGGATGGGCAGCAGCGTCCCTTCTGTGAAATGGTGACTATACTGCGCTCACCAACCCGCCTGCCAACCGTGGTGATTGGCAAATACCCCCTAAAATGATGACACAGTTGTGTAAATCTGTGGGGGAGGCCTTTGTTCAGTGGTGGACGTATAAATGGCCAATATGATGATGATGATGATGAATTAACTGTCGAGAGTATAAGAAAAAAGTAATTGTTATTGACACTTGACATTTGACTATACACGATAAATTTCCATTTTATTGTGATTAGAAATAGTCATAAATCTACGGTTACAGTATCTTGTTTGAAGGGATGGGTCCAATCTCCTGTATAAAACACACACAAATAGCAATAAGTATCTGTTTTGCAGTATGCATTTATAGGTATGGTTGTCGCCCCAAGTTGGGCGTCAGTGTCGTGGAGTGCCTCCCTCCGTGTTTCCTTCTTGGTTAGCTCAACTAGGAGGCTCTCTCCACGGCAGCAAGTAACAGAGTCCAGTTAATGATATTGAATGAAACGTATCATATCTATTGTTATATAGGTATATTGTTATTCACAACTACAATTAACACTTCATGGTAATGTTTATGTTTTTTAAATATAGCTTACTATCTCAATTTAAGCTAGTTAAAAATAGTCATTGTAATATTGCAGGCAGACTATTTGTCAGAGCGACAGCTGTGTGTCCAACCACTAACGTTCAGAATCGAATGCGTAATGATAGTCAAAATATGAAGAGCGACTCTACATCACATAATAAATTTGAATAAAGAATGAATCATGAGGTGGACAGTGATGGAGATAAAAGGTATGAAGTCATGAAAGAGGTTGTTTGAAATGAAGATGAAGGATGACTTCGTCATATAGAAAATCTGATGGCATATTGGGAAATTAAAGTTTCTAATGTATTGAGCTGTGTGGTGCCGGTTAACAATAGCACCAACCCATATCATCCCTTGGATGTCGTAAAAGGCGTCTATGGGATTAGCCGCAAGATAGGCAACAGCGTCTTTCGAGTGCATTAATAACTAAATTGCGATCGCCAACTCGCCTGCCAAGTGTAGTGATTATGGCAAAACCTCCCAATGAGTACACACCAGACTGACGCCCAGACTGTTCGTTGTGACCATTTTCGTTGTAATATTCGGTTGAAATGAAGATGATGAAAATTTGCAAAAAGTAATTTCAACTTTCGATTCGATCGACACGTGAGTAGTGCTGCAATCTCTGCAGCGGTGCCATAATGACTATCGGTATATCGACGTGTTAAAATGCTCATGCAGATACGCAACGATGTCGGTCCGAGTACATGAACGGAGCACGGGAACAATTCCACTGCAAAGAGGTCTGAGACAGGGGGACGGAGAGGAGGGGAATGGAGGATGCCTTCAAGCAACTGGAGTGAAAAAGATTCAGCAATAACATCAATGGGCGAGTATATCACTCACCTTCGATCGACTCACCGCCGACGACATCGTAGTCATGGCAGAATCGTTACAAGTGTCAGCACAATGATTCATTATCGCAACAGAGATTTCCAATGGGCTTTAAAATGAACATGGGCAAGACGAAAGTCATGTCAAATGCCCAAGTCCCATTGCAATATCGGGAACTCTGTTCTCGAAGTTGTTGACAAGTATGTATATCTGGGATAAACCGTCCAGTTAAGTAGGTCCAACTTCGAGAAAGAGGTCAATCGACGAATCTGACTCAACTGAGCAGCGTTCGGAAAACTTCGCAACGTCTTTTCATCAACGAAAGTCTTTATCCAGTGTTTGTAACCAGCCATGACACATAGCGCAGAGACTTGATCACTCACTATGGGCCTCATAAGAAAGCTCTATCTCACTCAGAGAGCTTGGTATTTCTCTACGAGATCGAATCAGAAATGAGGAGATCCATAGAAGAACAAAAAACAAAAAGTTTCCAACATAGCTGTAAGTTTAGTACCACATATTTCAAAATCGAATATTTAGTTTCACTTTCATTAACACACTCTTCATAACGAATATCAATATACACTTTTAGACTATTTTTCACATTCGAGATCGAAGTGGTTTTTTGGACTTTTTCACAGAAATAAACTGCCTCATAGTAACTCACCAGCCAAAAGACGTCCACTGCTGAACAAAGGCCCTCCCCCAAAACGATCGGTTGCATGCCGTGTCATAATATGATACTGATATAAATGATAACACTCACCACGCTTGGTAGGCGGTTTGGAGAGTGCAGAATGGCTACTGTTCCACAGACAGGACGCTGCTTCCCATCCCTTTGGTTTAGAGTCGCTTAGCCGCCTATTATGACATCCACGGGAGGAGATAGAGTGGTGCTATACGATTAATTCGGATACCGCACGAACCAAAAGAAATAAACTTTATATAGTTTTAAATAATGAATCATCGGCAGCGGTTTGTTCACAATTCGGACTTTAATTTGACACGCGTCATTTGACATTGCCATGTGAAAATGCATGTATAGACAAATACATACGCATGAGTAACTATAGCCGTTACGCACAAGTTGTTCGCTTTAACCACTATTTCGAGTTGGCAACTAAAATTTCAATATGGCTGCTACGTGATACTTGCAGCGGACCGCTCTTAAATATAAATGAATAATGCCAGAAGAGCCACTCACAAACTACACAGTGAAGCCGTCATGGTTACAGGACGATGAAAGACGTCAATACACGATACAGCGTAGGTGAAGTCACTAAAACGCGATGTTCTGACACCTTGATAGAGAGATGTAGTCACCAAGTACTCATTCTTATTTTTGACGGCACTGTTAGCGCAGTGGCTAACCAATTGGCATGCTGCGCTACGTGTCGTGGGTTTGTTCTCCGCACGGAACAAACATTTGTATGATCTACAGATAGCTGTTTCGGGTCTGTGTGTTAATGCATGTGAGATTTATGTGTGTAAACTATGCCCACGAGATATCACAGTGTTTTAACTAGGTTGAAACAAAAAAAAACATTAAGTACTATCGCGCTATTTATGTTGAACCTTCTGAACATATTTATTTTGTATTGTTTCCAATGGAATACTGTTCGTGAACACGACACACAGTTGTTTACTTTGTGTTTATATTCATTTTTATAGGTGTGGGTTTAAATTGAACGCTTATATTATACTGGTATTATAAAGAAGAAAGTTTTGTTTGTTCGTTAGGGTGTAAGGCATAATCGTTTTCGTTCTTAAACGGCTTATAAGTTTGATATTATTATTAAGTTTTAACTGGAGTAGCAATGAGTGGGATACATAACACATATAGCTCTTAAAACTGATCGTTGGAGCGGAAAGCTTCTCGAGTAGAGACAACGCACCGGAAATCTATGGGGCAGGCTTTTGTTCAGCAGTGGACGTCCTTTGGCTGATCTGACGATGAAGAAAGTTATATTTGGCAATAGCATTTTGCTTTATTTTAATTACGCAACATTTACGCACGGTGCTAGCTATCAGTACGATAATCTCATATCTCATACATACTACAATGTGTGTAGTAACATATTCCGATTTCTGATTCAGAAAGCAAATCCTAGCTACGCCTATATTGTGATTCCTAAATTGAAACGTATACCTACACCAAAACATAATGGAATAATTTACCAAAGTATTGCGAACCTAAAATTTTAAGTAATATTATCTCTGTTTATTATTCAAAGGACCTTTTCGTTGTGATATTAAATTCGACACACACGAACAAAACTAAATACATAAATCTACCTACACATTTAAGCTACACTATCACATTCCATTATGAGTGAACATTCACTCAGGTTAGAGTAGAGAGAGAGAGGTTAAGAGTAACCATGAAGTGTTTTGTAGACTCTTCTCGATAGGAATGATTTTTCTAAAGCCTTGTTATTTGATCTTAATAATTAATGAAGATCAATTTGAAGTTACCAAAATGACAATCTTTTAGGGCCAACCGACTTTTTCCGCCCGTCAAAAAGGGTTTTTCACAAGTTAGCTTTATGAAACATACATGCGTACATAATCAGCACATTACTGTCCCACTACTGGGTACGGGCCTTTTCTCGCGATAGAAAGGTTAGGCCACAGGCCACGTCCACCACCCTGGCCTAGTGCGAATTGGCGGACCACACTTTATACAACACATTAATAAATTTTAGACCAAATAGTTCCTGTAGGTTTTTTCTTACATTCCAAACAATAAGTGCATAATAAAACTAATTAATAAAAAACGACATGCCCCGACTGTATATACAGTGTACGCCTCCAAATGCAAGTCAATTCTTGTTTGTTGGTATTAACGTTACGTTACTAGTGATGATATATGGGACACAGAAGTGGTCACTCACTATGGGCTCATTAGAAAGCTCAAGCATACTCAACGAGTAATGAAGAGAGCTATGCTTGGTATCACTTTACAAGATCGAATCAACTATAAGGAGATCTGTACAGGGACTATTGTTGCCGATATAGCTCAGCCGCTTAGTAAACGGAAGTGGTCATGGACGAGGCACATAGCTCGTAGAACTGATGGCGATTGGGGTAGAAAAGTTCTCGCATGGAGGCCACGCACCGAAAAATGCATCGTGTGATGGCCTCCAACGAGACAGAAAATTTAAGTTTTTATTGCTCCCCAGTGGAAATTCTTACTAAATTAAATTCAAAAAGAAAATTAAATCCAAAAATAGAAATTATTGGCTAAAATCACTGAAGCGGTCATCTTCGGCACCGAAGGGGAGCTCCAGGTCCTCATAAGGTCACATTAGAGCCACCCATTGATGCCACGCCTTTAGGCACATCTCAGAGGGGATGACTGTAAGGAGGTCACCCCAAGATCACCCTCTAGCGGAGGGAAGGCAACTATATGAAGATCGCCCACCCAGGTACTTCTCGGGGAGGATTATAAAGGATCCCCCCAAGGCTCGGTGTGCGCTGCGCTGCGCACACGGTGGCACGTGACCACGTGTGCGCCGTCATCTTACCGGCACTCACTTGGTATGAGCACAAAGATTCCCCAATTTGCGCGCGACTCCGAGTCCCCCCACCATGTAGCGGCAGCATAGGGCTCAGGCGTGTTGGACCCGGGAGCCGGGGCGGTTGTTACCCCAGCGCTGTCTCGTCCTTCTCCGTGTGGGATTGGCCCTCTCCTGATCCCGCTCTGCAGTCTCCTTCTGGAGCAAGACACTCTCACAGAAGGAGACCACTGCGCTTTTCATGATTTATTTTTTCATTTCATCTACGTTGGCAGAGCATGCTCCGACCCCAGACAGATGACCTAGTGAAGGTATTTGGGAGTTATTGGATGCTGGGTGGTAGGTAACCGGTCGTTTTAGAAATCTATGGGGAACCCCTTTGTTAGCCAGTAGACCTTCGGCTGATATGATAATAAAGACTGTTACATTTGGGAATAGCATCATTATTTATTATTTTATTTACGTAACATTTCCGTCTATTCCTAATTACACGCTTGTCTTTATTCACTTCATCGGACTTGTGACAAATAAATTGACAGTTCACATATTTGCTGTCTCAACTTTAATGCTTGTTATATTATATAATTACTGAATTTGGGATCTTAGGGTCGGTACTCCATTAATATTGAACACTGAGTGTTACAAATATAAAAGTTAAGACAAAAATTAATTAGAGAGAAATTGATATACTGTACAAAAATCCAGTATGCAGTTAGAAATTGTCTTATTTGAAAACTGCTGAATAGCCACAGCGAAATCATCGTATTAGCCGGGAAAAGCCCACGGCCGGACACAGGCCTCCCTAAAATCGCCACAACCACTATTCTGGGTTTGTGTTGTGTGCTCAATGCATGATTATGCTATCATCACCACGCTTGGCAGGTGTGGGTTCACATTTGAGATTAAGCTAATGTACTCGAAGGACGCCGCTGCAAATCCTGCATCTAACCCAATAGTAGCTTTCTAACCGACTTAATAAAGGAGGAGGTTGTGTGTATGTGTTTGTTTTTTATGTATGTACACCTATTACTCCAAGATTTGAAGACCGATTTGAGCAATTATTGTTTCAACGGATGCAAAATGCTTTCGAGTTAGTCCATATAAATTTCATTACATTAGATTGAGTAGTTTTTTGACCAGCTTCAATAAACACTTTGACTGCGCTTATCTAGATGATGCCTTAATAGTTTCGATTCCTCTCAGATCAAAGAACCGATTTGAGTCATTCTTATTTTTAGTGTGTCTAATTAAATACTGAAACAAATATGTGGTATGCCCCAACCATGGGTCATGCAGACCAACGAGAAATTATCATTTACACCTGGCCCCCCACCAGACTTCATAAATAAAGATGTTTTTTCCTTTTCAGTGGTTTTAATATTTTTATATCGTGCTGGGTTTTTGAAGTCGGTATCTTTTTTTAAACATTTTATTACGACACACAAGGGATGAGATGGGGTGGCTCAATTTAATTTAGATTTTCCCAACGAGCGGTTACATGCCGCTCTCATCCAACGACTCCCAGCGACCTTCACCAGGTAATCTGTCCACCTCGTTGGAGGGCGTCCCACGCTGCGTTTTCCGGGCGCGGTCTCCATTCGATAACATTTGTGCCCAACGGCCATCAGTTCTACGAGCTAGGTGCCCTGCCCATTGCCACGTCAGTTTACTAAACCTTTCAGGTATGTCATTAACTTTAGTCTGTCTTATAGGTACAATATTTTAAAATAAGTGCATATGCTTCATATATAAAATAACAAAGAGAACGGTTACTTGTGGTAACTTTGTCATTCAACTCATTCATTCACCATTACGCTATACAACTAAGAAAAGAAAAGTTCATATCATCAATCAGCAAGCAAGCTCCTCAAGATTTCCACTGTGAAATAATATGATTAAAATATCATCTGTTATTAATGTTGCCTCCTTATTCAATTTTAATTCCCATGATGACTACCCAGACTTCAATGTAAATCGTAATTGGATTATTCGCTCTTAAATAATATACGAAAACTCAAACCCCAGTGATTAACATCGAATAGTATAAAATTTTACAATTACTTTAATCTCTAAAAACCTACTATAAGCAGATATATACACTTTAATCTAAATGTATTATAGTAGGAATTCAGGATAAATTATCACAAGTATTTTACTGAATACCGTCGCATCTAAATCTTTTATAGTTAGTTCGTATGACAACCAGAGCTAGCAAAACGCTACGGCCAAACCTGCAGTGTAATTCCCTAAGATCAAACATCCACACATCCTTGAAAACAGAATTGAAATAAAGGTAACAACCCAATTTAATATTTGCTAAGACTCGTCCTCATGATTCACCAACTGCAACGTGTCCTTGAATAGCTTCAATCATGTCTTAGAGTATTGCAAATGGATGTTTGAGCTTAAGGAATTATCTCCCTGGGTGTCAGCGATGTGTGTTGCTTCAACAACTCGGGAGCGTCTACAACGCGAAACTAGGCGTGCATATCTGCGCAACTACAGCGCGAGTCGTGAGCTTCTCAACTTCATTTGTCACAAAAAAATTGTCTGGCACTAGATACGTACGTCCCGCTCTGCTAACGCGGGCACCCCGCGTTTTGGTCGCGGAGGTGTGCATGATGGCATAAGATATGGGTAGCGTCCATCACATAGGTCAGTCAGCTCCCGCTTCGCAGTCGCTTTAGTCACGCAAGTTGGCCGAAGCTTTATGTGTATTGGTATATCCATATAATTATGGCGGCGGATTTTTAGATTGGTTCACATAATACAGTGGACTTTGCCAAATCGGTGGGTTCACCGCACGGTCGTTTCACCCAATTGCTTTTGGTATATAATATGACGATGCAAATGACACCGCGAAGATCAGCGGACACCCTGTTCCGAAGAGGGGATTGTCCCTGCCAGCGAATCAACCCACATCATTGAACTTGTTGTTGAACTAGTTTGTAATTTTATTTTAAATAAAAATGTTTTTATGCTGCGTAGTGTATTGGTTCACTGTTTCCAGCGGGGGACGTGCCCACTTGCAGACGATTTAACTGGCACCAACGTCCATCATCAGAGTCATGCTTGAATCCAAAGTAAAATGGTAATGGCTAGCCATTTATGATCACCTACGAATTTATGAGCGCTACTAACGATATCTTAAGCAGTACTCACTGATTAACCGCTGTTCTTAGCTAACGCTCTCAACCGGATTCCACAAAAAATTACCAAAATGCTTAGTAAAATTACTTAAATGTACACAATGACAATCCTAGACTTGACTTGCAGCATTGATTTCAGAAGTGGAAGATCGAACCTCAGCCGTTGCACTGTTGACGTGCCTCCACTTCCAACATAAGCATAATTAGCTTAATCGAAGCAGACCTTCTCCACAACATTGACAAAAAGTTTTTTTTTTTGTAATTGCCATCTTTTCGCGCGGTGTCCAGATTAAGAACATAGCACCACTTCATCTCCTTCCATGGATATCGTAAAAGGTGACAAAGGGACTCTAAGCCAGAGGGATCAGCAGCAGCATCTCTTCTGTGGAACAGGACTCGTTCTATGCTCACCAACGCCTGCCAAGCGTGAAGAGTACTGGCAAATCTAAAAAAAAAAGCAGCGGCAAAAGTCGTCCTGGCGCCGGCTGCCATTAGACCGCGTAATAAAACAAAATACTGTAATTTTATTTACAGTATAGATTCTACGCATGGAATGACGTTTTTTTCTCACAGTATTACTATAATTCGTGCATAAACCTTATATAAACACAGGAATGCATTTTTTCCGAAATATGTTGCAATAATTACGTATAAGAATGAGGTTTAGTTGCGACCAGCCGCGACACTGGTCGGTACGCGACTAAGTGAACTCCGGGCCATTACCTTGCTTTCATATGACCATCATAGAGCGCGGGCAACGCATCTACACTTATAAAATATACACCTTAGATTACCACCCATAGTATTATACCCTTACAGCTTAGTACACCCTTACCGACTTAGCCTGTAAGTAATATGTAGGATATTGAAACATGAAAATGGTCGTTTAATAAAGTTATAAAGTGCGATATTGCGCATGTGCTGGGAGAAACCCAAGGATTTTCCAAGGAGGTCGGGGATTTCATAGTCTCAGTACGTTGCAAGTAGAATATTATATTGTTTAAGCGTCTTATATTTTATTATTCCAGACAAAGAAGATTTATATTCTCCCTCTGAAAAACGTGCCCCTTATGCTTTAAGTATTGCGGTGAATGCGTCGCGTCTCTTGATACGTGACGTATAAATAAATATTACTCAGTACATAACCTTTTTAGGATGAAAAGAAGTTTATTTACTATACATGATTGTTGTCGCATAGTGGTATTACTAGCTTAAGGTCTCGGCCTACAGCGGTCCTTACTGTGAACGTTCTTTAAAAGTATCAGGCACGACACACACTACTATATCCACTAGAGCCTATCAACAAAGTATCGGACTCGTATACAATGAAGCTTCATGGCACGCTGCGGTGTTGGTCGGTGACTGAACGGTCTGATGGTCATTGTTTCATATTAATTTAACATTTTTTTTGCACTTGCTGGTACGGTTCATCATCATCATATCAGCCAAGGGCCGTCCACTGCCGAACAGAGGCCTCCCCCATATATATCCACAATAATTGTGTCGTCATTTTGGGGGGATTTTGCCAGTACTCACCACGCTAGGCAGGCGTGTTTGTGAGCGCAGAATAAGTGCTGTTACACAGTAGGGACGCTGCTGCCCATCCCTCGGGCTTAGAGTCCCTTAGTCGCTTTCTACGATACCCACGGGAGGATTTGGAGTGGTGCTACACAGAATCTTATTATACAATAACTGTTTGTTTTTGTTCCGTGTAGTTTCCAGCAATGTATAGACCACCCCTTTCAGCCCTGGGTCTTGTAAAAGGTGAATAAGGGTTGATATCAACAGGATGATATATGATAAAAAAGAAACATTTTAACCATTTATCACTTATGAATAATCGAGACTTCAGTTGCCACATTCCAAGATGTAGATTTACTAAAAAGAAACTCCATGGTTACTCTTTTAAAATCCTGTTACAATATTTATAGGTACCATGTTCTCGAATGGCAACTCGATGGGCAGCAGCATCCTTCCGTGTGCTAATAACAACATACTACGATCAGCAATCTGCCTGCTATGCATGGTGAATATGGCAATATGCCCAGACCATTCATTGTGGTGATAATTAGACAGCCCATGTTCATCAGTGGACGTTTACGGGCTGTGTGTGCGTTTAATTTTGCCTGAAATAGTAATATGCGATAACCGAATTAATTATTAAATGAAGAACAATATAGACATCTTTAAAAATATATTAAGTTTTGAACAATATCATATTGCATGAACAAGTCACGAAATACCATATATGACAGATAGTTATTATGGTGATCGATGTACACTTTAGTGAACGGTAAATCGTAAAGGGAATTATAAATAAGTTAACATTAAAAAGTATCTTTGATTTGTTATTCACATGTTCATTGTTTAACTAAATGTATTACACAGAACATCATTTTTGCGATTGCTACGGTCTGATTATATTTAAATCACCACTGTCTTGACGGGTCATCGTTGTTCGCACATTGGAGATCCCTCGTTGCATTGAAGATCACGTTATGTCTTCGATCTTCGTTGAAAAACGAACACCCTCTATATACGTAGACAAGAAAATTCCCGGAAGTATTACTTATTTATTTATTTGTTATTATGGACTTCCAACAGAGGATACACACATACATGGGCTATTACAAATTGGTATATAAGTTTGTGTTTGGTGTGCACCTCCAATTATAGGAAGCCACAGCGTGCTCTTGTATATCTAGGTGAACCAACATAGAAAAATTAACAAAATTTAAATTAAATTGAAATAGTAGAATGTTTACATTAAAATATAAATACTTAATATTCAAACAAAACCATATAAACATGCAATAATTTGATTAGGAACATTTCCACACACTTCCAAAGAAAACAAAACTAGAATATAATAAATTAACAGAAAAAAGATTCACAATTCCAAAATAATTAATACAGTCAAATAATATTAGAAGCGTTGACGAAGATATTGAACTCATCTAAATGTCATTGGAAAGGATGATGTTTAACTCCCTCTTGTACTTTAAAAAATATGGGAGTGCTATATCCAAATTACAACGCTTAGATAAATCATTGAATTGCCTGCAAAGTCTTGGCAGTGCGGTGATATGCGTCGCGTTTTTTAAGATAGATATATAAATATATTTGACTGGTGGTCTCTTGTTCCAAGAGTTCGGCTAGGTAGCTACTACCGCAGTTCAGATATTCTGCCTCCGAGCAGTAGTGTTTAAATTACTATATTCCAGTTTAAAGAGCACTGTAGCTTGTGAAATTAATGGACGAGACTAAATAACTAATATGTTGAAGTGACGAGCGCAGTGTGGTGCCACGAAAGGCACTGGCCTAACCGAATTTAATGCTACTTAGCCTGCCTGGACTGCCTAAGTAGCATTAAATTCAAGTTTCGATGGCATGGTTGGAGCAGTGGCTGACACAGTCGGCTGCTGCGCTCCGGGTCGCGGGTTCAATTCCCGCAAGGAACAAATATTTGTATGATTTGCAGATAGTTGTTCCGGGTCTGGGTGTATTGTGTGTGGAATTTGTGTTTGTAAACGCACCCACGACACAGGAGAAAATCATAGCGTGGGGCAACGTTTTTATCAAAAAACAATGTCATGGGTATTCGTGACGCTTAACAACAGATCGATGACTTGCTCGTTTAGTTACTATATTGTATAAAAAACTGTCAGTTTCTTCAGAGGTAGAGCTGGGGAGATTAAATTGCAGTCGTTCCATGTAACCTAACCGCGTTTGGAAATGGAGCTCTAGTTTATGTGTACAATGCACCAGAACCTCATCATCATCATTTCGGCCGTCATAAAGTCCACTGCTGGACACAGGCCTCCCTCAAAGGTCACCACAACGACCGATATCGGTGCGTTGTGTGCTCGTTGAGGAGTTTTGCCATAATCGCCACGCTTGGCAGGTGGGTTGGCGATCGCAGTTGAGTTGTTAATGTATTCGGAGGACGCTGCTGCCCATCCTCCGGGTAATCACATAGTCGCCTTTTACGACACCCACGGAATGAGATGGGGTGGTGGTACTCTAAGCCAGCACCACACGGCATAGCCGGCACTACACGGCATAGCCGGCACCACACGGCACCAGAACCTGAAGAGCAGAAACTCCATATTCTAAAGATCTGAAGAAGGGAAAAGACTTCCATTAAAATTGATTTTACTTCTTTTAAAGTAGGTTGTTTGTTGTGTTATGTTTAATATTCCCAATCAGTTTGTATATTTAATCATACATATATATCTGTTGTCAACAGGAAATGCTGATACCCAAAGAGCATTGCCGCGTACAGCCGCTAACCGCTGAAGGTCGGGCGGCCAGTTCTCTGCCTCATGCAAGACTTGCCAGGACACCCTCAATATCCTCGCAGAGCAGCCTTGATAGTGGGACCTCAAGAGCCACTGTGAGTAATAAATACTTTTCAACCCGTTAACGTCCACTGCTGAACCACTTCAATGCTGCTAATAAACCATTACAATAATCACTACGCTTGATAAACGGATTGTGATCGTTCTACGGTTGTTATGATCTATACAAATAAATAAAATTGAACTGTCTGTTTGTAATGTCAAAATAACAGCTTTTTACTAAATGCATATGAAAGTATATACGGTACATACCATGTATAACAAAAAACATAATTGTTTTGTCTGTCTGTCTGTTTGTTCCGGGTAATCTCCGAAACGGCTGGACCGATTTTGACGGGACTTTCAATAGCAGATAGCTGATGTTATAAGGAATAAATTAAGCTATTATATATATAATTAGGGTTAGCGCAATAAAAGCACCCTTGAAATCCAATATATATATACTGCTATTCTACGTCAAGTGTCCACGTCGAAGTACTCTATATTTTATAAATCAAACGCGGGTGAAACCGTGGGTCCCAGCTAGTATGATATAAAAATAAAAAAGTAGAGTAGAAAATGTGTTACTTTAGAAACTGTTTGTACTTATACTTAGAGATCTTTGTTGAGATTATTTGTAATACGCATGCTGTGATATCCTGTAACGGAGGAAGCACAGTGTCCCGTAAAATACTATTGTAAGATATTAATTGTAATGTGTATTCCTTGCTGGAGATCTCAATAACAAATAAATATATAGTATGGTTATAACGTTACTGCAGGTCTACAGTGACTAATTTGTTTGAGGGTCGAAGCTAGTTGACCCGAAGCATCAGGTGTAAAGCCACCTTTGTGTACAACAAATATTGACAAGCTATTGTTCATATGGCATTCAAAGTCAATATGGCGCAAGTTGACCTAAGACCTTAGGTATGTCGTTAACGCTACTACTGTGTTTGTGTTTATCGATTCAGAGTCTACAGAAATAACAAAACGCAGCAATTATTCTAATTGTAATAGAGTCCATTAGTTTACTTAGTAATAAGATCCCAACTGCCACTTTTACAAGTCATGTTGAAAAAACTCTATCTCTACGACTACCTCCGCGTAGAAGTGCCGAAAGAAACTCAGAGCTTGATTTTGGTTATGTTTGTTATTTTGTTTTGTCTTTTACAAATCGCGTTTTCGCAGATATTTCAAACAATTCTATATACATTGATTGAAAAACAAAGATATGAAAAATTTAAGAAGAACCGTACGACGTTGCCGACATATTTTTATAGAATTTTTAATTTTTGAGAAATATTTCATTAATATGTAAAGATTAATTAATCTGAATACCGTACAACGTTGCGTTATTCTTGACATTGGCGAAATCGTGGAAGATACTCTACAGAAGCAATAATCAAACCGAAGAAGAAGAATGATAAATTGCATTTTAATAAATCCTCAATATTGGGTGTATCAAAGCCGTAATACACACATTTTATTGGAACAGTGAGTTTATTGTTATATTAAGATGTGCATCTGCAGTGAAAGTGCGCATTCATGGGATGCAAGATGGGTTATATAGGACAAAATCAATCATTATCGTGGCCTGATAAAGTTATATTAAAGTATTGGAGATTATTCATCAAGAGAACTTTAACAAGAGGAAACGACTTGATAGAATCAGATACACGAAGAAGAAGAAGAAAATAGAAATATTTCGCTTGGCGCATTTTATGAAAGGGTAAAATTGGACTTCTGGGGTGGAGGCCTGGTAACCTGAAACACAGGCTTCAGCCTAGCTTAGGCACCAGTCTCCCACAGTAAATTTTAATAATCTTGTATTTTGTTGCAACTTTTCCATTATTGTGGTGAGAAAAATAAATAAATATACATATTATCATTATTGATCCAATATATAAATAGCAGTTATACAACACGATTCTGTATGGGTCCCAGCAAAGGATAGACCATCCGTTTACAGCCATGACTGTCGCAAAAGCTGACCAAGGATTAGCATCAAGAGGATAGGCAGATCACCCTCCTGTATGCTTATCACCAATCCGCAGAATTTTGACAGTGGGTAATTAAGCGCTGATGTGATTTGATAGACTACAAATAGTACTGCAGATAAATTTGGTTTCCTGAGAAGCCACATGTGTAGAAAAGAACTAACGTTATATATCCATGACGTCAACATAATCTTTAATCCTAGAACAGCCTTTTAAGAGCATTTATTTAGCGTGTGATTACTCCTAACGCAATTACTGTGATTTTAGTAATTGCTTTAGGTATCTTGTTATGAATTCGAAAACAATCGGCTGGAATCATTTAATAATGTCTTAGGTTTTCGCGAGTATAACACATTATAATAAAACACTTTTAAACGGATTCTATCGCGTATATTATAATAAAACAATTTTAAACGGATTAAATCGCGTGTATTATTGATTTTTGTTTTGTCTGACGTTTCGAACACTTTGCAGGGTTTGTGGTCGCAGGTCAGTCATCCTGCCATCCGTTTAAAATTGTTTTATTATAATGTGTAATAATCGCGAAAACCTAAGATATTACTATCGCGTATATTTTGTATATTTTGCGCAACGCAATCGCTCGCTTGAATACAACAACGCTTTGCATGGAATAGTGATCAGAGTCAATAGTACCTCCACTCCTACTTACTCCAGATTAGGCAAACGCTGGCTTATCATTTATTACTTTACATTTTTAATATCCAATGCTAATACATTGTACTTCAATAAGCCATATCATGAATATTTCAATAAACCAACCACAATACATTCGGAATTAATAATGAGGCCTTGGGCACAGTGAAATCTATATCAAACGTTGATTATAGTTACATTGTGGATTGTACTAATAAAGACGATGTTCAAAAAAATAAAAACAATTGACCGTCTGAGGAGATATTTTCATGTTTTAAGTTATAAATATACGGATGTCATCTTTGTTATGTTGAATTCATTAGTGTTGAATTAAACCGTTCATACATTTACTTTTGTTTTAGTATTGTTTTTTTTAGTTTGAAGTTAATGTCTCGTGCACATAGAGTAAAAGCATGGCCGAAATATATAACTATTACGTGGATCACATAAAAAGTTTTAGAACTGGCCATGCTGGGGCCTCATACATCGCGATGACATTCGTGCAAGAAATATTCGTCTTCGGCCTACGGGAAATGTACGTGGCCACATAGTCGTAGTCGTGCTTGCCATTTTTTTTTTTTTTTAATGATGTCCAGTGGAAATTCTACATGGAACTTCCTTCACCCCGGGGAAGGGCGAAGGGGTATGCCGGACTCCTACCGGCTAAAACCACTGGAGCGGTCATCCTCGGCACCGAAGGGGGGGCTCCAGGTCCTCGTAAGATCACACTAGAGAGTCGTGATTGCCTATCGCGATAACAAACGCAAAAAACAAAATGGCTGAAGCGGTTGCTTAATATTTTATGGTGGCTAATAATTTATTGTTACATTTTTGTCTTACCAAATATATATCGGCTCCATCTCGTAATATTAATTGCGAATAAACTCCAAAAAATCTCGTTACTTCAATACATATATTAATAATACGTCGTATAACCTCATTTACGCTAACATATATGTATCCGCTACGTTCACCGTTCTAACTCTTACCAGCCAAAAAGTTCCTTCGGCACCATCGGTTGGTCGACCTGACATAAAAGAAATGCACTGTATCTTTAGATCCTTAAAAAATAAAAGAAATGTCGGTTTCGATGGACTGCCTACCCGCTTAAATAAGAAATGTTCTGACGAGTTGGCTCTGCCACTCACAGTACTTATTAATCAGTCTTTCTCAGAAGGCATAGTCCCTGACCTGCTGAAAATGTCTGTAATCAAATCTTTGTTTAAATCGATGATCCTACAGACGTTGACAACTATCGCTCTATCGCGCTCTCACCAACCTTTGCCAAAATATTTGAGACTGCAATGTCGACAAGATTAATAACTACTGCGAAAAAAATAACATTCGAGATGAAAGCCAAAGAAAATTCGATCCACAACACTTGCAGTGTTTAAATACATAAATAAAATCCTAAACATTATAAATAATAGAAAATATCTGTTGGAGTTTTATTAGATATGAGTAAGGCATATATTAGATAGAGTTTTATTAAATAGAGTCTCACATAAAATACTACTTGATAAATTATACGGAATAGGGGTCAGGGGAATAGCTCACGACTGGTTTACGCCATATCTAAATAATAATAATGTGTCGAAATAGAGTAGTATGATTCTAAACGAATCACTATCACAAATGTAAAATCACGTATACGTGATTTGAAAAAGTCTAGCCCCCAAGGAAGCGTGATTGGCTGTATCTTATTTTTAATAGACATCAACGACCTTCCTAAAATACTAAACCATACAAGTGTTCTTTTTTCAGATATGTCAGTTGTCTTCTCAAGTACAACTGACCAAGAAACTAGCAAGCGTCTCACTAGAACATTGTCAAGTATAAGCGAATGATTAAAAGACACTATTGTACCTGATTTTAAATTATTCTAAATACAAAATAATGCAATTCAAATCTTGCCAACAAAATTTATTAAACATGTCTTTCTCATTTAACAATACGAAACTAGAATCTGTAGAAATTTTTAAACTGTTGGGTATAAACATTGATACAAATATAAATTGGAAAACTCGCGTACAGAACATATTAACAAAATTATCATGATTCACGTATGCAATATTCATCTGAAAAAAACTACGGATCTCAAAACAGCAATGATGGTATATGCCCTATGCATACGGCCATGCTTGGCTTAGCTATGGAATAATTCTATGGAGAAACCGTAGTGACTCAATTAAGTCAGTTAAAAAGGATATTTATTTTCAAAAAAGGTGCATGCGTATTCTTGCACACATAGATGTGATGACTAGTTGCAGACCATATTTCACAAATTTAAAAATATTAGCCTTAACGTCAATATATATTTTTGACATATGTAAGTTTGTTAGGAATAATTCGTACCTGTTTACTACAGCTAAGAAAACAATTGAACCGTACGACGTTGCCGACATATTTTTTAGATTTTTTCATTTTTGAGAAATATTTTATGAATATGTAAAGATATATCAATCTAAATACCGTACAACGTTGCCTTTATACTTGACATTGGCGAAATTGTGGAAGATATTCTACAGAAGCCATAATCTAAGAGAAGAAGAAGAAGTACTACAGCTAAAGATAATTATTCTCAATCCCATAATCTAAGGCATAAAAATAAATTAGTCTTACCATCCTGCAAATTCAATATGTACTACGTAAGTGCAATATAAATTTATAAAAATATCTCAAAAAATATTCAAGAAGAAGATATACCGTTTGTAAATAAACTGAAATAATACTTGATACAGAAAAGCTTTTATACTTTGCAGGAGTTTTACAATGAAGGTCACCTTATACTTAGAGTCACTAGTATAAAGATAGGTAAGAGGTACTGTTTCTAACAAATAAAAGTCATTGGGCCGAATAATTGTAAGTGCATAATAATGGTATATAATTGAATAAAAAGTATTTAATTTATTATTTATGGTAGATGTATTTCAATATCAAACATTTATTTATTTTTGTTTTTGACATTATACATGAATACAATTTAATGACTTGACCAACTGTTCATTTTATATAGCTTTTTGTAATATAATAGAATTTTCTTTCCTCATATTTTTGATGTAACTTAATTAATATAATTATCTAGATGTACCTGATTGTATGTAGCTCTTATCTTTTAATGTTCCGGAAATATTATTTTTGGGGGAGCTCCCTTAGGTGCCGATAATGAGCGCCTCAGTGGTTTTAGCCGGTAGGAGTCCGACATGCCCCTTTGTCCTTCCCCAAGGAGGAGGAAGTTCATGATAAATTTCTCTGGTGCCCAGTGGCACTGGGGAAAAAAAGTCCTCGTATACCCACCCCGGGGAATTATACAGGATCCCCCGCTATACGCACACGGCAGCGCGAGACAACATGCGCGTCACAGTCGAGCCGGAGCAACCTACTGTGACAATATTTGGTCCAACTTAATTTGATGTGCAATATGCATTTTTGATTTGTTGTTAAGCAATCAGTGTTTTTGTTTTAGGTTACTCCCTAAAACAAAAATACTGATTGCATTGTTTTAGAGCATAAATTTGCTCACTAAGATTTGGTGGACATTTACCTACTAACTTCGGCAGTCATTATATTTGCTTCCTAAATAAACTTTAAAAAAAGATGTTGTATTTTCGTTCTCCTTCACAATGACAGCTTAATTATCAGGGTGAGGCTTTAGACACACAATCGTACTGGCTTGCCATTGTCATGTCCCGTAAAACCCTTAACGTGTAAACAAACTTCAGTATATTGGAGGAACTCCTACTTGCGACATCTCTCGACTCGTAAGTATTTACAAAGAGTCAGGGATTCAAGGAACTAAATTTGCTCTTTATAATTAAGACTTAAGAAATATTTGCTTACCCATACTGAATCCATGAAAATGAGGGAAAAAATAAAACACTAACTCTTCTGAGTATCTTCTCTTATGAGTATGTATAATTATAATACCTGCTTGCCAAGTGGCTGATACAGTCGGCTGCTGCGCACCGGGTCATGGGTTCGATTCCCGCACGGAACAAATATACGATCTGCAGATAGTTGTTCCGGGTCTGGGTGTATTGTGTGTGGAATTTGTGTTTGTAAACGCACCCACGACACAGGAGAAATCCTAGTGTGGGGCAAAGATTTAAAAAAAAAGTAGAACGGGCAAAATCACGAAACAATTGTGGAAATCAATGGAGAGGCCTTTTCTTCAGCGGTGAACATCCTTTGGCTGGTATGATGACGATGATGATAATGATAATTGTAATGTAATCACAAAATTCAGACAATTTTATTTAACCCAGTGATGACACGAGCAAGTCATTCATCTGAATGTAAGCGTCACGCATGCTCATAATAATTATGCTACCCAGGAAAAGTCCAGCGTGTCACCACACTGCACTCGTCACCTCGAGACGTTGGTTATTAAGCCTCTTATGCCCAGTAATTTCATTAGCTACAATGCCTTTGAAATCGAAACACTGCTGAAAGTATAAACACTACTGTTTGCGGAACATTAGGCTCTGTGGTGGTGCCTACCTTTTTTATTGGTCCGAGTGGAAATTTGTCATGAACTTCCTCCACCCCGGGGAAGAGCGAAGGGGTATGACCGCATGGTATGAGCACCCCCCTGTAAAGCATGTCGGGGACTCATTTCTTACTGAAAAATCAGAAAACACGTCAACACCGATAGTTTCTGTATCGCGTGCAAGTCTAGATTGCTTTTCTTTTAATACTGTGTTAGATTGTATCTGCCGTGAACTAGGTGAATTAGGCGGTCGTAAAAAGAATTGAACACTTCCTATTTAGAAACGAAATGGTGAAGAAAAATGTATAGGTGCCTACTTGAAGACGATAGACCGAGGATTTCCTGCTATTAATTTACATTGTTATTTTTAGCTTTGATTCCAATATCTAAAATAAAATTTGGACCTTACTGGCGATAGGTCAGTTATTGCAAAAGCCCGGCTAGGTGCGGTGGTACCGCAGTGCAGGATTGGGTGAGGGACGATCCTGCATGGAGAAGGACGAGACGACGCCGGGGAAACAGTCATCCTGACACCCAGGTCCAATACGCCTGAACCCTCTGTCGTCGCTATATGGCCGGAGGCCTTGCGGGTCGCGCGGCGCGAAGATTGGCGAATTTGCGGGCCCACACCGAGCGACCCACGAGAAGACGGTGGCGCGCATGTGGCCACGCGTCGTCATGCGAGCAACATAGCACAACGCATAGTTAGGCTTCGGGAGATTCTTTACAATCTCCCCGGAGGGTTTACAGTCATCTCTCTGAGGTGTGTCTATAGACGTGGCACCTTGCGTGCGTGCGTCATGCTCGTGAACGGGTGCTGTCTGTCGAGACTGGACAACCGTTAACTGCCATGGCAAATAATGATAATAGTATAGTATAGTAGTATGTTTTTTTTATACATAACCTATATTGTGCTCGTTATATGTTTTACCATCATTTGTATCATTTTTTTTTTTTAATTTCAATTATTTTAAAAGAGTATCGATGGAGTTTCTTGCCGGATCTTCTCCATAGATCAACTATTTGGAACCGTGCAAGTTAAATTCTGGCGTTTCATAAGTGCCAGTAATTGGTTTATTTGAAATAAGAATATTTGACTTTGACCGGTGGCTCTAGTGTGATCATACGAGGCCTGGAGCCCTCCTTAAGTGTCAAAGATGACCGGCCCAGTGGTTTTAGTCCTTCCACCTTCCACCTTCAGCCTTCCCTGGGTGGAGGAAGTTCATGATTAAATTGCCATGGCAGTCTGCTGGGACTGGTCAGCTTAGATCAGTCCCAACAGACAGCACTCGTTCACGAGCATGACGCAAACATCAGCGTCGCTTAACTCAATCATGTTGTTGGGCAACTCAGTGAAACAATACACGACGCCACCATAAAAAAAAACATAAAAAGATATATTATATACATACATACTGATATTTTGCATTTGAGCGGATTTTCTAAAATCAAAAACAATTCTGTTTTATAACCTCCTCCTAAAAATAAAAGACCGTTTGACTTTAACTTAAATGGGTGAAAAGTTACGAATTATCGACTATCGTAGGCAGCTGGATACAAACTTTCCCCAACTTAGGACATTAAACCCGATTCTCTGCCATCCGCGCAATCCAAGCTACAGTTTCAAATAAACTGTTATATAAATTACCTATAGATATGTTCGTCCAGTTTCTATTACCACAATCGCTGGTTTCAGAGCTGTATTTTACCCCAGTTCGGAACACCTCCAGGCATAATAATAAAATCTAAGTGAAGGCGTTTGAGCGGTCACGTAACGGTAAGGTGGCTGTAAATTCTCATTGAAACAAATCAATATAATGCCACTTGGGTAAGTGAACTGATTTTGTTAGGTCCGTTAAAGATTATTGTACAAGTGAGATTTAAAAAGAATGCCACCGTCATTTGTGGCTGAAATTGCGTCCAAGGTCAATTGTATTAGTTTCAGTTTGTGCTTGTGACATAGGCATAAGTGTTAATCAAATTATGATTTTATTCCAAATAGAGCTGTTTTATTTTTTAAGAAAAATTATGTCGAGAAGAGGCATGAAAGTTCACCGAACGTGTTTTTGTTTTTTGTATAAATATGCAAATGAGCTTTCGTCTAAGCCAATAACGCGGTTCATAAACATCCGCAACACCAGGGGAATCGCTGATGCATCGCTGACCTTAAGGGCAGTCACATCTATTCCTTGAAATGGGATTTTGGTTCCGGTATTCGTCACTCATACGCAATACGAAACGTATCAATACTGTTATTGCCAACAATGTTGCTATTTCACGCCGGTATTCTGTGACGCCGTGGTACTTTCCCGGTCCATCCAGCCCATTTACGAGATCTTGTCAACTGATGACCACATCTAGGCTCTCCCACCAACTACAGCTAGGGACTCCCACGCACTACATCTAGGCTCTCCCGCACACTACAGCTTGGCTCTCCCGCGCAAAATGCGTTGTTTGTCCTTGTTTGTAGGTTCACCCATATAGTTATTGTTTGAGACTTTAATGATAGCAGTTATGAATACATGATTATCATCCATACCTGTAATCGATTGATTCCACATTGATAAATGATGCACGATGCATGATGATAAATATTCTTGACGTTCATATTTAAAGCTAAAGCAAAGATAGAAATAACATAACCTTAAAACATGATAGGCGAAAAAAAGGTTTGAAAAGTTTAATAGGTTTCAAGGGTACGAACTGTAACAAAGTGCGATATAATGGCGCTAGGTGAGCGCAAAAATGTATGAATAATGAAGTGACGGGGACGTACCGCGGATCATTGCCCGTCGTGACGCATTTCGGACCGACGAATTTTAAATTAGAGGTGAAACCGAAAATGTTGTATCCAACAGATTCAACAATAGTTCGAAATATTTTGATAAACATAATAAGAATGAGCACAGCCGTATTGAAGCTTTATTTATTATGAATTTTATAACTTGTTCGGATGCTGTATGCAGTGCGCGCTTTCGTATTCGTCTACTTATACAGTGAGAATGTCACACGTTAATTATTTTTTTACTTGATACTATTCAGTCTTGTTTGCCCATTTAGTTTTTACTGTAAATATTTTTTTATTGCAACTCTATGCAATTATGGGGAGAAACCCGTCCGCTCCATATAGGAGCAACTCTAGTCTGCTAGTAAGACGAGCTTCTTTTGGAAATTATCAAGCAAGCAAGTGCATCTCCAATCGTACATGAATTTCTCATATTTACAAATGCCTTTATCCAGGTTGACTCAGAAACACATTCTTTTCTGAATATAAAGACCCACACGATACGTTTTTTAAAGGGAAATTAAAACTAAACAAAATTTACCTATATATATATAATAACCTGAAATACATTGCAAATTTTTGGAAAATAAAACATGTGCTTTCTGAAAGAACTCGCTTAACAGTTTTAAACTTTTGCGTGAAGAAAGAACGCATGAATAATAAATGCGATGTTGTCCCCAGAGTCACTTGCGATACGCATGAGAGTACTCTAAAGATGGTTCATTGCCATAAACTTGCACAACTTACCTACAGAACTCATTCTGGTATTTTCAGAAGATCAAGCACTTAATTTTTTTTATTGGTCTTCTCGCTGTCTCTTGCATTAGTTGTGGTTGATTAACCGGGCATACTGATGAAGCCGAAAGGCCGCCCGCTTGATGCCGCCCTAACAGTAGCTAGCGGGCGGCAGATCGCGGAGTCTGCCGTCCGCATTGCACGGCTCTCAAGTTGCGGCGATGTCTTAGATACATCGCCGTACATGCAGATAGGCACACATATGGTGGGCCAACAGCCAACGAGTCGCGAAAGTAATACATACGCAGTACTCGCGGTCCATCAAACGGCGGACGCAGGTAAATCGGCGGAGTTTTTAGTGGGTACAAGCCCCACATTACCACGCAGTCTCCCTGGATAGCGTGGTATGCGTCAGGCATTTACTCCGCCAAAAAAAAGGGAGGCCTATAGTGCCATTATTGCCCAACGGAAGGCAAGGTTAGAGACACCCAGTGCCGGTCTTAGAACCGTAAGGGCTATCCAACCAATCCTGAAGGAGTGGGTGCAAAGGCGTTATCCTCCTGTCTGGTGCAGATATTGAGGGGGCAAGGCTGCTTTGGCAAATACCTGTACAGTGGTGAGACAGGAGGCGACTCTCGTGTGCCACCAGTGTGGTTGGAGCGAGGACACGGTGCAACACACTCTCAAGCACTACCCTGCTTGGGCGGTGCAGCGCCGTAATCTCCCAGCAGTAATCGAGGGAGACTTCTAGCTGCTGGCCTTAATGAAAACCATGGTTGGCAGCGAGAGGGCCTGGGAGACAGTCGCGTCCTCCGCAAAGACGTCATCTCGCGGAAGGAGGTTGCGGAGCGGGTTAGGGAGGTAGATACATTTTTTTTTTCATTGGTGCCCAGTGGAAATTCTGCTGAGACTGCGAGTCTCTTTTTGTATGCTTCCTGGAGGAGGGTTAAGCAAGTCAGTTAGGGGATTCGGACGGTGCGGGGTAGAATCGAAATAGCGTTTAGACACTAGATTATGACTAGATGGCAGTTTTAGATCTACGTGAAGTTGTCTATTGTAAAGGTACCTCTCGTGGGCTTCGTTTTGAAGAGTTTGAATCCTACGGACTTGTCACGATGGGCCATATGCACGTGACGTAAATTCTCAACTTATTTCTAAGGAACAACTTTTTGCGAGCATTTAGGAGGCAGTAGAGTTGACCGACTGCAAGCACGGCGCAGCCGTGTGTGGTCATGAATCCCAGATATCCAGATAGCCAGATATTGGGCCTTCGGCTTTCAAAGGATTTATTGGCTAAACAAGAAAGTCTTTATTATACAGAAGTGAATAGCTGCGCTTCATTTTATGAACCACGCAGTTTTTAACTATTGCTCACCGTTAATCGAGTTACCATTTAAAATCCATCTCTCAAGCAGTATGAGTATGACAATATTTCCAACGTTAAACTGTAGGAAAACAAACAAAAATCTATAATGTACGCAATGTAAAATAAAAATTGTCCATGACTTAACGCGTATTTTATTGTAGTCACCAGATAAAACTGGAACACTAAGTAAAATAGGTTTTATTCTACAGAGTCACCGTGGGTCGTCACCAGCGATACGCACGTTTGCTCCTGATGGGAGAACGTTAGAGGCGGGAGCATGCGGAGTTCCTCGCTCCCCGTCGCCCCTACGAGCCGCGTCTCTCGATGTACGCGCAGCACCTCTAGGCTCTTTGGCTTCTCTGGCTGACACTCCAACACCTTCAAGCCCGAGACACCCACCGCCACGATGTCTGTCACCGCTTTTGATGCCGCCGAGGTACGTAGTTTCACTAGTTAATCTGCCGAAAACGACATCTATAATCGTACGGCGCATTTATTTATTTATATACTCTTTATTGTACACCACATAATACATAGAGATAAATATTTAAAAAGATACATGTATGCGTATCTTCGCACAAATTATGTTTTATCTAGCTAATGTTTCGTTTATATCTCTGAATGGATTATTTTATTTGTGATGTAATTAATAGTGATATTTCTGACAGCCACAACAAAATATTCTTATTTAACTTTCTATACTTGAACTTTTAAACTTGAGAACTCCTAAGACTGTAGGTATTGACTCCAAGTCAATCCATCTCCCAAAAGGGGTAAAATTTTCAATGTTATAGTATTCTATTTGTAGCTGTTCGATTTTGTTTGATATTATGGTTTCCTAATTCTTTCTGTTGCAATTTTTTTTATTGGTTGATGTAGAAATAGGTCATGAACTTTCTCCGCCCCGGGGAAGGCCGAAGAGGACTCCTACTGGATATAACCAATGGGACACTCATCTTCAGCACCTAAGGGGGATCCAGGACCTCGGTATGATCACACTAGAGCCGCTCACTGATGCCACGGCTATAGGCACATCTCGGAAGAGATGACTGTAAAGCGGTTACCCCTCTAGCATAGGGAAGGCGACTGTAAAAAGGTCACCTCCAGGCACTTCCGCCCTCTCCCGACCCCGCTCTGCAGTCTCCTTCTGCAGCGTGATGCAAGGAGATCACTGCACTCAAAATTTTATGCTCTGCCAACATAACCAAGACTACTGCCGGCAGAGAGAGTGTCCACTTTCCAAGTGCACGCCGCCGAGCTAGCCACCTTAGCGTATCGAACGCCGCTGGAGGCACGCCATCTCCACTCTGATGGAGGGTGCATGTCTAATGGTAAACCCACGCATCCATCTCCGCCAGGATATCAAAAGGCGGAAAACGCGCCAGGAGAGTTGCTGCCTCGTAGGACACTGTTCAGTATCCTCGTGTGATCCATATAGCCACTCTGCGCTGCAGACTGTGAAGTTTGGTTCTGCAGCGCTGGGCACCTGACAGTCGAGCTGACCATACAAGCGTCCCGTAGAGGGCCACGGACCGCACGACCCCCCCGTAGAGACGGCCATCTTCCTCACATGGTTCCCCGAGATTGGGCAGCAGCCAGTATAGTGCGCCCACTATCCTCTCGACTCCGGAGACGAGGCGCTGAAAGTGCTCTTAGAAGCTCCAACGACTGTCCAACGTGAGCCCTAGGTACTTCATGTACCGGCCCACCCCGATTCACGCATCACCAACGCGTAGCCACGACCTGGGTGGTTCTCTGCTTCTTGGCAGTTTGTGGAACCATAGCGCCTCGGTTTTTTGAGGCACTATCTGTATACCCAGGGCGTGAATTTTGGCCACGACAATTGCCACCGCTTGCTCGGCAAGCCGGATAGTTCCCTCGAAGGACTTCCCGCTGGCCAACACTAGAGTGTCGTCAGCGTAACAGACTAAGCTGATACCAGCAGGGAGAACGTCTATACCTACTGACCATTACTTAATATGCAGCAGTAATTATCAAGAACGTAATGTATTACATCTATCCCTAATAATTTTATAATGCTTATATATAAATTAATTTTATTAATCAACTTTTACAAAAAATTATTGACATAAGTGTTCACAAACAAAAAAATATCTTACAAGATTATTTAATTAATGCTTAATTAAAGTTTATAACTAAAATATAATTTATCGGTACATGCATGAAAATATAAGTCAGCTCGACTTAACATAGCTATTATCGGCCTGCCTGAACTAGGTTGAACCTGTGTTTCAGGAGATCACTATCTCGTGGTTATTGTCGCGCGTCAGTTATATCTATATTATAAGAAAGGGAATGTTAAAAAAGATATATTTTCCTAAGGGGCAAAATTAAGTATAAACAAAGTTAAAAAACTATACTAAACAAAACAAGTGGAATTCACGAATACTAAACATTAAAATCATTTTATGATTTCTAGCATATTCTCTGTGTCTGTGTAATTGAGCTTCCCTAGATATTCCGATAACATGATACTGCATTTTCTATAACTTACACTATGTATGTTTAACAATTTATTGAGCTTATTATACAAAAACGGTCCTAAAAAGATGTAAAATCTATTAACAAATGCATGTCTAGTTTGAGGCTTAGGACAGACCAAGTCTTTCCTTCTCTTGTCTGAATGTACTGGGTTACAAGGAAGTTCAGTGTGTTGTTTTAATAAAATGTGCAGTATAAATAATTGACGAACCGTTAGTACATTACATGCTGTATAAAGCTGCTGTGTAGGAAATAAAAAAGGGCGAGAGGATGCTACCTTTAGAATTGCTCTTTGAGCACGTTCTAGAGGGAGTAAGATTGACTTTGCAGCACCACCCCAAGCAGTTATGCAATAGGTGAGTATGGATTGACACAAAGCTAAATAAACCTGTTTAATTAATTTATAGTCAGCTATACTACGTAAATTTTTAAATATGTATATTAATTTGCGCACTCTAGTGCATAACAAATCGATGTGATTGCGGAAATTTAGGTTTGAGTCAAGTGTGATACCTAAATATTTCAAATTGTCTGTCCTAGCTAAAGTGGGGCAAGTACATGCAATATCAGCATACATTCTACAACTATGTGCGTAAATGTTTTGGTTAGTAATCGGTGTGTTAGTATTTCTCATTGTAAATATAATATATTTTGTTTTATTGACATTTAAGGTTAGAAGATTTTTGTGTAGCCAATTAGACACGGCATTAAAGCCACTCTGAGCGTGTTCATAGACCTCAACACGTGAATTTGCTGAGAACAATAAAGCTGTGTCATCCGCATATGACATTATAACACCATTTTGGAGGTTTACTTTGCACAGGTCATTTATATAAATTAGAAATAGGGTAGGCGCTATAATACTACCTTGTGGAATGCCATAACAACTGTTTTTTAGGTCAGAACTTGTATATTGACCAATTTTTACACATTGGTGTCGATCGCTAAGATAATCGGAAAATAATTGAAGCTGTGTTCCCCTTATCCCAAGTGTTTCAAGCTTTTGCAATAATATGGAGCAAGAAATTGTGTCAAAAGCCTTGGCAAGGTCTAAGAAGATCCCAATGGAGTGCATACCATTGTCTAGATTGCTAGTTATATAGTCTGTTAACTGGTGTACTGCATGGCTAGTTGATTTTTTCGGTCTAAACCCAAATTGTCTATCCGAAAGCAATTTGTTATCTTCTAAATATTTTGTTAATCTGCTGTTTATAATCTTTTCTAGGATTTTTGACAGTCCTGATAAAATTGAAATAGGTCTGTAGTTATTAATACATTTTTTGTCTCCAGATTTGTGAATAGGCGTAACCACCGCTTTTTTAAGTAATTTAGGAAAAATTCCTTTATTTAAACATAACTGAAAAATGTGAGTTAGAGGAGGGGCAAGTTGGTCTTTGAACCTTTTGAGTATATTGTTGGGTATATTATCCCACCCAACTGCACAAACATCCTTTAAGCCCGTTATAATTCTTAATACTTCATCATTATCTGTATTTAACAACACAAAAGAATTTAGTTTTGAAGGAGAAGGTGGCATAGCAACATTAAGTGGGGTAAAACTTCTTGAGCTTAAGGTTTTTTCTGCTAAGTTTTTACCAACTGTAGCAAAATAGTTGTTAACTTTATTGACTGCAGCGGATGGGCATGAATCTGTCGAGAGTAAATCAAGTGGTGGCTCAGAGATTTTTGACTTGAATGTGTGATTTTTTATAAATCTCCATACAAGTTTACTGCTATTTCCCGCTTTTTGCAATTCGTTTTTATCGTGCTCAATTTTAAGATTTTTGAGCAGATTGTTACAGTAATTTTTATATCTTTTATAAGTTACAGAAAGTATTTCATTTTCAGGTGTGTGTTTTAATTTTAGGTGAAGTCTATCTCTATGTCTTATGCAACGGACCAGCCCGGGTGTAATCCAGGGTTTAATGCATTTATACTTTCTTGGTAAACTTGTTGTAAAGCTATTTTTTAATATTGCATATTGCAATGAGTTAATAAAATAATTTAAAGAAATATTTGCATCATCCGTTGTGTAAACAGGCTCAAAATTAATGCTGCGTATGTCACTTTCTAGGGTCGTCATATTGACTTTGGTAAAGCTGCGCATGCAGTTTTTTCTAGGTATCGATAATTTTATTGTTAGTATAATAGTCTGATGATCGGTAATAGCCGAGTTAGTAACCAAAGTTATGGTTGGTTTACACGATTTTAAAATAAAATGATCTAAGCATGAGCCGCTCTGATGAGTAGGGTGGTTATGAGCTGGTAAAAGTCCATGAAATGAACAAATGTTCAGGTAGTTATGCGCATGAATATCAGATCTCCCAGAAGCAATGTTAATGTTTATATCACCAGTAAGGATTATATTCTTAAATGAGGATAGATTTTTTAAATTTATGTCCAACGACTCCAAAAACTTATCAATATTTTGAGAGGGGGGCCTATAAACCGCTACTACGACTATGTCGTAATTAATTTTAAGGATTAAACAATTGCTGTCCTGAAACAAGGGTTCTTCTATGTGAACATTTAAGTTATTTTTTATATAAATTACTAACCCAGCATTTTGATTGATTACTTTCTCGGTTTTGTGTAAAAAGTAGCCATCTAGTGCTGGTAAGTGGTTGGTCTGGTTTGAAAGCCAACATTCTGTTAGGACAATAATATCACAACTTATGTCAAGACTATGTAGTAAAACTTCAAATGCACGCATGTTACGGTTTATGCTGCGAATATTTTGTGTGAGCAAAGTCAGCGTCTTCTCACTATCGGGCAAGAACTTTTTACACTCTTCAACATTACATATTTTAGTTTCAGACACAGAGAAGTCATCTAAGTCACAAAGTAACTGGTTAGTCATAATAATTACCAAATAGCAAAGATAAACTAAAGAAAGAAAACTAGTGTTTTAGTGCTTACTGAATAAAATAATTGGTGACGCTCTTAGGCGCCCTCATAGTCTATTGAATTAATATAATTGACCTCTGAGTATTTTCGTGCCGGGCAATTTATGTCACCAGTTTTATGGTCGCATTTTCTTTTAAAACGTTTGCATGTCGCACAAATTGAGGGAGAAGATTTATTGGTGCATTCCTTAAAAGGATGTCCAAGCTCTCCACAGTGGTTACATGTAGGGCTGGTTTCTCTGCAAAACTTGGCTGCGTGACCGAACTGTTGGCAATTATAGCACCTGGTTACTAATGTAAAATCTCTTACTGGGCACGACGTCCAATTTATAAAAATTCGTCCTTGAGTGATCAGAGTTTTTCTGATGGCAGCGGGAACTTCCAGTATATAATTACATGTCGGAGTATCTTTCTTACCCGATTTATGGCTTAATTTCAACGTCGCCAAAAGGGATTCTCGAGTAGAATTCGGAAACATATCGGCCAGGTTTTGATCAAAAATACAGTCGAATACCTCCTTCTCACTAAGGGCTACGGGGACACCAATGACAGAAATCCTAGGACGGCGTTTAGTCGGTTCTTCAACTGTAAGTCCTGAAGAGACAAGCTTCTCCGAGTTCCTCAATTTTTCGATGTCTCCTTTAGATTCGGTACTTATCAGAACACCCCCATTTTTTACTTTTCTCATGCCCCGAACATGAAGTTTCAGTTCTTCAGGTGAGATTATTTTTTGGACAAGGGACTTCGTATCATCACTAGATTTGGTCTTATCGCTGGGATAGATTGCAACCGAGCTGAGGTTATTTGGGCGGATATACTTATCAGTACCCTTTTTTACCATATCGGCAAAAGACTTATGTTCTGATGATGGAAGCTTATCTTCAATGACCTCTTTGAAGTGTTGAAGCGAGTTCGCGACGATCCGTTGTTCCTGTAGGTGTTGAATGGTCATATGTGCAAGAATGGTTTTTTGTTTCAACGCTTGGTAGAGGACGGCCATCTGAGATGTCCCACTTGATACCTTACGGCAGAGATTTGTGACGCGAAGTTTCTGCTCCGAGTTCATCTTGCCCTCCGTGACTACTGAGCACACTTCATTTAGAAGGGTATCTATGGTACCAAGCCATGTCTGAATCTCCGGCGTAGGTAAGACTTCACTCGGTAATTCATTTTCATTGGACGCTGGAGTATTTTCATCCATCTGGTCGGATTGTTGAGGTGGGGTCTATCTATAATAGATCAGTCGGGTTTTATTTTTGGAAATTTAATTTACGAGTACACCTAAAATAATATCTTAAAACTTCGTACCTCGTGGCCGTCTAGATCATATCTAACGCGACAGCTTATAATGTCAGATTTATACTAAGACAGTGAAGCTTTAATTAAGTTTGGGTGTACCTTTATATTAAACTACATTTGGCCTCATAAATTCGTATATCAAAATAAAAATTATACAGAAAAGATGGACTGTTAGTTTTACAGTTATGAATAACAAAAACATCTATAGTTTGGCTAGTTATGTTGTGTATTTCTGCACACGTCGGCGGAGATAATTAGTTTAGGTAACGAACACAACTAGGTCAGCCATGATCGCAATACTCGGAATGATTCAAGCTCTGAGTATATATCAAACAATTATGTTAAACCGACACGCATTGCATGGGGTTGTTTCTGTGACGAAAGAACTTTAAACCCCTGGTTCTGATACACTCACATGCATATAACTTTGAAATGCAGCTCCACCATATCTGTTTGGTGGACACTGGTTTCATTTTATATACAAAGTCACAGAAGGTTGGGAGTAAAGGGGAATGCCCATCTGCACTACAAAAAATGTCTGAGATGAATCACTCCGCGACCGATCGCTCAATTCGATAATCATGTCTGAAAAACAGCCACCACGTCAGAGCCGGATTGCTTTTGAAATATTGAACTCTTCGATATTGTATCATTGTAGGTACTTTGAAAGTTTCTAGTGTGATCATACGAGGACCTGGAGCCCCTTCGGTGCCGAAGATGACCGTGGTTTTAGCCAGTAGGAGTCCGGCAAACCCAAAACGGCAGCCACTTTGAACACTTGTTGCTTGTAACCTGAGCACGTAAGTAGGTCATCGTCAACGTTTTAGCTGAATAAAGTTCACTGCTGGACAAAAGCCTCCCCCAAAAGTTAAAGGTCTGGTGTGTTGTATGCTCGTTGGAAGGTTTGCCATAATCGCCACGCATGACAGGTGGGTTGGCGATCGCAGTTGAGTTGTAAATGCACTCGAAGGATGCTGTTGTCCTTCCTCCGGTTAATCCCATAGTCGCCTTTTACGACACCCAAGAGATGATATGGGTTGGTGCTATTCGCAGCCGGCACCACACGGCAAACGTAAGTAGGTACATTTATGTTCGGTGCGTACCTGCACAGGATAGGACGCGAGGGCACAGCACAATGCCGGCCGTCACTGTAAGGCGGGAGCCCTCTGGGTTCACGGGTGCGTAGATTGGGGAATCTGCGTGCCACACAGCGACCCACAAGATGACGGTGGTGCGCATGTGGTCACGCGACACCGTGTGCGCAGCATAGCACAACGCACAGGGACGCTTCGGGGGATCCTATAAAATTCTCAGGGGTGGGTGACAGCTTTACAGTCACCCTCACCTCCAGTGGGCGGCAGTAGTGTGATCATACGAGGACCTTTTTCTCCCCAGTGCCCAGTTCCAGTGGAAATTTATCATGAACTTCCTTTTACGGTCACCCTCTCCGAGATGTGTGTGTTCCTACCTACCCAAGTACCTACACCTTACCTTTTTTTATTGGTCTGCGGTGGAAATTCTACTGGAACAGCCTTCGCCCTGGGGAAGGCCGAAGGTGTATGTCGGACTCCTACCAAAATCACTGGCGCGGTCATCTTCGACACCGAAAGGGGGCTCCAGGTCCTCGTAAGATCTTTAGGCACATCACGGAGGGGATGACTGTAAAGCGGTCACCCCTTCTAGCGGAGGGAAGGTGACTGTAAAAATGTCGCCCCCAGGCACTTCTCGGGGTGGATGGTAAAGGATCGGCGCGCCCGCGCCTCCCGAGACTTACATCTTACCTAAGCAATGTAAACACAGTTTTCGAGTACGTATAATAAGTAAATATTTTTCATCATCATCATCACGGCCGAATGAAGTCCACTGCTGGACACAGGCCTCCCCCAAAGATCTCCACAACGACCGTTATGGCTGTGCTGTGGGCTCAATGGGGGGTTTTGCCATAATCGCCACGCTTGGCAGACGGGTTGGCGATCGCAGTTGAGCTGTTAATGTACTCGAAGGACGCTGCTGCCCATCCTCCGGCTAATCCCTTAGTCGACTTTTACGACACCCACGGGAGGAGATGGGGTGGTGGTATTCTGAATTTATTTAAATATATAAGCCCGAAGAACGTTTGAAGAAAAGTCTTTTGTTAAATTAGATTTATGAAAATTTCTATTTGGCTTTTTGGTTAAAAATAAAGAAACCACTGAAACACATGTTTGTTTCAGTGTTTTTGTAAATTCAACCCTTAAGCCCACTTAAACAGGGGGTGAAACTTTGTATGGACAAACCGTTTGTAGTCATATCAACCAAAATTTGTATTTGGCTTATCGGTTGAAAATAAAGAAATACGTTTTTCAGTGTTTTTGTAAATTCAACTCTTAAAAGGGTAAAACAGGGGGTGAAAGTTTTTATTAAAATCCGACAGTTTTGATGTTAAATCTATGAAAACTGATATTTAGCTATTTGATTGAAAAAAAATGTTTCAACGTTTTTGGAAATTAATCCTTAAACCTTTAATAGGATCTATATGATGTGTGTGTATAAGAAACCAGTTTTTTTTAATAAATCGATAACAAATGTATTAAGTACTTATATTTTAAAAACTTATCTTGATGCTGCAACTATTTATGAGGGAAGAAATGGTGTACAATTTCATAGACTCAGTGGTAAATAAAGTTGAAGCTGTTCATTACCCAGTGGGATTTTTAACCACTTTAGACCACTGGGTTTCCCACGCCGTAGTACTGTGGGTACTCTTATACTACTGAGAACTATTACTACTCAGCAATTTGAAGCCGCCCAAATTGTGTAATGGTACTAGGCTCCAAGTCAAAGGTTTGCATCGCCATTTTATAGAGGTCACGATTTCAACTGGACCAGCCCAGGCAGCCCGGACAGTCTTTATGTCGTCATGCCCAATGACCTCCCATTTGACTTTAAGAGACTGCAATTCCCTATGAAAGTGAGTTTCGCGGTGACTAATAAGTTACAAAGTTAAACTGTTAAATTCGCGGGAGTTGACTTGAGACATGACTGCTTCTCCCATGGTCAGTTTTATGTATAAAATATGTGATACTTATACAAAGAAATATAAACATCGTCATAACTTCCCAATTTGATAATTTTTATGTATTTAAGTCGAGTCCCATTTTACTATCTTAGTATTGGGTACCCCACATCTTTTTAGCTGATCGTAATCCGTTTCATGTAATGGGGAGGGGGGAGGGGGGGGAGTATACTTATTGCAGTCTAGTGGACACTTCCAAATTGCGGACTGTTACTGATACTTTTCTTACACAAACCCGTCGTATGGCTGCCTGACCAGTAAATTGAGCCCCGGATCCCACGTTGAGCAGTTGTGCTGTATCCTTAGCTTTGCTCATCTGTACTAAAATTATAAATAGAGTTTGTTTCTTCTTCCTCAACCCAAAATCGAAAGATTTCGGATCAGAGATCCACGGAAGGAGATGGGAGTGGTGCTTTATTCTTAATCGGGACACCACACGGCACAATGTGTCTGTATGATTGGAATTACACGGCACGGTTGGTGCAGTGGCTGACACAGTCGGCTGCTGCGCTCCGGGTCACGGGTTCGATTCCCGCACGGAACAAATATTTGTATGATCTGCAGGTAGTTGTTCCGGGTCTGGGTGTATTGTATGTGGAATTCATGTCTGTAAATGCACCCACGACACAGGAGAAATCCTAGTGTGGGGCAAAGTATAAAAAACGATTTTCTTTTTTTTCTTTTTCGTCATAGTCTCCGTTCCTTTCTAAGCACAGTCGCATGCGATGGAACCATTGACTATGTTGGCAGAGCACGAAAACTGGAATGCAGTGGTCTCTTTCTGTGAGAGCGTCATGCTCCAGAAGGAAACCGCAGAGCGGCGCCGGGGTAACAACCGCCCTGGCGCCTACTGACACTACTGCTGACAGAGAGAGATCTTGCCCGATCCGATCGACCAGGATCCACTGCTCGGCCGCCCACGCAGGGTACGCCTCGAGCGTAAACTATGCAGCAACCTGGTCGCTATCACAATGGTGGCATTGTGCCGTGGCCTCATCTTATCCTGTGCACCCAAACAACCGTGCTCGGTGAATACTTGCGTCAGGTGGTAGGTGACGCGCTCGCTCCTTCTGAGCTAGGCTCCAAATAGCGGCAAGACAGCCTCGGCGACGCGCTTGGTCGCAAATTGCATCCGCAGGCGGTGACGCCACTTTCCAAGTGCGCGTCGACGAGCTAACCGCCTCAGCCTGTCCAACGCCCTTGGAGGCGCGTCTTCGCCACTTTGGCGGAGGGAGCGTGTCTGATCGTAGATCCACGCATCCATCACCGCCAGGATCGGAACAACTACCCACAGATCATACAAATATTTGTTCCGTGCGGGAATCGAACCCACGACCCGGAGCGCAGCAGCCGACTGTATCAGCGACCACACCAACCATGGCGTCATTATTAACAGGTTCCTAAGTCATTCTATTTTTATTTTCTAAAAACAAAAACAAAAATTCAAATTGAAAACATTTTGTGTGAGTGTGTGCATGTGAGATATATGTCTGTGAACAGTACCCAGGACACGAGAAGTCGTAGTGTGGGGCAACGTTTTAAAAAGGATTAAAGCTTTGTAATATACAATACTCTATATTAAGACTTTAATTAAACAATTTTCCTAATTCAAAGGACTAATCCTGACGTGATAACATAATATATGTATATAATTCATAAATAATAAAATTATATTGACTCAATCATTCCGTGCTTCGTTCATCAATTAGCACAACAAGCTGCCCTGCGTTATGCAAGCTTCTTAATAGATCTCCTTATGATAGACTTTATTATAACATAAAAAATAGAATGGATGGTGTTTTAATCTGTCCTCCGGGATTGCGTTATACCATTGTGAGATAACTTCTGCCCTAGAAGGGTTTATTATTATTATTTAAGTCATAAATTTCTGCCAGTTTTCCAAACAACAGTAATTATGATCTTATCTGGTAGCCTTTGTAGCAGCAGCATAGATCTTAATGGATTGTTTACAGCGAAATAGAGACCCAGCGATAATCTAAGTTCCCCAAACGTTGGAAATAACGTGACTATCACTTCATATAAGACTGGAACGTTTCGTTATAATGGATAAATGATCTTAGAATGGCTTATGAGCTCATGACCAATTGGACAAACTTACAAGCGCAGGCTCTGCTGGACTTCTGAAACCTGACAAAATATATAAACGAAACTGGTATTTCCAGTCTAGTCAGAGGTTTTATACTTTCCTAGGTGTTGTATTTCTCCTGAAGTAAGATCTTCACGCAAAAAATTACAAATCAACTAAATTTCCTAGAGTAACTAAAATAGCGAGTGTTAGGAAACAAAGGAAAACCTTTAGGAATACATATATGTAGGAGTCCGCGAAGTTACTTCTTAGCGTAATGTATGTAAAATATCTTAACCCACCCCAAACGCAATTCCACACACAACGTAGATTCTTGAAAATTGGCATATAAGGCGAAACTATTTCCTATTTCCATGTTCACCCTGTAGGGCTGTTGGGAGGTTTTCTCAAAGTTAGTGCCAAGTTTAGGGATCGATACCAAATTTATAATTCATTGGTTAGTTCTTGTGTTATTGGTATATCACGCGAGTATAACTGCTAAATAATCAAAACCAGATCCCTTCTAGTTGTACGAGCAATAAGCTTAGATAGGGGCCACCTTAGTTGATGTTGCTTAGTACAATGTATAAATAACCACTCGAGTTCGGCAAAGACATTTCTGCGCTTGACGTGTTCGACGAAGCAGTTTAAACTGGCTATTGTATAAACAGCTCGAGGAAATAAGAGCAAACGGCCACCGACTTTGCCCTGTCTGCAGCTTTCAGCTAAGTGAAAAAAGCGCGCACTTTCATGCACTCCCAGCCCACATTTGTTCACAAAGTCAAAGTTTTTATTTCAAAAACCCAAATACTGGCAATTGTGAAACGTCAGAATCTAAGTTGCACAATTCCAATGATATCGTGGAGAAGAGCCGGCAGGAAACTCCATGGATACTCTTTTAAAATAATTGAGATTACAATGTTGATTGATACAAATAAATACAAACGGTAAGTATCATCTTACCTTAAGCTAAGGCATCGGTTTTACGGTATACTCCGCAGTACGTATCTGTATTAAGTTCAATTTCATAAAGTAGCGGGCACATCTGTCTTCGTGCCGTCCGTCCCTTGTGATTAACGATAGAAGCAGATGTTTGCCGATATGTACTTGTGTATTACGTAATTCTGTTTTTAATGCTTGGCCAACATTTCTTTTGTATGCCAAGGCTTCAGGAGAATGGACAGTTATGTTAGAAGCTCGCAGCAATATTACTGAAGTTCATCTTTATCAGCCGAAAAACTACCACTGCTGGATAGAAGCCTCCCCCGAAGATTTCCACAAGGTCCGGTATGCCAATCGTTTCGGTTGACAGACGGGTTGGCGATCGCAGTTGAGTTATAAATGACAAAGTTATAAAGGAAATGGATGCTGTTTCCCAAGTTTTGGGTATATTCATTTCGGCTGAATGAAGTCCACTGCTGGACACAGGCCTCCCCCAAAGATCACCACAACGGCCGACATCGGTATGTTGTGTGCTCATTGGGGGGTTTTGCCATAATCGCCACGCTTGGCAGACGGGTTGGCGATCGCAGTTGAGTTGTTAGTGTACTCAAAGGACGCTGCTGCCCATCCTCCGGCTAATTCCTTAGTCGACTTTTACGACACCCAGGAGGAGGAGATGGGGTGGTGGCATTCTGAGCCGGCACCACACGGCATATATATGCCGTATTTGGGTATATATATGCGCCTTTTACGCTACCATGCGAAGATATTAGATCCCAGATGGAAGATTCGCTCTTGACGTTACCTATCATTCTTTAAAGAACGCATCTTCCGAACCATGCAGCTTTACTATTTACGAGAAGAAGCAGAGATTGTTAACAAACATAAAAACAACACAAACAAATCTTTCAGAATTTCAATTGGAATTTACAAACATATTTATTTATATTTATCGCTGCATGGGATTAAGAATATAGGACCACTCCATCTCGTCCCATGGATGTTTTAAAAGGCGACTGGCTTAGATTACCAGAGGGATGGGCAGCAGCGTTCATTCTGTAGAATAGTAGTCATACTGCGTTCACCAACTCGCAACAAGCGTGGCGAGTCTAAATTAGTATAAATCTATGAGGGAGGCATTTGTTCAGCAATAGACATGTTTGACCTGGTATGATGATAATGATAAGGAGAGGCCTTTGCTTTGCGATGGGAGAGTAACCGTGGCATAGTATTAATATATAATGAATGTTCAATTTTATGTTTCTCGAGAAAATGCTGGAAACATCTTTAAAATGAACCTTTAACCACGGCTACGAGGGTTTTAATTCAGGAATGTTTGTATAACCAACATGTGACCTAGTTTTGCACCCACACCGAACGGGAAAAGCTTTTCCCCGCTAATCTACACGTCAGAAGAATGATTTAATCGCTTGCAATTCCACGTTGGGTCTGTGAGCGAAAAAGTTTGTCCATCTGCTGAATGGTTGATGCTGTTCCACTGCACAATTAGTAAAATTAGGGAAGTAAGTTCTAAACTAAATCACTGTTGAAAACCCCTTTTCAACAACTTGTTCTAAGCATCTGCCCAATTTGATTCGGCATTATTTGTCGGACGAAAAAGCCATCCAAAAGTAGCTAGGTAGTTTATTATTCGGGAGAGGGCCGATCACGCACGGAGAAGGACAAGACTGCGCCGGGGCAACAACCGTCCCGGCACCCAAGCAGGCCTGCCGTCACTACATGGTGGGGGGCCTCGGGGGTCGCGGGTGCGCAAATTGGGGAGTCTGCGTGCTCACATCGAGTGACCCCCGGGAAGACAGTGGTGCGCACGTGGCCGAGTGCCGCCGTGTGCGCAGCACAGCGCAAAGCGAGGCTTGGGGCATCCTTTACAATCCTCCCCGAGATTGCCTGAGGTGCCGACCTTTTTACAGTCGCCTTCCTTCTGCTAGAGGAGGTGGCCACTTTATAGTCAATATTATTTTTTACGACAAATTATTTTAATTTGTGTAAATACATTTGATATTTGACATTTGTTTCATCATCATCATGTCAGCCAATGGACGTCCACTGTTGAACAAATGCCTCCACTATAGATTTCCACAATAGTGATTATTTTAGTTATTCACCATGCCTGGAAGGCGAGTTGGTGAACGCAGAATGGCTGCTGTCCCACAGAAGGTGTGAGTACTGTCTGGGTTATTAATTTATTTATTATACTTAACGTGATAGTTGTCTGGCAGTTTAAATAGTTAAACTCATGGTCATGTCATGGTCGCTCATGTGTCCTGCTGATGGTGGCGTCGCGTATCGGTTCGCCGGGTTTTTCTTACAATACGGTTGAACCATGATGATGCATACATCATGCTCGTAAATAAATGCCGGCTGTTGCGATTGGTCAGCCTAATGCTGCCATGACAATTTAATTAAAAATATCTAAAATAAATAAAAATTATAAAATGTAGGATTTTAGGAAGTTTAGACTCTTGTCTCAAATGTTGTCATCAAATAACAATGAAGTCATAAATATTTTACCATATTTTGATTTAAAAAGAAACAATGAAGTTCTGGCCCGTTCTTTTTCATAGGAAACCTACATCTTGGATCGCGGCAATTATCGTCCGACTATTCATAAATGCCTGTAAATGGTATCATATATAAAAATATATATACACCACTGTAAAACCGACCAGGTTACCGCACAGCACACGCTCGAGGCGTGCCTTGCGTGGGCTGCTGAGTGGTGGATCCTGGTTGATCGGATTGGGAAAGATCTCTATGTGACGTATGAATGACACTTATTCTGGAGTACAGTGGTCTCTTTCTGTAAGAGCAGCATGCTCCAGAAGGATTGAGTGACGAGTGATTTTAGCCGGTAGGAGATGCATGTCCCGGGGCGATGGAAGGCCCCTGACACGGGTGTACCGATACAAGCCAGCCGGAATATGTATGTGGTACCGGTATATAGGCAGCACGCCTCTTAATATATGAGACTATTGATATTGATAGTGTCAAAGTCAAAGTCAAAAGTTTTTTATTCGTGTAAACCATTTGCTGGCACTTACGAATAGTCCGAATTTAAATAGTTGCACAGTTCCAAGTCGTTGGTCTTATGGTGAAGAACCGTGTGGGTGTGGGATAAATACCACATATTTATGCAAAATGATATTAATTGCCTTACAATAACATTGCTATAGCAGTCAAGAGCTGACCAGACCCGACAGAGGGCACCCGTTCACGGGCATAACGCATGCATCAGCATAGTTCAGCTCAACCATAATGCAGGGAACTTAACCACCCAACACACAACGCTACCCTCAACAAGACATTTCAGTGAGCATGTCAGACTCAACTGCCAGGCAACAGGCTGTGTGTAGTGTACTTCACTGATGCATATATACGCATATCGGCCATTTATACGTCCACTGCTGAACAATGGCCTCCCCCATAGATTTTCACAATTGTGTCATCATTTTCATATTTGCCAATACTCACCACGCTTGGCAGGCGGGTTGGTGAGCGCAGTATGGCTACCGCTTCACAGAAGGGACGCTGCTGCCCATCCCTCTGGTTTAGATTCCCTTAGTCGCCTTTTACGACATCCACGGGAGGAGATGGAGTGGTGCTATATTCTTAATCCGGACACCACACGGAATCACTGATGAATCTTATATCTTTAAATGAGCAATTCTTGTATATATATAATTGGAATCTCGGAATCGGCTCCAACGATTTTCATAAAATTTAGTATATAGGGGGTTTCGGGGGCGATAAATCGATCTAGCTAGGAATCATTTTTAGAAAATGTCATTTTATAGGCGTTTGAGTAGTCTCAACTGAAAAATATGACTCTTCCTGACATCTATTGGCGAATAATAATACTATTTTTTGTGAGCAACTAATTGCTTTAACGACACAACAGAGATGGCGTTGTTAAGTAACACGAAAATACCGAGCAAAGCTCGGTCATCCAGGTACTAAGTATTAACTGAAAACACATTCCCACTATTAAGCCATAATATAATATGCATATGAAAACAGTCAATACATTTCCCCGTCAGACCGTAACCACCGATAAAATATTGATGGCACATGTATTTTCCCGTTCAGCAGTGTCTATTATAATTGCTATGAATGACATGACCTAGTTACCTATGCTTGTATAGCTAAGCTTAGCTGTACATCTAGATTACAAGTACGTCACACGGCGATATAATTTCATATCACATATTATGAACGTTTGTAATTGAATGCGGTGTTATGATCAAAAGGTACTTAGTGCTTTATTTATATGACAGTAAGGATTTCCTGAATTAATATCTAATTAGGATGATATGAAAATAATGTTGCTTTGTTTTGAGTCCAGGCTGTAACATTGAGTAATGTCAGTTGGTAGTCAAATCATGACCTCTGAATATATCATGTGTCGTTATTCTTCTTGGTTATCGAATAAATGTAAGCTAGTCTTCTATCGTAATAAGTAAAAATATAAAAGATGAATATAAAAAAAGTTTTACTCCTGTAAACGTCACAAGAGGCGCTCAAAGCCCGTTGGACTCACTGATTGGAAAACGATCGGTGACGTTAAGCAATACTCGGCGCGGTCAGTCTATGGATGGGTGACCGCATGGTGGTATTTGCACCTAAAAGCGTCGATGCTGGTTGCTGTCACTAAACGGCAGTCGGTAAGCCAAATCGGAGACCTTTGGACGGCTCGAACAACTCTGACACAAGGTTGGCCACTAACGAAATGAAAAAGAAAGAAGTATCACGTTCCTAGATGTAACCCATAGAGAAGCACGGGCAAGAAACTCCATGGTACACTTTTTTAATTATAATATTTTACTATATTTATGACTGCCTACATTGTTCTCGAAATAAAAGTTAATAGATGTACAGTAATATATCTAGCATAAAGAAGAAAGATTTAAAAAAGAGAGATCTTCCCATGCTTAAGACGAAACTCATAGACGTGTGTATTTTTCCCATTTTTGATCCAAGCAGCTGAAACTAGGTCTTTGAGAAACATCCAAAAGTCCAAAATAGGGGTTTTGCAACATACTACGGAGCACAATAATGCGAGTGTTCGAGTGCATAACAGACCGTATTTGAAACACTACCTTGGACTCCAAAACACAGATTATGGCAAAAAATCTGAGGGCTAAAAATCCTACTTAGTGGATAGAGCCCTAACACAACTATATGATGACACTATTGTGGAAATTTATGGGGGAGGGCTTTGTTCAGCAGTGAGCATCCATTGGCTGATATGGTAAGCCCAAAACGAATCTCTGAATACCACCCTCAAGGAAAAAATCTTCCGGATATCCATATTCAGAATCAGCCCGTGTCTATTGGGCTACACGATGGGCTTATAGCTGATTGGCTCCGATGCATATCAGACAATATACCGTTAAGCTACGCTTATCAAAAAACTTTTCTCGAGGTATCCGTGCCTCGAATTGTTAACCGTTCTTTTAAAATGAAGAGTCCTTAGAAGACAGCGCTAGCACCCGGAGTACGCTGAAAGATAAACTTGTTTAATCGAACTAAAGTGCTGTGTGGCTCCGCTCCTTCATACTACTTTCGATGCCCATTGATGCAAAGCGCATATGTTTGATTCCTCAACGCGTCAATTTCTCCGCCTGCAGTCACCCCCAGCACAGAAAAAAGGACACAATTGCTATGTTAAATTGCGTAACACCACGACATACAGTAGTTTAGAAACTCCAAACTGAACACCGAAATAGTTTCTCTCACAATAATCCTTTACAACTATTTTGTGTATACAACATTAAAATATAGCACAGCAATGGCACAGTACCAGGGACGAATCTAGGATTTTAATCTGGAGCTTTGGGACTCATGTCAAGTTTTCAGCTGCATCCCACAGTTTTGGGGATGCCATGGCCCCCTGAGCATCCGCCCTTGCACAGTACAGTAACGCAGTATTTCGGTATCCGATGGATGATCTTTTTTATATATTACCTGGTGTCGAGGCTGACATGTCATCCGCCTGGTGGTAAGCGACACACCTGCCTATAACAATTGTAATGTTACCCAGGAATAGTGCTGCGTGGCACCAGACTTCGCTCGTTACCTCGACACATTAATTAATATCCTGTAATTTCATTAGCTACAGTGTCCTCCTAACCGGACTACCGTCCGTACGGTCCGTCCAACCGTCATATCCAAAGCAGATATGTGGTACTGTGGTGGTGCCTATCTAGCCGGACTCTTACAAGAAGAGACCTTTTTTTTATTTTTTATTGGTGCCCAGTGGAAATTCTTCATGAACTTCCTTCGCCCCGGGGACGAAGGGGTATGCCGGACTCCTACCGGCTAAAACCACTGGAGCTGTCATCTTCGGCACGTAAGGGAGGCTCCAGGTCCTCGTATGATGCAAGAAGAGACCCACCACTAGTAAAAATCGATCGTACACCGATGTGGGAATCGAACCCCACTCCCTGATGATATGTGTGACAGTGCTGAGTCATCATTTCAGCCGAATAAAGTCCACTTCTGGACACATGCCTCCCTCAAAGATCACCACAACTACCGACATTGGTGTGTTGTATGCTCATTGTGGGGTTTTGCCATAATCGCCACGCTTGGCAGGCGGGTTGACGATCGCAGTTGGGCTGTTAATGTATTCGAAGGACGCTGCTGCCCATCCTCCGGCTAATCCCTTAGTCGCCTTTTACGACACCCACGGGATGAGATGGGTGAGTAAACACTTCTTTTTGTTCCAGGCGAATAGACCGCAGCAACTCCTTAGTAGAAAGCAGCAGTGGCGTCGGTCCGCTGAGCCCTGGTGCTAGCGCAGCTATGTGTTCTTTGGGTGCTCTCCAACCAGACTTGTACACCAAGAGAGAAGCTCCTCTTGTGATAGAACTTGAGGGAGCCGGCCCATCACTCGGCAGGATTCACCTACGCTTGAAGTATGACTTTGATAGGTCAGACTTAGAAGTGCATCTTATCGAAGGTAAGCAAACTATTAGTTTCTAATATATAGAACTAGTTATTGATTCCTATGTATTTACTATGCGTCAAACAAACACTTTTTATATACTTTAATGCATTACTGACGAGATATGTGGTTGTAAAGGTTTGAAGAACTCGAACTATCAAAAATGCAATAGATAGATATAAACTGGAAAAGTTTGTTGAATCGTTCAAAAGGTTTGAATCTCAAAAATGTTTGAAAAGAGGCAAAGAGTAACTCTTATTCAAGTACAAGACCCAAGTACTCGTAATAAATCCGCTCTGTTGAAAATGCTGTGCGTGTTTCCAATGGCCTGGTCAAAACTTTAATCATCGTAGAGAGTACCTACATAAGAATGTACATCTGCTTTCGGACAATCTACGTTATTTTTTCCCAGAAAAGAATAAGCAAACATGTTACCAAATTCTAGAAATATCTATTCCCATATATTTATAACTCGAACTCGCGCTCCTGACCATCCTCTGTCTAACTCATATCCCATAGTCGCCTTTTGCGACATCCACGAGATGAGATAAGGTGATGCTATTCTTAGCCGGCACCACAAGGTATAGACCCAAAGTGCCAGCATACTTATAGACGATCTATTAAACATAACCTTGTTATAAATTGCAGCCCATGATTTAGCAGGCTACGAAGCGGGGGGTTTCAACGACCCATACGTGCGCATCACCTTACTACCCGAAGTGGACACGCGGGTCCGTCAGACCCCGGTGCATCGAAACGAAGCCAACCCGTTTTTTGATCAGCATTTTAAGTTCCCCGTGTCGCACGACGAGTTATCTGATAAGACGCTGCTGCTGCAAGTGTTTGATTATGACAGGTAAATTCTATTTTCATGTACTCAAAGAAGAATCCCGGGTGTATATAGTGATCTTGATTCTAATAAATAAAACTAGTTGTAATTACCATTTTTTCTTGCAATAGTTAATGAGAATAGTTGCTCTTCGAGCTCTTAAAAAACCTTTTTTATTTTATTACAGTGGCACCGTGTTCTTAATCGGTGTGCGTATTCGTAATAAAAGTGCTTAAATAGCAGCTTTAATCATTGTTTATAAAAAATACATGCAAAAATAAATTGAAAATTACTACTTGTTTTCAAATAAACTCTATCCCTATATCCTACTGATTGTCGGTTCACTATTTTTGTAGGATCCTGTATAAGCTTAGAATATTAACACCTAGAAGGATAGTCTCTTGCCGACCGCTGTCTCAAACCTGCAACTTAAACAGGATTTAACTATGTGTGCGTAAGCAGATAAAGTTAATACAGTTAGCCATTTTCATCACAATACAAAATGTCATCATTTAATGATTTTTCGAGAGCGACGTTAACAAGTAAATAAGCACTACCGGGCCGGTCAGCGAATAGTGTCACATTTGTCACCGTCAACGCTCCGAGCCTTGAACCGTTTAAATTTTCAAACCGGCTAGGCTTTAAGTACGTGTTAACATTATGTTTCAGTTTAGCTCCTATTAACCGGTTATAGTTTACCTGTATTCATCGACATTAACCGATTCATAACTTTAGTCTAACCTGAATATGGCTCCGAATGTTGGTTTAATGGTCTAAGCACGAATAAGGGACGGGATCCAGGCACCAGTTGGGTCCCCAACGGGTGCCTGGATCTCATGTTATTTATCAGTCTGCGTAGGTACAGTGCATGCTGCAATATTTACCTGTAACATTTATGTGACGCTTCTAAGATTAGCCAATGAACCCCAACGTCCCCAACTGTCTTCTTCGGGCCGTCAGTTCAACAAGCAAGCGATCCACATTATGTTCGCCTTTTCGCATTTCAGCTCGATGCTTCTGCTTCTTGGTGGCTCCTGTTCTTTCCCGAATTATTTCATTAGGAATTATAATCTTTGGAAGAACCGAGTATAGCTCTTACTACAGCTATTATTTGTTGACTAGTCTAACTGTCCGGGTACTGCGCCAGGTACAGGTTTCATATTTCTGACAGATAATATAATTCAACATAATCTTCCTGTTGGCCTCGTCCCGGAAGCTGTAAAGACTGAGGTCAGTTACACATCGTCTGGTTATTAGTACGCACATCACTATGTTAGCTTTCTTCTCCTGTCTTCGTTTGTTCCACCTATTTTCGACTACACTGGCAAACTATTTTTTTATTTTATTTGTATTGCTAACCTTATTTTGTAACGGTTAAATTTTGGTCAAAAAGATATGATTACTTTCTGAATGTAATATTTAGCGGTAACCGGTAAAACCTTAACCGGTATATGTACACAGTTCTGAGCCTTCATCATCGTTGAAATAGCAACGCATTGGGTGTGCCGACCCTGTGTCTATAATAGATATAGGTATAAGTATGAAGTTGTAGATCGTAGGTATATGTAGTCCATTAATATTTTTTCATCGATTTTATACACTAGCTCGCAAAATCGTTTGCCTTCCCTCTATACTAATGCTTTCCAGCCATTTCACAAGGGCCATGAAAAAGGGTGATTGCTTATTAAAGTACTAAGTATAAATGAAATTATTATTCCAGGTTCTCTCGCAACGAAGTAATGGGCTCCGCGAAGGTGCCTCTCTCCCGCGTCGAAGTGGCAGGTGGAGCCGAGGTATGGGCCGAGCTCTCCCGAGAACGGCGTCCACCGGAAGAGCTACAAGAGCTATTGCTGTCTCTGTCTTATCTACCGTCAGCTGAACGTCTCACCGTTGTTGTATTGAAGGCAAGGAATCTATTGCCGCCACAGGAGGGAAAAGATGCATTAGGTATATTTTTACACTGCTTCATTCTTTAAAACTGTAGGCATAAATGAATCCATGTCATAATGAAAGCGTATTCCATGTAGTGCCCGGATTAAGAATATGGCACCACTCCATCTCCTCCCGTGGATGTCGTAAAAGGCGACAAAGGGGCTCTAAACCAGAGGGACGGGCAGCAGCGTCTCGTCTGTTGAACAGTAGCCATACTGCGCCTACCAACCCGACTGCCAAGCGTGGTGAGTATTGGCGAATTCTTCCCAGAAAATACTAACACAGTTGTTAAAATCTATGAGGAGGTCTTTGTTCAGCAGTGGACATGTCCTTTGGCTGATATGATGATATTGCGATATATGCATATAGGCTTTACTCAAGAGCAAATTTGGGGTACTCGTGGGGTCTTTAGTTAATATAATATGAAGTCAAAATACACGAAACCATTACTCTCCAAAGACTGGAGACGCGTAAATGAGCCAAAGATCAGCGCAAATAAAAAAGCAAGGTGGCTTTGTAGCAAGCTTTGTACTTTAACAACAAAGCTGATATTGCCCCAGCGCAAGAGAAATGTACCTATGCAAGTTTGATTTGTAAGTAGCTTCGTTATGGGATTTCAAAGCTAGTCCAGTTAGATTAGTAGGTACTTTGCTACGTTAGGGAACTCCGTAGATTCCCGGATAGTACTCAGATGGACTTTGTATCTAGACAAGTTGGATTATTAGTTAGCTACGCAACGACAAGAGGACTACGTAGCCATGATACTTGGATTAGTAAGTAAACTACTTAGCTACGCAAAGTAGAAGAAAAATCACTTAAGTGTTTTACTTACCTTCATTAAATTTCCAGATGTTTACGTGAAAGTATATTTACTGGTGAACGGGAAACGAGTGAAAAAGAAGAAGACTAACAGAAAAGAGATAAACACTCCCGTTTGGAACGAGGCTCTATCATTCAGTCTGCCATTAGCTAACCTTCAGGAGGCTTCTATTGAGGTAAAGGAATAAAAAAGATACAGTAATATTGTAACTATCGTAAAGCATTACTATATTTATACATTTACATAATATACAGCAAACATCGTGAGGATACCTTTTTTTGTAGTTTAATCACTTATACGACTTGAGGCGCTCAATTGTCAGTTCAAGTTGCACTCACTGATAGGTTGGCTACTAACCACATGAAAGGAAAGAACTTAAACGACACCTGTCAAGAGCCAAGTGGCCTATTTTTTGCGAAGTGGATATGTGTCATGTGCCAGCTAAGGGCACAAATGGCGCAGTAACTAACCATTTTCTTTCTGCATTGGGGCGCATGTTCGCTCCCCGCACGAAAAAAATATTTATAATTATGGTCTACAGACATATGGATAGTTTGTTCTTGGTTTGGGTGTATTGGCCATGAGATTCATGTGGCATAAAATTGTGGGTACTTACGATAAAGGAGGTAAGTATTCTTGTGTATGACAGTTAGTATACTTCCACATTACCAGAAATGTATTTACGGCATTACTTAGAATTCCTACGATTGGACCTACACAATAATTCAAATCGGCTTCAAAATTGCATGAAATAAACTCCATTAGGTACACTACTTGCCTAGGCATTGTGGGTAGCTAGGTACATGATAAATAAATATTTCCAGTAGCATAATATTTATTATAATATGGCCTTCTTTGTTATCCACACGGACAGATGGAGTCGCTTATTTTTAGCAGGCCACTAAACAAGTGCAAGGGAGCAGTTTTTGTATTAATCAAGCATTTGGAGATTGAATGTATATAATTATGTGGCGATAACTGACCTTCACCAAGATATCCGGACCTTCACCAAGATATCCGGATCTTCACCAAGATATCCGGATGAATACTCTTAATACCTACTAAATCTAGGCTTCCCAATGGCCGCAACGCTTGACAGATTAATGGTGTATTATTGTTGTTATTAGCGTCCTTTGATCTTCGAGATTCTGCTATCCTCTTTCCTTAGACGCCTTCAACATCCTCGAAGTCGTGGGGTTTCTGTGCCACCAGACCCACAGAACACGAAATTATGTTCCGTCACCAGACCTGTATCTCTGTGGTACACTTTCGGAGATCTCATGGGATTAACCACCACAGAGTACCTACCTTTTTATAACCTGTACCACTTAACATGGAAATTCAAGTACCTATATAATATTACTGTAGCATATTAAGGTTAAATTCAAAGCCGCCTGTGTGCTAATAGCAACAAACTGCGATCACCAATCTTGCCAAGCGTGGTGACTATGACAGTATCTTCAATACCGCTCACTATTGCGATCATTCATCTTTCAGCCGAATAAAGTCCACTGCTGGACACAGGCCTCCCTCAAATATCACCACAACGACCGATATCGGTGTGTTGTGTGCTCATTTGGGGGTTTTGCCATAATCGCTACGCTTGGTAGGCGGGTTGGCGATCGCAGTTGAGTTGTTAATGTATTCGAAGGCCGCTGCTGCCCACCCTCCATCTAATGCCTTAGTCGGCTTTTACGACACCCACGGGATGAGATGAGTTGATTATTTGGAGACCTATATTCAGCAGTGCGCGTTTACTGGCTGATATGTGTAGTTTTACGTTATATATTGATTTGCGTACGCGTGGACACTGCCTGCATGTGAATCAGTCGCAATAACTGAGTGGTTTTTCTGTAAGAACTCACTAGCAAAATGACCTCTGAATCCGCAGTAATATCTCCTATGTCGTATTGTTTTTACTACGTTTGCTGCACTAGCAAACTCACTTCTGAATCTGCAGGGAAAGGTCCTATTTCGTATTGTTTTACTACTTACTGCGAATTCAGAAGTGAGTTCCTACAGAATAGCAGTGCTGATCTTTAACCAACATAATATCAGACAGGAAACTCCTACTAGGTAGTAGGTACTTACCTACTAAATCAGGGCCCAGGGACCGTTTGTTATAGCTGTCATTTGAGGGCCGTTGCCATAATGACCACGCTTCACAGAATTGATTAGTAGTGCAGACATTCTGCTATCCTCTGTCATTAGATGCGATATTTAAAACACTTCGTAGAAACTCACCACATTGGATATTCTGAGTGTCCATTTCATCATCATCATCATCATATCAGCCACAGGACGTCCACTGCTGAACAAAGGTCTCCCCCTTAGATTTCCACAAAGAGCGGTTACATGCCACCCTCATCCAACGAGTACCAGCGACCTTCACCAGGTCGTCCGTCCACCTCGTTGGAGGTCGTCACACGTTGCGTTTTCCGGTGCGCGGTCTCCACTCGAGTGTCCATTTGCATGTCCATAATTAGTGTATATAAAGAAGTATGATTTCCGTGTCCCCTCTGCGCAGGTGTGCGTGGTGAGCGGCGGCGGCAGCGCGCTGGTGGTGGGCTGGTGCTGCGTGGGCGCGGCCGAACCCGCCGCCGAGGGCCGCCACTGGGCGCAGATGGCACACGAGACGCGCAAGGCCGTCGCCATGTGGCACACCCTCAGATAGACTCCTACTACTCACCATCTCGTCTAGTTTATCCGACTGGTTCATATAATACTAATAATTACCCTTCGGTAGATACCTTTGACTGTTATCCAGTTACGCAGTGACGTTATGGAACTAGGAGCGGCAGATTTAAATACAACATACCCTTCCCTTATACAAGTTTGGAATTGTATGTACGGTAAATTTCGAATGTGATCGTGGTTGAAGTTCCAACTTATACCTAGTGGATAGGTAGGTATATACTTTTATTTATGTTTCCTTTAGATTATTATTAGTGATACAACAGACTTCTTCTTCTGGTTCCGCAACTGCGGAAGTTCGCGCCCTTTTTAACATCCGTTTCTGGTTCTGTTACCGCAACTTTTATAACGGATATTTGATCGGAAATTTAGGTATTTCGTGGCGGATGAGGCGCGTGCGTAGGTCTTATATATGAAGAATATCGAAACAGATTGTTCGGTGAAAAAATTGCCAAACTACTTTTGATAAAATATAACTTACCGCCACTTAATTTTTTTTTTTTTTAGATGTATAATTTCATAGTATTCATACACGTCAGTTTCTGCTAAAATTTACTTTTGACATCGGTTTCCGTTTCTGCTTCCGTCATGACACGTCCGTTGCATCACTACTTGTTATCTATACAAATACCTAACTATTCATGGGCGTGGAATTTATATGGAGCATTATCAGGAGGAGGTTGTATTATCCAATCAGTGATTTTCGCTGCAAATAGAGACTACTTACTGATATTTTTTATTTCGGGATACACACTGGGCCCAAGGGCGTAGCAACGTTTTTCTGTTTCAGATTGAAACCAGTACCGCTATTAGGCATTTTGTGTTTCAATTAAATCCTTAAGAGGCCTTCCCAGAAGGTATATATGATTAGGCCTAAGGTGCAAATTTCTATAGCCAAACCCCTCTAGTAGGTATGACGTCACTGCATAACCGTTCCTGTTTTACTTGTCTGTAATAACTATTGTATAAATATAAATATAACAGCATGCCTAATCTACTGTCTATCAATAAGATTATACTTACACAATGGAGCCTAAATTTGCTCGTAACTGTTAACTTTATTACTGTGTCTAGATTCAAAATGTGTCTCATGTTCAATAGATGGTAGCTTCATAATTTTGTCTACCCATGTCTGTCTCGAATCTTGCAAGAGTAGAACTTGAATGTCACTAGTCATTGGTATAAAAATATTATCGATATATAAAATGTTTAGCTACACGGAGCACTTAATATAATATCTTATCTGCTAGTTTTATCGCTCAATGATAAACTGGCGAGAAGTCACGTGAGCGAAGGTTCAGTCGATTCCAGAGAGGTTTAAAAATAAGTGTATTATCCTTATAAAGACTAACTTGTATTACACTCCCTGCCTTTCTATATTATTCGGTCTAAACTGTGGGCTCTAATACTTCCACCTGATATTATAAAATTATATCAATAAATATAGTAGATAAATATTTATCTTGTTAAACTTTACAACGGTCCTTACTGTTTTTGAGGTGGAAAATAATTGAGCTTTTGAAACACCAAACGAAATCTTATGAATTTATAGAATTTTATATAAGATTAATTTTTTAATATAAATTTTGATATGTCATTGTCCAACAGATGTATATTTACGACTATTCTAATCTCCTGTACTGTCCTTCGTGTGCCCACAGTTATTCTGTCACATTGGTAACTATTTATATAAATACTTATTAGTAGTCATTCAATAGAATGATTTCCGTCTGTTCAAGGGTTTTATGAATACCTAATATATAATTTTATTCCAAAAAATGTACGTATCTACATATTTTTATCTAAGTGTATGTATATCTGTGTGGAGAGGTATTTTCTTTACAATGTCTGAATAAAATGTCTATTTATAAGATTAAAGGTGGTATCATTTTATAATTAAAGTCCAGTGTACAAAGTTTTAAATTATCATTTATTAATAACTTTTTACATGTGTACAATATTTTAACGATCAATAATAGTAAAAATAATATAAAGTTGATAAATTTAACGTAACACAAACACTTTACCAGAGCTTCGGAGTCCCGTAGTGTCGCACGGTTGTGAGTCCAGAGCACTACAAATGCACTATTATAAAGTTACTCGAAACTTACCACCATTGCTGATGCGACGCAGAAACAGCTCCAAGCGCCAACTAAAATTGCATTACACAAAGTTAATATAAGCAAAGGTTCAACAATGTATTCTAAAAATGCCATCACCTCAGTATACTACTGCTGGGTAGACATGTGAAGAGATACGTTAAATTGAATTCATTAATAAAGTGGCAATACTAAAATAATAAAGATTACTCAAACAGAATAATAATGCAATAAAAACTGAGATCATATGAGTACCCTATTTTATTGCGTATCTTTATTAGGTGCGAATATTTAAGGGCAAGGTCAATTTGCACCGTAATTAAATATAAATTACCATGTTGAGCAAAAATAGTACAAATGTTGAGACTTACAAATTATTTTTTGTTGAGGCAAATAAAAAAATGTTATATTATAATTCTATAAAAAATAATAAAAGAGTAAAGACAGTTTATGCGTCAAAACATAAGGACTAATTTCACTGAAATACTATTTCAATCATATTATTTCAGTTTATTACAAAACACAGGCCGATCTTAGCTTTACTTAGCGCACGTAGCTAAGGCTTTTCATATTTCCGTACACATTGCGAACTACAGAGCTAAGATAAGCGAGCTAAATGAACTCAGTGGACTAGCCAAATCGACGACCCCAGCTGAACTGAATGATTTCTGCCAGATAATTTTGTTATAAAATATTTTATCAACTTGTTGAGTTAAATCATAATCTGATCTTGAACAATATTGTTAATTCTCTTAAGCCGTAATATTTGCTGCTTCGTATGAAAGCAGCCAAAAGACGTCCAACAAAGGCCTCCCCATTGACGCCCGGTTACATGCCGTGTGTCTTCATTTAGGGGGGAATTTGCCATTACCTACCACGCTTGGTAGGAGGATTGGTGAGCGCAGAATGGCCGCTGATCAACCGAAGCGTGCTGCCCATCCATCTAATTAAGAGTCCCTTAGTCGCCTTTTACGACATCCACAGGAGAAGATGGGAGTGGTGCAATATTCTTAATCCGGACACACGAAAAGCTAATAGAGTAAGACAAAACTATGCTAGAGTCTGTCTAATGAATTGTGTCGCTTCAAAAGAGCGGCAATTTAATAAACTCTTCAGCTGTCAACACCGAATTTCACAGAAAAAGTAGGCTTGATACTTTTAATAAACAGATTTTATAAAAATTGGTACTGGGTAGGAATCTATACTATTATAAAAAACGCTATTCCTGCTCGCTAAAGATATTCTTGGCATAAACAGTCAATTATTGAAAAAAGCAATACGGCGGACTAATACGGCCGAATACGTAACCACAGTGACATTTTAAATGTTGCCATACTAATACTTCCCAAAATACCAGGTGACACGATTCATTAGACAGACTATACAACAATCAACACTCCAGGCGTTTTCATTCGATCTATGGTTTTGGAGGGAAGATTACGCGAAAAGAAATACGACTTACGACCGCGTAGACAAAACGTATCATCATCATATCAACAACAACAACATTGACTGCTGAACAAGTCTCCCCCACAGATTTCCACGACTAGTTACGAAGGGGGCCAGTTGTTTGTTTGGATTGTCATCAGGCGGAATTTGCTAGTACTCACCATGCTTGGCAGGCGGGTTGGTGAGCACATGAATGTATAAAACCAGCATACTAACCTAATTTTAATTGTAATGCTTAATTGAATTCTTTACTTTACATTTTTACTCATGCTTTTACAAATAAATTGTCTTTATATTATTAACCTCTCGCGTGTCAATTGCCGGCAGCCGTGTAGAAACAATAGATTTTTAATTGTGTCTCGTTTTGCGGCACTACATGATATTATCACAGTATGGCTACTGTTACAAAGAAGGCGCCCTGCTGTTCATCCCTCTGGTTAACAGCCTCTTAGTCGCCTTTTACAACATCCACGGAAAGACAGATAGAGCGGTGCTATATTCTAATTCCGGACACCGTACGGACAAGAACGAATGCGCCTTCAGGAATAATCTTTCAGCACGCTTTTGGGATACCGACCAATATGGATTTGTATAAAATGCAATATTTTGATATTAAATATCATGGTGAACGTTTTTCACGTTTGCGTAATCAATTAATCATTATTTTCCTTCACATTATAGAAACAAATAAAAACTTTGCTTAATTTGATTATTACGATTAAATATATAAAAGAAAAATACATCAAACAAATATCCGAACCCAATTAAGTTACACTTTTTTTTGGTAAGCAATTGATATTACGTATGTACGTTTAGTGACGTCCTTACAAAAAATATTAGTGTTAAAATATCAGTACAAACAGTTTTTTCCTAAAAGACATTTAAATCATTATTTTTGAATTACCGTGGTACTGTAGTGTACCTACGGGTAACAATTACTTTAAACAAATATTATCTCTTTTTTGTAGCAAGAAGAGACAAAACGCATGAACAATTTGGAATTAAATTGTAACACACAGTTACAAATGAATTCCAAATAATAAGAAATGTCAATATGTTGATTAAAATGTATAGGATATTAAATTATTTATAGATAAAAACTAATGCAAAAAACAGAAATAGAACTGATTAAAACTACGACTAGACTAACTACATGAATATTTGGCGTTTTAAGGGAAAAAAAATATCATGAAATTCAAATTTATAAGTTGTAAATTCGCAAAAATTTTGCTTAAAAGAGTGGTATACTTTACACATCGTTGTGGAATCCTTTTCCGTCTGGGAAATGGTGGGGATGGGATAGGATTAGTTCTGTGTGTGTCTGTGTCTAGGCGGATATGTGCGTGCGTATGTGTAATGTCATTTTGAATGGGACTTGGTGTGAAGGTATATGCAGCAGGCATCCTTGCAGTCGCCACCCACTTCGAAGGGGCATAAAATCGCGTTCGGATCACCCTCCCAACTGAAAAGTATAAGAATTTTAACCAATCAACTGATTTCTGTGTGTCAAAGGAAGATGGTAAGTCACATGGAAGTGCGGTAGTGAACGTCAGAAAATGTAAAACAAAAAGTCTCGTTTTTAATTCTTACTGCTTTCCCATCAGACTCGAAATATGATAATAACGAAACTTTAAATATTGCAACTATTATTATATTCATTTATGCAAAACACATACATAAATAATTATTCTTCTGAAAGTATAACAAATATTCTCACAAATATGTATCACATATTTCACCATCTCGCGAAGTAAGTAAAAACATCAAGTGTCCATAATAATAATGAAAACTCATCGCATCATATCAATGCAATTTCTTTGATCAACAAAATTGGAACAATATATTTGAAATAATGTTTAACAGTTTATTGAAAGCCATTGCACTTGTTTACCGGTCAGCTGACCAAGTAATAAGTTACGATAATGGACTTTATTGATAACTAGCTGGGACGCGCGGTTTCACCTGCGTTTAATTTAAAATAAATTTAGAGTACTTCGACATAGACACTTGACATAGAATATATATATATTGGATTTGAAGTTTCTTTTTTTTGCGCGGAATCCTAATTATTTTTCCAAAATAAAAGTAGCCCAAGTTATTCCTTATAACATCAGCTATCTGCCAGTGGAAGTCCCGTCAAAATCGGTCGAGCCGTTTCGGAGATTACCCGGAACAAACAGACAGACAGACAGACAAAAAAATTAAACATTGTATTTTGTTATAGGTACCGTATATACTTTCATATGCATTTAGTAAAAAGCTGTTATTTTGACATTACAAACAGACACTTCAATTTTATTTATTTGTATATATTTATATCAGTACCAGCAAACAACAGAATGCATGGCATACTATATTTGTATTTACGCCATAATATAGTGCAATAATATGCGTAACGACGGCGGCGCGGCGAGTAAACTTTGATACTTATAAATTATTTTGCATTGTAACAACTATGAATGATTGCTGTTATGAAGCATTTACTGCAATATTTTGTTGTAATCAACATAGAACCTTTCAATTACGCAAATTTTCAATTAATTTAGGTGGTAAATATATATAACTAAAGTGAAGCCGCCGAAAGAAAGCGTTCCTGACATCTGTTAATTGGTCTAGTCTATTTTATATTAAAGATATATATTAAAGATATAAAATAGACTATAGGTCTTGGGTTCGATTCCCGCACGGAACAAATATTTGTATGACCTGCAGATAGTTGTTCCGGGTCTGGGTGTATTGTGTGTGAAATTTGTGTTTGTATCTGTAAACGCACCCACGATACAGGAGAAATCCTAGTGTGGGGCAATGTTATTAAAAAAAAAAACGTGAACAGAAAATAAACTTACAATAGTTTAGCATTCTATTAAATCTTTAATATAACAGAAACTAGACCAATTAACAGATGTCAGGAACACATTCTCTTAGCGGCCGCACTGTAAAATCCGATAAAGAGTTAGCACCTGTACCTTTATCAACCTAACCTTGAAACGGCGCATTTAAATGAATAATAAATGATTAATATAACTAGGTGTCTGTATTCGCGCTTTATTATAATAAACGGCAAATGTTCACTCTTCCTGTACTTCAAGTGTCGTAGAAAAACTAAAGAATTAATAGGATAGCTAGCAATATCGTACTGCGCACAATTTTTCAGTGACATGAAACATATTTCTTTGGGCACGGGGTAGAGTAGAATGTCAAAGTCAAATTTGAGTGCAAAGTTTCGTGTGTAATGTCATGTGTGGGCACATACGCGGTCATAAAATGTGTGGGCACATACGCGGTCATAAAATGTGTGGGCGCATGCGCGGGCGTAAAATGTGTAGGCAAGTTGCTCCCTTCTGTCACGTGTACGAAGTTGCACAGACTTAATTTATTTTGTAAAGCATTTCAGATAAGAATAATACACTGCAATCACTGATTTAAATATTTGTTATATTTATGACTGATTGATTGACTAGTTATGTGAAAACAATGACGGCGATGTGTAAAAATACTAAAACATATGCCTTGCCTTTTAAATATTATTTGACTGTTAATTATAGTTGTCATAAATAAAATCAAACTTTAAAAACATGGTTACTGTCAAGCTCGCAGAGGTTTACTACAGACAAAACCAGAACCCGACAATTAATAATAGATGGAAAACTAGTTGAACAGTAACTAATCGTTGTAATACCTTTACGAAAGCAGTTAGTGTTAGATGCGCAAAACATATAACATGCTCCAAAAATTGTATCACTTACATTGTACTCCTGAAAGCATCTAGGGGTGATTTATAATCATCAACCTTAAGTCTTTTATGATTTAATGCTGCAACCTCTTCCGTTCCTCCGCCTTTTTCCACAACCGGATGGCTCGATAGTCTTTCATTTTCGAGTAAATCCTTATTTCTATCATTCTTTTCCACATATAATATACTTTTATCATTAGTATCAGTTTTATCGCCTGGTATTTTTACAACTTTTTTATTACTAGTGACGTCAATCTCAATCGATAATCTTGGATGTTGGATTCCAAGTGCTATTTCTTTCACAACTTCTGCAGCCTTATATGCAACAGGATTTTTTAGATCTTCTTTTGCAGGTTTGTGAACCATAGGATTTTTATGTTCTTCCTTTGCAGATTTGTGAATTACAGGATTTTTATCATCCTTATTCGGATTGTTCTCTTTTTGCAATCTCGAAATTATTGGATTTAGAGGCAACATGTTGCCATTCGTTTTGGAATGTGAAGATATTGAGCTGAAAAATGAACTGTTAAAAGAAGAAGCAAGCACAAGTGTCATATTCTAAGATATACCTAGTTATATTTGAAAATAAAAAAATACCTTAAAATAAACTACAAGCAGCCCGAAAGTTGTCAGTAATAAATTCAAAATAATAACAACGAAACAAAGTCGAAGAATTGGCTGAATGAAACATAAATACCTTTTCAAAAGCATTTGATGGTGCAACCGTATTTTTGTAAGACAATTTTGAACAGATCTTGTCTGCTTCTTATTCAATGTTATAGCAGTTTTGATATTGCGAAGTTCAGTAGCAACTATTTTATATTTTTGGGATAATTTCGTACCCTCCTCCTTCAACTTGAGCATCTTAGCAGATTCTTCAGCTATATGTTTTCTGAAATAATACCCCATTTGAAATGCTTACAATAAATAAAACTGTGTTCAGACAAAAGAAAACATACCTTGAAATTTTTATTTTTTCTTCCAGACTATTGATAGCTGTCAATTTTGAAGCATCAATAGTGGCATTCCTAGGTTTTAACGTGTCTTTCATTGGTGCAGATACTTTGCTCTGTAAATTCATTGTAGATTGTCGTGCTTGTTTTATCTTTTCCAGTTCAGCCATTCTTTTCACTAGGTTCTTGTATTCAATCTGCTCTGACTTCGGCAAGTGGTTTACGGCCTAAAAAACATCAACCTTAAAATATCTGATTATACTTAGAGACAAAAATTTATACGGTAATTTAAAGTAGAGAGCAAACCTTGGCAACAAACTTTTCATTTTTCTTTGGTGCACCTGGCTGTTGCACAACATCAGGCAGTTTCGTTTTTTCTACTTCCATTCTTGTACTTTTTAAAAACATGTCTAGTCTCTGCTGGAAATCTTTCTGTTCAGACAATTTCATATGCATTTTAGTCAAATTCTTAGTTGCTTCGTGTTCCCCTTCAGAATCCGACTCACCCAGGTTAATTATAAATCTTTTTTCTTCAGGCACAACAACAGCAGGTACAACAGGTTTAACTTGAGGCGGTTTAGGAGAAATAGGTCTGGTGACTTTTTTACTGACACTAGTATCTATTATAGGATTGACCAAATTAGGTAAATTTTTGCTAAGAGAAGTAAGTAGTTTAGCACGCAACAAGTCTTCGTCATCATCTAGTTCGTCTTCTTTTGAAATATTTATTATGGGAATGTCTTTTTCTTTTATTTCTGGTAAATTATTTTGTTCTATAGCATAAACTTTAACACATCCATCTGGATTTTCTTTAATCTTTTCATCAGCATCTGAAGCAATGTCCATGTCAACAGATTCTATATCAGTATTATTATCGGAATTAAGAAGCTTGTCTGTAAAGTTTGATGATTGGGATAGCCTTTTTTTTAATTTCTGCTTTTGTTTCATTTCAATGGCTTTCTTTAGTAAAGCAGATTTAAGACAAATCAATCTTAACTCAGTAGTATCACTGTCTTCGTCTTCAGATAATATTTTGTTTTCAGATTGACCAGCTGCATCATCTATTACAACTTTTGCCTTAATAGTTTTGGTTTTGAGAGCGTGTTGTCTAAGCAGTTCTAGATCATCTTCAGACTCTTTTTCAGATATATTACCTTTATCAGGAGTTTTCTTTGAATGCTCACTTTCAAGGTCATTGTTTACTGAATCAACAGCATGCTGTTGCAGATCAGTTATACTATTTTTGCTATCTTCTGGTGAAGTACATAAGTCTATTAATTCACATGAGTATGTTTTCTCTGGTATACTTTCTTGGGCTTCGGAATTAAGTATGCTATGATCACCTGCATTTAGTGAAGAGATAGGAGAAAACTCCGATAGCTCTATTTTACGAGTATCTATTTTACCTTCAGCAAGCACGAGTTTAATTGGTCCTGGATTGACACAACAAAGCATTTTCTGAAGTCTTTCACTTAAAGATGTTTTATCATTCTTATTTCTACATTTATTTACCACAACAGCATTAGCCAATTTTCTTCGTCTATTTCTGTACTCATCTTCAGATTCTTCACTTGATTCACTGATAACTTTAACTCCTAATTTCTTTTTGGGGTAGTGATTTTTCTTTTTGTAGTCTTTAGTTTTCATGAAATTTACAGCAGCATCCTCTTTTTTTCTTTTTTTATGATGTGTCTTCTGGCGTTTATGATGAACTTTTGTTGTTCTGCTTGGTACATGTGCATAATAGTCTTCTAATTCAGTCGCCGAAATTTCCGATAGATCGTACAGTAGTGCATCTTCTTTTTTATGTTTGGTACCTAAAATTTTATAGAATGCACTCTATGTGCCTACAAATATCAATAATTCACTTATGCTATACTGATATTAAACATACAGTTTCTTACCAGTTTATTTTCTTTGGGCCTTGTTATAAACAAATATTGAATTAATTGGAACAATATAAACATACACAACTATACCTTTTACATGATAATACATTATAACTATAGAATGGTCAGAGTTATTATATATTTAACAGAGGCAGGGCACAGCAGGGTTTCCTGCTTAAACTGGGAGCAGCCCGATTGGGAAAGAACCTCCGGCTTACAGAAGATCATAATTTAATAACACTTCTTTTTTGCGGAGTTGTGATTCTATGGTGAGTAAGGTTGCCCGTGCTCCTTGAGTAAGCGTTGGGTTGGCAGTACAGGGGACCGGCGGCGGTACGATATGACCGCCATAGTTGTGCGAGGCTGTGGTGTGTTGGTGCGGCGGCCAGGGAGACCCGATGAAACGACTGACCGCTGGCCGCCCGCAGGCTGAACGGGTTGTTGTCCGGCGGGAGTTGCTTTCCCTGGACGTTTATAAGTCGAGTGGGCCGGAGGAAAATAAAAAAAAACCACTAGGATAGTTCTGTTTTCTTGGGAAGACTGCCCACGTGCATCCAGTGCCCAAAAAGTCTGATCTATCATCGATCAGACCCATCGAATTACAGGCTTTTCGCTATTACCTACTTGCTCTCTAAGATAATTTGGCAGGTAATAAACAAACGGCTTTTGGGATGCCTAGAGGATCACGACCTGATAAGCGGCCGGTAGTAGGGCGTTCGTCACTATCATTTTAAATTTCACTAATTAGAAAAAAAGGATAACAGATTGCTTACAACACTAGTTCTACTCCTGTCCACATACATTTTCGTGGCAGAATCATGATTACATCCATAAGCATTAGTAAATCTTATAAAGTCAAAGTGTAAAACCCAATTAAAACCCTGAACATGCCTAAATAATATTTCGGCAAGTCCTTAAGATATGAAATAGCCTTTAAATCATTAACAAATTTATCAATTTTGTATTTAAAAAATATTATACTGTATAAAAAATAAACACTTGCATGCAAGAATGCATTTTAGTTACATTATATAGATGTTGGATTTGGAAAACTGTATTTGGCAACCGTATTAGGTGTAATATTAAAATGATATAATCTCCTGAAGTAGGTAATAAGGCCACAAAAGAATAATACTTTTTCATTAATAATTATAGCTAAAAAAACCGATATTGATAATAAATTCTACAAATATATAACTTTATGAAGACATTAAATTATTTGAGTTAAGTAGCTGTACAGCACCCAAATGGCATTTTTATTATATCTCTTTTATTGTTATGTACATAACTACAAATCAACTGTATTGTACTCTATACAGGAAAATATATACCAGAAGGAGTAGGTATTCTGTTACAACCAAAATCAGAAAATACTACCCAGAACTAGTCCTGTGTGCCACTACACTAAGCTCATCACCTCAAGGCATTAGATAATTAGTCTCTTATGCCCAGTAAATGTTACTAGTTACAGTAGGTAACTCTAACTTTCTTTTACAGTTTAAACACTACTGCTTGGTGGGGAATATTTAGCACTGTGTTGGTACCTACTTAGCCAAACTATGATCATATCTGGATCTGCTATATCCAGTTGTATACTGTAAAAAGTCATACCAAGCTGGACTATAACCAGCAGTGGTCTGTGACAGGCTGAGTTATAGATTCCAAGACATAATTTTTATACTGGTAAATAAATATAATTGTTCCTTTAACAATATTATTAATCGTAGGGTTAAACAGATTATGTTCTGGACATTATCCTTTCAGAAAATTTGCATTCTTAATGAAGAAAGTTAACTCTACCAATTGCGATGTATGTGGCACAATAGAAAAAGTTCAGCACACCCTTGTTGAATGTTTTAAAAACCAAAGAGCAAGAGAAGCCATGGCATAAACATTTAACATAAACAAATAAGATCAATTTATAGCGGAAAATATGATTTTGCACCGGCATTTCTTGATTTTAACAAAAATGAATTTGTGTTTGTAGATATTAAGTTTAGGTAATGCTAGGGCTTGCTTATCCTTGGAGACAAATGCCCTTAATTAAATAAATAATCGTTTTTTTTTAAGTGGTGAATATTGAAAAATCACATCACAACCAAAAAAAGAATTTGGAAAAGCCTGATACACAGAAGCACAATCAACACTCTTCCACATCTCCAGTAAAGTACTGATATGCTTCCAGAGCATGCAGAGATGCGCATATTGCCCACGAAATAATGTTAGTCCATATACTTTAAAAAAAGATTTATACTAACTAAACTGTTGTCTAATAAAAAAGACATTGTATATGTACATATAATTATGACTTTTCAAGTGTCAAAAAATTGGCCGAAATAATAATAAAAAAAAGTGTCAAAATAAAACAAAGATGAAAAATTGAAAATCATTTTGATAAATCGTCAATATTGGGTGTATCAAAGCCATAATATACACATTTTACTAGAACAGCCAGTTCAATGTTATATTAAGATGTTGTCTGCAGCAAAAGTGTGTCATGGAATGCAAGATGACAACTGGGATATAAAGGACAAAATCAACCAAAGAGGCCTGATAAAGTTATATTAAAGTATTGGAAAGTATTCATCAAGAGAACTATAACAAGAGGAAACAACTTGATAGAATCAGATACATAAATAAAAAGAAAACGGAAAAATTACGCTTGGTGCAGTTTGTGAAGGAGCAAAATTAGACTTCTGGGGTGGAGGCCCAGTGACCTGAAACACAGGTTTCAGCCTAGCTTAGGCACCTGACTCCCACTGTAAATTTGAATAATACTATAACTAGGCAATATTGTATTTTGTGGCAACTTTTTCATTATTGTGATAGGAAAATAAATTACTTACATTTACTGGTATCAAAATACATAATCAATAAATAAAAAAACATAACTATACACATAGTAAGTTAACAAGATACATGGCTATATGGGTAATAGAACTTTCAAGTGCAATGTGTATATTATTTCTGTTGCCATCAAAATTACCTCATAACATAGAATCACCTATTAATTAAAACTATAAGTATAGCTTATATGATACGCTGTTCTTGAATTGAACTGCAGGCTAAAATCAATTAAAATGAGAGCTCAAGGGTTGCATTAGAGTGCATAGAATATTATTTTTTAACTTTGGCACTAATCTGATAATGCTACGCATAACAGCTAAGGGCTATAAAATACCGAAGACCAATAGAGCTGCTTGAAGAGTTTCATTGATACATAATATGTCTGTGCACAAATACAAAACATATTTGCTACCCTGATTGGGATCTCTATGCTAATTATGTTACAAGTTAAAAGCAGCTTTTTTTAGGTACGAAAGCTAGAAAGTTTTGTTTATAATAGAGTCATAAAACTCAACATCTTAACAATGTGATGTTAACCTATAATAAGGTCAAAGGTCAATCACACAATGTCATTATTTTATAATAATGACAGTTTATACGGTGCAAAGTAAACTTTGAGGATTCGTCGTTTTAGAATACGTGATATTAAAAAGGTCTTACCAGGCCAGATAAAAGAACGTTTAGCCTTCTTACGTTCAAGGACATTGTTGTAATTTTCTAGCACTTGTAGTCTCTGACGCAACAGGAACTCCTCTTCAGACGATATATCCGAAAGGTCATCCACTATTTCCCCTTCTTCCATCTCCGATTCCGCGTTCAGCGGAGGTATATTCTCAACACAAGCCATTTTTCATTTGTCAGTCTTCTGAGGAAAGTTCTTACTTTGAACTCAATTTACAGCATATAAATTTACGTTGGTAAAAGAACTTCGATAACGAATGTATACTTACGGTTTTTAGTTTAACATTATGGCACTTCCTTTATTGTATGTTAAATTAAGATTAATTCTAACACTTTTCCTCAGCTCCTACAGTCAGCGGCCAGTCTGCTATGCTAGTGCTGTATGTCTAGTCTAGTGGTGTGAATCGAGTCCAGTTTTACTCGAGTGGCTCAAATGAAATCGATAAAAACGAAATCATGTGAAAACATAATCCACTTGAATTCACTTTGACTCGTGACAGGTACACCTAACCTACCTAACCTACCTACCTAACTTGCACTCGTAGGGACAAAAGAGTTAAATCAGACTCGAGTGGCATCACTAATCTGTGGTCACTGTGGTCGGTGACTATCATGTATGTCGGTACGGATCCATTTTCATGGCTTGTTAACATCCTTATTTAATCCATTTTAAGTAGGTATTTAAATATATAACATGTTTAAGTGACGAGATTTTAAATCCGCGTACTACTCATTGCGATTGCATTGAGATGCAGCCACACACAACGATTGCACACAACCCGCTACCACCGCCACCGCCCACCTGCACCGCGGTCGCATGTGCGTGGGAGGGTATTACAAGTCCGCACAACAAGACTTGGGGGATCCTTTAAAATGCTCCCCGAGAAGTGCCTGGGGGTCGGCCTTTTTTTACAGCCGCCTGCCCTAGGCTAGACGGGGTGACCGCTTTACAGTCATCCCCTCCGAGATGTGCCTAAAGGCGTGGCACCAATGGGCGACTCTAGTGTGATCTTACTAGGACCTGGAGCCCCCCTTCGGTGCCAAAGAATTTTTATTTCACAAATTTCAATTGTCATTACAGGTTTTAAGATGACCGGTCCAGTGGTTTGAGCCGGTAAGAGTCCCGGCATATGCCTTCGCCCTTCCCCTGGGTAAAGGAAGTTCATTTAGAATTTCCACTGGACACCAATAAAAAGGTTATTACAAGTCCGTATTTGGGTCGCAGAAATTCATATGTGTACCAAAATTCCACTTATTCGGTCCAGTACATTCTGAGTAAATTGGCAGTGACAGAGGGGCAGACAGACAGACACGAATAACACAAGCTGAATGGCTAGATGGGACAAGTTGTCGGGCTATTTACAGCCAACCAACACAGCTTCTGGCATTTGCAACGGAAACTAACTAAAAATTCGACACAACAACTGTTGCCCTCTCTCAAGCGTCCCATGCAACCAGGCCTTTGATCACAGGCATGGTTGCATAAAAGTAAAAATAAGAATACCTAGTCTAAAAGCTCAATGTTCCCCAAGCACTCTACCGGTAGACCAAGCTCATCTCATTCAGGTCGACCCCGAAGTTAAACATAGTGCCGTTATTCCGCCTGCTGCGGATGCCGGCAACCCATTCCCTCCATTCACGGCAGGAGAAGTCACGAACATGCTGAAAAATCTTTACCACCGTACAGCCCCCGCCTCATGCGGTATCACCACCAAGCAGGGGGTATGCTCTTCCCAAACAGTCTTATCATTTTAATGACTGCCATTTTGAATGCGGCATGGATAAACAACCTCTTTCCACACGAGTGGAAAGAAGCTACAGTTATGGGTATCCACAAACCCGACAAACCAAAGTGTGACTCCACTTGTTATTGCCCTATAAGTCTTCTCAATGCCCTTGCGAAGATATATGCGCAGATTATGGTTTGTGTATTATGGTTGGTTTGGATTTGGCATAATCCTGCCAAATCTAAAAAACTTATTCCCGACGAACAGTTTGGCTTTCAAGCCAAAGTGTCCTATGCACAACAAATCCACCGATTAGTTGAACATATCACGTTCGGATTCTAATGCGGCATGATGGTGGGAGTACTTTTGGATGTTGTGAAAGCATTCGACAAAGTTTGGAACAACGACTTATTATATAAGCTGTATAAACTGTGAGTACCCGACCGTCTCGTACTCATCATTCAAGACTTTTTAGTCTCAGTACTCAGTTGTCATTATTGAAGGCGTTACAGTTTTCGTTATTGCATCGAGGGCACACTCTCATCCCTCATCATCATAAGAGCCGGAGTCCCACAAAGAGCCATTGATCATTTTTGTTGACTGAAGGAGAGCATTGAGTTCCGATTGTATATACCGTAAAAGAAAAACGTTACCTACTTCAAAGTACATAAGACTTATTCTGAGATCTCTACCATATAGATGTAGTCAATTCTCAAAAATACCTCGGTTTAGAAATTGATAACAAATTTAACTGGAGCAATCATATCGAATACGTTTGTAATAAGTTGAGACAGTTTCTAGCTAATATTATAATTCTCAAGAACCGCATACCATTTAAAGTAAAACTTATGCTATATAACTCATTGGCTGAATCATATATTCAATACGGATTAAGTAGTTATGGTCGTACATTTAAATCTTATCTCAATCAAATATATAAACTTCAACTAAAGATTCTTAAGAATGTAATATCTAGCAAAATTAAAGACCAATTCCAAAACAACGAACTTCGACTATTTAATCACTGTAAAATATTACCTGTTCATATACAATTTAAATATGCACTCCTAAAAGAACAGTTATTTAACAAGAATTTAAATAAAGAAATTCAACATGCTGTATACACAAGAGCCGTCGCTCTAAACCAGCTTTGCACAACTCGCGCAAACAATGCCTACGGCGAACGCACATCTTTATATCTTGTTCCTAGGTTAATTAATAACTTACCTTCTAATTTGCGTAGTGACTTCACGCCAACTAATATTAAATTTAAACTTAAGTCTTACTTCTTGGAGCACATGAAATGCTAATTACTTGGAAATGCACTCACCAACTTTCAATTTACTTTAGTTTACTATTTTATTTATTTATTAGATATTAGACTACTTGTAGCATTAATTACAAACCTTTGTGGTTTACGAATGCTATATCAATATGCTATATTTATTCTGTATTTTTTTGAATGGTAAACAATAAAAAAAAAATTAAAAAAAAATATATAAAACAAATGAAAACAAAAACAAAATATAATTTGTGAACTTGTGATATACATTCAAAATAAGCCGTCCTATAAATATGACACCGGTGGACATGGGTAACTCAACAAATCAGCATGAGCTGCAGGTCAGATCACGGTTCAAGCACTTGAACCGGAGCTGCGAGCCGGCTCGCAGGTCAGCTCAAGTAGGTACATTGCTATACTGTGAAGTGTGAACTGTGACTCGGCGCGCACTCTATTGGTTAACCGCCACTTTTCACTTTTCATCTCTTCCATAATATAGGTTTAAAACATAATATGCGATTTTTCTTTGTATACTTTTTATTTTAAAAAAAAAATATAATAAAAATATGTTAAGCTTCGCGTTTTATTTATGTACCTTTAATCATTCAGTTACTAATACGTCAGCTCACAGAACAAATCAGATTAACCATAGATCAACAGCTCAAAGCAGCTCAAAGTGACTACTTGAGCGAATATAGACTCAAAAACTATCAGCAAAGCTTTCATTATACCCTGTGAGCTGTCTATGTTGCATTTGAACCGCAGCTCAGCAGCTCAAGTATCTGTGATCTGAATAATTGAACCGGCTCAGACCTGAGTTACACATGCCTTGACACCGGGAACCTGTCTGTACAATTTGCCGCTAAAGCGTGTTCGATCCTGTCACGCTAAGTGCAGGCTCAAACTAGTCAATTGTTTGTTTTTTGCGGGTCTTGCTTGTGTTTACATTAGTCGATTAGTCTACGCCGAACACATTACATCTCGTCACACGAAACGATTGTGATTATTTATCGACCTAGAGTAAAAAAAGTGAATTGTTTACAAGGTTGAGAAATTACAGGTGAGTAAAAATATTTTATTTTTGTTCTTTATCTAATTGTAAACAATATACCTGTCTGTATGATTATAAGTATACGTGTGGCTATATATTAATATTTTTAATTATTTATAGATCATGGATCCAGTGCAAAAAAAGTATAAAAAACTTTGAAGGTGTCCGAAATCTTAGACTATCTTCAAGATATTGAAGATTCTAGTGATGAGGAGTTGAATGACATTGAAGTTGCCATATTGCCGCCGGATGAGGTAGATGAAATGGATGACGTAGAAGAAGGTCCTGACGACGATATGGAAGTTTTGCCAGTATCTGGGGTGCAATTCCTTAAGCTCAAACATCCATACATCCTTAAGTACAGAGCTGCAATTCCTTAAGCTCAAACATCGATACATCCTTAAATACAGATTTGAAATAACGGTATAAAACCAATTTGGTATTCGCTAAGACATGATTGAAGCTATTCAAAGACACGTTGAAGAAGGTAAGCCATGAGGACCAGTCTTTGCGTTTACCAAATTGGGTTATCAGACAGTTATTTCAATTCTGTATTCAAGGATGTGTGGATGTTTGAGCTTAAAGAATTGCACCCCTGATGTAGCTGGTCAAGTGGAATTTTCATGCACGATCGATAACATCGCGGAAAATCATCCTACTCAAACCACATCTCAGACAAGCAAGACAGTCACTTGGCGTAAGTGTGAATTAGTATATTCTGAAATACAGCCGGAATCGAATACTGCTAAACAATGTTTGGAAAATATGATTACTTAGTTGGAAGGAAAATCAGCGGTAGAAATATTCGAAAACTTGTTGTGTGACGAGATTCTAGAATATATTGTGCACGAAACTGTAACTTACGCCAAACATTATAAAAATGATTTGAACTTCAATCCAACTATAAATGATTTAAAAGTCTTTATAGGAATTTTGTTTTTCTCTTCGTATCATCACTTGCCGCAAAGTAAACTTTATTGGTGTAGAGATGAGATTATCATACAAAATAAGCTCATAATATTTTATTTTTAAGACTGTTTTTGGACATAATTTTCAAATAAAGCTGTATTATTTCTGATCACATGTCATTGTCATATTTATAGGACAGGCTGAAACAGGGATGAAGGTAAATATTTATTATTTTAGTCATATTCTTTTTTCTAAATGTATTATGAACTTAATTTAAAGAATTGATCAAAAAATTCCAATGTTTTCGATGCTTGGGAAGTAATGGGTTAATGTTGACAGCGTAGCTGCCACTAAAGATGGGCTAAAGTGTTATAATTTTTCAATGAATTATACTGCTGTATTATATTTTTTAAACTGTTGTTTTAAAGTGTTATAATATTTATTAAAATGTTATTTGAAATAATGTTATATCTTAGAGTGTTATAACTTATATGCGTCGTTGTATTATAATTAAAGTGTTGTTTATTATAATTATAATGAGTTGTATTTTATTTTTGGTTAAAGCGTTGTTTGTTATAATTATAATGAGTTGTATGTTATTTAGTGTTACATTGTATTGAAAGAGTTGTATTACATTATAAAAGTTAATATTATGGTTTGATTTTATTTAGTCTTTTGAGTTGTATTTGGTACAAAATAAGTTGTGTTCATATCTAGAACACTTAAATCATTTACACTTTACACTAGACCTATATTTACACCCGGAGGATGGGCTGCAGCGTCCTTCGAATACATTAGCAGCTCAACTGCGATCGCCAACCCACCTGCCAAGCGTGGTGATTATGGCAAAACCCCCCAATGAGCATACAACATACCGATGTCGGTCGTTGTGGTGATCTTTGAGGGAGGCCTTTGTTCGGCCGAAATGATGATATTTACACCTTATAGCATACGTAATTGAACTACGATGATGATGATGATGAAAACGAAATTAAAATATTTACTAAACTACCTACTTGTTCCAAAATTTTGCAAAACCTAAACATTATGTAGTTTGTCGGTAGCAACTGCAAATAAATATTCGCAATTTAAAACCAACGAAATATGTTCGGTGCAATGAACTCTAAACTGTTAAAATGTAATTCTTGGAGTTCATTATAAATTAATCATGCTATCTCATTATTTTTGGTTGTAGCAAGTCAAAGTAGCTCTTATTTCTAAGTAGAGAGTGCGCATTTAACCTTGAATAAGTAAAACAACCGCCATCTATTATAAGTTAGATTGAATTACTTAGTTCTTCGATATCGTACGTACATGTATTGTGATCTAAACGAAGCTAGATGGCGCTGTAACCAAAATATCGAAATTAAAATTAAAACAATGGCTATAATATATATTATAACAGTCTTGTTAGATTTCTAATTATTTGTTATACTGCTATAAAAATATATTTGAATATTTAATGTGTTATGTGTTATAACGCCCAACTTTAGCTGCCACTGTCATGTCACCGCTGTCATGAGCTTTGTTTTAGATTCCGCCCTCAACTCAAAATGGAAAGTAGTTTTCAAAACAAATAAAAATATAAATTATAAGTTATCTGCCTATCTATTAAATTTTTATTAATATAAAACAAAATTGAAAATATATATTTATTACTTTGATTCTCTTGTACTTTGGCGTTATTGATTAATAAATAAACAATGTTTCAAGAAAACGATGATGACTACAAATTCGCCGCTTGTACGTATTTTGCTAAGAATCATCCTGGTGAAACGTGTGGAAGTAATGGATTGCCCCTCACACCAAGTTCAATCACAATATTGGGACGGGCCCAACGTTTACTGACTATAGAACATCCCAATTTGTGTACGTATCTAGATGTAATCCGCGGTAAACATGGTAAGTCCTTGTTTTCCTTTTCTATTGATGTCCAAGTAAATACAAGTTGCTAACAGTACGGAAAAGCCGCCAAAATTAACTTATAATACGCTCAGTTACAATTAATTCATATACTTTTTTTTACGTTTATAGAAAGAATAATAGTAGTAGCTGAAGTTATAGGCAAATCTTTGAAAGAATGCAAGTCAAAGTTTTCCCATGAAGAGGCAGAAAATATTGCCAAACAGCTTGCCTTGAGCCTTAAGTTCTTGCATGACCAGGACATCATACACAGAACATTGTCGGATGACAATATATTGATAGATAACAACGGAAGAGTAAAGTTGTTTAACTATGGATTGTACTATATGACTGATAGTGGCACGCAAGTGTCTTTTCCATTGGGGTAAGTTTTCCATATATATGATCAGCTTAATAATTTAAAGTTTAGCATGGTATGTGAATCAATATTGTGTGTAATCTTTATGACAACATTGAGACAAATAATTGTAAATTACAGGTTTGATTCCCACATGGAATAAATTTTTGTATGTTCTGTAGGTAGTTGTTCTGGGTCTGGATGTACAGTGTGTGGAATTTGTGTCTGTAAACACATCCACAATACAGGAAAAATCGTAGTGTGGGGTAAGCTTTAAACAAAAAAAATGCATACCTAACTGATTCACCCAGAGGTTCACAGGTTAGGTTCTTAAGTACTAGCTTGTGGATACAAAACTGGCATGTGCCAATGTATCTTTTTAGATGTCTATGTACTGTCTTACCACTGGCTTTATATCTATTACTGTCCCACTGCTGCGAGTGAGCATTTTTCTCACGATGAGGAAGGTTACGCTTTAGTCCACCATGCTGGCCTCAGTGCAGGTTGTTGGACTACACACACCATTGAGAACATTTTGGAGCCCTCCAGTGTACAGGTTTCCTCACAATGTATTCCTTCACCTTTAATGCAAGTAATAATCAAATTCTGATCCAGACATGAATCCAAAACTCAGATTATTTGATACACACAATCCAGACTTGAGTTTTGATACTTGTTCAGTAATAAATATATATTAATATATATTTATTACCACATAGCGCAGTAATTCAATCGCTTAGCCATAGTGCCAGCCATGCGGTCTAAAATGTAGCTATAAATTGTCACATGCTGGAATACTTCATTCATTTAACCAGTCAAATATTTATTTGGATTGCACCCCTAATACATATATTCAAATGGGCAGCCCTGAGCAATATTCCAATTAATTTGTTTATTGATTTAATATGTAAGCTGAAAAATTGTCGTACTGCTGAATACAATGCAGGCCTACAATACAACTTAAAGAACATAAAGTTACTATTTATTTAATTTGCATGTGTTTAGTATAGTATATAATAATATTTATTTATAATACTTACACCTCTGACTGCCTCATAATTACTTCTATCTACCATTTTCCATAATAAGGTTGCCTGGAAGATATTGTGGATAGCGATAAGAACATAAATATGACTCAAACTATACATTCAATAAAATATGTTTCCCAATGTAATTTCACCTTCAGTATTAGTACGTCTAACAATTCCTCTAAATTTGCAGTTTACCAAGATATCTAAGTCCGGAAACAATACTAAATGGTGGTGGTCCAGCGGCAGATGTATGGAGCTTTGGCATCATCCTCCTTGAAATGTGCATAGGTAAACTTTGGAACAACCTCAAACCTGGACCTATATTGAGAAGGATACTCACTCTGGTTCATGCAAATAACCCTGCAGAAAGAATAGCTAGAGAACATGACTGCTTTGAACAGTACAAAGTATGTAATCCAAATTTTTATGTACTTGCATTAAAAGTATCTTAAGAGACACTGACTGCATGTTTACTTGAAGTTATATCCTATGATAGCTTGGATACAGTTAGCTGCACAACAGTAAAGGATCCCCCCACCCTGTAATGAGTCATTTTCTTCTGCTGGTTTGGGGTGAAATATTCACAGCATAGCAGGGCAAATCTGCCTGGTGTGAAAATTCCGTATTTATTTTCCTTGCAATAGTCCCTACAGCAGCAAATTGTTTGCTTCGGTGTGGGGAATATTATTAATTTTCATAACAAAAGAGAATGTTTAATTATATATATGTCTTGAATGCTGGTTAAATGTTATGTAAATTTTGTTCACTCTAAAGAAGACCATAATTTAAATTTAGTTGTTAATTGCTGCTATTTTTTTTACTTTGTGCTTTTGAATTTGTAATGTAATTACTGGTAATATTTTGTGCACCAGATTCTGGTAGAATAGGCAATTTAATCAGGCTACCATACCATTGTGATCACAAGATAGTTCACTAAAGTTGTATTCTTGGAATAATTCTTCATATTTATAAATGCTGCCAAGAATCACGAATGATAGAAAAAAAAAGAAAGAAAGAAAAACAGTTTATTTTTGCGGGAACGACGCACCAGTACAGATTCAAAGATAAAAATTCCACATATCGCATACCTAACTAAATGACTAAATCGAAACTCTGGTAACTAAACCCTTGAAAACTAACACTACATGAAACCAAAACGCGTATCCGCGCTGGCAACATTGTTATTGTATTACTTTTACTAAAAATGTGTTTTGGGTGAGCCCAATCATGAACCGAAACGGTATTCGGACACTGCGCATCGTGCCCAATCATGCCCCAAACTACCTTAATCAAACAACTTAATTACACTCATACAAAGAAAGGGTGGGTTACTACTTAAGTATGAAATTCATTTTTATTCCAGCAAGTCCCTGACTATTTGAGTACCATAATAGAAAAATGTCTCAAAATCTACCCCAATGAGAGAGCAACATTCGCGGAATTAGTTGAAATACTATCGAAGGCGAACTCGAAGCAGTTAGTCGAGGTGAAAAGGCCTCGTGGTTTGATGGGCTGTAAGCTGCAATATCTGTACCATTGGTGGCAGTTAGCTGGAGGCGATATACAGGCAGAATTGAAGAAGAATTGTCTCATAAAAAATAGTCCCCCTATTTTGTCTATGCCTATGTAAGTATAAGTTCGTTTTTTTTATACCACCCATTGACTAGCCGAGCACGTGGTTGGATGGTGGTAAGTGTGATGCCTGCCCGTAGCAATTGTTATGCTACTCAGAACTGGTCCTGTGTGGCACCACAAAGCGCTTGTCACCTCGAGGCATTAGTTACTTTAGTTTGTTAAGCCCAATAATTTCACTAGCTACAGTGCCCTTCAAACTGGAACATAGTAATGTCTAAAGTTTAAACACTACTGCTCGGGGGCTAATCTATACAAATAAATAAAATTGAAGTGTCTGTTTGTAATGTCAAAATAACAGCTTTTTACTAAATGCATATGAAAGTATGTACGTTACATATAACAAAAACACTATTTTTTAATTTTTTGTCTGTCTATCTGTCCGTCTGTCTGTCTGTCTGTCTGTTTGTTCCAGGTAATCTCCGAAACGGCTGGACCAATTTTGACGGGACCTTCACTGGCAGATAGCTGATGTTATAAGGAATAACTTAGGCTACTTTTATTTTAGTAAAATAATTAGGGTTCCGCGTAAAAAAATAAAATCCTTGAAAGCCAATGTATATATTCTATGTCAAGTGTCTATGTCGAAGTACTCTACATTTCTTTTAAATTAAACGCGGCTGAAACCGCGGGTCCCTGCTAGTTATATAATAAGATAATAAAAAAAAAATGCAATAAGTCTTGTTTGGTGTACTCTTAAGAAGGTTAGATACCTTTTTGCTACATTGTCCTCATATAACGCGAACAATGTTGTTATAAATATTATACATTATTTTGATTTATAAAGTATCTTGCCTGTTCTTCTCCATAGAAAATAATCATCTTGAAACTAAAGTCTGACTATTCATAGTGCCTGTAAATAGTTTACGCTGAGCTCTCATAGTACGAATAGCCTAAACAATGCGAGATCAGCTTATACTGGAAATGTATAGCTTGATGGGTAGCCATGCATGCCTACATAAATAAAAATATTTATCTTAGGAGTAATTGGTTAAACTACACGTGGATGGCAGAGGACCAGGTGTTGTAGCACTACTTGGGAGAGGATGATGTCTAGTGGACCGGATTGACTTTCTGCGGGTTCCGGGTTTGATCCCCGCGCGGAACAGAAATTCATTAATAGATCATAATAAAATACGTGAAGTAACAATAAAATGTTTTTTAGAATCTAAAACGAATAATGATAATATAAGATAAAATTACCGTTTCTATAAAACGAGTAATAATCAAACCAGTTTTTACACATAACTCATAAATTGATATCTATGTCTATCTTTTTCAGCGCTATACTCCTAGACGGCTGTACAATAGGCGGAAAATGCGGCGCCTTATTCGATCGCCGCCTCGCCAAATACAGCTTAAACTTGCTAAAATCCCGCCTAAGCCATGTACCGCCTCACGATTTTTACCCGCTGATGCATGAACGCAGGAAAGAATACGATGCTGTTGCATTACCGAAGATTATCCGCGAAAGAGATACGGAATACCAGTTCTATAGGTTACTTTGGTTTCAAAGGCTTTTACATGTAAGTACTTAATTAATCATATGCCACCATTGTCCTGCTAATTAAATTTAAATCTATTTTATTTTAAGAAATATCTTAATATATATAAATTACATGTCACGTTGTTTGTCCGCTATGGACTCCTAAACTACTGAACCGATTTTAATAAATTTTGCACACTGTGTGCAGTTTTATCCAACTTAAAAGATAGGATAGTTTATATCTCAATTTATAATCGCAGTATTATTTTATTGTGAATTATTTGTTTATTATCTGACAAAGAGTTATAATTATCTGTTAGTTTGATAAGATTCTAACAGATGGCTACATAAGGTAATTAGTTGATTGGATTGATTGGACCCAGTAGGTGTCACTGCAATCGGGTTTGCATGTACCTGCTGTGCGAAGCCGTGGCGGGCAGCTAGTATAATATAAATCTAAGATCTATTGTACGAATATACAATGGAAATTGATATAATCGACTCAAGATGTCACTTTATTAAATTATCCCTAATGTAAACCTTGATTAATTTGCATCAATAATTGTGATGATGGATGATTGAACGTTTGATTATTTTTCCAGAACCATAAAAAGGCTATCAGCGCCACCAATGCTTTTCAGAGTCAATTAATTAGAAGTTGCCACCTCTTAGGTGCCGCTAACACCTATATGTGGTGAATAACGGAGAAATGAAGCGTTATCTCACTGTGTAGTGGATACGCTGCGAAATTATACTCGTTATGATCTTACCCGTCTTCCTAACCATGTTTGGATTTGGTGCCAGTTTAATCATCATCATCATCCATAGCCAACCTTCAGCCGCTGCTGGGTATAGGCATCTCTTTGCCAATCTCCACGCTTTGATGTTACTATGAACTTGGTTCGAACCGCGCTGGAATAAAGTCGTATGCCCTACTCGACGCCGGACGATCGACATTCCTTCTTCCAGTCCTTGACCACCCTCGGTTAGAGTTGTGTTCCTTGCTCATGATGACTCGCCATACAATGACAGGTGTTTTGCCCAACTTCATTTGAGTTCCGTTACTAGTTTTACGACGTCCAGACCTTAGTGCGTTTTAGAATCTCGCCGTTTGGAACTCGGTCTAACACTTTTATACTAAGCATGGAACGCTTCATAGCTCTCTGTGCAACTCTCAACCTTTTTTTATTGGTCTTAGTGGATATTCTACATGAATTTCCTCTGCCCCGGGGAAGGACGAAGGGGCATGCCGGACTCGTACCGGCTAAAATCACTGGGGCGGTCATCTTCGGCACCTAAGGGAGGCTCCAGGCCCGCGTATGATCACACTAGAGCCGCCCACTGGTGCCACGCCTATAGGCACATCTCGGATAGGGCCACATGCGCACTATCGTCTTATTGTGGGTCGCATGGTGTGGGCACGCAGATTTCCCAATCGACGCACCCGCGGATCTAGTGCAACTCTCAACCTAAACATAACAATCGGCGTGAGCGTCTAAGTCTCGGCACCGTAAGTCACAGGTTATAGAGGATCCATTCTAATCATCAAAAACTGATTATAATCATCATCATCATATCAGCCAAAGGACGTCCACTGCTGAACAAAGGCCTCAGCATAGATTTCCACAACGGCCGGTTACATGCGGCCCGTATCCATCGACTCCTGGCGACCTTCACCAGGCTTTATGTCCATCTCGCTGGAGGCCGTTCCACGCTGCGTTTGCCGTTGCGCAGTCTCCACTTGAGAACCCTTTTCTCCAACGGCCATCAGTTCTACGTACAATGTACCCCGCCCATTGCCACTTCAGCTTACTAGTGCTTTCAGCTATGTCGCCAACTTTAGTTCTTCTAAGAAGCTCCTCACTTCTGATTTAATCTCTTAGAGAAATACCAAACCACACTCTCCATAGCTCGCAGAGTCACCGTGAGCTTTGTTATAAGAAACCTCTTGTACATGTACATATTTTATAACAAACAAGTTCTTTCGCTGCATTGTTGCTTAGATTTGCTGTTTAAAGTTGCACAATTGAAAAATGAATATTTCAGATCGTGGTTCGTACCTTGTTCAGTAGACAAAATGATGACGCTTCAGAATTATCATTTAGTTGTGATTTTTTGGTGGCTATACAACATCGCCTAAACATGCGTTCTATTTTTAACTATCTTCATGTTAAAGTCATAATATATGTACACACAGCTACATGTCCAGTATAAGCTGATCTCGCATTTGCTTTCCGTAGAGTGAGATATCAGCGTATACTGGAAATTATAGCTTGATATGTAGCCGTGTATATTATGCAATAGGTACCGTATAGTATCCGGTAAATAATAGACCACCCTCTCGGTGTCGTAAAAGGCGAGTAACGGTAAATAAAAGAAGGATGGGAAGCAGCATCCTCCTATTTGCTATTACAAATCAACCTGCCGGGGGTGGTATTAAGGTAATGTCCCCTGCCCATGCCCCCCTATGACACACGGATTCGGAAGCATCCATTGCACCCCTAGTTTTAACCCCGCCACCTGCTTTAGGTCCCAGGAAGTCCGTGAGCAATACCCCTCATCAAAATAATGTCCAACTATAGATAATGGAAAAAACTGCAATCAAGTCAACCAGGAGGAACAAATGCATCTACCCGCTATATAAGCAAGAATCAACTAGACATGTAGTGACTCGAATATAAAAAGCTTGAGAATAACAGATCATTATCCCTTTATTCAAGTTTACCATAGTGTAAGCATACATTATTTCCTTTAGTTTACCGTAGTTTAAGAATACATTATTTACTTTTTATTTAGGGTTACCCCTATACAGCGCCGTATATTAGGGCAGAAGCAGAGATAGATATACCGCCACTAGTTCGAGGGGATGTCTGGGCAGCCTTACTTGGAGTCGTTGGTGATATAGAAGATCAGTACGAAAGGATTGATAAGGAGACTCCAACGCCTACTGATAGACAGGTATTTTTATATAACTTACTATAGTTATATGGTTACTTTTTTATAGGATATGTAGGGCAAGATAGTAACGGACTTTTACATGGTGGAAGTCCATTTTGCACTACATCCGCGGGGGGGAAGGCGGAGGCATACTCTTACCACATAAAACCACCTGAGTGGTCTCCTTCGGCACCGAGGGGGGCTTCAGGATCTCTAGAACATTCGCACCAGAGTGGACTTCATCCGCCCGGGGGAAGGCGGAGGCGTATTCTTACCGCCTTAAACCACTTGAGTAGTCATCGGCACCGAAGGAGGCTTCAGGATCTCTAGCATCGCACCAGACCAGTTGGTTATATCTCGCAAATCGAAGGTGACTGTAGAGACTGTAGATACTCTATCTCGGCACACATCGGTTGGAGGAGGGGGGCTAACAACGGCCTACTTGATATTAAGTTACATCCACACCCAAGGACGTTATCGACTTAAGGCTTAAGTTGGTATACCTTTTGTTCCAATAAATTAAAATAAATTAAAGTAAATAACTGGCTGTTCCGATGGTTCACGCAGAGCACAACTACACTGACACATAGTTGTTATGGTGGGTGAAATAGGCAGGACTGTAGTACCTCAGTCGAGCCCTTCAAATAGGACTCAACTACCGCCGCACAGTTATTACCTGCGTATTTTATTGATGTGTCAGTATGTTATAGGCACGGTTGGCGCAGCAGCTAAGCTATTGGCACGCTACGTGTCGCGGGCTCGATGCCCCACACGGAATAAATATTTGCATAATCTACATATAGTCGTTTCGGGTGTGGGTGTTAGTGCATGTGAAATTCATGTCTGTAAACTGTTCCCACGACACAGAAAATATAATAGTGTGAGGCATTGTTTAATAAAAAGTTATTTCATGTATGTATAAATCTTTTTGGGCATATTATGTGGTCGTAAATTTTATTGTATAAATGCACAAACACGTTATCGCGTATAATCCGCATCATATCGGCCATGTAACGTCCACTGCTGAACAAAGGCCTCCCCCATAGATTTCCACAATTTTGTCATCATATTGGGGGGAATTTGCCAGTACTCACCACGCTTGGCAGGCGGGTTGGTGAGCGCAGACTGGCTACTATTCCTCAGAAGGGATGCTGCTGCCCATCCCTCTGGTTTAAAGTCCCTTAGTCGCCTTTTACGACATCCATGGGAAGAGATGCAGTGGTCCTATATTCTTAAAGTTAAATGTTCAACGTGTGATGTGTGCTATGAGTGTCCCAAGCTTAAATAGAAATGGGTGGGCCATATCTGTAGATTACATCTGCAAGCCGACCAAGGATTTTTACACACTGCCTGAGGACCGACGTCCTCACCGAGGTAGGCCATGAAAACGACTGGCAGGAACTAAACGCTTTTATAATGTATTTATTGGCTTCTGGCGAAAACACATACAATCCCCCCAGACCTGAGGGCACACTTTGACTTCGTACAGACGTGCACCCGGTACACGAATACCAACCTTATATCAATGTGTTTAAGTCCAGTTCTCCCTGACAGATAGACGTGGACATTCCCCGCTGCCACCAGTACTGTTGGCTACTCTGCGGCTCAGCGGGGCATCGTACATTGAAACGGTTACTCAAAGCATGGCTATTAACCAACCCACAGTATGTGTACTGGCAAGGACTTGACTCATTAACTGCGCCGTTTCTATACTTAAACTTCTGCAATGAAGGTTAGTATTTGATTAATTTTAAATATTTTTCAGCTGAAAGTAGCAGTCTTGACAATACATAAGTACGTTTTAGCAGTTATTTTTGAATAATGATGCCTCAAATAACACTATATCAACCTGTCGCGAAATTAAAGGAACGGTTCCAGAACCAAGTTTGTTAGTAATCGACTACTGAATTGACTTCAGCAATATAATATTATGTATTTTTTATAACAACTTTTCGTCACTCATTCAAAATTAGTTCTTACATCAAGTCCATAAGTGTAAATTTTGAATGCAAACTAATGCGTGGAACGATTCTACTTCTGAAAAAACCATCATTAGGTTTATTAATGTTATTTGAGATTGTTAAGCCAGAGTAATTCCTCTAAAGGAAATATTCTAAGCACGGAAAGCAACATCTGCATACTCTCAAAATCATTACATGCAAGTGGACAAAGGATCTTGTTAGCGATGGGCGACTGTTACTAAAAACAATCGAATTGATATTGTTCCGTTTACTCGATTATGACCAATAACAATCGGTGTTATTTGATTGTCGGTGGATTGATACTCATCTTGTTGATGGACGTGCTTTTTTCAGACGTTGAAGACTTGCACGCTATGGCATTCGATTGTTTATTTTTATTAGATTTATTCGGTGATTTCGGTGACGACGAATAAATCGATAAATCTAATACACGATTGCACAGTTGTCGATTTATTCGATTGCTCTTTCAGTAACATCGGCCATCGACCAACTTAGTTATATTATTTTATATAGGTATTCAGTATGTTATATGTCATATGTTTTAAGTAAACTTTTCGTGTGCTTGGACTTTAAAGTAAAGGGACATGTGATTATATTTAGGGCCTATTGTTGAATTATAAATTATCTGCTTACTATCGTTAGAGTTACATACGATTAATCTTTATTTTGCCTTAGCTCGCGCATTCGCCTGTCTCTCAGCATTTGTACCAAAATTCCTGCACAAATTCTTCTTAAAAGACAACAGCGCGGTCATCAAGGAGTACCTAGCCAAGTTCTGGCAGATGACAGCCTTTCACGAGCCAGAGTTAGCGACGCACCTACATGAAATAAATTTTGTTCCTGAACTGTTCGCAATACCTTGGTTTCTAACTATGTTTTCGCGTAAGTACATTTTGAATTACTATCTGTACTTTTTTCAATAAGGTGTTTGTTTTCTGGGTATGTCAATACTTCGTCCATCTAAAGAGTATCAACAACACAATAGCAGTAGATTGCTGGATATAGATTAGAACTGCCTACAAATTTTAAAGTCATTCACTGAGAGAGCTATCCTTGAAAAAAAAAAAAACTAATCCTCATGCGTCATGCTCGTGAACGAGTGCCGTCTGTTGGGATTGGTCATCTTAATGCTGTCATGACAATTTAATCAAAAACTATAACAAATATTAAAACCAGGCTTGTTTAGTGTAGACTTTTAAGAACTACCGACTCTTTTCTCCTGCATTGCCTTCACATTACCATCATTTCCAGAACATTGTAATAAAAACGGTGTACCAATATGATTTAAAAAGAGTAACCATGGAGTTCCTTGCTCGTTCTACTCCATAGGAAATCTACATCTTGGAACGCGGCAGCTGACTATTCATAAGTGTCTATAAATGGTTTTACATGAATAAAATATATTTTTTATCTTTATCTTTAACGAAGTTATCCAATAAAAAGAACCCCGTCACCGGCTACGCTTGCAAAATTGGCAAGTGGCAATAAACTGTACAATGTCAGTCAGAAGGTAGCCGATATTTTAGTTAGCAGATTGCATGGGTATATGTCAAGTGTTGGTCGTCAGAACCTCGTCAACCAGCGCTAGGTTGTACTGCATGCAGGCGAGACTGCCATTTGACCTAGCTTTATTTTTGTTGGTGGACGAAAGAGGTTTGGGAGCGGAGAGCCGTAAAAAACGCCAAGGGAGGTTGGCAATATCTACCAAAAAAACACAATATATGTTTAGCAAAATCTTACGGATTTACAGTAGTACAAAATTTTCCGAAATATCGAAAAATCTCTACCTTGACACAGATTTTTCAGCATCTCGTAATGAAAAATTCCTTTTCTAGTTTTTTTTACCTCATATTATTTGTGAATAGTTACTTTACTCATTGATAAGTCTTTACTCTATTAAAAACTAAAATGTTTTCAAGAAATACAATTTTTATTTAAATTTTCACAGTACAATTTTCTTATCTTAAAATTTTGTACTACTGTAAATTCGTAAGACTTTGCTGAACATATATTGTGTTTTTTTGGTAGGTTTTGACCCAAGCTCTCACCCCACTGCAGTATGTCTTGCTATTTACTGAACAACCTGTATAGATAGAATGGTGTCGTACCAACAGGCGATTATTACTTCAGTATTTGGTATGAAATGTAAATACATTTCTGAAAATAAAACACCCTTTTCTATCAACTTAATCCCTTTCAGATGTGTTCCCCCTACACAAGATAGTCCACTTGTGGGACGCGTTGCTTGTAGAAGGGCCAGCTTTGCCTCTGTTCATGGGTGTGGGCATACTAAGGCAACTGCGTGATACATTACTGGCGTCCGGCTTCAACGAGTGTATACTGTTGTTCTCTGACCTACCTGAAATTGATATTGGGGAATGTGTTAAGGTTAGTTATTTACAAATGTTTTTTTACATACTAGCCGATACATTTCCACTGCTGACCAATTTAAAATTACAATGGGACTTTCTATCTAGAGGATCGCAATATTTTCATATTTTTTAAGAAATTACATAGGTATACAACTTTTTCTGAATTTTTATTTGATGTCAAACATATAATAGCGCGCCTATACGGGGGTAAGAACGACTCCTGTTGCACATCGCTCGGCCAGCTTCGTAACTCGTCGGCTCTGTCCGCCTTTTTTATTTCACTCGGAGAAATAAATCATGTACTTCCTCCACACCAGAGAAAAGGGCATGGCAGACTCCAACTGGCTAAGACCACCGGAGCGGTCATCTTCTTGGTGCCACGCCTTTAGACACATCTCGAAAGGAATGACTGTAAAGCGGTCACGTCCTCTAGCGGTGGGGAGGCGACTGTAAAAAGGCCGCCCAGTCACATCTCGGGGGATTGTAAATGATCCTACCAAAATCTCGCTGTGCGCTGTGTTGCGTACACGGCGGCACTAGAACATGTGCGTGCCGCCGTCTTCCCGGAGGTCGCTTGGTATGAGCACGCATGTTCCGTAATCTGCGCACCTGCGACGCCTGAGCGACGGCATAGCTCAGGCGTATTGGACACCATTCACCGCATTCTCCGAGTGGACACCATTCTCCGCATTCTCCGAGTGGACACCATTCTCCGCATTCTCCGAGTAGGATCAGCCCTCTCCCGATCCCGATCTGCGTCTTCTTCTGGAGCATGATGCTAAAATTCATCCTAGCCAACATAGCCGACACTATTGCCGGCTCAAAAAGGTCTTACCCGATCTGATAGAGCAGGATCCGACAGGCTCTCCTCGAGTGTGTGTTGTGCGGTATCCTGGCCGCTAGCACAGTGGTATGCACCGAAACAGCTGTCTCCGGTGAATACCTGTGTCAGGCGGTAGGCGACCTCCACGACGCGCTAGATCGCAAACTGCAACCTAAGGAGCTCTCGCTACTTCTCGAGTGTACCGGCAAGCCAGCCGCCTCAGCCTATCGAAAGCGCATCTATAGGCATTCGCCGCGCTGTCGGAGTGAGCGTGTCTGCACGTAGACCCACGTCCGTCACCGCGAGGATGTCGAAAGGCGGAAAGCATGCCAGGCGTGTAATTCGAAGGAAGAGATTAGATTTTTTCTAGCGCCAGCTGTCACTATCTGTCAATGCGTAGCGTACCGCGGTATCTGTTAGATCGTTTCAAATTTTAAGCGCCGATGTTTCCTGTAGATCCTGTAGATTTATATAACTTTTGCAACGGTGAGTGTATTCACCATGCTTAAAGTTTTTTTGCTGCCTATCTTGATTGGTATTAAAACTAAATCTTACTTTCCCTGTGGTGTCTGGATTTAGAATATAGCACCACTCCATCTCTTGTGGGTGTCCTAAAAGGCGCCTAAGGGACTCTAAACCAGAGCCATTGGCAGTAGCGTCCTTTCTGTGCCACATCAGCTATTCGCGCTCACATGTGGTGAGTACTGGCAGATTCCCTCCAAAATGACGACACAGTTGTGGAAATCTACGGGCAAGGCCTTTGTTTAGCAGTAGATGTCCTTAGGACAATATCATAATGATATGAAATGTTAATATTTCTAGTCAAGCCTTAAAGGCAAAGATAACGCGTAGAACGCGTAGTTCAATTCAATTCAATTTTTCAATATGGCAATGCTGCCAATGTCAGTAGTTTCATGGAAGAACGTATGTAGTAATATTTTTTTAAGATTAAACTAATTGATTGAAACGTGACTCAATGTACAGACTTTATTGAATATTTTAGGCCAAGTAACAAGTTACAAGCTTATGTACTACGTACTACGGACAAAAAATCATCAAAGCTTCTAAAAGCTCTGGAGAAGAATAACGCGTAGTTCAGTTAGTATGTTGTCTAACCTGCCTGAAATCGATATATTCATTGAAATATCACTGTGTTCTGAACTATCGGGGGAGTGTCAAGGTCAACTTACCATCATTGTTAACAGCCGGTAAACGTCAATTACAACATAACAGCCTTGGAGAGCCAGGAAATATCAGACCTGGGAGTAACTACTGTAATTATTACCCTGGGTTGGTTGCTCATTACCATTTGCGATTGGAAATGAGATATTCCTGTATAGTTATACTGTGAAGCTGTAAGCGGGTTAGCTTGTTTTTTTTTTTACTTGTGTTAGTGTATACATTACGTAATTTGATGGTTACTTTCTCCGCTCATCTAATGATTTGAGTTACAATTGAAAGCTTGTTTTATCTCACTCGATTAGTACCGCAGATACAACTTGATCTCTTTACAGTATGTGGTCCTTTGCAAAGGAAAGATCATGATACGTTGGTTATTTAATGCGGATGAACTCTTTTTTTACAACTTAGTGACAAGACTAGCTAGTCTTTCTACAGATGGTGAGCGTCACGTCCGCCCATAGCTATTGTAATGCTACACGGGAGGCCACCTGGTTAAGGCCACCACTGTCCTTCTCATTGGAAGTTGTTTCACTCTGCGCTATCTGGTTTGCGGTCTCCACTCAAGAACCCTTTTGCCTCAACGGCCATTGGTTCTACGAGCAACGAATCTATTAATATCTTAAAAGTTGACTAAGGGTTGATATCAGCAGAATGGCCAGGAGCAGCGTGTGCTAATAGCTATATGCTGCGATAATCAATCCGCCTGCCAAGCATGGTGATTATGGCAATGGCGGCACGGTTGGTGCAGTGGCTGATACAGTCGGCTGCTGCGCTCCGGGTCGTGGGTTTGATTCCCACGCGGAACAAATATTTGTATTATCTGCTGGTAGTTCTTCCGGGCCTGAGTGTATTGTATGTGGAATTTATGTCTGTAAACGCACCCACGACACAGGAGAAATCCTAGTGTGGGGCAACGTTCTGTATTAAAAAGAAAAAAAAATTACCTGTTATTGCTACTGATCATTGGGAGGCCCATGTCCAGCAGTGGACGTTTACGGACTGATGTATGCATGTGTCCTTTTTTATGAACTAGTATCGTTACATATGCATATTTAGGTTAAGTATTCTAATAGACTTATAGCAGTATACATATTAAAACAAATATTTATAAGCAAAAATATATATTTAGTAAATTTGTTTTTCATTTTATAATATTTATTCAACATAATTCGTTTTCTATCTCACACTTATGACAGTCAATTTCCTATGGTTGAGAGAATAAAAATATTTCAATTTGTTTAAAAAAAAAACTTGATATTGATAATCGTGAGAATAAGCGAGACTGAAGGCAGAACATTGCATGATTAAATAACTGCTAATATCTAATAAACCTTTTATATTCCAGTCTATTGAGTCCAGCCCGTATGGTGCCGGTTACGAATAGAACCAACCCATCTTATCTCGTGGGTGTCGTAAAAGGCGAATATGGGATTAGCCGGAGGATGGGAAGCAGCATCCTTCGAGTACATTAACAACTCAACTGCGATCGCTAATGTGCCTGCCAAGCATGGCGATTATGGCAAGACCCCCCAGTGAGCACACAACACATCCAGTGTCCAGCAGTGGACTTTATTCGGCCGAAATGATGATGATGATGACGAGGAAAGAGCAATTATTTTTTCCCTGTTTTCTGATTTTAAAATATTATTGATATTACAAATATAAACCGAATGAAACCAGCCATCACTACTCTTGTTTTGTACATTTGAAAATCCTCTCGCTCTTCCTTCGCCCTGGGGGTGGTGGTTTCTTACTAGCTAAAATCTATGTTCCTCCAACCTACCTATTGCGGGGAGTTCAGGCAGGGTTACCGGATTGGTAAACCAACATATCTAAACAACATTTTAAAATGTCGACGTTTTGGCGTCGTTATCTGGAGAAATAAATACTTATATTTTTGAACTGTCAAACTATTTAAAAATTCCAACAATGATTAAAAATTTGGCAATTTGGAGATCAATTAAATTCCCACAATGTACTTTACTTTTAAGTTACTTACGTGTATTTTCCATTTGTTTTCATTGAGTCCACCAAACTCTCTAGGAGTTTTTTGAAAAGATTTTTGTTTACATTCTAATTATAAATTGTGCATAAAACTTTGCGATAAGGTCGGGAAATTTTCATTTTTCGGGAGAATCCGGACTTTATATTCGATGTCGGGAGAATCCAGACTAATCCCGATCATCTGGCAACGCTAAGTGCAGGATTTTCCGCCCTGCTACACGACATAGGAATATTGAGTGATGTTTGCCTCTAAGCGCGCACATTAGTCGACAGTCTGAACGAACGACCTGACATTGACATTGGACAGTGTGTCGAGGCTATTTAACAATAGGTAATCTATTATTATTATCATAGTTATGTTGCTGTTTTAACTCAAATATATTTTGTTACCTTGACACATTCATTCGTATGTTTCCAGGGAAGATTTTCAAGACCATGTACCTACCTAATGTCGGTAAGATGATCGGAGAATGATTTTTGATTTTCAACTTATTAGAATGTCGCGTCTCCCTGCAAAAAATGGACTACCCCTCTCTTTACCTGTCCGTAACTGTCCACTGCTGAAAATAGGCTCCCAATGATCACTACAATGAGCGGTCATATATGCCATAATACCACGCTTGGCTGGCTGATTTTTGATCATAATATGTTCTTATTAGCACACGGGAGGATGCTCCACGCCCATGGATGTCGAAAAAAAACAACTAAGATTTGATATCCAGAGGATGACAACAGCATCCTCTCATCTGCTATTAGCAACCGACTGCAATCACCAATATGCCTGCTAAGTGTGGTGAGTATGGGAATATCCAGGACCGTTAATTGAAGTGATCATTGGGAGACCCATGTTCAGCAATGGACTAAGCCTATGTACCGCTGAAGATATACAGTTTTATATAAATATGTCGTTCAAAAGTGTGTTAGAATATTATTACTGAATATATGATTCTATTCTAATCACAGGTCTGGTGTATTGTCAATGATACACCACCTTGATAAGGCACCTTGGCGCTGAGTGTGTGAAGTTATACCGGCTGTTGCTTTTGGGGTTCTGTATGTTATTCGTACGACTACTAAGCTGACTTACGTGCTTTCTAAGGCAGAGGGATCTTGATGTGGAGTAAGTGGTCATTCATGCAATGCATGACCACGGCAGGCGAACCTTATGATAATTCTGCACAGTGCTCATTTAGCCACAAAACTCGGAATCTAGATCAGTTAACATAGTTTTGTAACGCGTGACGTAATACCTTCTCTGCATATTGAACCGCAGGTAAAAGCTTTTATTTTCTTACTATTGCATAACCCCTTGAGGGTTTGTGGACTATGAGAAAGCCTTCGATTGGATCGAAACATGGGCGGTGCTGCAATAGGTACCACATTGACTATCAGTATATAGAAGAAAGTGCTTATACAGAAATGTCACCATGTCGGTCCGAGTACACGAACAGAGCAATGGGGCAATTACACTGCAGAGAGTTGTGAGACAGGTTACGTCATTTCCCAGAAACTTGCTATGGGGGTGCCTTCAAGCTACTAGAGTGGAAAGTATTTGGCATTAACATCAATGGCGAGCATATCACTCACCTTCGATATGCCGGCGAGATCGTAGTCATGGCAGAATCGCTGCAAGAGCTTAGCACAATCCTCAATGATCTCACCAGACTTTCCCAACAGGTAGGCCTTAAAATTAACATGGGCAAGACGAAAGTCGTTTCAAATGCCCATGTCGTGCTCTCACCAAGGACGGATATCAGTTCATTCATTCATTCAGCTCATCATATCATTTACGTAAGTCCAACTTCGAGAAAGAGATTAATCATCGGGTCCAATTCGGCTGAGCAGCGTTCGGGAAATTTTGCAACGTCTTTTCCTCAACAATACCGCAGTGCTTCAAGACAAATTATTCTCTGTAACCAGTGTGCGTTATTTCCCAAATGCGATTCTAATCAATTTTTGTGTTTTCGCTGCTATATTGGATCTGCCGAATCCCCTGGACCCCTACCAATTTTCGTGAAAATCGTACGACCCAGTCTAATAAGGGTAAAGTATTGGAAAAAGTGTACGTTTTCTACAAAAGAAAATAGTCAAGCACCATATAAGCAATCATTCGTCTTGTATTCCGCATGTCTGAAAACGAAAGTTTTCAACCAGTGCGTCCTACCTGTGATGACCTACGGAGCCGAAACGTGGACATTAACAGTCGGACTAGTCCACAAGTTTAAAGTTGCTCAACGGGCTATGGAACGTGCTATGCTCGGAGTTTGTCGAAAGGATAGAATCCGAAATGATATCCTCATCCGGATATCCGGAAGAGATCTAAAATTATCGACATAGCATACCAAATAAGCAGGCAGTGGGCTGGCCATGTCTGTCGAAGGATCGATGGCCGATGGAGCAGGCTAGTCCTAGAGTGGAGACAGCGTATGGGTAAACGTAGTGTGGGGCGCCCACCGACCAGATGGACGGACCACCTGAAGAAGGTTGCTGGGTCCGGATGGATGCGGAACGCTGATGACCGGGTGTTGTGGCGCATGCTAGGAGAGGCCTATGTCCAGCAGGGGACCGACATAGGCTGATGATGATGATAATGATATGAGCAATCATATAAATAATCAGGAAAGAAATTAACCTGACTCGATGCGCGCAAAGAAGGCGGCGAAGCAGGGGCGGGAAACCGTAAAAAAAAGCACCGGGTGTCGGAGGGCGCTGATCGATCTCTGGGCTCCATGAATTTCGGCCCGCGGGCGACAATCTGTCGGCAGTCCGTCCCCTGATCAGTAGCAGGTTCGAGACGGTGGCATGCTGTGTTCTGTGCACGCCTCTTTCAGAAGGATAGTGCGGCTGGCTACCTAGCCACTAACGACCTCGCTCAGAGACGAGGCCCGTCAGTGTGCGATGCGGTCCAATGCTCGAGCGAATTCCGTATACCCAGCGACATACAGGCAGAAGGAACGCAGTGGGATTTTAGACGGTAAGAGTAAGAGTTCGGCACGCCCCTCGCCTTTCTCCAGGGCTGAGAAAGTGCAAGAGGATTTATTTCCCCATGACAAAAAAGGCAAAACTAACCCCTATACCGAAACCAGTTCTGGTTTCCGAAAAATTTCGTCGCCCCTTCAAAACCTATCACTCACAGGCTATAGCCGATTTAGCCTATATTGGAAATCAGGCTCTGAAAACAGCATCTGCAGCCAAAATGAGAATCAGATAATTTGGTATACAGTGCCTAACCCACAAAGTGTTGGCATGATGAGCAGTGGAAACTTATGGGCTAATAGATAGCAATTTATAAAGCCAATACAGGGTCAATGACCTATTGTAATGTTAGAACGTCTTGGCAGGTGAATGACCGTATGACTAACACAAAATTATTTTACCGACAGGAATCTATAGAAATGTGTCGCAGTTCACCACAAAGTATAAGTTATCGACGGTTTACCAACGAAGCCCAAATTAAGGACCCCATGGTAAGTCTTGGCCTTATATCGCACGGCATCTTTCTGGATTTATATTGATAAAAAAATTGCTAGGGTCATCACACAGTGGGCGCCTGAGGACGGGTATCACATTAGCTTCGTAAACGACTAGCCGGAACAAGCAGAATGAAGGTAGGGGAGTAATGGGCTACAGCTATGTATATTATATCTTTCCTGGCTGTGGGAAAATATAGAGAAATTTTAGGCAATATAGCCCTGTGTTTACAATACAGCCTCGAGTCAAAATCATCATTTCGGCCGAATGAAGACCACTGCTGGACATAGGCCTCCCTCAAAGATCACCATGGGTGTGTTGTGTGGGCTCACTGGGGGGTTTTGCCATAATCGCCACGCTTAGCTGGCGGGTTGGCGATCGCAGTTGAGTTGTTAATGTACTCGAGGGACGCTGCTGCCCATCCTCCGGCTAATCCCTTAGTTGACTCTTACGACACCTACGGGAGGAGATAGGGTGGTGGTATTCTGAGCCGGCACCACACGTGCTAGCCGGCACCACATGGGCTAGCCGGCACCACACGGGCTAACGAGTCAAAATGGTGGCCCATAAATGACCATAAGCTGGCATGTCTAGTTCTGTAGGACTAAATATCTCATCGGCGAGCTATAATCGTATGATACAACACCGACTAAACCATAGTATGAAGTTTACCTGTGTTTTTTACGGTCAGAGACCAAGCTGTCAGGGTTCACTTGCTAGAAGATGTAAGATTTGTGTAATCAATCGTTTCGTTTACGTAAAGTTTCTTTTCAGGATATAGTGGAAATACCAATGGAAGTATTATTTGAAGAAATAAGTCCTAGAATCAATCTGTCGGATTTCTTCTCGCTGATATGCCAAGATAAATGTTGTGTCATTGATATAAGGTCCAATTTACTGTGAGTATAACAAATATAATTATCTCCTATAATAGGTTAACGCTTGGAAAATGTGCTAAATAAAGGTAGTTTGCCTTTTTTTATTTTATTGGTGCCCAGTGGAAGTTCTTCATGAACTTCCTTCGCCCCGGGGAAGGGCGAAGGGGTATGCCGGACTCCTACCGGCTAAAACCACTGGAGCGGTCATCTTCGGCACCTAAGGGAGGCTCCAGGTTGTCGTATGATCACACTAGAGCAAAGGTAGTTTGCCTACCATCACGAACGACATAATATTTTATACTGCAGCGACAACGACATTGTAGGCGCAGTGACTTAGCGCACTGCTCAACTTTTCGCTGGTTCGATCCTCGCACGAAACAAATACTTGTATGATCTACAAATAGTTGTCATGGGCATTGCGCATGTAAAATTGATGTCTGTAAACTGTACCCACGGCACAAGAAAAATCCCAGGTAGGAACATTGTTATTTTTTTTAAATTAATGCCTCACAATTCTAAGAAATAAATAGTTGAATAAAAGGACTCGATCTCACCTGAAAACATTACCAATATTTAATGAGTCAAAACACTTGTACAAATCGATGAGTATGGGCAAGGCGATGCAGAAAGATAAATATATTTCGCTATTGTCTAGTTACGAAAAGAGTTGCATAGACGGCAGTATCAACGTGCCATACAGCGGGGTCCATCTCGGTCAACATGAGCTGAGAGCACTGGGACTCCAACCACAGAGAGTGATACAAGACTCTATCAGACTGAAGAAAGTTGTAGTCGTCGCATCAGCTGAGGACGAAACCGCACAATTAGTAAGTTTTATAAATAAATTACGAGTAAGGGGCTCTACACCAGAGGGATGGGCAGCAGCGTCCCTTCTTTTAAATAGCATCCATTCTGTGCACACCAACCAACTTGCCAAGCGTGGTGATAATTTCAGCCGAAAAACATCCACTCCTGGAAAGAATCCTCCTCCAAAGATTGTTACAATGACGACCGGTATGGGTTTGTTTTGTGTGCTCATTAGGGGTTATTGCCGTAATCGCCACGCTTGGCAGACGGGTTGGCGATCGCAGGAGTGTTATAATTCTACTCGAAGAACGCTGCTGCCCGTCCGGCTAATCCCGGGAATAGTCATCTTTTACGACACCCACGGGATGAGACGGGGTGATGGTATTCTTAGCCGGCACCACACGGTATATGTACATTAAGCGTGGTGAGTACTGGCTAACTCCCCCAAAACCGGTTGCCTTATAGAGGCTTTTGTTCAACAGAGGAGGTTTATGGCTGTTATGGCGGTGATGATGATGATAAATAAATAAGTGTTATTTTTGACCTGACCTAGTGACGATACGAACCACGCATGCCTATAACAATTGTAATGCTACGAAGGACTTTTCCTGCGAAGGGCCGAATGGTGCCAATTCGGCCCTCTTCAACTCGAGACATTAGATATTGTCTCTTATGCCCGATAATTACACTAGCTACAGTGCCCTTTTACCACACCCGCGCACACTTCGTACAAGCGAACCGATTTAATAACCTACTACTACTACAGGCGCCCGGTTTGTCCGCACACGTTTTGTGTGTACCGTAATTCATTGTGGGGCTGCGAGCGAGCCAATCGAGAGGGACAAGGACAACCCTATACGTAAGCATTATCGGTGCTTCTGTTTCTGGCATAGTATTTTATGTAGAATATTTAGTTTAATCAGTCCAGCAAGCCCCGTTGGATCCTCAAGCATCCGCAGCCAGCAGATATACGCGATCTAATCCGTTTAAAATTGTTTTATTATAATACTGTAAGTAAGGTTCTTGTAATGATGTTTTTGGTCTCGTATTGATTTTTTTTAGTAAATTTCATAATTAATAAAACTAACGATTCGATTAAAAGTCGAAAACTTCTGTCATGACGTATTCCTATAAAATCCTGCAACGAGTTTGAGACAAAATCGGTACCATTTTTGCCAACTTCTGAATCGAATCAATACAAACGAACGCTAGAAGTCGGAAGTCGATCCATCGGCCATCACGAGTAACACCTATTGAGCCCCGCAATCGCAGTGCCGGTATAATAGGCTCGTGTACACAATAATTGAGCAGAAGAAGAGTTTTGTTATGTGCTTTTCCACGTATCCATGAACTAGGTGGTCCCTGCTCCGCGCCATTGTATTGAACCATACGACTTGGTTTTGTGAGGTGTTATCCGCCGATCCAGGACTTCGGCCACGACAGATTGCTGTGGCTAAAGTAGGATGCCCTGAAGGCGGAGAAAGAGTTGGGGCACTGATGATGGACAAATACCCGCCTAGTCGAGTCACACAGCAAGCGGGCGCGAAAAATCCCGTCGATTATGGACCGGCGGACACCAGCGTATACCACACACGCGAGTTGGAATGCCATCCGGGCTGGGTGCGATGCTTTTACGCTTCAGGTGGCCCACGGCTCAGTAAGAGGTACGATATCCCTAACTCTTCGGTCCAGCCCGAGGTAGTAGGGAGTAGTATGGACCAGGATGGTATCGAACTGTGAGCAGCAAGCTGCTGGAAAGAGCGTAGTAAGTAATCTCTCCAGCAGATCCAGGGCTATGGTTTCGGTCACCGAGGGACCCACGGGCGCAACTTGTTCGTCATCATACGGCAGGGTCCCGGGGTGGTAAGTCCCCCACGGGTGGGTGTCGAGCTCGGGCTCGCGCCACCTTTGGGATCCTACAACGTAGTGGGACGCGTTCGCATCGGCGTCGATTATGAATACTTGGGAGTCGTCCTCAATAGTAGGTGAAAACAAGGCACCAAATCAGACCGTTGTACCTCAATATCTTGATCACCTCAATATGTTGCTCGGTGGATCTTGGTGGTGGAATAGAATAAACGACTTGTGCAACCCGGTACAGGGCCCGCCGTAGGAGTTGCTGGACAGGTGGCATGGCGCGCCCACCTTCTGGCTGTCGCAGATACTCTCGAGACATGGGTCTACAAGTGGGAAGTAGTAGCAGTACTATGGGAAATATCTGTGGAGCGTAGGCCGGGATTATCCATGTGGTGTCCGGATAAATAATATAGCACACCACTCGCATCTCTTCCTGTGGATATCGTTAAAGCCGGCTAAGAGACTCCAATAATAAATTACTAGTATGGTGCTCACCAACCCCCTGTTAAAGCGTGGTGAGTACTGGCAAATTCCCCCCGAAATTACGACACAGTTGTGGAAGTCCGTGGGCTCCCCCAGCCTTTGTTCAGCAGTGACTACCTCTGATTGATATGATGATATGCCGGGAAGAGACGCCCGGTTCCAATCACTGCGGAGACTGCCTAGAGGACCACGTAAGTACATGATGATTTGCCACCGAGCAAAATAAAAATAAATAAATAATGGACTTGAAGAGCTTATTCTAAAGTTCTGTCAAGAATGTGTCTGCGGTGAGATCGGTATTAAAAATCTACAAATTATGATTTGTATTATGAATTAATTTGAATTATGATTGAGTTGAATATATTTTATATATAATCAACGTGTAATATTATTAATATGTAACTTGAAAAAAAATCTATTCTTTTATTATTCATCATTCATCATCATTTCAGCCGAAATACATCAACTGCTGGACCGAAGCCTCACCCATAGATTGCCACAACAACCGGTACACCCGTACCGGGTTGTTGTGGCTGTGTGTTGTGTTAGGGGTTTTTTGTCATAATCGCCTCGCTTGGCAGACGGGTAGCGACCGCAGTTGAGTTATAAATGTAATCGAAGGATGCTGCTGTCCATCCTCCGGCTAATCCCGACACCACACGGCAGGTTTTAATACCGATTTCTGTAGACACGTTCTCAGCACGGAAAGTCCTCACGCTTTTAGAATAGCTGCACAGGACGGCTTGGGCCGAAGGTTTTCCTTCATCCAATCAAATGATACTGGAACCCACAGTGTTGAATTTTGCGTCGGTCTTTTCATTCATTAACGTGTTTTTCGAGTTTATTTGACTGTTTTCAGCATACAATCATTGTTTTTGTCTATCCTAACACTATTTTGAATGAAAACACAACAAACTATTTATTTTCCCATAAAACTGCAATATAAATAAAAACTAAACGGCTGTTTTTCGCGAACTGTACTGTACTTTTTTTCATGAACTATACATGTATGAGGTCATCGCTCGCAGTAGCATAATAATATAGTATCATAATAAAATAATTGCCGTGTGGTGCCGGCTCAGAATGCCACCACCCCATTTCATCCCGTGGATGTCGTAAAAGTAGACAAAGGGATTAACCGGAGGATGGGCAGCAGCGTCCTTCGAGTACATTAACAACTCCACCGCGATCGCCAACCCGCCTGCCGAGCGTGGCGATTATAGCAAGACCCCCCAATGAGCACACAACACATCCATATCGGTCATTGTGGTGATCTGTGGGGGAGGCCTGTGTCCAGCAGTGGACTCCATTCGGCCGAAATGATGATAATTAAATTATCATGTAGCGTTTAGAACGCGATTTTTACGATACATTGCGTGCTCAAAAATGTCAAAAACTGTAACCTTTCTGTATTATTTCGAAGATGGCTTTCCTATTTTTATTACAGGCTTAAGTGTAACCTCTGGCCAATGTTTTCAGTAAGTTGTCACTGACACCCGTACATTAATCGCCAGACGGTCTTGTTAGCATTTTGTAACCTATTTATGTAAGTCAATGATAAGCACAAACATCTGAAACGTTTCTTAGCAGCTGAAATATTTTTAATGCCATATGTTCGGAGTCTTTTTTATTCAGTACATTTTTCGTAATATTTTTGTTTCAAGGGATCATTGTAAAATGTGATGACTATTGTATACCGATGATAATATTCATCATCATCACATCGACTCGTAAATATCCTCTGCGGAATTTCGTCATTAATAAACTGTAATGAGGGATTGCCTAGTAACCACAATGGATAAATTAATTGATGATCAGAACATTTTCATTATTGTATAGAAGAATGGTGCTGCACATTCCTTTACCAGAACCCATTAGACAATAGTTATATAAGTAGTTAGTATACGTTCTATAATTGGAAGTTGAAATGTGGTGTCTGTAGATAACAATAATTATAATTAGAAAATTAATTTTTCAACGCTACCGCTATGTTGGTTGGGTTGATCCAATCATCCAGGGGGATAGGAATAGAGCCACCTTCAAACACACACACCCACTCAATTACCGCAACAGATTGTGGCTACTTAACGCTTTAATTCACTTTATCCGTGTGGTGTGATTAAGAATGTAGAACTCTATCTCCTCTCGTGGACGTCGTAAAAGGCGACTAACGGCCAAATACTGAACTGCCACTTATTCATTATAATAAAACACTTTTAAACGGATTCTATCGCGTATATTTTAGATTTTTGATTTTCCTGACGTTTCGAATACTTTGCAGCATTCGTGGTCATCCTGCGACCACGAATGCTGCAAAGTATAATGTGTAATAATCGCGAAAATCTAAGACACTTATTATTAAAATCCCGCTTAATGATTTGAAACTTATGGCTTCCTATCGAAACCGGGCGTCTCAAACACCTGGTGTTTCTGTATTCGGCTGAATGGGACTCTAAGCTAAAGTTCCGTTGAATAGGAGCCATACTTAGCTCACCAACCCTCCTGCCAAGTGTGATGAGTATTGGCAAACTGTCACTGACACAATTACTTGTGGAAATCTAGGGGAGAGGCCTGTGTTCAGCAGTGGACGTCCTGTAGCTGTTATAATGGTGATGACATCGGTTTGTGTGATGAGAACATAATAGCTTCTCGGTTAAGTCAGTCTGTTTTCGTGCTGTAGTTGACAAGTAACAACTAGACGCTACTACGATAAAAAAGTAGAAGCGGTAATGCAAATTACGGATCAAACATTACTACTATTGTATTATATTGTGGCTATCACGGGCTCAGCATCAGCCGAACGCACTTCGACCCTATTGGGTCCATTGTGGTGCCGAAAGCCCTGCACTTCTCCTCCGCTGGGAAATCAAGAAGTCCCTGTAGGTACTAGGTCAACGGGTTGTAGGCTCTACGAGTATTGTGATGGTCAAACGAAATGTTCCAATGTAATGTTTGAACTCAATAACTTACTCTGGCGTGTGGTCATGGGGGGGTTACCTCATCGCTGGCTGCATTGATTAGAAGACTGAAATTTAATTTAGTATATTGGCAACATTGTCAATTTCGAAACTGGTAATAGCTTAGTGTGGTAACATTATTTCCGTGAACATTTCTCGATGTTCGATAAAGATATAGATGCTCCTTCTGTATTAGGGATCTTCAAAACGGGCGTCGAACATTTTTTACATATTCGGTACAAAGATCTCTCTGACTCGGAAATTAAACATCCCAAAATTATGATTTGAAGGTAGTTTTTCCGGGTCTGGGTGTATTGTGTGTGGAATTTGTGTCTGTAAACGCACCCACGATACATGAGATAGTGACGGACTACGTAAAAAACATTTGTGTTGATACTTATTGTGGTTTAGAAGAGAACAACATTATTATAATTATTACTATGCAACACCCGTTTACCATCAATAAAGGTTTACTGGTCCCTTATTCCAGGGATATTCCAGGTCGGGCTTCTGCAGCCATGCATTAGTGTTTAAATTTTAAATATTACTATGTTGCTATTTATAGAGCACTGTAGCTAGTACAACTGCTGGACATAAAAGACAAAATAACTAATGTCTTGAGGTGACGAACACAAACAAACAAAAGCCACGCAGGACTAGCCCTGGGTAGCATTATTGTTATGGGCAGGCGTGGCCCGCTTGGCGAATGACTTACTTACATAATGATCTTGTCCCTTACATAAAAAATATATTATTCGTTCTCGATAACCATACTTTTACTTCCTACACCTAAACAATTTTTTCTTTTCAGTTCACGGATTACCTAGTAAAATGCAGTGTGCCAAGAGTGTGTATACTCCATGGTGGAATATCAGCATTATTGACGCATGTACCGTCGCTCTTCACAGTACCACCACCCAAGAGGGACGGTCACAAATAGATAATAATCTATGGACCGAATTACAAGGAGTACATAGCGAATGGAATGTTAATTTGCAATTGTTAATTTCGCCCAATGTATAAGTGCAAAGAAAAGTAACATTTTCCATTGCGGGAAAACCGGTGCGTCATACATCAAATAGTCTCGCTGATGCATTCCGATTGACGGTAGTATGACAGCCGTGGATACGTTATATTAAGGCATATTAGCATTCCATGTGTTTTTCTAAATCGCACTAGCGGCTTCTGTTTGCATTATTATGTTCCGGAAAATTTGTGACGTTTCATGTGATAACTGACTTTATATATTAATTCACATTGCGAATTTTCGCTTGAAATGTTAGACGATATATAGCACAAAGGTAAACCCCTAGTGTGGTTTAGGATTACTAAATCGTATTTTATTGGAATTATCTAGGATTACAGTTCTAGAAGTATTGTAGCATGGTTATAGTGAATTAAAGTCATGGTCTGATTGTAGATTTGAGTAACTTTAAAAAAGACATAGAAACAAACAACGAGATTCTTATGTACTTTACTTATTATTATATCTATGTGTAGTTGGTATGCTTATGTGCATTCCGTTAAACGTATGCCTTTGTGATATAGGTCTGGGTTAATTAAAGTGTATTTTCTCATCTAGATATAGGATCATTAAAGATTTTATACATACTATTTATTTTATATTCGATATATTGTTAAGTTATGCCGTCGAAAATCAATTTAACACAGATTTGAATGTAACAAATATTATACTTAATTAAATAAGCTATTTATACACAATACACATGTACAGTACTGCTACGAATTTATTTAATAAACATCTGAACGTTTATTGTTTGTTATTGCTCCGGTGTTACGCTGTGAATTCTCACGGCATCATCTCTCGACCAACTTGCACTTCATTGACTGATAGTGCCCACATAATTACCGTGGTATTGGCATGTGGGCAGCCCCCTAACAGCTTGTGACGTTTTTACCCCCTATCGTGTTATGAATGAGAGGTTCGTATTTGGGGAGGTGGAGGCGTGAGGAGTGGGGGGCCGGTAGACGCTGCTCGGCGCTCTCGCATTCGCCGGCCGTACCTCGCCGCGATTGTGTGTATCGTCCACGCTCAGCGTTTTCATAACATTCCTCGCGTGCAGTGAAACTTTATAAAAAATATTTTGTTGCGAAAACAAATGGGCGTCGATAGTGAAACGTAAACTTGTGATGATGCACAGTGTTCTGTGAAATTTGCGTCGTCTAACAGTAGTCTTGGTGCAGTTTACATTCTTTCCGAGTTCCGCCCGCTTGGAGGAGGACTGTAAGGGAGTGACAGTTTGCTGTGTTTTGTGCGAGTTTTTCTCGGAGAAGTTCACTGTGTTTGTAGTCGGAGGCCGTCGTGAACACCGGCCCCGACATGGAGGGTTACTTCGACATTTCTAACGATCTGAAGGACGTCTGGGAGGCGGACATTGACCCGGTGAGTCGACCTTGCTTGATATCTGTTATCGCTCTAAGGTAATGATTTGATTTAATTACTGATTTGCCAAACATGCAAAAAAGTGCGATGTTATTAGTAACGCTCAAAGCTGATTGCAGCACATGTTTGAATGTTATAGTCAAACCCACTTCCATTCATGTCGAAACAATCGCTGAACAATACGCGTGTATAGAAAAAGTTTACTCGCGTACCTCGTATTAACACAGAAATACGTTTATACCATCATAAAAGTGCTAGAATGGAATAAAGGTATACATCGATAGCGCTGATAACAAACTTTATTGCCTATACATGTTTATAATCGATATGTTTCTGTATGTGACTTACCAGAGATTCGCACAAACGAAATTCGACGCAATATTTCACAGTTACGCGACTTTCTAAAAGTGACAGCCCTGATATGAATTCTAGAAATAAGTATGGTGATAGAGTGGCATACCTAGGTACCTATATGCGCAAACTTTCGTTTGTACTGTTGATAAACTAAGCCTGAATCACGTTTCAATCGTTGCACGTTCAAAGATGGTAATTAAATCAACATTACTATTTTACCGTGCAGTATCGCACTGCCCAAGACAAACGCATGTTTAATTACGCGGACGTACCTACCTACCTGCCGACTATTTGATTAGGGTACTTACAATAATTGATCTACTAAACATATTGATTAACAATATTAGAAATTCATAGAAAACTCCGATTAGATTTTAATCAATTGGGCAGTCGTACTCAGTACAGACTAAAAGAAGCTGCAGAGTTACAAACAAGTAAAACCAGTTGAAGCTACTGCTTAACAATGTAGGTAATAATAACAAGGAAATTGTTTTGATTGAGCCAGGTTATCTGACATACGAGTTTTACCTAGGTATTGTTTACAATGCCGTTTCGTCATACCCTCGCTTATCATATCAATAGGTACCTAGGATAAAACAAAAGAAGGGTATATGGAGTCAAGTGAGTCCTCATCTACCTTCACTATGCTTTTCATTGCCCTTCGTTCTACTTGCTGGAGTCAAAGAAGAATGATTGATTCTCGAGAGCTAGGTTGTAACATTATTTGTGGTGAAGGGTTGGCGAATATCGGTGCTTGCTTTTCATATGTCGACTTGCAAAAAGATCTAATTCGAGACTATTTTAAATTTAGCAATTATTCTCTTTTCTTATGTTCAAAACCATCGATGTAAACATATATTTTTAGCATAATTTTAGTTATCAATCAATAAGTAAGGTGTATTAAATATGATCTTGAAACTTTTATAAATAACTCCGACAGTGCTCGCCTCCACATCACATTCGGAAATGGATAATTTATTTAGTTAAATGTATTACATTTTTTATGTTTACTGATGTCCAATTCCACACGAGTTTTGTGTACGTGTTAATTTCAATTGTAGAAGTTGTATTTGCAGAAAGGGTATCAAGAAATTTAATGCTAGAAACAGCAATATAGGATATATAGATAGTAAACAAATGTGGGTCATATTTCATCATATTCTGCCCATTACTGTTCCACTGCTAGGCACGGGCGTTTCTCATGATGAGAAAGGTTCGGCCTTAGTCCACCACGCTGGCCTAGCGCAGGTTGGCGGACTACACACAGCATTGAGAACATTTTGGAGCTCCTTCAGGTGTGTAGGTTTCCTCACGATGTTTTCCTTCACTGTTATTGCAAGTGATCATAAATTCTGATCCGCACATGACTCCGAAAAGTCAGAGATGCAGGCCGGGATCAAACTAAAAACGATAGAAACATATATACATCAATGCTAAAAACCGTCTGTATGGAAAAAAGTGTACAACCAATTGAAAATAATCTGGATTACCTTTGTATTAGAAGTATTGGAGGGAAGAATTATTTGTGATGGTCATATAAGAGCCCTGAAAAGGAAACAATTCCTATTGTATTTTCTTCTCAAAAATCGACACTCACTCGTAACTTATTATTAGGGCGGCACAGATAGCATCAATGAATTGTTAGTTCAATAGAGCCTTTTAAATCAAATGATCTCAACAGTTAAATTTCTTATAATCCTTATAGGTATATCAGGATACATTCAATTATAGGTACAATATAATGATGCTGCTAGAGATGCAAGTGCCAGAGCAAGACACTAATGACCAAAAAGGTTTGATATCCAGTAAATAGCTCATATTCTAGTGACCACACACCTAGCGCACGACAAGCGGGAAAATTAGTTAATACGAGCTGATAAATATGCGTCTCCTGATGTACTTCGTCAAACAAAATCTGAACCATTCATAGTTTACTAACACCGCCACCACCTGCCCAATAGGTGCACAAACCTTATTTATATTCTACGCGTATGGCCCAAGTCCTGTCTCTTACGAATGAAGAATTATTAATACAGCAATTTACCGTCCGTAATCGTCAAAGGGTAATCAATAAAAATATTTTTCTGTAGGCAATAAAAAGTAATATTGACCTCTGGGGTACCTTAAGGCTGGGCATGAAAACGAAGGTAAACAATTTTTTGTAAGCATTTCGTACTTTGCCTTATCCTTAACAATGATTACTTTTGGCTGAAGTCCGCATCTATTTCCTCGTGAGACTGACCGCATCTCTTTCCTCGTGAGACTGACCGCATCTCTTTCCTCGTGAGTCTTGGTTATTTTCAGGTATTTACATTAATGCTAGACCGATTTCTACGGGACTTTCACTGGCAGATAGCTGATGTTATAAGAAATAACTAAGGCTACTTTTATTTGAGAAAAATAATTTAGGTACCGCGCAACAAAATAAAACCCCTGAAATCCAATGTATGTACTTCTATGTCAAGTATCTGTGCCGAAGTAGGTACTACAAATTATTTACAAATAATCTAATTTCTTTTAAACTAAACGTCGGGTGAAGCCGCGAGTCCCAGTACAGTGGTAAATTTAGCTTCAAATAATATTTGATTTATTGGTATTCATTACATATCTGATAGATTTAAGTACATAATATACATAAAAGAAAACCAGGAACAACCTCTTAGCAAGTGGAATAAACTGGTAACACAAAAAGTATGTATATTACTACTAATAATCGGTTGGTTAATGAGTAAAATGTTCAAAGTGACTAGCACCACGTTTAAATGATAATTAAAGTGGCTTTTATTTCGTTTAATCATTTCTGAAAACTTTAAAAAACTAATCTATTTTCTTGTATAACATTAACTGTATGACTAACGCAAAGTAAATTTAAGATATTCTATTAAAACGTTTGTGTTGGGTCTGTTAAGCTTTTTGTACCTTCACTGCCTATAAGATAGTACCTAAGTCAATTAGTTTATCTAAAAGATTTAAAAAAATCATCGTTTTATTCGTAAAAATTTAGTGCCAATATTAATCGAAAATGACGAAACCATAAAACCGCCATTCGCGAGCTGTTCCATGACAAAATACTAATTATAAAGGAACAAGCCTTACCTTGGAAATCAACAGATTTATCATTGTTTCTACATTTAAGATTCATTATTCGTGGCTTATTTTTCGGGAAAGGTCATGAAGACCTCGGCTAGAAGCACCTGTAACTTGTTTTGTGCTATGCGGTGACGTCATGGTTGGCTGTTGATAACCCGGTTGTGTTGCGGAGATGATTTGCATGCGTTCATTTGTTGCGTGCGTGAATGCTTCCATATTTGGTCAGGTTAGCTGGGCGTTCATTTCTTATGGCTCTCGACGTACGGTATAGTATAGTGCGACGACCTGGTGCGTTGAACTAAGGGGCCCGGCGGCGGCGGCGCCGCAGGTGTTTTTTTTTATTAATATTAACTTGTCCGTTTATTATGATGGACTGCGAAGACTAGTCGCCATTATTTAATGGCTGATTTTATGCCTTATAAGACGTTTAAAAAGTGTTTTTGGACTTTACTTACTACAACCGAAAGTAGTAAGCACATATCCCTACCTTCCTAATTATTATTTTGAAGTAGATAAGATACTAGATAAATTGATTAAATCAGTGGTTTTTGACGTTTAAAAAAGAGCCAATATATAAAAAAGGTAATACAAACTCAGTAAATTCTTCGTTCGCGTAACCTATTTTCTATTTCTAGGAACCGCGCTTACTCTGCAGTTGGTAACTAATATAAATATTAATAGGTAGGTAGGTATTAATCTTTATCATTTTTACCACTACATCAATTAAACCTTAATAATTATTCACAAAGAATATCGAAAATATATATTTTTGGATGCGTAATAAATTAGGTTCCTTGTGGTTTCAGGCAAAAATAGACCACCCTTCTCCACCCATGGGTGATGTAAATGGCAATAAAGAGTTGATATCATGAGGAGCATCCTCCCGTATGATAAAACATATTGCAATCACCAATCCCCTTGTCAAGCTTGGTGATTATTGGAAATATAAAAATTACTGCTCTTTGTAGTAATAAATGGAAGGCCATTCAGCAGTGGACGTTTAAGAGCTGACGTGTGTACCCGTGTAAAGTAAAAAAAACCCCGCAGTGGTGATAAAAAGCAAAACACTATTGTCTAAATTGGAAACTACCCGCATAAAATCAGACTACGCTAGTTAGACCATGATTTGAAAGATTAAAACTGCACAAAAATACAATAAGATTCATTGAAGGTTTTATAACGAATCTAAACAGGGATATTTGCACATTTCCGTGGTTAGTCCAGCAATTTTTTTCAATACATGTTTATAACGGTAGATATTTTACTTCTTACATAGTAACAGTTTAATTATTCATTAGTAATATAATTTATGCGTTACCTGTAGTGGTCGCTGTTTTGGCGGCCTATCTTATGAGTGGGAAGTCACCGTCTGCCACTGAATTTCAATTAGAGGTTGAAAGGCAGACTTCGTTCGTTTATTTCTCTTAGTTTTTAGATCCACACAACACCCATTGCTATTTATTTGGAGAATTCCGAATATAGAGAAACTCTTTACATTTTAGATTGAAATTCTGTAACGAGTCTCTGCATGTTGTACCCCTGTCTCCGTGTAAGCCTGCTAAACTCTCCTTCATTATATCATCAGATCAGACGAGATACTGATACTCAACTGCTCCACAAAGACCTTCACCAAAATTTCAACAATGACCGGTAACATGCCGCTCGCATTCAACGACTCCCAGGTCGTCGGTCCATCTCATTGGCGCCAGATCCACGTTGCGTTTTCAAGTGCGTGGTCTCCAATCGAGAACTTTTAAGCTCTACGAGCTATGTGCTGCACCCACCGCCATTTCAGCTTACTAAGCCTTTAAAATGTCCTGTTTTTATACACCGTACACTTAGTAATACTATGTGCCTGTTTTATTTTTCATTGAACTCCGTACCTAGGAGTGTATATCCTTTTTCCAAAAGTGTTAACTTATTTCCGGTGTCCTGCCGGCATCGGCTGTGCTGTGCGTCATTTGTTTTACTCGCTACAACAGGGTTGTCAGCTTTCTTATAAATGAAAGCATTCTCTTCCATAATACGTTTAGAATTAACATTATTACACATAAAGTGATTTGTTATATAAGGTTTCGACACTTAATTCATTATATTATTACATTTCAGTAATAAATTAACTATTGTAAGATTAATGTACGACGCAGTGCAGTGATAATTGATACCTATTAATTTAAAAATAAAGATGTTAACCTTAATGGTGGCAATTAGTATTCAGCTATGAATTCAGTGGAACATTCATTACACTAGAACGACACTACACATTACATTAGAAACATTAACTATTAAACACGATAGAATTAACAAAGATTCAACTGCAAACCCTGTGCTAATATCCTTATTACTTAAATGTAAATCGGTATATTCTCACTATAGTATACAACAACCTAAGCTATCAGAGCCATATTCCTATTAACGGCTTTGCCCTCCATTTATTTTTATTTGACTGGCAACACTGAGAGGTTAGTTAGCCGGCTATTATATTTGGCTAGGGTTACCATAATGAGCAATATTGTATCATAACCGTTACATAAAGAGTAAAAGTAAAACATAAACAATAAAATTAAGTAGTAAAGAATAAAAAATGCCTGGCCTAATTAAACATAGGTAACGCATCCATCTGTCTTTTTACGAAATTATTCGTCAGTAATTGCACTCATTTTGTAGAGTAATATTTATTGTGAGACTCCATTTCATTCATTATTGAGCAGAGCGAAAGAAAAGCAATGTTTTTTAATTTAAGTTTTAAAGATTTAGCGAAGAGGAACCCTACTCTATTAACTAGTAATTTAGTATTGTGCGTGAGTGGCCCCGGCGCGCGGCAGCGTTATAATGGTAATCGAATTTCCTTTCCGGTTGTAAGTCCTCACTACTTGTACTACCAGTGAGTCTTAGAATACGTGATAATCACATATATCAGATAATAGCGGCTTACGGTCCCAGGAGCAGATTTAATTGCAATTCCCTAGGCCAAGTGTGATATGCCGCGATCCTTGTGATGACAGAGAATGAAATCAGGGGTAAACATTAACTTTTATGAGCCTTTGAAATTTGAAACTCATGAAACCAAACTGTATCGCTCTATTCCTGAGTCTTGCGGACCTAAGCCTTAATCTACCTTTTTACACAATTGTATATTGTTTAGAAGCTAAGGGTGAGATTCAGAAACGAGTCTAAGCTAAGTTCACGCTTCCATCTGTCAAAATTAGGGGCGTAAGTTTGACATATGGAAGCGTAAGTTCACGCTTAGACTCGTTTCTGAATCTTACCCTTAGTCTTAGAATACCGTTTCAAAGTATTATGTTAGGTTGTAATAACATAACTGATTCTATTCTATTTTATTCTGATTGACTGTGTCCACGTATAAGAGATATTAATAGCGAATAATCTCACACACTTAATTTGGTTGCTACTAAATTAGATTTATTATCATGTTCACTGAGCGAGTTCGCAAGAGTAATATACATACAAAATTGTTATTTGTAACTTGGCACATAAGGTTACGCATATTTTTTATTTTTCGTAACCGTTGATTGTTACCTACTCTCTTAATTGTTATTTAAGTAAGTAACTACACTATCATATTAGGATCTTCCTGTAATGGTAGTTGTACGTATGTAAATGTAAATAAATAAATAAAACAACTCTTACTGACGTTTATTGATCTTCGTAGAATTCTATGAAAAAACCAAGATAAGATTCAATTAGGTTAAGGCCTTCCAAAGGAACACTACAATATTATTACATTGCTATTAGAAATTTCCAGCCCTAAGGGAAATCTATTAAAAATTGTTACATGGTTTGGATTTTTCCGTTCGAAATGTTTTTATTTGCGCTGTCCTGGTGAAGGTTACGAGAATCCTCTTGATTCGAGCGGTGTGGGACAGTTCGTTATGGATTTTCAAGTAGATTAGATTTTATAAGTAAACAGGATAAAAAAGGAATTTGGTTACGTAGTAAAAAACTGAAGCGACAGTTATGTACTTAGTTGACATTGGAATAAGATATTTTACCCGTTTATATATTGAACCATTGTTAATACACACATTGAACCATCAACAAGCAACAAGAAACTGCGCCTACTCCAGAACATATTTTCTAACCATTTATCTTAATAAAAGTATAATTCTGTCACCCGGTTTTGCATGGGTAGCATTAATTATCTATAGCTAGGTGACTTACATGACACAAAACTGCCAAAAAAACTGTTTATCCGATGGCTACCAAACTTCGCAGGGTTGCCTAAAAATTTCGTCAAAATCGGCCAGCCGTTTTGGAGTTCATAAGGAACATACATACAACATACACATCGATTTTTATATATATAGATATCTACTGTTCCGTGTCGTTAAATAAATTAATATGATTACTAGGTACAAACTTAACACAAACACAATAAGTCATATATATTTACAACGGAATGTAGCCGACCATTGAAAAGTGTTCCAATCTAGGGCTTCCAGACGAAAAAAAACAGGCGGTTCAGCGAAATTCTAGCGGAATATTGTCCGATTGCCCTTGTTTCAAGAACGTTCTACGAATTATATAAAAATAGGTATGTTAAAAGTTCCTTTAACTTCTTGGTAATTTGAATGTATAGTGGTGCCTTGGCTAAAAAGCTTAGTTGTACCTACACATACATTAATTTGCTTTAAAAACTTCCTGAATCCTGTTACCATAGATACCGGCTTACATAATTGATACCATATAAGTCTTATTTTCATAGTTGCTGTGCGTGGGCATAAACGCTAATTGTTTTGGTATCAGTTGAATTTCTGCAGTACACGGGAAAATACGTTAAACAAAGCTAATAACCTTATGCGATATGATCTTGTTTGAATATTAATCATATTCTTACCCATTAACACGTTGTAATATGAATTCGCATTCCGAATACAATACAATGTGATAGCCTATACTTACGGATACGCTCAGTGTTGCCAATAATAAATGCTAACTGAACCAATATACTTATGATAATTGAATAATCGACTAACACATGACCACGTGGCCTGCATTCTACGTTGGTCTATCTAGGCTAACATGTCATAACGGAATGCAATTTTTCCAAATGACCTTGTCTTAATAACTTGATAGGGGGCGGTTATCACAATACGAGACGACGGAAAAATAAACTAACCGTCAGTTAAACTATGTCGCTTTGAAGTTACCTTGGCAGTGGGTATTGAGATGTACTAGTACAAGGACGGTTTAAGAGTGGGTGGTACAAAAGAATAGCTTCTAGGGCTATTTATAATATACGAAAAGACTGAGACTGTGTATATTGGTTTTTTTAGACTTCATGTCATCAATCGGGTACTATTTGGGCTCCAATATCATATAAATAGCTCTTCTTTTGTTTTTAGATACGTTTTTGCCCGGTTAAGCAGATATATCCCCCTTGGGATTACTGCGAGAAGACCTACATAAAAAAAAAAAATTTTTAGATACGTAATGTATTCTAGAAGATGATTTACTCATTGTTAAAGCGAAGTAAATATTTGCTTTTACAGCTAGTGCTCCACAATAGCATGAAGTTTGAAGAATTTAAGTGACACTTGAAATGACAATTCTTTGAAGGTATTTTGACTGAAATAGTCTTAATCGATTAGATTTTACAATCAATAAAAAATAACAATTCCTTCAGCTTTTGTGCAACTGGCCTCGACGCATCTTAGGAACATCGATTTCTAAACGATCCCACAATAATTCGGAGATTAACAAGATAATATTAATGTTAGAACTAACTTGTTTGTGTCCGAAACAATGGGCACATTGCGTAAATACGTGGCACAGGCATTGCGTCACTCACGATCGGTCTGTATCGAATGGTATCATTTCAAAAACAAGATATTGACACAAGTGTATACTGTGACATTGTTTCAGTACTCTGTGTCTTACTTATGTATAGTTCAAGTCCAATAACACGGATTCTTGTTATCCTCTAGTTGTATTCTCGGTTTTTCTGATATAGCAACTTGATTTATATTGTGTAGTATCTCTATAGAATATTAATCAAACAAATGGCAGTAGTTAGTTCAGTTTTAATTGACCTTTGTTAAATAAACAAACAAAAATGTGCATGCAGTGCGTTTATCATTATAGTAGCAGGTTATTTTAAAATAAGTATCTCATTTAATTCTTCCTTGTTTTCTTTCAGCTACAAATATGGCGATCATTCTAATCTAATAGGAATAAAATACATGATTTGTAATGACAATGAAACAAGCATTACGTCGACACACTTTTCCGCGTGTAGCCCGTACTCATATGTAGGCAACATGAGTACGGGCGTTATTTAATTTGTGTTATTTCATTGTAATTGGCAGCTTTATAGGTGTGGTTTTATTGAAAACAATTGTCAATCAAGATGCACACAAAACGCACACCATTCGCGTGTGAATGGCGGTGCGAGTGCGTCATGGTATACACTAGTTTGCATTCCTCTCACCGGCAAGTGGGCGATAGTGTTGCCATGCTCTAAAAAAATATTCCCTAGAGCATATAAACTAGTAAGTTTAAGCTTGTTAAAAATTCGACTAACGATTATTTCTTCTTAGAATTCAATATTCTTGGGATAAGTACTTCGAATAATTAATGCAAATTACCTAGTTACAATAATGAGTGCAAAGTAAGTAAGTACCTTAAGCCAATAAGCACGATTGCCTTTATCGGTCACATGCCCTGCCAAAGAGAGTAACAGTAAAACCTAATAACAGCCGTGTCAACGTTGGAACGAAACCCAGGACCTGACGTTCGGCAGCTGCCCGTTAGACCAATGACACTGCCTTATTACTTACGACTACTAGACCAATGACACTACCTTATTATTACTATATTCGCTAATTGTTGGTTCATCTACTTTAAACATGGTAACACTAGTCGGCGCAGGCGCACCGAGAATTTAGAGAGTTGCTACTGAAACAATTCCGTATTTATTAGCACTCGTCTAGCGGCACATTTTAAATTAACTACGCCGTTATTGTCGCTGACTATATTGTGTCAGAAATAAATAAACGCCAAAATCGAAGAATTACTTCCGGACGCTAGGTATGTGTCCAAAGGCGGTGTCATGGGCGGCTGGAAGATGACCGCTCCAGTGGTTTTGGCAGGTAGGAGTAGAGGAGAGATACCCCTACGCCCTTCCCACGGCCGAAGGAAGGTTCATGTAGAAGTTCCACTAGACACAAAAAAAAAAGGAGTCCGACATGCCCTTTCGCCCTTCTCTGGGGCGAAGGAAGTTCAAGATGAATTTCTACTGGGACCAATAAAAAAAGATAGGTCTTACGGCAGACATCCACCATCACATCACTCCTGTACCCTTGGACAAAAAATTTACATATTCTTAGCTTATTCTTGATGATTTAGCTTATGTATAGAGCATACATAAGCTAAATCATCAAGAATACGCTAAGAATATGTAAATTTCTAAATCTAATCGTCAACCAAATACTGGCAACAACGGCTATGAATAAAATTCAACGAGTAGCCCAACTTATTACGTAATAATGTACCTACCGTACCTTATGCAATGTTAATTTAGTACTAACTTATTAGGTAATAGGCATTCAAACTTATAGGCTTATTAGTCTGGCTGGTAATGAGGCAGCAAATTCCAGCTCACACCTCGAACTCTTAGAAGTGATAGCTCAGCGGCTAGCCGCATAATTTCGCCAATTTACTGCAAATTGGAAACAGTGGCGTAATTTGATTTCGCTTTCATGCTTTAATTTACATTTTGAAGATATTAAGTTCGTGCTAATACCTACTAGCAAATCATAAATAATGCTGAATTGAGGCAGCGTTTCAAAACAAATAATTGCATTTTCAGACGATCAACATTATCGACTATGAAACTTTTGGTACAAAAGTGGTTTTAATTTCTAAATAAGTCGGCTCAGCCTTTCTCTTAGACGAATTAATTTGGATTTCTGCTTATGCGGAATATGTATACATATATTATAAATATACATATATAGTAAGTGATAATTGGGAGTCGAGTCACACCACTGCTCTACCGTTAGCAAATGCTGTATTTGCAATGCCTTTATAATTGTAGTTACTACGTTTATCCACCCGACGGGGAGGACAGGGAGTGTAGTCAAGGGTTTTGGGATTGTTTCCATTTAGGTTCCCAATATAAACGATAACCAGACGATAGGATAGGGTTAGTGAAGATCATGCGTTCCTTGTGCAGTACGGGACAGCATGTAGTTGGCACTTTTGGAGAAGGGTAGAAGTCTTGAATAAAAATATTTAACATTTTAAATCTTGTTTATGTGTAGGTACTTTTTTTCTTTTTGTAAGTTATAAATATTTTATAATAGTTCGCGTGGTGCCCGGATTAAGAATATAGAACCCCACAATCTCCTCGTCCCTTGGATGTCATAAAAGGCGATTAATAGACTTTTAAACAGAGGGATGGGCCGCAGCGTCCCTTCTTTGGAACAGCAGCTATACTGCGCTCACCAACCCGCCAGCCAAGGATGATGAGTACTGGTAAATAAAAAGACACAATGTGTGCACAAATTGTGGAAATCTATTGGAGAGGCCCTTGTTCAGCAGTGGACGTCTAAAGGCTGATATAGTATATATTTTTGACAGATCGCATAAAATATTTCATTTAAAATATTTTGCAAAGTTGTTCTCAAAACTGACTGCTCTACGTCTAGAAGCAAACACCGTTCATCACTATCTGGTTGTGAATTAAAGTGATAACCGGTGATAACGGATACCCAAATGTTTTACTATTGCACTTAACAAAACTTAGACCGACTATTTACTGCGACATAGGTCAAAGTGGCTATTTATAAACGTTCCTTTTATCAGGACGTGTAATATTTAGGGCTATGTTGTCCATTCAGTTTATTAATGGAGGCAATAAACCGTAAGCATACGTAACTATGAGTAAGCTAAGCACCTTGTATAAAGTTAGAAAAAAATAGTAGTAGATAAAAACTACTATTTTCATTCTTATTGTCCAAAGCAGCGATTCAAACGCCATATATACTATTTTCTTTAATCTCCGTTCCTTACGGAATGATGCACACAACAGGAAACTGTGGATTCACGAACACATCCTCACATTTGCGATAGGTAAAATGATTGCAAATCATGTGCTCCGCCTCTATTACGTAACTGCATTGTGTCAACCAGTCTGCGACCTTAGATAACGCGTCCCTGATAATGGTTACCTTACCGACCTGCGCGCGACATTTAATTAATTGCAATTGACTCCGCGTTATGTAACTTCGCTTTCGTTTCATTGCCAGGTGTGAAATTGGAATGTTGGAGACGAAAAAGACATTTTTTATGTAGATTTACATTTCAATATAGAAAATTTTGTTTCTAGCAAGTTTATGTAATGTTACTTTAGCAAATCCTATGCAACTCTTGTAGCGGTTAAGCGTGACTAAAATTGGTGCTAACCTAAATGGGAGTATCCAGTTCGTTTCATAACAACAAAAAATATGTTACTACTTACCTACTAACAATGTTTACGTTCCTGATAAGGAATTCACAGTATAAAACAAAATGTAATCTGTAGTATAAAATACCGTTGACTATACTGCCTAACTGCCGAATCTTAGTCAGCATTAGAGCTAAATATCATTTCTGGATGTTGTTTAAACACTGTAAGTATGGAAAGTACTGTTTGAATACTTTCTTAGCGCAATCCTCTTACTACGAGCTATTGAATGAACGTTTCTAAAGGCTGAGTGCATATCAATTTAATTGAATGACTTGAACTATTGACTCTGTTTATTTTATTATCATACAAACTGACAGTGTTATGGCCAATTTTTAAGAGATCCGTTAAGTCACTTCGCTAGTTTAATAGCAAGTGGGAATTCCAACTCCCAAATGCATTAGCATACCTACGGGTTAGCCTCAAGCATGGCACCCACGGCTCCACTCAAAGATTTTGTATTTTAGTATAGTAGCGTTCAGTATGGTTCCCTGCAAAAAAAATTGACCACCCCACTGATAAGGCGACAAAGGGTTGATATGAAGAGGATGGCCAACAGCATCCTGCCGTGTGATAATAACGACATACTGTAATCACCAATCCGCCTGCCAAGCGTTGTGATTATGGAAAATAACAGCTCATTGCGGTGATAATCGGCAGGCCCGTGTTCGGCAGTGGATTTATGGGCTGACGTGTGTGTGTATATCAATGATATTATACCATAGATATGTTACGTCCATATCAAATGACGCGCAAAATACATCTCGCTTGCACTATCATGTCGTGAGAAAGAAGATACAAAAACAACAAGATTAAAAGAGATAGCTATCTAGGCGAACCGATTTCGAGGTGCTACAACTGGGAGAGTTTTGGTTCTTACTTTTGGCACGCATGTAACATATCTACTTCTTTTTCATATATTTCATTGGTGTATATATAATAGTAGCAGACGTAGTTGACCAGCCGACGTAAAACAAGGCAATAAGGCGTTTATTGCTTTGTTTTTCAATTCACTTTGGCTTATCGCAGTTTCACCTGCCAAGCGTGGCGATTATGGCAAAACCCCCCAATGAGCCCACAACACACCCATATCGTTGTGGTGATCTTTGGGGGAGGCCTATGTCCAGCAGTGGTCTTCATTCGGCCGAAATGATGATAGTGAGAGACCAAGTCTCTATACCATATGTAATCGCTGGTAACACAAACTGTTTAAAGGCCATCCACCGACTACTACCTACTACTGCGGTAATGTTAACTACAAAGTTACAAAGTCGTAACATACAATTACACTTCCATCTATACAAATAAATAAAATTGAAGTGTGTTTCTAATGTCAAAATCACAACTTTTTACTAAATCGATATGAAAGTTTTTACGGCACTCATATAAAAAAAAAACAATATTTTAAATGTTGTCTGTCTGTCTGTCTGTATATTTGTTCCAGCTAATCTCCGAAACGGCCAGTCCGAATTTGACGGGATTCTCTTGCATATAGTTGATGTTATAAGCGAGTTACTTAAATTACTTTTATTTTAGAAAAGAAATAAGTATTCCGCGCAAAATAATTTATCCAATATATATACTCTATGTCAACTGTCTGTGCCGAAGTACTCTTAATTATTTATATAAAATCCGATTTATTTAAAATTAAACGGCGGGGAACAGCTAGTTCATAACAAAATTTACATCTAGAAAACTAAAGACTAGCCCCTGGCTTTCCCGCCGAGGACGCACATAAATATATTACATATATATATATATACATAATATATAATATGAAATACAACAAAAATATAGTATGTAGTAACATTACATATACACGTTATATATTTACAGAACATTTGTATTAAAATCGACTGCTCGCATACCGAAGCTTGGCTGCAGGCTTCCGAGTGTAGCTAAATAGTACAATTCCATGTAAGTATTCGTATACGATGATTGAAGTAATTACCACATAGAGTACTGTAGAACCCGATAGCGATATCTATCGCATTAATTTTAAATACTCATTAAATGTACCAACTACCAACTTTTTCCATTTTTTTCAAGTACTTACCTCCTGTTGTCTTCTGGGTTTTATAAATCAATGTTTTCATATACATTGAAACTTAAATTAGAAATAATGATAGCACGAGGATCCTTTGTAAGTTGTGACCTCTCGTCTTATAAGGACACTTAAGATGAAGTGAAAAAACTGTGAGGTACTTGCGTTTTGATTGCTTATTTTATTGCCGAAGTCTCATTGACAGGTCGACTCATGATATTGCTACATAGATACAAATAAACATTAAATTAAATTAAATCCGATTTCATAAACTACTGAAACTAAAGTATTTAATAGAAATGCGACAAAATTCACAGTTTTGTAGTTGGTGCTAAACTACTAAACGGTATCGATTTTTAGTCTTCGTTATATGTGACTTGGCACCAATTTTTGAAACTGAATTTTATTTACCTGTTTGATATGTCCTTTATAATTTAGATGTATCGGTTTTTACTTTTTTGTTTGTTCTTCCTCTGTAAGTGGACCTCACAAATATTAGGAGTAATATTTGAAAACGCTACTTAAAAATATTATTGAGAACGTCGATTTTAATCGCTCTTCCCTATTACTGGTTCACCCGAGTCTTAACATTTTCTCGTTTTTTACCCAACAAACCAATCTAGATTATTCATTTCTTGTATACTCTCCACTAAATCCAATTCAAAATGATTATCCCTTTACTAATAAAAAGTAATATGTTTATGAATGCAGGAAATGAGCACAAAAGCATTTCTAAGTAGATTTGCGAACCATTTTTGGAGTCTGTTTTAAAGTTAAAATAGATATTTCGCATTTAATTCTAATACACTTTTCTCTAGATTGACTTCAAATTCGATTTCAAAAGATCGTTATTGACTCCCCGCGAGATTTTTTGTTATAAGTGTTAGTGTATTTTTTTGTGGAAGTCTGCGTTAGTTGGTCCATACTACTGCTTCCTAACATTATGTGTGACCGTTGCCCTTTTGGCGCTATAATTTTTGTATCTGTGTATTATGTAAACTTTTTCATTGCTTGTGTGTTCTGTTTGTGTAAATACATATTTCTTTCCTTCTTTGGTGAAATTCTTGAGAATTACTGGATAGATTTTATCTAACCAGTAATTCTTGAGATTATCCCTAGTTTTGCATACAGTCTGAACTTTGTTTTATAACTTAGACATACTTGTTTAAAAACATGGTAACGGTATTATCCATCCATCATGCTGCGAGCGCCATGCCGACCCATTTCTCTCGGTTCATCATTTCGGCCTAATGAAGTCCACTGTTGGACACAGGCCTCCCCCAAAGATCATCACAACCACCGATATGGATGTGTTTTGAGCTCATTGGGGGGTTTTGCCATAATCGCCACGCTTGGCAGGCGGGTTGGCGATCGCAGTTGAGTTGTTAATGTACTCGAAGGACGCTGCTGCCCATCCTCCGACTAATCCCTTAGTCGACTTTTACGACACCCATGGGAGGAGATGGGGTGGGGTGGGTTTCTCTCGGTTAACTCATACGAGTTCCGATGAGAGATAACCACCGATATGCAGTATTATTTTGTACTGCAACTACTGCATCTACTGCAGTCAGTGTGTGTGCATCATTCCTAAAATATTCCTAACAAAATATGCATGATACAACCGAGTCAATTTCACTAGTAATGCATGTCACAAACATTTTTAACCGACTTCAAATTAAATAAGGTTCTCGGTTGCCCTCGTATGTTTGTATGTGCGCGACTTTTTCTGAAACCACACGACCCATTTTTGTGATTCTTTCACTGAGGTAATCTTTAAACTTATGGGAAAGTTCTTTCTTGTATATAAATATTATGTACAGACTTATAGGTATCATCGTTGTTTACTTGAAGACTGTTTTATTGAAGTGAAAACTTCTTTTAGCGCGGTACGCATATTTTTAGATGAGATAAAATCTCTGGGCACGCGACACCGTTACGAGACGCTTGAAGTGAAAACTTCTTTTAGCGCGGTACGCATATTTTTAGATGAGATAAAATCTTCTAACGCGCCAAAATAAGTTTTCACTTCTGTCGGCACTCCCGGAGTGCATTTTGTTTTCTTAAAACGTTTTTTTACTTAATTTATCTTGTCCAGACCAACATAGAAGATGGTAACACGAAAGTTTAACAAAATAGTCAACCGATACAACAACTATATTGTATGTAAACGTTGCTACCGGTTTAACCGACGCAACGCAGCCGTGTGAAAAACTCATAAATAACTAATTACTATGTGTAGAACGAGCGTCGCGTTCCAGTTCATGTGAGAAAATCAAAAAGCATGCAACTAGAACGCCTGGTGGTGACGGTGTATTTAACGAATTATTCATGACTTTCAGCATAAGTGGTACGGGCCGCAGGAAAGTGTGTTTCATTGACACAGATTTTGATACTGAAATGAAATTTTGAACGCTACTATTACAATGTTCCAAATCTAAAAAGAAGATTTCGTAAAACCTTTTAAGATAACTCAAGCTTTCACTTTAAAAAAAACACTCATTATCAGAACACAAAGAAGTGCATTTTGAAAGAATTTTAAAGCGAAAAGCAATGCTGTTTTTCAATGAAGTTCGTTTGCCTTTGTAATTGAACATTTAAAAACTGCATTGGGAAATATTTTAACTATTCCGATAATTCAAAACAATGTACGAATCAACTATCGCTCGGTGCGGGCCATGTAATAATATTTCGTTATCACCACGGTATAAGTCGATTATTCGACCGTGAGCGAATAAAATTTATCGCTTGATAACACTTAACTAAGCGAACGGTTTTTGTATTGGATAGTGTTGTTACATAACTTGCTTTCGCCACTCAGTGAAACTGGCTGGATCGAATCCGGTTGCAGTTTTGAAACCTCCACTGTTACATTTTCCTTCATACGACACATAGTCCAAATTACTGTATGTTGCGGTCGTCTGTTTGCCCTTGATAGGTTTTATTTTATATGTCACTCGAGCTGAGTCACGATTTAGGGATTAATTGGCATAACGTAACAATGTATAAGCGCAATAATAGAAATCTTTCGACAGCTGCCGAGTAATTGTCGATTAAAGTCAGAACATTATTAATTACAAAAGTAGACCTCCATTTATTATTGAATGAACTGCCTCATCGTAATGTTATTTGTTTCTGATTCATACTTTTTCAGGTGTTCTTGCAGATCACAATGAGATATGTTGCTGCTTAGTCGGACAAACTGGCAAACCTGTAAGGCCCCCTTGCCAGTCGATAACTTACATACTAAGCCACACAGCTATGCCGTAGTGGGACACGGGCCTAGGCTTAGGGCGTTGCTGGTCAAACTGAGAGCTGGATCAAATGATTTAGGTTTAAAGGAGAGGTTGTTTAGAGGAAGAGACCTGTTCGAGCGAGGGTCGGGGTAGGTAACGTCCAAACGCGCTGCTTAAATAATTTTAAAGGATTTCGACAATCGTGCTATCGCGGCGGTTACTAAAAGTAAATAGTATCCCCCCGAGGGGGTGACCGCTTTACTGTCACCCTCTCAGGGATGTGCCTATAGGCGTGGCACCAGTGGGCGGCTCTAGTGTGATCATACGAGGACCTGGAGCCTCCCTTAGGTGCCGAAGATGACCGCTCCAGTGGTTTTAGCCGGTAGGAGTCCGGCATACCCCTTCGCCCTTCCCCGGAGCGAAGGAAGTTCATGAAGAATTTCCACTGGGCACTAAAAAAGAAAGGGTTGCTACTTACTTTCAATACGTTCCGCGCGCAATCACTCAATAGCCGAGGGCTGTTCCTACTGTTTTCATCTTGTTCGACTAAAATCTTTAAACGAATATATTATAACGCACATGTGTATACTTCACACGTTTGTAAGAGAAAAAGCCTCACGATACACACATTTTTTATTATTAAGCTAAGCCCCGGTAATGCGTGATAAAAACAAAACAGAATTAGAACATATATTTACTCTAAGAGTTCTATTTTACGCCACAATAAACGTGCGATATCCATAGACTAAATAATTTATGTAGGAATAATGATTATTAATTATTAAAATAAAATTCAAACTGTTAAGAATGTGTGTGTATCACAAATCGCTATTCATTATAATATGTAACTCGAAGGTGACCCCGTCTACCTTTGTCCGTCCGTCATGTGAACTCTACAGACTATTTGAGACCGATTATGTAATGTTGGCACCTATAATAGTACTTATATAATTTTCTTTAGTGTATTAATTTCTTTAAAATTTTAGTGCGTTCTAAAAATTTGTCTGCGGTATTACAATATAGTAATAAAACCTCGTTTTGTTCGTGCCTCCTACTCACCTTTGAGATTGTGTATATTTTTTCTATGGTACATTCACATGTGACAGTGTATGATTATTAGAGTTAGAAATTCGGTAACGTTGAACATGTTTCTATTCCACATGAAGTGAATGGCCAAGCTTCGCGAATAACTTGCTTGAGTCAAGATCGAGATTAGCAAAATGCAAGCGATTTGCGCGTAGATTAGACGTGCATTACTTGTGAGCATAATCATGCTGGCAACTAGTATAACTAGAACGCACTGTACTTTTCAACAAATTGGAAACAGGAAGGGTCGTTTTTTTTTAATTCAGCGTGTGTAAAAGTAACACTGGCATGGGTCATTATTGGCCGAATGCACGTGGTGTAAATTCTCACCTTCATTCTGATTTCTTAGGGATAATTTACTACGAGCATTTAATAGGCAATGGAGGCAACCGAGTGCAAAGGCAGCGCGAGCACGGAACGTCTGTGTGCTCTCTGAAGGACGGAATTTTTAAATTATTATTCATGCACGGTATTAATGCTCTCGTCCAAGTGTTTTGAAGGAAGTCAGTCCGTGTGATTCCCGGCAAAGAATAGGCCACCCCTCTCCTCTCATGGGTGTCGTAAAAGGCTAAGGGTTAGTGTAGAAAGGATGGGCAGCAGCATCCTTACGTGTGGTAAAAGCAACATACTGCGATCAACATTCCGCCTGCCAAACGTGGTGATTTTACCAATATAACCTGTGACCACTAATTGTAGTGATCATTGGGAAGCCCATGTTCAGCAGTGGACTTTTACGGACTGATGTGTTGAGTCTGTGTGTGCTGGACGATGCTGAGGCAGCGGCCAACACTAGCGGTAGCTACCAACTTCCTGGGCAAAGTGAATATAACTCACGCCCTACTCTCAATATAATCTACCCATTATTACTGTCCCACTGCTGATCAAGGGCCTTTTCTCACGATGAGAAAGGTTAGACCTTAGTCCACCACGCTGGCCTAGTGCGAGTTGGCGGACTACACACACCATTGAGAATATTTTTGGAGCCCTCTCAAATGTGCAGGTTTCCTCACGATGTTTTCCTTCACTGTTAACGTAAGTGATAATAAAATTCTGATCCGCACATGAATCTGCAAAAGCCAGAGGTGCGGGCCGACATCGAATTCAGACCCTCCTGTATTGAAGGCAAGCGTTCAACCACTAGGCTATCACTTTTTATTACATTATGCTTATACACCCAATGAAGTTGCTTAATTATAAGACTTGTATTTCTTCCGTTCTCTGTGAATTTGAAAATATCATGTTGTAGTTATTATGTGATAGACAATTAATTTAAGAACCACACGTCATATTCGGGCACTCCTGTAATATTTGTGCTGTTTCTTTCTGTAAATAAGTAAACACAATTTATAGTATCTTGTACGCACGGCTACATATCAAGCTATAAATTTGCAGTATAAGGCGATCTTACATTGTTTTTTAAAGTCTGCCAGACAAAGCCATATTTTACCGGGCTTAGGACGGACATAATTGTCTTCTAGTCTAGTTCTTATGCAAAGTTTGCTCAATTTACAATGAATCTATTTATGTTCGGTAATTCATTAGTTGTTTTGGATTTACCTTACCCAGTTGCATACGAATCTGTTTATTGTCATTAGCAATTCAAATATCAAGTACATCAATATAAGACTGACTAACATTTGTCTGATTGAACACTCAAGGTACTAATAAAACATTTGGGTAGTCCACAAGTGCACAGCGCAAACGCTGCACATTATTTTTTTAATAAATTAATAAAATGTCATAACTTATTTAATATTCCTGTCTGTAAAACGAACCTCGGTTATTTCGCCGCTGTGCCCAGACTTTGTAGGCAATACAACATGTTTTCTAAAACTCATAATCTCATCTGTGAGTCTCAGTCAAAATATTTAAGGGATATAACTTAAATAATTTTAATAATGTTGTTATCATAACTAATTATTATAATCGTTTTCTCTTTTTTATTCCATTAATTAATCATTTCCATCTTTTACCTAATTCGTATAGTTAACCCAGTCCAAATTTCTGACACTATTTTTAGTTTGGATTCGTCAAAAAGCTTCACGTCTTACGTAAGTCAAAGCCATCAAGCATAGCACATATCATCATTGTTTCAGCCGCAAAACGTCCACGGCTGGACATGAGCTTCCCCAAAGACCGCCACAACAACCGGTCTAGTTTTGGGTTATGATCTCATTGGGGGGTTTGCCATAGTCGCCTCGCTTTGCAGAAAGGATGCTCGTCGCCTACTAACCCCAAAGTCACCGTTTACGACACTCACGGGGTGAGATGAGGTGATACTACTCTTAGCCGGCACCACACTGCACTAGCCATATAAATAGAATCAATCGAGTATATACTACATAATATTTATATATCGTCGTAACAAGGAAAACATGATTTTTCCTGTATCTAAGCTTGCATTTACACAAAGTTTAGATGTGCTAAATTATTATTATTTATATTTTAAAGCTATTTTTCCGTGCGGAGGTTAGCAAAACCTTGATATCAATTAGGTGCATCATGAACGGTTTTGGATTGAGATTTTTCCAGTTCCTGGACCCCTCTCCGGTGATTTTACCCGTTAGGAGTCCGGCATACCCCTATGCCCTTCCACGTGGCGGAGGAATGATGAGGAATGAGGAGGAGGAAAATACATGATGTTTTCCCGGGTGACAATAAAAATGGTGCATCATCACTGGAAGTTTAGAATGCAGGCCGATGTAATACTGCAGGGGATGGTGTTAATGCGTGAAATCCCCGCGCCCCAGGAGGTTGAAAAAACACCGTGACGATTTTAGCCAGTGGGTAAGAGTCTTGTACGTCCCTTAACAAGGTGGAGGACGTCTACTGGTGGTACGTCTATTGTTGCAGGCGTCCATCTTTGGCGCCAAACAAATTATACAAATAAATACTTATTAATAACTCTTATGTAACCATATTATCCATGTGGTGTCCGGGTTCAAGAATATAGCACCACTCCGTCTCCTCACGTGGAAGTCGTAAAAGGCGACTAAGGACTCTAAACCAGAGTGATGGGCAGCGGCGTCCTTTCTGTGGAACAGTAGCTATTCTGCGCTCACCAGCCCGCCTGCCAAGCGTGGTGAGTACTGGCAAATTCCCCCCAATATGATGACACAGTTGTGGAAATCTATGGGCGAGGCCTTTGTTCAGTAGTGGATATTGTATGTAACCATATGACGTATACACTTAGCCCATCGTATATAATTATGTATGATGGTAAAAACGTCTTGCCAGCCTAAAATGTCGCGTCGCGTCGCGCCCGGAACGGTAATGGTACCATTACTCTACTTATCCCCAAGGTGAGAGGACTAGCTCTGCTGCAACAACCCGCTTGCCCAGCGTGGACAAAACCATATATTATGCATAACTTTTGGCAGAGGGTCCTTTGTTCTTTGGACAATGTGAAGTGGGAAGGGGTTTCAAATGAAAATAACGCCCGGTTGCGGCAGCCAAAATATACTGATCAAACCAAGCAAATCGGTATGCTCCGCACGCTCTGATGGCGTGCCCGGGAATGAGCATCTTTAATAGGCATCGGTACTTCGGCAGTGCGTTGATAAAAGCGAATATTCCTTTCATTTCCTCTACACATAATTATTTGTATTAATTGTAGTAATTGTCTGTATTAACCGCTAAGTCGGAAGTCTTTAGACAATTGATTAGATCTTCAGTAACGATTGGAATACAAAGCGGATTCGATATAATATGATAATCGAATAATTATAGAATTTCCAAGAACCTATAAGGGCGATAATTGTATGTTTATTACAAAGCCATAAAGTTAATTCCACATCCTACGTGTTTCTTGGTCTCTACAGAAGTGGTAATATTACTCATACTTCGACATCAATTAAAGAATCTTATACGTAAAAAACTTCTCAGTCATGAAGGTCAACCCTGTAAGTATTTATTATACTGGAAGTCTTAACGAAAATTAACCGCAACTACTCCCTAATTCAAGTCGCTCAGCGAGCAATGGAGAGGGCTATGATCGGAGTCACTCTGAAGGATAAAATCAAAAATGATCTGACAGAGAACCAAAGTTATCGACATAGCTCATAGGATTAGTAAGCTGAAGTGGCAGTGGGCTGGCCATATTAGTCGTAGAACCGACAACCGTTGGGGAAAACGTGTTCTTGAGTGGCGACCGCGTCTTGGTAAACCTAGTGTAGGACGCCCTCAAGCTCGGTAGAGTGATGACCTGCGCAAGGTGGCTGGCAGTAGCTGGATGAGACTAGCCGAGGATCGCGATCAGTGGCATGCACTTGAAGAGGCCTATGTCCAGCAGTGGACAATGTGACTGCTGATGATGATGATGATGACTCCTTAATATCAGCGATTTCCTCATACCATACGATACATATATGTAAGCAAGTAACGTAGTTATATTCATGTCTTAACAAAACAACTTGTTAACAATTAATATAAAAAATTGAAGCACCGTTAATTTTGGGCAACTAGCAACGGTAACAACACTTCGGGGCATCCGCTTGCTGCCAAATAGATAATTCACTAAGCACATAAAGTCAGTGTTCCACTGTGGCGAACAAGCTGTGCTCTTGTTAACTTAACAAATTAACTTTGAATTCACGAAGAGATAAGAAGAAATTCACTGCCTGTGTATCTAAACGCAATTAATAGACTACAGTCTCAAAAGGGAGCAGGAAATTGTCATCTTTTAAACAAGTACGTCGACGACTCCTCAGATGAGTGCTACTCCGCTACCCTAGACGCGTTTCAAGCAAACAATTATCTTATTACTTGTTTCGGGATACAGTTCAAAGTTTCATCCTGGAATAATAGTATTGTAATTCAATTAGGGTAGGGCAGGGCTTAAAGATCCAATATGACAATTAAAAATTATACTGTGAAAATGGAATCTACTATATCAAAATATACAACAGTCATCAGACAAACAGTTATATTACCATGTTTAACCAAATCTTTCTAGACCTTCTTTCTTGTCTGTCTTTTTTTGTCCCATGGTAGAGTTAAAAAGGAACTGCCAAGGGGCCAAAAGGTCCAGTATTCAATTTGATTTTTAAAAAGGTTTTATGAAATAATAACAATGTTTAATCCAGTGATTTTTAAAACTAAATTATTTACCAGTTAATCTGCATTCCATATTAACGAAGCTGTAAATTTAAATCGGTCAATAACCTTCGCTAATTTCGAGTATAATTCTTGCACGTTAGATTTCTTGAACGACGTAGCTCTATTGAGACTTGTTGCTTCAGGTTTTCTAATCGAGAGATTTGTATTTCGTTTCAGAAAAGCAGTCATCCAATCCCTACCGGCCATTTTGTAGGTATGCCATGTTTCTGGTACATTTATTTCATAGTGCACAGTCATTAGCCATGCGACGAACTTCTTTTCGACCTTCTTCAGGATCCTGTGGAAAAATTGTGCAAGTTTGAGCAAGTATTCTGTGAGACTGGCTTCTTGTTCTTTATTCAATATCTGCCTAGAAGAATCATAGCCATACCTTAATTTGACAGGATCATTCTTCATTCGTTTAACAAATCTTGATAATGAACTTTATTTAATTCAAAATCTCGACATAACTGCCTGAATGATTTATTTTCATTATAAGGATTTATTTTCATTAATAACTAAATCTGCTGCACGTTGCATCAACTCGACAGATTTAGTGCCACGATCAGATTTTCTTGTATAGTTGCGTATTCTGAAACAAAAAAAGGATGTAAAAACAATGTGGGCAAATGATCTTATTACCCCAACCAAAGAAGTTTAAACTAGCTTAAAACTAATAATATATCGTGAAAAACAAATAAATAACGTAAAGGATGTTTAGGCAAGGTAAACGAAATAACAATGCTCGGAACTAAAAAGAAAAATAATGTCAAATTTTACTTACGTTAACATTTTGAGACGCTGCCCTGTATCTCTTGCTAGAATCGTCGCTAGACTGTCAACGAAGCCTCGTTACTCTCCCCGCGACTTCTTAGTTTAAAAAAATGATACGTCACTAGTTTTTTAGATATTTATGGTGGACCTTTATATCCATCGAACTTTAAGCCCCGCCCGCCTTTAAGTAACTTGTATTTTGAATTATCTCGTATTTTTGTTTCATCCATTGGCAGGGCTTGGAACATAATACTTTTCTCTGCAACTGCTTGTCTTGCGTAAGAACGATTGAACTCGGAACGTTTAACTGCAAGCTGTTTGCACAAGCCTTATACCTAATATACACAGCACACATATCCACAACACACATAGCTATATACACAGCGCGTCGATATCGAGATAGCGTGATAGTGGACGATCCTTGGTTGTTAATATTCATGCTGTGCTTGGGTGCGTAGTTCTATGACGTCATTAGTAAATGCGTCGTACGATAACGTCACAGGACTGAGCTCTTCGTCATTGACGTGTTGAAACTGGACATATTTCTGAGTTTTCGCAGCACGAACCTCTTACTTTTCAGATTCGTGTCCGGATCAGAATTTGATTATCATTTGCATTAACGGTGGCGTGACTAGCATGCCATTCACCTGGTGGCAAACTTCACGCCAGCCCACAACAATTGTATGTAATGCGACCTTTTTCGTGACCGATTCTTCATGAACTTCCTTCCCCGGGGGGAAGGGCGCAGGGGTATGCCGGACTCCTACCGGCTAAAACCACTGGGGCGATCATCTTCGGCACCTAAGGGAGGCTCCAGGTCCTCGTATGATCCCACTAGAGCCGTCCACCGGTGCCACGCCTATAGGCACATCTCGGAGAGGGTGACTGTAAAGCGGTCCCCCGGGGGGGATTGTAAAGGATCCCCCAAAGCGTCCCACGGCAGCGCGTGACCACATGCGTGCTACCATCTTCTCTTGGGTCGCTCGGTGAGGACACGCAGATTACCCAATCTACGCACCCGCGATGTAATGCTTCCTAGTCTGCGGCTAGTCCTGCGCACCACACTGCTCTCGTCACTGTGAGACATTCGTTATTTAGTCTCTTATACCAACCGGACTCTTGCAATAGCTCTCTATAACGTTCGATTTTAGTGGTGATAGGTCTCTACCTATCACCACTAAAATCGAACGTTTAAGATAAGAAAGAAACAAAGAATATATTTTTATTTCTAACACCATAGAGGCGCGCTTAATAATAACACTAAAAACTAATAATAAAAGAAGACGTCTAAACATGTATTTGTTTTGCCCCTTGCAACACTCACGCAATGCAATACAGTACTGCTTAATGCTTGATTGTTGGCAATTTATGAGATTAAAATGTCCACTACAGGAATTCAATATGAATTAATTTAACTATTTAAAACTATAATTAAATTGTGTGCAGAAAATGGTTGACACTCTGTATAATTATTTTCTTTTTTATTTTCTTTTTAAAAAACGTTGTATTATTATTATAATATTGCGCCGTTGAGGTAAAAACCATACCAACGGCGCTGATTTTCAGTACTGGCCTCCTAACTAGAGATGGGAATCTAGGGGTTTTTTGTGATTCTATTATGAAATATAACGCTTCACTGATATTATATTACTATCTATACATGCAGTTTTGCATATTACAGTGGGGAGATGTTATTACTTCTTCTTTCTTCATTCATGTGGTTGGTGACCAAACCTTTTGTCTGAGCTGTTCAAGCCGCCGAAAGGCCTCCGACTTAACGACTGTCGTCATTGACAGCAACCGGGACTGACGATTATACATGCCCTCGAAGCATGGAGACGCTCAATGAAAAGACCATCATGCAGTCACCCATCTATAGACTGACCGCGCCAAGCGTTGCTTAACCTCGCCGATCGTTTATTGATCAGTAAGTGCAACTGGCACATGTTACACTGTAATTATACTAACCAATAAGTCCTATTTAAAAAGGCTCCAGGTGCAGCATTTAAACGGGCACACTTTTGAACGATCTAGATCAATGAGCAAGTTACACCGGAATTTCTGCACGAAATAATAATTTCGTCACACCTTTTCATTCAATTCACAAATATGTTTTCACATTACATTATTAAGGATATCCAGAAGTACACGCGTAATTAACAACGGGTATGGTTTTAGTAAATTTTTCTTACAATGTTTCCACGTAACTGCGTAGCTATCGAGCCACGTGTGAGCTTATCAATGCCATGTGATCGTTTCGCTACGTTGCCATAAAAACTCCATATAAAACCCGTTGCGAATTTACGGAATATACATACTACTACATACTCTACAATGTGTGCTTTCTAGCATACCTCTGTGAATATAAGGATAATGGCCTAAAGCATCGAGAACGTAGTTTTATGTTTACAATTGTTATGAATTGAGAGATCATGACCGTGTGGTGCCGGCTCAGAATGCCACCACCCCATCTCCTCCCATGGGTGTCGTAAAAGTCGACTAAGGGATTAGCCGGAGGATGGGCAGCAGCGTCCTTCGAGTACATTTACAACTCAACTGCGATCGCCAACCCGCCTGCCAAGCGTGGCGATTATGGCAAAACCCCCCAATGAACCCACAACATCCATATCGATGGTTGTGGTGATCTTTGGGGGAGGCCTGTGTCCAGCAGTGGACTTCATTCGGCCGAAATGATGATGAGATTAAGTCATCAATCACACCATTTCCGAATGTTCGATAATACAATTATAAAGAACCCTATAGTTTTAAGTAGGCAATAGCAGAAAACTAAAGTTCACTCTGCAAATACATTTTAAACTATTGAACCTTATTCCCTAAAGATCGCTCGTGTAAGTCTGCTAGAAAAATGTAATCTGTATGATTATGTGTAAATGTAATTTAATTAATTACTTATTAAAAGCACCACTACAGATTTAAATGAGGGCTATAAAATGAACATGGGGAAGACAAAAGGTATATCAAACGCCCATGTCTTGCCCATGCCAATATCCAATGGGAATACTGTCCTCGAAGTTTATAACGAGTATGTCTGTCACCCTCTCCGAGATGTGCCTATAGGCGTGGCACCAGTGGGCGGCTCTAGTGTGATCATACGAGGACCTGGAGCCTCCCTTAGGTGCCGAAGATGACCGCTCCAGTGGCTTTAGCCGGTAGGAGTCCGGCATACCCCTTCGCCTTTCCCCGGGATGAAGGAAGTTCATGAAGAATTTCCACTGGGCACCAATAAAAAAAAAAGGTAGGCCTAACTTCGAGAGAGAGGTCAATCGTCGAATTTGACTCTGCTGGGCTGCGTTGGGGAAATTCACAACGTCCTTTTATCAACAATAAATACCGCAGTGCCTCAAGACGAATGTTTTTTAACCTGTGTGTTACCATCGATGACATATGCCACAGTGTTGAACTCAGCCAGAAAGACATCGAACCACAAATGAGGAGACCCGTAGAACAAAAAATGTTGCCGACATAGCTGAAAGGATTAGTAAGCTGAAGCTGCTGGCCCAGCTGGCAATGGGCGGGGCACATAGCTCGTAGAACTGATGGCCGTTGGGGCAGATAATTCTGGAGTAGAGACCGCACACCGGAAAACGCGACGTGGTACGGCCTCCAACGAGTTGGACAGAGGACCTGGTGAAGGTCGTTGGGAGTCGTTGGATGCGGATGGCATATAACCGGTTGTTGTGGAAATCTATGGGGTACGTCGTTGTTTAGCGTGGACTTCCTTAGACTGAAATGATGATGAGAATAAATTATCATTCGTATAGCTATGAAAAAATGTATTTATTGGTCGACAACATGTATCAAGCTAGCTTTGAGATTCATATCTAACATCTAACTACTTGCTTTATATCCGTATCCATCTCCGCCAGGATATCAAAAGGCGGAGAACTCTGTTGGCGCGCTTTCCGCCTTTTGATATCCTGGCGGAGATGGATGCGTGGATGTATCGCCAAACACGCTCTTTCCACCAGAGCGATGAAGGCGTGCCTTCAAGGGCGCTCGAAAGTTTGAGACGGCAGACTTGGCGGCGTGCACTCGAGTTGTGGCGCGAACGGCCCATGCTGCCGCAGTACGCGCAAAAGCGCGTCGTTGAAGCTGTCTTGCCGCTCTTCGGAGCCTGGCTCCAAAGGAGCGAGCGCGTCACATTCCGCCTGACGTAGGTATTCACCGGACACGGTTGTTTCGGTGCTTACTTGCACAGGATAGGACGCGAAGTCACGACACAGTGCCACCCCTGTGGAAACGATCAGGATACCACACAGCACACGCTCGGAGAGGGCCCTGCGTGAGCTGCCGAGCGGCGGATCCTGGTCGATCGGATCTGGCAAGATCACTCTCTGCCAGTAGTAGTGTCTGCTATAGCGGCGGAGTATGAAATTGGAATGCTGTGGTCTCCTTCTGTGAGAGTGTCATGCTCCAGAAGGAGGTCGCAGAGCGGGCCGAGAGAGGGCCAACCGCCGCGGCGCCCGTGTCCAACATGCCTGAGCCCCCTGTCGTCTGTATATGGCGGAGGTGTTCGGGGTCGTGAGTGCGCGCTTACTGGGAAACCTGCGTGCTCATACCGAGCGACCCCCGGGAAGACAGGGCGGTAATAACTACATATTTCGATCACCAATCGGCCTGCCAAACGTGCTTATTATGGCAATATCCCCTAGGAGTAGGACTGTCTTCCGGGAAGACGGTGACGCGCACATGGTTACTGTCGCCGTGTGCGCCGCACAGCGCACAGAGCACAGAGAGCTTCGGAGATATCCATTACAATTACCCCCGAGAAGTGCCTGGGAGGGCGGCCTTTTTAGTGCTTGCACAGTCATCCGACTCGCAAGTAACGTAAGTTTCATAGATTGATCGTGTGGTAGTTTTGCACATAAGTCACAATCTAACTACCTTATCTTAATTAGAAAACCATAACAAAGGTGCTCTCGGTAGGTCAAGAACAGCGCAGTCACATTATCAAAAAAATGCTGAGTTGCATAAAATAAACTGATATTATCTCATGTACAGCAATGCAATACAACACAGAACAGAACTATGACTTGCACTGTCTAGAAACTAATATAACATGGCATGTACCAAGCTTTTTATGTTTATACTTTGACATTTATATACTATCAGATCTGTGATCGGTCTTGCTATCAGGGTCATTCGAGCTTGACTCTGACCGTAAGTTAAGATTCACAGTTATATCCCAGAATTACTATAATCGTCATAATATCAGGCAAAGAACGTCCATTGCTGAATTTTCACTATTGTGTCCTCATTTTGGGGGGAATTTGCCAGTCCTACTAACCACGCTTGGCAGGCGGGTTGGTGAGTGCAGTGCGGCTAGATACTGTTTTACAGAAGAGACGCTGCTGACCATTCCCCTGGTTTAAATAGCCCTTAGGCGCCTTATACGACATCCACTCTCGTCTAGATTGAGTGATGAAGCAATATTCTCAATCCGGATACCACACGGAAAATAATTACTATAATGCCCGGTATTAAAAACATGACAAATCGCTTTTATATGGGACAAAGGGATTCTGCGACGGCAACTACTGCCAATTAAACGTTTAGTATAGTGGTAATTTATTTCCCTGTGCGCATCTAAAGATATCTACGTATTACGCATGAACCTGACGTGTGTAGTCCATTGTCGTTTATTGCTTATATCCGGTGTCGCCGATGCTTATACACGGGCCATGTAATGATTTACAGGATAACACAAGGGCGTTAAATTGTCGTTTGGTTGAGCGCAGTTGAGTCAAGTGAACTTCACAATATGAAATATTCCATTTCATAGAAAGATGGGAAATTCTTAACTCTGTGCAGGGGTTTTAAAATTGTTATAGTCAGATATAATTTTGCATTTACTATAATCACAACACATCTCGGTAACATCAAACGTTTAAATTATTTACAAGAATATCAACCCAATCAATATTTAACGCTCAATAGTATGAAATTTCATAATATTAAAGGTACCCATTGACGTTTCCAGACAGTAATTCTATATCAGTCTGTTGAATACCGACATATCTCAGGACTCTAGCATTCTAACTAGTTGCGTGCGGTAACTGACATCTAGGAAGTGTTTTGCAAGCCAGTTGGCGCTAGCTATTGCACGGAGAGTACTCGTAAGGTCCTTCCTAATTAACTTACGAGCAATTTAGGATTAGTTCCTTCTGTTTTGACACAGAATAGGTGTTTGCAAAAGGTTCGCTTCATACAATTCAAGATAATAAGTTCATGCACATATGAAGCTCAATGCAACAGCAGATAATGTCATGTAGACGTACAGTGTTGAGCGAAGGGCTCCTACAGACCGCTAAAATTCCTATTGTGAATTCTATATTTTTTTCTCTTTGGCTCACTGACCCACCTTGTGTCAAGAGTTGTTCAAGCCGCCCAGAGGTCTTCAACTTAGCTTGCCCTCTAACAACAACAATCGGGACCGACGATTGTAGGTACGTGCTCTCCGAAGCACGAAGACTCTTTATTCACCGTTTATGATACCTACACAAAGCGAGGTGGTCTTTTTAGGCGGTCATTCACACCTTTGCTATTGATGACATCATATGAGTCAACCTAACCTGACGCAAAACCGCCGTTCAACGTTCTTTTAGCCTCGTTCAGAGATGTCGAGTTTGGGGGCGATTGGACCTTCTGTGCATGCTATTGTTTCATTGCCTTATTTAAAATATAATTTTATATTACAGCTCTGTTTTATGATGAGTCATTAGTTGTAGAATGCGATTCGACTTTGATAAGCTCATGCATTATTCCAGAGAAATATAGTTCTAATAAATTATGATACTTTTAACTGCTTTTGTTACAAAAAATGACCATAAGGGCTGTCCGAAGAAATAACTGTGCTGCATAGTATGAACTTCAGAAATATTAATGTCAAGACATAAAATAAATTCCACAGCTTATCATCATCATCATATCAGCTATAGGACGTCTACTGCTGAACATAGGCCTCCCCCGTAGATTTTCACAATTGTTACGTCATTTTGGGGGAATTTGCCAGTACTCACCACGCGCGGCAGATGGGTTGGTGAGCACAGTATGACTACTGTACCATAAAAAAGAGGCTGCTGCCCATCCCTCTGGTTTAGAGTCCCTTAGTTGTCTTTTACGACATCCACGGGAGGAGATGGAGTGGTGCCATATTCTTAATCTGGACACCACAAGAAACCATACAGCCTCTAACTACGTGAATTTTAGTTTATGTTCGAAATTTCTGTAACCTTACATGGTACATCTGCTCGTTATAGTAATTTTGGTCCGTAATAATCCAATCGCACTGTCTATAATAATTAGCCTGTACTGTCCCACTGCAGGGGGACGCCCTCTTCTCATACAGAGAAGGAGCGATCATTGATCACCACTGTGATCACCACGCTTGCTCTGCTCACTGCGTGTTGGCGATTGCAGCCCATTACACCCAGGTTTCCTCACGATACATTCCTTCATTAGATGGTCTTTCAGTGGTGTCTTAGAATAACTAAGAAATTTCATACGCATGGCTACATATCAAGCTATACATTTCCAGTATAAGCTGATTTCGCATTCTATAGGTTTCCCATACAACGAGAGATCAGAGCCGATTTTAGAAATTAATTTACACAATGACTGAAAGTTGACCGAACTGAGATTAAATTATGAACTGACAAAAACTAAAGTTCAGTGGGATTTCAGTATGATCTCAATCTAGACAATTCAATGTCAATATTGACGTTTATTTAATGGCAATTTTAGTACCTGTGTCAGTTCAAAATGTTAGCAGAAATACGTTTTGGTTTCTATCATCGATCTATTTTCGATCTCATCACAGTTCACGTTTGACGTTGTTTGTCAGTTTACCATTTACGACATTGAGACTAAATCGGAACTACATTTTGAAAATGTTTAATTAAGTTAATTGGCCAGAAAAAAACATTGATATGTAGCCCTGTGTACATACCATGTTCTAAAGCCCCAACCACTTTTTTTTATTGGTCCCAGTGAAAATTCGTCATGAACTTCCTCCGCCTCGGGGAAGGGAAAAGGGGCATGCCGGACTCCTAGCAGCTAAAACCTCTGGGGCAGTCGTCATCGGTACCTAAGGGGGGCTCCAGGTTCTCGTATGATCACACTAGAGCTAAGTGCTTAAAAAGCGAGTCTGTGTACCTCCCGGCCACCACGACCGTCGATAACAGATTATTAATTTAAGTAATAAATGAGTAATGTGGTCGCTTACCATGAAATTCCTCCACGACTCACTCAACCACACATGTATTCCCCAATACAATCACAGCAATAATTATGGACTAGCGATATGGGCAATATTTAGGTACTGAAAAATCAATCTACAATGGTTCTGCATAGGCATAGGCATAGGCAATATCTTAGGTTTTCGCGATTATTACTCATTATAATAAAGCACTTTTAAACGGATTACATCGCGTATATTCTAGATATTTGTTTTTCCTGACGTTTCTAACACTTTGCAGCATTCGTGGCCCCAGGAAGACTAAGTAAGTAAGTTATTTATATAAATTCCATCCGAGCCAGTAGCTCTAAATATCCCCTAAAATATATGTAAACAATACCGGTCTAGCTGTCAGCAAAGCCCTAAACAGAGGTCTGGAGAGCCTTTTTTTTAATTTTTTTTATTGATGTCCAGTGGAAATTCTACATGGAACTTCCTTCACCCCGGGGAAGGGTGGAGGGGTATGCCGGACTCCTACCGGCTAAAACCACTGGAGCGGTCATCTTCGGCACCGAAGGGGGGCTCCAGGTCCTCGTAAGATCACACTAGAGCCGCCCATTGGTGCCACGCCTTTAGGCAAATCACGGAGGGGATGACTGTAGAGCGAACCCTCTAGCGGAGGGAAGGCGACTGTAAAATGGTGGCCCCCCCAGGCACTTCTCGGGGAGATTGTAAAGGATCCCTCCAAGCCTCGCTTTGCGCTGTGCTGCGCACACGGCGGCACGTGACCACGTGCGCGCCACCGTCTTCCCAGGGGTCGCTCGGTGTGAGAACGCAGACTCCCCAATCTGCGTGCCCGCGACTCCCGTGGCCCCCCACCATGTAGTGACGGCAGGGGGCTCAGGCGTATTGGACTTGGGAGCCGGGATGGTTGTTGCCCCGGCGCCGTCTCGTCCTTCTCCGTGCGGGATCAGCCCTCTCCCGATCCCGGGGTCTGGAGAGCCTGGAAGACGATGCCGGGCCGGGATGGTTATGCTTGGCTGGAGGACTTTTCGGCTCCGCCAGATGTCCAGTTAAGCAGAAACAGGTCTCAGAGCTGGCTGCGAAAAGTCTATCATAAAAAAACTGTTACTGAGCAGAAAGTCAACTGACCTTGGCCTAAAGACTAAACGAAGGTTTGGTACCGAGTACTTTCCGGTGATGATGCTGATGATACGCCTCTATGATTGCTAGAAGACCCATCATACACTGTTTATTTTTGTCTCAACGTCACGATTGGCATCGTTTAAATTAAAAACTAAAGCCATAGAGAAAAAAATAATGTCTCTTAGGTTTCTCCTATGCCGTGAATTTATATAAATGAACCTCACAACCACTAGCACCCAAACCTGAAACAACTACCAGTAGACCATACAAATTTTCGTTCCGTGTCCGAATTACACCCGCGACCGGCAGCTCATAAAGCCAATCGCTTAACTGCTGTGCCAATCGTGCCGCCTTAGTCGTTTTTACTAAATTAGGTTTCCTCTTGTATCGTGGGTACAGTTTACAAAGTTTTCAGACATGGGTGTTCATCCCAGACCCGAAATTATCTGTAGATCATACAAATATTTGTTCCGTAAGGGGATTGGGTCCATCTCCACTCCATCTCCTTCCGTGGAAGTCGGAAAAGGTGATTAACGGCCGAAATTAATAATCAATCTGCTCCAAAATCTTTGGATTTCGGATTACGAATATGTTTTTTATGTTAAACTAGCTGGGACCCGCGGTTTCACCCGCGTTTAATTTAAAAGAAATTTAGAGTACTTCGACATAGACACTTGACATAGAATAATATATTGGATTTCAAGGGTTTCATTTTTTTACGCGGAACCCTAATAATTTTTCTAAAATAAAAGTAGCCTAAGTTATTCCTTATAACATCAGCTATCTGCCAGTGAAGGTCCCGTCAAAATCGGTTCAGTCGTTTCGGAGATTACCCGGAACAAACAGACAGACAGACAGACAGCTAAAAAAAAAATTTAAAATAGTTTTTTTGTTATATGTAACGTACATACTTTCATATGCATTTAGTAAAAAGCTGTTATTTTGACATTACAAACAGACACTTCAATTTTATTTATTTGTATAGATGTGCTCGTAACACAACAACGGATGAATTTCAAAATCTTAAATCTGAAGATTTTGGATTATATTGATTATTAATTTCGGCCGTAAGGGACTCAAAACTAGAGGGATGGGAGGCAGCGTCCCCTCTGTAGAACAGCAGCTATACTGCGCTCACCAACCCGCCTGCCAAGCGTGATGAGTACTGGCAAATTCCCCCCAAAATGGCGGCACGTAACCGGTCGTTTATGGAGGAGGCTTTTGTTCAGCAGTGGACCACTTTTAGCTGAAATTAATGAAGGGGATCGAACCCGCGACACGTAGCGCAGAAAGAAAATCGCTTAAACACAGCGCCAACTAAGTATAGGTACTAACAAATAATATAATAATCATTTAATTGTGTAGTTCTAATCAGGATTACAAATAAAAATAGGGAAGTGAATTAACAACCATCAGTTGGCTTTGTGTCAATTGCACATACAAACATATCATACTAGCTGGCGCCCGCAGTTTCACCCGCGTTACAAATACACGGAAACACTTATTTCTTTATTTTCAACCAAAAAGCCAGATTTACAAACCAGGCTTACAAAACAAATTTACTAACAATTTTTATAGATCTAGCTTCAAAAAAACAAACGGAAGCTCCATACAAACTTTCAACCCCTATTTTACCACCTTAGGGGTGGAATTACTAAAATTCCTTCTTTAGTGGATGTCTATGTTATTAAAGGTATAAACTTCTATAATTTAAAGTTTGTAGCGTTGATGAATCGGTCAGTCAGTCAGGAAAAGTAATTATATATGTATAGATAGCGACGATTGGCAACACATTTGTAATAGGTACTATTATTTAACTACCTACATACAATTATACACGCATTATTAACGTAGGGTATTGTTCATTTGTTTCTCGCGATACAACTCTATGTCGGAAGCAGGCCAGTCCAAAGAGTACTTCATTTTTTATTTTGGAGCCTTTGTTTTTGATAGAAAATGTGTTTTTAACAAGCAACTGATTATAAGTAACGTTGTATAAACCTTCCGTACATTCTTCACGAGTTACTCGCTGGCCGCTGCCGCAAAAGTTGTAACTTGTCATATCGTAAGAAAGCCAGTTGCCAGTAACTGTTCGTCCACGAAAAAACTCAAGATGGACGACCGAAAGAAAAAACAAAAAGAAAAATAATGGAAAGCCAAATAAAAGTGAAAACATAAAATTTCCATCCAAACAAAATGAAACAACATGAAATAATTAATCTTTGAAATTCACTACGTACTTGAACGCCCTTATAATGACTTCGGGAACTTTTCAATGTTAAAACTTTGAAACAATTCATTCGGATGGAAACCATAGGTTGTAGGTATGTTCCAATTGTTCCCAATAACAACTAGGCGACATGGGGTTATAGAGAATTCTCGTCTGCCGGGCCCAGGTCAGTTAGCTCTATTATGTTAGTTTGTTAAGAATCGGCACTGTAATACATGTACAATCGTGAGTACTATTTCTATTTCTATTTTTTTTTAAAGTTGCCCCACACTATAATTTCTCCTGTTTCTGTTAAATTTTTCCTTCATTTTTCCTGTTAAATTCTCACCTGAATCCCTGACAAAAAACAAAATAAACTTTCTTCATTGTTACAAAGAAAGTACCTACTACTATTTACCACTGAGGTACAAATGCTAGGTACAGTACAGTACAGTACGGCTCGGTTGGTGCAGTGGCTGATACAGTCGGTTGCTGCGCTCTGGGTCGCGGGTTCGATTCCCGCACGGAACAAATATTTGTATGATCTGCAGGTAGTTGTTGCGGGTCTGTGTGTATTGTGTGTGGAATTCATGTCTGTAAACGCACCCACGACACAGGAGAAATCCTAGTGGGGCAACGTTTTTTAAAGAAACAAAAAAAAAGAAATAAAACTGTCAGTATTTTATTGAATCTGTTTACAAAGATATTAATTCAGTTTCGTATGCATTGTTTTTTTATTAACCACAACTCAACCTAGTCCTATAAACAAAAAACTTCACAAGACATGACTGTTCTGACCTATGAACTCGCACAATTGTGTCTTATAACTCATATCCCTACCCTATATCGTACTTCCCACAGCTCAACCAACACTGGGTCATTGTAATAAGGTAAATAGGACGCCCGATGGAGCGTACATTAACCAGTCCCGACGCGGCTTGACAACGGTTAAATGTATTTTTACTGCCATTTCCATACATACAACCCTATCTTGCTGCTGTGGAAAATTCTACGTGTTGATAGACTTCGACGTCGACATGATACAAAAAGTGTTAAGAATATGGGTAAATCTATACTGCATAAACTTTAAACTTTATTAGGTACTAGCTGGGAACCGCGGTTTCACCCGCGTTTAAACTAAAAGAAATTTAGAGTACTCCGACACAGACACGTGACATAGAATATATATATATATATTGGATTTCAGAGTTTTATTTTTTTGCGCGCTACTCTAATTATTTTTCTAAAATAAAAGTAGCCTAAGTTATTCCTTATAACATCAGCTATCTGCCGGTGAATGTCCCGTCAAAATCAGTCCAGCCGTTTCGGAGATTACCCGGAACAAATCCTTCCGTCGGAATCGCCCGTAACACGCCGGCCGACGACAAACGATTTAATGGGTAAGTTAAAAAAAACCGATATAATGTCCGGGTTTTCAGCAAAAGACTGGGGTATTCAAGCTTCTGGTTTATTGATTTTACAGATGGCAACCCACAACGTGCGATAAGATCGCGAAACGATCACTTCATTATACTTTAGTGTACTTACACCTTATACCTGCAGCTTATAATACAAATTATAAAGTTATATACGTTTCAACCCGCCTGCCAAGCGTGGTGAGTACTGGCAAATTCACCCAAAATGACGACACACTTGTGGAAATCCATGCAGAGGCTTTTGTTTAGCATTGGACTTCATTTGGCTGATACGAAGTTACACTAAAAAATAATAATTGGTGTTTGTTTAATAATATTATTATTCATAAATAAAAACAGGCTTATCAACTTTAATTCCTCGAAAATTAGAAATAAGAAGTTACATTCTTAAGTGTAATATAAAGGCATTTTTGTGTTCATATCCAGAAACGTAAACCGAAACTAATTTATTATAATTATCGTTAATAATTGGCCTTTAATCGCAATCGTTGCACCAGTAATTATGACATTATAGTTGTTTTATCTTGTGGCGCAGTGTCTGTGGAATTTCTGTTTCTATTTTTCATGTTCTGTCTTACACCAATAAAGTATTTCTGATATCCTTACACAAGTTTCCTTTTTAAACTAAGTCAAAAAGTTGTAGACGTATCTGGTATTACGTTCCTTTGCTACGTGGATTCATAATAAAATTGTGAAATTAAAAATCGCGACTAATATTCGGTTATCACTTGCAACTAGCCTGCAACTAATTGGCCTGGATTTTCTTTTAAAGGAGAACGGAGCGGAACATACCTAGCGACGTGAGTGCAAACGGCACGGTTGGCGCAGTGGCTAAGCAATTGGCTTTCGGCGAGCTTATTACGTATGTCGCAGACGGTGTGCGACAGGCGAAGATCTCTGACGCACACTGTCGGACGATCAATGAACTAAAAATTGTATCTTCGTTTTTCAATTTCAAGCGATTTGCCACCGGTGGATCCCCGGCTGCACGATAGCTGCTGTCGCTGTTTTTAGCTAATCAGGGTGCGGCACTAGGTGTCGCGGGTATGATCCCCGCATATGTTACAAATATCTGTATGATAGTTGTTTCGGGTCTAGGTTTTTGCGCGTGTAAGATTTATGTCTGTAAACTGTACCCACGGCAGGATATCCTAGTGTGCGAAATAGTAGGAATAGTAAAATGTGATTTTATTACTGGTAATACTCTTTTTGCTAGATTCCGGATAGGCAGCAAGCAGTAGAGTAATTTCGGGTATTATGGCATAGTGGGCCAACACGGCCTGCTATGATTTACCCGGAACACATCATCTATCCTTAAATATACCTGCCTCGTCTGCTGAACCCTACCCTCACCGCCTTAGACAGTAGGCGATTCGCAGCGAGTGTGTGGTTTTTTTTCTCTTTAAGTTTGTAAGGGACTTTTATCCTATAAGGATATGTCAGTCCCATGAGACCTTAACTGTAAATACAACAAACTTAATTATCAATGACACTTTAACAATTATTATAACGATATGCTAAATCATATAGACTCATTGCTTGTTTCGAAGTTGGAGTGAGTGTGTGGGTGTCCTTTGAAAGCAGCGATTCAAAATTTAGTACTTCAATGTTATTAATTGTCAGGTTTTGATTGAAATACTTATTCGAATTGCTAATCCTTTTTTATAGTTAGTGCACAGTCTTATAGGTAAATCCTTGATCTATGGTGTGTCGCTAGTTTTGTATACAGTTAGGGTGGCGCGCTGAGCATGATCGGCTAAGTTTACGATGATAATAATGATAGAATTGTTTCTTATTTCGTTCGTTATTTTTTTTGCGTTAAAGCCTAGCTGTGCCTGATGGGAAGAAGGGGAAGGGGAAGGGTGAGATGGAAAAGGAGTGGCATTGCTGTTGCCGAGCTATTAGGGGCGGAGCGGGAATGTCACTATGTGAACCCTAGTAGAATACTTGTAAATGGTAGTACTTCCCGGTCGAGTCACACCGTTTCCAAATGTTCCCGTGAATATTGATAAAGGCGAATAAGCCAAAGGTATGGACAGCAGCGTTCCTTCTGTGAAACAGTAGCCATACTGCACTCACCAACCCGCCTGCGAAGCGTGGTGAGTTCTGGTAAATCCCCACATAAAACGACGACACAATGTGGAAATCTATGGGAGCCTTTTATCAGCAGTGGACATCCTTAGGCTGATATGATGATGATGTGCAGTAAAACGAGCCGAGCAGCAATTACAAATATTAACAATTCAAGTATAATAGAAATGTGAAATTAATTTCCTGCACGTCGCACGTAGCGCGTCGCTTATTTATAACGCGTGCGTGTCAAGACATGTCTTAAAGATTTGCTCATTTGGGCAAGTGAAGTATTCCATTTGGAATATATAATTATTTTCACCGGTTTTAAAGACAAATAGTAAGTCTACTAGACAAGCCTTTCAGAAAATTTAATTGATTTATGTGATCTAGTAGTATGGCTAAAACTTTCTGCTTCCGTCGTAAATAATGTCGGCTGAAAAGTAAAATTAGATTTCTCTAAAGGCTTCTCAGCTATTACCCGGAGTCCCCATTACATGGAATTCTTTACCGTACCTACTATTGACAAGACTAATCATACTGACAAAACATCAGCGGTCGTTTACGTTCCTTACATTTTTTTTTATATCTTACATAATTTAGTGTATATAGTTCCGACTAAAATATTAAATATTTACTTACAGTACCCATTGTCGTTGCCTAAATAAACACTATCCCTCTTACATCACAAGTAAAAGTTTAACACCTGACATTCTGGGAATGGAGAAATGAATTACGATCGTCCATGTTGTCCAATTAAAACTATGTAACAAATCAATGAACCAGATTCTTACGAACATAATCAAAGCAAAACTCTCTCTGTCAAACTTTCGATCCTAAACGTAGATGGTGAGCAATCTGACTATTTCCATTGGGTCGTCGAACTTATTGGCATCACGGACCTCACTGTGTCACTGACACAAATGTTTGTAGATGAAACAAAAGTTCAGTTAATTTATCGTGGGCACAGGATTATGGAAGTCATTTTGACCATCGATAAAAATTATATAGATGTGCTTGAGTCACGTGTGGAAGTTTTATTAGATGGAGTGAACATCGAATATAATAATGGGGTGTCTGGAGTGTGGAAGAAAAAATACTCGATTCAGAAGGAGCAAGGATCGAATGTTGCTGCGGTAATTGGGAGAAGCCTATATCAGCATTGGGATAGTTGATCGATGCAATTTGATACCAGCTGTAAATTTGCCACTATGAACTCACTTTCTCCTCGTTCACGTGGTAAACTACCCGCGTCCGTCTGGAATATTGAAGTGAAATTTAGAATTGAGCAATAATTTCCGAGATTAACCACATAAAAAAACACTCCGTCTATAATATTAGCATACATTAGTGCCCAAAATACCACTTGAAACCACATTCATAACGATTATTATCGACATTAACAAAATCCTACCACCAGTAGCAAGCATACGCCTCTTGCCAGGGTCTGGCTTTTCAATCCTGTTCTTTGGCAATGCTTAATTAAGTTTAGCAACGATTTTTTTGTACTAACTCATCATCATCATATCAGCCATTTATATGTCCACTGCTGAACAAAGGCCTACCCCATAGATTTTCACAACTGTGTCATCATTTTGAGGGTTATTTGCCAATACTCACCACGCTTGGCAGGCGGGTTGGTGAGCGCAGTATGGCTACCGTTTCTCAGAAGGGACGCTGCTGCCCATCCCTCTGATTTAGATTCCCTTAATCGCCTTTTACGATATCCGCGGGAGGAGACGGAGTGGTGCTATATTCTTAATCCGGACACCACACGGAATTGTACTGACTGCAGTTTCAATTCTGCATCAAATATTTCTAAGTGATAACTTCATAATCGAAACATGTTCCAAACTCCAAAGTACCGGCTCAGCGTTTACGTGACATTTATTTCGGCCGAATGAAGTCCACTGCTGGACACAGGCCTCCCACAAAGATCACCACAACCACCGATATGGATGTGTTGTGGGCTCATTGGGGGGTTTTGCCATAATCGCCACGCTTGGCAGGCGGGTTGGCGATCGCAGTTGAGTTGCTAATGTACTCGAAGGACGCTGCTGCCCATCCTCCGACTAATCCCTCAGTCGACTTTTACGACACCCATGGAAGAAGATGGGGTGGTGGCATTCTGAGCCGGCACCACACGGTGACATAATTATCTTCAATAAACGCTTATACGAACGCTTGGCTTAAAGATCTAGCACGAACTAACCGGACGGAATGGCTATTTACGACATTGTATTAAACTTTTTTATAATTTATGTTGTTTTCCCAAACGGCCAATAAAAAAATATTGGTCGAAGCTTCCGTATGTCGTGTTTATGAAAAACTGGTAACTATTCTGACATGAGGATCATCTTGGATCATAGAACATTACGTAAGTTGACTTAGAGGCTGACAAACTGTCTTTACATATTGAAACTATAGATTTAAAATTTTCTATGGTTTCAGGTGATTCATTTTCCATCTCTCACATAAAGTACCTGTGCTCACTTATTCGAAATTATAAGTAATTTAAGGTTATGTAAGAATCCTTCTCGTAACTTCTGCCTGAAAATTTGCTGCTTTTGTCAAACATTGGCGACAAAATTTTGCAGAAAAAACAAATGTATCATGTTGTAAAAAAAAAATTGCCATATATATGGATGATGCAGAACTATTCAAATTATGGAAATACGATAGGTCAAATGGCGCGTATTACGAAATAGAAACTGCATTTAAGCTTAATTAATCAGACCTTAATTTTCTCGCTTAGTAATTTCAAAGTAAAGTTAAGCTTGAAAAATGTTTTCTTACGGCCGAAATTAATAATCAACCTGATGCAAAATGGCATGGCAATTTAGATTTAAGATTAAAAGCTTTATCTGTTTTTGTCTTAAGACACGCTTAACACAAAAATAGACAAATTCTCAATTCCAAATCCAAAGACTTTGGATTAGATTGATTATTAATTTCCCCTGTAAACAACACATAAAAAGACAGTTTATTGATGATGATCATATGCGGAATAAACGAAACAATATCTTATGTATTTTGTTTTTATTTGTAATTAATAATTGATATCCGTGGATCAGATCCGGTCATAACACGTATGAAAAAAAACACCTTGATTATCATCAGTACTAAACTAATTCCAAACTATAGGGTATTTGGAGTTAGTTTTGAAGTTCACGAGGTACAAACCTAAATCATCGACAATAGCTCCCAATTTGTCGATTACGCTTACACTAAGTTTTCATCGATCAATGTCGATTTTTTCCTTTTCCTTCCAATCAATGCCAGCTTATGATCGAAACAATGCAGCGTGTATACAACCGTAGACCCGCCAGGAAGCCGTAATCACGATTATCCGGTGTTTACAAATCGGAAATCTGCATTGTGGATTGGAAACAAAATGGTGTTACATTATAATAATGTTGAACCGTAATTTGTTTACGTGGTTAGAATATTTTTGAACTAATTACCGCAGAATATTTGTGCTTCATACTTTAGGCCTAAAAGGTCGAACTCAACCAAATATTTCACAAATCTGTTAAGTACTCAAGAACACTATTCCCTTGTTTGTAGACTGTTATAATCTAAATAAGCTTTCCAATGAAGTCCGTAGTTCCGTTGTCGCTTTAGTCACGAACTTACCTGAGTTTTTCGACGTCTAGACACGACGACACCAAAACACTCACACTCTTTGTCTTTGTACTTTTTCATTATTTATTTATCCCGTTACAAGTGTTTAATTATTCAGGCTATTAATTTTATAATTATTGCCATATGTACTACATCTAGCATTAGAAATATTATAACATGGTCTTCCAGTGTCAAACACAGACCATTCTCTTCTTCGCGTAAGTTACCTTCACCAAGCATTAATCTTCAAAGTACGCTATAAAAACAAACAAGCGTAAACGATCATACATTGTAATGAGCAAGAATTTTCTTTCTAAGTGTAAGTAAAAGTCTGGGACAGATAATCACTACACAAAGGAGTATAGAAAGACAGATCAGGCCACAGACGTTCACTGCTATATTGCCACGAAAATGATTTCAACCATCGATGTTCGATTTGTTGTTTGTTTGTGTTCTTTGGAAACCAATTATGATCCCAATCACAATGCGGATGTTGTTAGGAATATAACTAGGAAACTGTGAAGGGTGGGCAATTGTTGGCGTGGGAGTGTGAGTGGGAATTTACATGTGAGTGCTGTCCTATGTTGAGGTTAATGTGAAGGAAAATGAACAATTTTTGGTCAATAATAAAATGGAATGTTTCTTTCTCTTTCTGTTTGACCCGTATGCGTACGATCTGGTTGAGTTTGAGTTCTAGCACTAGAATTAATTAGCCGTGCGGTGCCGGCTCAGAATACCACCACCCCATCTCCTCCCGTGGGTGTCGTAAAAGTCGACTAAGGGATTAGCCGGAGGATGGGCAGCAGCGTCCTTCGATTACATTAACAGCTCAACTGCGATCGCCAACCCGTCTGCCAAGCGTGGCGATTATGGCAAAACCCCCCAATGAGCCCACAACACACTCACATCGGTCGTTGTGGTGATCTTTGCGGGAGGCCTGTGTCCAGCAGTGGACTTCATTCGGCTGAAATGATGATGATGACTAGAATGAAGGTTGTAATGAAAAAGGATTGATTTTGTTTTCTTGGCATTAATTACCAGATTATTTTCGTAAACCAGTGCGTAACTATGGAAAGTACGTAGCCCTCATCGTCAAAGATGATCTTTTCCTGTCAACTTTATAAATAAGTGAGGTGTCATCAGAATACAATACGTAATTACAGATGTCCGATAATTAGAAAGGTAAAATATTAATACGACCATAAACTAAAACTTAATTATGATGATCATCATCATCATAGTAATGTCTTAGGTTTTCGCAATTATTACACATTATAATAAAACAATTTTAAACGGATTAAATCGCGTGTATTATTGATTTTTGTTTTTCCTGACGTTTCGAACACTTTGCAGGGTTCGTGGTCGCAGGATGACTAAGGTGACAGGCGTCGTTACAGATTTAATAAATATTTTATCTGCCGTACAAAACTAACAAAAAAATTCATCATCATCATAACAACCAACATACGTCCACTGCTGTCAAAGGCCTCCCCGTGTGTCGTCATTTTGGGGGGAATTTGACAGTACGTACTCATCAAAAATAAGTAAATAACTAAAGTTATAAACTCATCTTTTATATGCTCATACGCCTTTTACGACCCTACACGGGCGGTTTATGTGTGCACGAGCGTGTTATCGCACATTATATAAACTATTACTTCTGCACTTATCTATTTAGTGCAGTGCCGGCGTTCTCCCACGTTTGAACGCCACGCTTTTTGACCGACAACCGGTACCGACGCCGCGCCGTTATCTCACCTGAAATGTATTTATTATTTAGTCTCGTTGTTCACGGTTATATGTTGATATGAATTCTGTAGTAACTGACACGCTTCACGTATTACATAAATTACGTCTATTTTTCTATGGACGGCCATTTATGACGCAGTAAAATCTGTGTATCCGCATGTATGGATTAATCTAAAACAGGAAGTAATGAATGGGTTGACGTTAAATGAGTTTTTGCGTAAGGTTTTCATAATTTTACGGCAAACGAGATTGTGACAAGTTGAATGGTTAAAATTGATCAACATTTCTATTTCAAAAATATATATCTACTTGCTTCACTTAAACCGGCAATAAATCTAATGGAAAGCTATTACATCGCATTGCAAACGTTTACTAAAGTAATGTGCCACAGCATGGGTCGGCAACCTTTTGTAATAAGAGTCAGTGAGGGCCGCATGTCATAACTTTGTATACAAATATTTATAAGTTTTTTTAATAAAACTCAACAATAAACTTTTTATCGCATTTACTGTAAATTTTGCGGGCCTCATCGAGGCGTCTCACACGCCGCATACGGCTTGCTGGCCGCCTGGTTGTAGGCTGCTGTGCTAAAGTATCAAAACTTACTATAAGATTGGTGAATATTGTTTCATAAAAAAAAGATACGCATCGAATTGAGAACCTCCTCCATTTTTAAGTCGGTAAATAATATCTCTTTTCGCTTCACTTTACTACAGACCACGGTATCAACTCACTCAACATATAGTACAGGTATATACTTTTCATTTACGTCACTGGCTAGTTTAAAACTATTTTATCTAACAATAAATTAGATTTCTCCAAAAGAGGCTTCTTTTACACCTCCGTGATAAATTGAGGGCAATTGTCTCTGACGTTGTTAGAGGCATTAAGAAAAGCGATGGAGTAGCGGTATTATAGCCAAAAAAATAATTTGGACGCTTGCTGATAAGTTTAATATGTGGAGTTCAATGACTCTTACACTCTATTAAATAAAATAGTGTTTTGTTAGTCGCGCACGTTTTGATCTTATTGTTAACTAGTATTTTTTGCTAACACTTTAAATTAGCTTCTAATATTTAAGTGTTAGAGTCGAATCTTCGTTTAACTTTAGTTATTTGGCCTGGATTCGGTTGATTTCTTCAAGGAAAAGCGAGTCATCGTTGAATGCAGACGAAAAATATTGCGCCAGTAGTTCGTTGAAGCTGTTAGGTAAGATTGGTGAATCAGTGCGCTCGCTGCATAGGGAGATTTTTTACTGCCGTGGAATGTCATGTTTTGCCAGCGCCCCTGGGAAGAGGGGTGAAAGCTGTGCCGCAGTTTACTGGCTAAAACTTGGCGGTCATTTTCGGCGAGGAAGGCTCCAGGATCTCGAATGCTCGCTCCTGAGCTGCTCATAGGTTCCACGCCTATAAGCACATCTCGGACTTTCTGGCACCTAACTGTGTGCACGACATAGTTAGTCATTCAGACACCTAGGTAAAAGCGGCTTTCTTTCGAGAATCCAGGAAATATCGGTACCATATTTAACGTTATCACATTATTTCTACCTCGTACCTAACTTATTGTAATAAATAACTCTATTTTACATGCGGAAAGTTACGCGAATTCATTTTTATGTCATGGAATAGTTGTGACCGTTTACTGTTGTATCACGATCGATATAATGATACGAACAATAACTACAGTTAACACTTGCGATTAAATGGCTGTTAATATTTTGAACGAAATTTGAATTTAATATTACCTTCATGGTGTACGATGGTCTCCTCTTGGGATATACATTTAGTCCGAGGTGAGATGTGGACGTTTACACAAAACAAAGCCCACAATGGTAATGATTGCCAGATAACTCTTTAAGATGGTTAAGGTATCATAATTTCCGCTTGGAGGCTCAACGTATCGTACTGTCCATGGACCTTGACGGGGGCCCCCGTGGACCGAACACCCAGATGGGTGCTTCGCAATGTCGCAACACTGCGGAGACCGCAGTGAACGATGGCCGTCAGGGTGATAAGAAAAGACCGTACGGTCTCTTATGAGGCGGCGAGCTTATTTGTCGGATTGCCTTGGGATCTGGAAGAGAACCCTCGCGTCGCTATATCTCATCGCGGCGGTCAAAGATAGGGCCTCTCAGTTCGGCTGCATAGTGATAGGCGAGAGATTCCGTTAATACCTCGTTTTGCTAGGAGCTGAAAAATGATGGGGTGGCTTAACGGGTGCAGGAGGCGAACCATCTTCGCACCGAACGTCAGAGATCGCTAACCAATCACCCGCCTCCGTGTGTTACGGTCTGCGGCCGACGAACTTGGATTATTCACTTGCCCAAACAGAAGCAAGCACGAGACGGCGCAGTGTTCCACGCAGGGCTCTCTGAGAGGGATGTGAAGCTGATCAAGGCGCAATGGCGCAAAAGAATGGGGCGTCAGATCGAGTCAGCACTTAGACCGAGATCTATCATAGGTGCAGTGAAAGCGCGAGCGAATGCCGTACCCCGGCTAAGTTAGATCGAAGGAGAAACGTGATTTTTTACTGCTAAGAGGCCTCTCCTCCTGTCTTATTCTCTAGAAGCCAATAAGTCTCTAGAAGCCAATAACTTTCTACAAGCCAATGAGTAGTCCCTAGAAGCCTATAAATCTGTAACGTGATGCCCGCAACGGTTTACCTTCGTCACGCTTATAACTGATGACAATCGACTTTAGGACGAAATGGTATTGACTCCATTCACCTAACATCGATAGATGATAGTCAGCGTTTAGGATCGGCGTATTACTATCATCATTTCGGCCGAATGAAGTCCACTGCTGGACACAGGCCTCCCCCAAAGATCACCACAACCACCGATATGGATGTGTTGTGAGCACATTGGGGGGTTTTGCCATAATCGCCACGCTTGGCAGGCGGGTTGGCGATCGCAGTTGAGTTGTTAATGTACTCGAAGGACGCTGCTGCCCATCCTCCGACTAATCCCTTAGTCGACTTTTACGACACCCATGGGAGGAAATGGGGTGGTGGCATTCTGAGCCGGCACCACACGGCAAATTACTATAACTAATATATATAGGTAGTCTTACCCATATCACACTAGCGAATCTTAAAATCCGTTTCCAATCTATTATGTAGTAAGTATATCTGTGAAAATGATGTAAAGCATAATATCACTAATATCAGTCGCGCCTTATTTAACCGAGCGACTTCATTTACATAACTCGATATTGACAGGAGATACTATGACATTATAAGTGGATACCTACTATATTGCCGAGGAATTGGATTTGATTATTTTCAATAACTCATCATTTCATCATCAACATCATTTGAGCCATTTATAAATCCACTGCTGAACAAAAGCCTCCCCAATAGATTTACACAATTGTTCAAAAATCATCTTATGTGCTTTGCCTTATTCTGACTTGCTATCGGATCAAGTATGTACACACGGCTACACGTCAAGCTCGACACCCTATATAACCATGCTATATGCGATGCACAAAATCGTTGGATAGAGAACTCGTATCGTGGCATCGGCCAATCGTGCTTTTCGCTTACGCACAAAGACGCACTTTTTTGAAGACAAAAATCGCATAAGATCGATTACATGATTACCTGTACGAAATATCAAGCGTTTGCTCGATATGACCGATATTACCTACCTACTAGTCCATGGTTTTATTGACTGCGACAGTAAATGTATTTGTAACTAGCTGGGACCCCCGGTTTAATTTAAAAGAATGTGGATTATTTATATATAATTTAGAGTACTGCGGCATAGACACTTCACATAGAGTATATATATATATATTGGATGGGTTTAATTTATTTGCACGAAATCGTAATTATTTTTCTAAAATAATATAATAATTCCTTATAACATCAGCTATCTGCCAGTGAAAGTCCCGTAGTAATCGGTCCAGCCGTTTCGGAGATTAGCGGGAACAAACAGACAGACAAAAAAAATTACAAATAGCTTTTTTGTTGTAGGTACCGTATATACTTTCATATGCATTTAATAAAAAGCTGTTATTTTGACATTACAAACGGACACTTCAATTTTATTTATTTGTATAGATCAGGCCTTTGGTAGTGCAAAAGGTTACAAAAAATATAGGTATAAGACGTTGCAATAAATCGGCCCCCTGATAGGCTAAAAACAGCACAGCGACAGCAGACGTGACAGCGGCTATCGCGCAACCAAGAATACAAATAGTGGCGAATAGCCAAAAAGGTTTTGTGGATGGATAGTTAATAGCGCCAGTAGCGATAATGTAGCCGTGCAAACGTAATTTTTAGTTCATGGATCGTCCGACAGAGGGTGCGCCAGAGATCTTCAGCTGCTTAATCGCTATCGGCAAATACGTAATACGAAAATGACTTTTGAGAGCGACGTCTGCGCGATTTACGCCTCACGAAAACCGTCTGCGACATATGTCAGCAGCCGGCTGGGCTCTAGCGGTTTAAATGTGTGTGTAGTAATGGTACTGATAAATGAACTGGTACCATTAAAACAAATGTTTTTGTGAAGGGCTAAAGGTGAAAAACAAATGCTAGTGATAGGTTGCCAGCCAACCTGTTAGGTATGTACCGCAATAAACCAAACATATCTCTGTTTTTTTTATGGATCTAAATTAAACCAGTATTTCTTATCTTAGCCCTTCACCGCTTGACCAGCTCACATTAGGTACCTAAGGGTACAGTTGTCGTCCGAAACTGGTTGGGCTTTTCCAAAATGTGCACGAAGTAGGTAAGATACCACAATAACAATAATAAATACAAAGTAAATTATCCCTAAAGAGGAGTGGGCTAACTATTCAGTAAATGGTCCCATGGCATGCGACGGTGCCAAGAAAGGAACGGAGACTACTTCAAAAAACAAAAAAAAGCGTCTGTGTGTCAGCTCCGACGCTCGACTGGAGTTTACTCCTTACGAACGATAATTATGATATATATCGAATAGAAAAAGAGGTTAAATGAATGCATCATTTAAAATGATAAGAGAAACACACATATATCTGTAATTATTCGGATTATTTATATTACTTCAATAAAAGCGTATTATATAATACGCAGGCACACAACACACACGTACACATTCAACTCTCAGACCAGAGGTAGTGAACTATACAGTGAGACTACGAAGCATCGCACAAAGAGGAGGCCCCGAGAATAAGATACGCTGTGTAATGTATTCCATCTCATTCTTATGCACGTTCAATCCTACAGACATATGTTTGTCTCTTTCTACATAACGCCTCAACTTTCCGAGTGTTACACTTGATTGATTTGATTCTACTCCTCAAAAATTTCCGTACCGAGCCTTATAACTCGAATCGTTTCTTAAGGAGTAAACTCCAAAAATTAACATCTTACATCATTAGATTTTGATTTTCTAAAAAAAATTCGTGTGCCCCGAAATTTGTATAAAAGTGGATTCCGCTGTCCACGTTTCTTAAATTAAATCATGTTTGAGTGATGGCTTATATTCCCGGCAAGTATAAGGTTTCAATTCGTAACGAAAACCAAATATAATTTTCTTAAACATTGCTGCGCAGTATGGTTTCTCCTTTCTCCTATGTTGGTACAGTTTACGGGTATGAATCTCTCATGCACAAATACCCAGACCCGAACAATCTAAAGATTAAATATTTGTTCCGTGTCCCACACTCCCATCGAATCCGCGACACGTAGAGTAGAAAACCTTCGCATCTCCCACTGCGCCACGCTTACAGCCTACGCATTTCCTTATATCGCATCGTTTAGGTTTTGAAGAAATACGTTTCTCTTACTAATTAAGTTTGTTGTGTGAAATTTACTCGTTGTAAGTGATTCATTGAACTGAGTTGTTAGTATTTCATTTTCTTCTACCCTGTATATCAACAACAAAACGATTATGTTCCAGGAAAAGCGATAAAAAATCCATTAAAAAGAGTTTACCCTCCTGCATATATTTATTTTTGTAACATAAAACATATGCCAGCGTGATGTGAAGAGAATGAAATAGGTAAACATTGTTACGAAAGGAAAGTGTGTTCATTAGTCTAAAAATTAATTATAAAGTGATATAGGCAACGTACACAACTAACTAAGGATTGTTCCAAAGCAGGTTGCCAATTCGTGGGGCCTGACGCAATACAGGTAAAAGATTAAGAGTAAAATCCTTTAGTATATGATAAACCAAAATAATTATTTAACCTATGAAATAAAAATTCTCATTCGCTAACGCTTTGTGTTTACATATAAGTGAATATGTCGTTAACTAACTCGTATGCTTCTGCCTGTTCTGGTCCCAAGTGACTTGGGGTCGGCGCAATATCTTAGTCGTATCGTAAAGGTTTTGGCAAAAGGCTTTTACAGTTGGTCGCCTGCCTGACACTAACCCTTTTAGGGCATACTAGTGTCGGTGGTTTACCCGCCACCTGCGGGTAACCCAAAGTGCTTATTGGTACACACCAGGGCCCAAACTCTCTTATGTCGCCTGCTACGACACCCACGGGATGAGATAGCCCTATTCGGGTCAACTAACTATAATTTAATAATAATAAATAATAAATAAATAATAAAAAATTATTTAAAACTTATTACAAAAAGAATACAGATAGTCGCAGTAATAATAATGGTTAAACCTTATATAAAGGTTTTATTAGTTACTAAATTAAAACTAGTGTATAACTAAAATATATTGATTACGGTTACAAAAATATTACTTACTTGGAATTATAATTATATGAAGCGACTTTAATTTAAGTTACATTATTGAATTTTTCTCCCCCTGAATACTTTCCAGATTCTATTTTGTTTGTATAAGAATACGAATAACAAATGTGAAAGAATTAACAAAGATGAAAGGGAACATAGTATCAATTCCATATCTCGATTTTGCTACTGTCGATATAACTCAGATGCAGCGGAATATCCTTATTATAAAACCCTTCCAGTGAGACATTTAAAAGTAGCTGGTAATAATAATTTGTCAAATGTTATTACCCCATCAAAATGTCTTATTAAGATATCCGATGATGTCATAAGAGTTTCCAATAAAGACATGAATTTATTCAAACTCGACACAGTCGCCGGAGATTTGCTCGGCATTATTATAATCGCTCTACGAATTATTATAATCTATTTGAATAAACAGGATTCTGATCGAATTCTTAAATTAAACTTAAGATCTACCTTGTGATTATAGTGATTTCTTTTTATGGATCCCGTACCAATTGGACGACGAACAATGTGTTTTCTTCGACGTTCTGTGACAAGTTTATTAACTCTAAAGAGCCGGCGTGCTCACCGACATGACGGCATGCACGGCACAGAAAAGTATTGATTGGAATGCTGATGGTACCCGTGGCATGCCAAAAGATTCCAAGGAATGCGATGCAATCGTTGTTAAAACCATTCGGTCTGTATACTGCTCAAGATTTAATTGTGTTTTGTAAAAATAGTGGTCTGGGATTTGGTATTAAAGCAGTTTTGTCTGAAGAAAAAAAATACATGCTCAGCTAAAAAGCGCGTCCTGCCCTGGCCAGAAGTGTACAGCGGGATGCTTCGACGTGACGGCGTAGCTAAGCCTACCGCGGCGTGTCGCGATGCCTTTCGTTTTCAGGTGATATCAACGAAATACGAGTGCTAAATGTAATAAAATAGGATTAAAACTAATTTAAAGTCATTTCAGCTTTAAAAGTCCTTATCACGTACCGTGCCGTGCTTTACTGTCGGTGAGCTTTTAGACCGGACCAAATTTTTTTGTATGCTGTCTATCAGATTGTCTGACCCAACAATGTGTGAGTACGTACTACAAAATACTATAAAGTTTGCAATCATGCAACACTCGCTGATGCGACTAGCGGCTGTCGGATTGAATATTTCAGCCGATTCCAAACAGCCGGTACCAAAAAATCTGAAACAATCTATCAAAAGTGTGCGATGTGATGGTGTTCCAAACAATAAAAAAACTAATGAAGATGGATGGATGGAATGCTTTAAATGAATCTAGAAAAACACTTTGTCTTGTATTGCAAACTAGTGGTCGCCCAATGCTCAAAATTGGTGGTGGAGTATTTTTAACGTAAATTTAAACTTTCTGCACTCCACCTCCATACGAACTTTAACTATGCCAAATCCCTCACTCCACAGTGCGCGCATTGTGCTTAAAAAGGGATAAAAAATAAATCATCACGTATTAGTATATAGATATAGAAGCATTGTTTGTGTCGCCAACAAAGGGTTTAGGGTTTTGTACCTTCGATCAACAATACTACTAGTTCTATTGTTGAACGAAGTTTTTTACGGGTTTCCATTCTCCATCCCTCTGACTCCCTGGCTTTTCTCCAAGTTGTTACTTCAAGTCCAATTACACGCATTTACACTGAAATACCTTTTTGATCTTTATTTTCGTTATGGTCTGATTCATAGAACAAGAGCGTAATAAAGACGGCAAATAAACAAGCTATTGGCTTACACTAGTCTTTACTGTACATATATAGTGAGAGTAAGGTCATTATAACTTATATAGGCCTTAACTGTTATGTCCCACTGTAGGGCAAAGTCCTCTTCTTCTACAGAGAAACGATCTTTGAGAGATCACCACGCTTGCTCACTGCGAGCTGGTAATTACACCAGGTTTCTTCACAATTTTTTCATGCCCAAAGGCAGTAGTGTCTTAGTTTAGGTTAGTTTAGGAATATAGCACCACTCCATCTCCTACCGTGAATGTCGTAAAAGGCGACTAAGGGATGCTAAACCATCCCTCTGGGCAGCAGCGTCTCTTCTGTGGCACAGTAGCCATTCTACGTTCACAACCCGCCTGGCAAGCGTGGTGAGTATTGTCAAATAACTCCAAAATTACGACACAATTGTACCTTTTTTCACCGTGGACGTATAAATGGCTGATATGATGATGATAATCCTAGGTTTCGAACCCACAACTCAGTACTTAAGAAGAGAGTTAACAAACCTCCGTGACATGACTTATCAAGGGAAATTTTGTTATCAGTGCAATTAGTGGGGTTCGACCTCGCAATCGGCAGCCGCCGCCTTAGCCATTGAGCATTTGAGCTGTTGTCGCTTTTAATGGCATTATTCATCATCATGGAGTCACCAAGAACGGCTTTTAATGGAAAATACGTGCGATATATGCCTAGAACGTTTAAACTATATTAAGTTCTCTTTACGTTTCGTTCACTATATCAACTTATTATTTTATTTATTGCAACATTTGCGATTAACGTTTATTCATAATCAGCGTAATAACTAGGTTTCCATATTGCATAGCTAACAAGCTATGTTATAGTTAAGTGATTACGTTCACATTTACCTAAATACTTAACTAAGTAATAGTGTGAGGCCATTTTGAAATATTTCTATTGACTTTTGCGCAAATATCTATTCCTTCTTTATGTCTCAATGAAAAATAGAGATGTGGAACATCCTTAACTTTACCTTTCCGTTTTTGCGTGGTGAAATCCTCATGGACCTCCTCCGAAGTGGGAAAAGGCCCACCGAACTCTTATCGGCTAAAAAAGCCCGACGGAGTTCCCTCAAACTGCCTATCACTGGGGATGCGATATTAGCTTGCGCATAGGGCCGCACGCCGCACCAAGAGTACCAACTATGCCACTAAAAATGAGACGGCGTGTAATGATCTATAAGCTAAAATAGTATAATTATACAATCATTTTTAAGCAGATTGTATTCGATAGCCGGATTTAAACCGATTTTTATGAAATGCTGATCAGTTTGCACGATAACAACCAGATCAAGATCTTACTTTTACCATCCGATATAATAATTAGGGTAGAACTGGGTACATACTAGATAATAGTGACTACATGCCACAATAAACAGCACGTTCTACATTGCTGATAAGGAAAATATGTATTCCTAAAAAACAAAAATCCTTAGACATAAACTCCGAGCTACATTTCAACCACATGCTGAACAAAATTCAAAACTAACAATTTAACGTACAGTCGCAGATCCACACGAAACTCGTGGTTCGCTAGATCCACCTGTGCGGGCGGCATTCTTGTGTACCGTTGTACCGTTACACCGTCCGCGGACCGCTCCGGCTCCCAGGCCTCGTTTTTATCTACTCTGTGCTCCAACTGACATTGACGATCCGAAAAATGGTCAACTAGAATACGAAATAACACAGAGATTAACTGCAGTTTTATTAAGGTTTCATGGCATAAATATAATTTTGGTAAGCTTAAATTGTACGCTTTGATGGAATTTTGGTATATCATATCAATGAAATACAAATCTGCATCTTAGAGGGGATTTAGTCGTAAACCTAGAGAAAATTCACCTATCCCTAAAATTGTTGAAATGGTCCTCACTTATGTACAAGTTACAGAGGTTGCGCGACAGGCCCTGTGTTAAGCGTTGACATTGACATCCTAAGCAGATGATCATATTGCTCCGGAGCTTTTAAACAAAATGAGACCTGAAACTGCACTATAAACAATGTTTTTAACAATTTCAACAAAGAGAAGTTAAAACATCGTTATCACAGTAAGAAATATTTATATTACATTTTCTATTTAAAAAAAAGTAATAATTATGACAAAAATGAGGGGAGTGTAAATCATATTCAGGAATGATAAAGTTATTATTGGCAACGTGTCGTTTTATAAGGTGTGCTTTTAAATGAAGTTCTTGACTTTGCTAGTTTATTTAGTCTTTATTGTATCAAGTGTAATGAAAAAACCGATTATCACTCCTCAAATACGCAGGCACTATGGACACCATAGATATAAAACACAACAATAAAGGATTAAAAAGTTTGAATTTATAAAATCTTCAACGTGTGCCATGCAACTTTCACCACCCATACCAAGTTACAAGTATGTAAATATAAACGAAATAGCTAAGACGTTCATTGCTGGGGTGTAATTCTCTAAGCTCAAACATCTATACATCCTTGAAAACAGAATTAAAATAACAGGGAAAAACCTATTTGGTATTCGCTAAGACATGATTGAAGCTATTTAAGGACACGTTGCAGACGGTGAGCCATGAAGTCCAGTCTTAGCGAATATCAAATTGGGTTTCATGTCACTGTTATTTCAATTTTGTAGTCAAGGATGTATAGATCTGATAGTCTGAGCTTAGGGAATTACACCCCTGATAGTAGTGTCGCAATTCAATCCTGTTGAATGATGGTGAATCAACTTAGTGAAATCAATTTAATTTACTTGTTATAATAAAACAATTTTAAACGGATTATATTGCGTGAATAATTGATTTTTGTTTTTCCTGACGTTTCGAACACTTTGCAGGGTTCGTGGTCGCAGGATGACTGCACTGAAAAAAAAAAGTTGTTTAAAATTGTTTTATTATAATGTGTCGCTAAAACCTAAGACATTATTAATTTACTTGGTTAAAAAAAGATTATTTTGCGAGACTTAGTTCTGGAAATCCCGACACCGTTTAGTCCTCGCATAATCTTTATTAAGGTACTCAAACAACGACTGTCGGCGTATCCTAGACTATGCTAGACTTTACAAACTCTCAACGTAATATTATGTAAGTACATGACGGCACGGTTGGTGCAGTGGCTGATGCAGTCGGCTGCTGCGCTCCGGGTCGTGGGTTCGATTCCCGCACGGAACAAATATTTGTATGATCTGCAGGTAGTTGTTCCGGGTCTGGGTGTATTGTATGTGGAATTCATGTCTGTAAAACGCACCCACGACACAGGAGAAATCCTAGTGTGGGGCAACGTTTTTTATAAAAGATAAAAAGATAAAAAAGATAATGGTAACAATTTGATAAGTGTGTTACTTGTGTTGTGTGTGTGTGCTTTTTTACAAAAAAAAAACTCAAATTTTTAATATGCAAATTTGGTCCTTTTTGCCGACAGAATGTATTTTTTTAAAGCGTTGCCACACCAGGATTTCTGCTGTGTTCGGTGCGTTTGCAGATATAAATTTCACACACAAGACATCCAGACCCAAAGTATAACAAAGCATGCAAATAAAAATATTCGTACAACTACATATATTAAGTTGTGTAGTCTTTTGTATCATACCGCTAAATGCTTGTTTATAATAATCTTAATATTATTGCAATAACCAGCAGCGAATATTATTGTAAAGTGATACGGGCTTCCCCAGCGCAGGCGCATGACTAATTGTCTACCTGTGGATAAAACTAAACACTTTATTTATAGACTTATTTATGTTTTCCTGTAGTCTGTGGTGGTGACGATTCCGGGAAACGTCAATCAATCTTAATAGTTTTGTTTTGTACGATGAAGATGTAGGTTTAATGCCATAATCATTTTATATTTAATCTACAATGTTTTGTCTACTTTCAGATGTTTATAAATGCTCGTACAGTTTAAATATATACAAGTTAATGAAATTATTGACTATTATTATATTCTACGAGTTTTGCTATAATTAACTATCGTGGAAGTGGATTGTTGCTAAATATAGGAGTATAAGATGCATCACCTGTGCTATGTAGCTATAATAGAACCATAGAACTTTAAACAGATATTAAAATCCGAAATTCGGTAAATACTGTTGTTTGTACCATCGAAAAGTGTTTAAATCACCATGCAAAAGTTACATACCGACAAGGTACTACTCTTAAGCTTGTGTTCGTAAAAATAAAAAAAATTGGTATAGAGGGATTGAGTTTGAGAGGGAGGGAGCATTGAGCAATCGAATATTACTGGAGAATTAGTGCATCCGTTGGCTAAACACCAAAATGCTTATAATAGTGTTTATGCGAATCAATAAAAATAGTTTAGGTACTTTCTAGAAGCTGTTAAGTAAAGTCATATCATTATGTACTGGAAACAGCGCGTGTAACGTTTACATACGTTTATAGGCGCTGTAAAGTTTATGAGAACAATACCCGCCTGTAATTAATTTGAGTCAAATTTTATATGTAGTCTTGAACAAGGCATAGTATGGAGACGTTTCATACTTATTTTAGTCGAAAAACTAGAGTGAATATTTTTCTTTGTCTTTAGGTATTAGGTAGACCAAGACTAAGTTGATTGATTAAAAAAAAGTTATCGGCTTATAATTCACCATTTCAGTCGAAAAACATCCACTGCTAGACACATGCCTCCCCGAAGATCTCCACCAGAATCTGACTGGATTTGTTTTGTATGCTCATTGCGGAGTTTTGCCATACTGCCACGTTCAGCAGGTGGGCTGGCGATCGTAGCTGAGTTGTAAATATAGATACTCGAAAGACGCTGCCATAGTCAATCCCGTAGTGGCCGTTGACGACACCCACCGGATGGGATGAGGTGGTGCTATTCTTAACACGCATCACAGGGTTATCTTAGCCGGTACCACACGGTTGTTTTAGCTGGCCCCACGCGGTTCATGTGTATGAGTATTGAGTACGATAGTGTAGATAGTAATAATAAATGGAGGTAGGTCTATTATTGCAAGGATAGGTAGGTATCAACCCAGTGCCAATTATTCGCCGCTAAGCAATAGTGTTTAAACTTTAGACATTAATAGCTGGGTCCCGCGGTTTCACCCGCCGTTTAATTTAAAAGAAATTGGCTTATTTATAAATAATAAATAATGTTAAGCACTTGATATAGAGTATCAAGGTAAATTGAATATCATGGGTTATTTCGTTTTGTTCGCTTTATTAATTATTTCGCATTTAATAGCTGGGCCCCGCGGTTTCACCCGCCGTTTAATTTAAAAGAAATTGGCTTATTTATAAATAATAAATAATGTTAAGCACTTGATATAGGTAAATTTTATAATTATAAAGGTAAATTGAATATCATGGGTTATTTCGTTTTGTTCGCGGAAACCTAATCATTTTTCTTAAATAAAAAGTCATAGCCTAAGTTATTCCTTATAACATTAGCTATCTGCCAGTGAAAGTCCCGTAGAAATCGGTTCAGCCGTTTCGGAGATTAGTGGGAACAAACAGACAGACAAAAAATGGTTTTTTTAGTTGTAGGTACCGTATACACTTTCATATGCATTTAGTATAAAAATATTGACAAACAGACACTTCAGTTTTATTTATTTGTATAGATTGTGCTCCGGTTAGAAGGCCACTGTAGCTAGTAAAAATACTGAACATAAGTTTTCTTTCTCGTCTCGTAACGAAGTTGTATACACCCTGCGACCACGAATGCTGCAAAGTATTCGAAACGTCAGGAAAATAAAAGGAAAAAATCTAAAATATACGCAATAGAATCCGTTTAAAAGTGTTTTATTATGAAGTTGTATAAAATTAACTTTCTTATTATGACAATTTTAAAACAAATTAATTTATCTTTTAACTTCATGTAGGCCACCTCCTCATGATGATTTCGTAGAAGGCGATCAGGGAATATGGGCTAAATAGTAGATAATAACAGTACTATCACATTCTGTGCGCCCATATCTAAACACGAAAATCTGCAGCCCTGAAATCTTTTTTTTAACTCTAATTAACTCAAGCATTCAATATTTCCGACACGATTTTTGTCTTTGATTGAGGATTTTTATTTTCTCAATGAATAAACAATGAATTTCTGAATGAAAACTATTAAAACATCATTACACATAAACATTGTCAAATAATGATTTTGCATTGCCAGTTATTTCAGAAATGCATCGCATAATAACTGAGGTCGACCAGATTGCAAGACCTATTCTATTTAGGAAGTTTATTTCCACTTGGTTGATGATGAGAGGTCTTGTGTTCATGGTTTTATTAGCCAGCAGGAGTGTTAAATTACGTTCTGCGGCAAAAACGGTGGCTTCGTTGCAACTCTAATTGTAGTTACAACACGGTGGGTTCGACGACTTCGCTTGAACAACAACAAATGATTTTGTCATTGCATGCCTTAGAATTACCGCAAATTAAACATGTTTGTTGATACTCGAAAGTTTCAACGACAGCGAGGCAGTGTTTTTAATATTCACAAAACTATACAGGCTATGATACCGATAACAAGTATTTCCTTTAGCAATAATCCTTGAAAACCCTTACTGGACCCTAAAGTCAAAGTTTTCCACACCGACCTCGCCCTTCGCCGCGATAATACCATTCCTTTCTAGTAGTAAATACTTCTCTCCCTCTTGCTCGCGGCGGCCTGTGCCGTGCCTGTAGATTTAAATGTCCCTTAATACACATTAAATAATACCGATCCAGCTGTCCTTTAAATAAATAGCTTGCACACTTCAGCAACGCCCTAAGCCGAGGCCCGTGTCCCGCAGTGGACGCCTTTAGCGCAAGCTGCTTAGATTACAATATTAATGTTAAGCCTGGCTGGAGGCCTCTTTTGGCTTCGCCAGAAATGTCCGATTGAGCAGCAAAAGCAGACTTTTTTTATTGGTGCCCAGTGGAAATTCTTCATGAACTTCCTCCGCCCCTGGGAAGGGCGAAGGGGCATGCCGGATTCTTGACGGCTAAAACCACTGGAGCGGTCATCTTCGGCACCGAAGGGGGGCTCCAAGTCCTCGTAAGATCACACTAGAGCCGCCCATTGAGGCCATGCCTTTAGGCACAGCTTGGAGGGGACGACTGTAAAGCGGTCACCCCCTCTAGCGGAGGGAACGCGACTGTAAAAGGTCGCCCCCAGCCACTTCTCGGGGTATGTTGTAGGCCTACATTGTAAACATAAATGGACACTACGCGTATATCAGAAACCTTCATTATAAATGTCGACATTTGAATAATGTATGAAATCTATCACTATCATCATTATAAACCTACTAGCTGGGACCCGCGGTTTCACCCGCGTTTAATTTAAAAGAAATTTAGAGTACTTCGACATAGACACTTGACATAGAATATATATGTTGGATTTCAAGGGTTTTATTGTTTTTGCGCGGAACCCTAATTATTTTTCTAAAATAAAAGTAGCCTAAGTTGTTCCTTATAACGTCAGCTATCTGCCAGTGAAAGTCCCGTCAAAATCGGTCCAGCCGTTTCGGAGATTACCCGGAACCAACAGACAGACAGACAAATTTAAAAATTGTTTTTTGGTTATAGGTACCGTATATACTTTCATATGCATTTAGTAAAAAGCTGTTATTTTGACATTACAAACAGACACTTGAATTTTATTTATTTGTATAGATATTGGTCCACTGCTAGACATAGGCCTCTCCCAGCGCCTCTCCCGGTGTGCGCTACAACAAATCTGAATTATGATAAATGAAACGTTAGACAAATATTCCAATGTGTGTTACCTAAATGAGTAAGATAACAGTTGTTAAAAATTAACCAATCAATTATAGAAATATTATTTGTAGTTCATAAAATTATCATCATCATCATATCATCCTCTGAACATCCACTGCATGCGCCTCATCATCATGGTATATTATCAGCCCGTAAACGTCCACGTCTTACGAATTTTAGAGGTTCTTAATATACCACACAATTTATAAAACGAGATTATGATAAAAACAACTACTCGCGTATTAATTTAAAAATATTGGGTACAGGTGTAATCAAGATTGATTCTTTCCTTATTTTTAATTTACTCGATGCAAAATCGATGTTTGTTTGCAAAGTATTGGCTGACTTCAGAATCCCACAAGTATAGAATACACGTAGCACAACTTGAAGGACAGAAATTAAGCGTCCTTAACCCGCTTATTATCAGTCTAAACTTCTAGTGAAGCTGACGACACCGCGGGTTATTTTATCCTGAGCAGATACGTGTAAGCAACATGTGGTAATTTAACCCTGTGAATGAAATGTCAAAGGCACGATATAATGTGACAACGGGCCTTTTTGACCAGCACATGTCGCATCCTGGGCGCTGCTAATCAGCAAGATTAGGTTACGTTCGCCAAAGTACGCATTAGTTCTTTTTTTATTTCGGGAAAAAGAGGATATGGTATGTATGATGAGTGATTAAGTATCCCTGTTTATCTTCAACAACCAAGATAAACATTTTTTACCAATTTCAAAAAGGTTTTACTGTCGTATTTTGATGGGTCTCGGAGTTATTCATGTTACTAACAAATACATCTGTATCTATCAATTGCTTTTGAGATACAGTCAACTGGGTGCTATTTAAGCACCACTTAATTAGAAATCTGCTTTCTTTCATGGGTTCAAACTTTCAAAGCAACAGAACAAATTGATGTTTGTTTTTATTTTGTGACACCTACAAAGAATGCATTTTTTTTCTGTCGATAATATCTTTTTACTTTATTTTTTCTGTTTCCGTCTAATTTCAGCAGTGTATTATAAAAACAAAGATATAGTTATAGATAAAAGAAAACTTGTCGTTGACTGGGCGAGTACTTAGGTGAATGTTTTCGTTTGCGCGCCAGTCGACGTTTACCGAAGTGTGGCGGAAACATACCCGTCATATCGCTCCGATAGCAGTTTAATGAAAAATGTTGTTACTTTTCTTTTACCCCACTGCTGCACTGTTGCGTTTGACTTTTCTGACCTTTTTTTGTTTACAGGTAAGTTGCGGAGTGCGTCCGAATAATTTGTCACGAGCGGGTATGTCTTATGAATAAATTGCTATGCGCAAGTCCAACACATTACTAAAGATAATGTTTCGGACTAATATTTATAAATTGGTTTGAATGTACGGTTCTCGAATAAAATATTTGTCCGAAATAAAAGGTAAAAAAGAGATAAGTTAATGAAATTTATGATTATTATCACACTTCTATCAAAAGCCACTTTCGTAAATAATGGACGAAGGCAAGTAACCGGCATGAATAGTTTAAATTTCATATCCTTATCACCGGGCGTCGTTTCCTACAATTAATTATTAAGCTACCTACATTGTTCTATAAGGCCGAATCATATTTGGATTTTGCTCGTAAACATTGTGTTTCTTGTCGAAAGTTCGTTCAAGGTAGGTACTTTAATCAAGGACATGCAAGTATAATGTCACATATCCTCTATAGTTTTATGTGTTTTTGTGAAACTGTGCAAGCCACTCCGTGTGGTGTCCGCTCTCCGTGTGGTGTCCGCTCTCCGTGTGGTGTCCGCTCTCCGTGTGGTGTCCGCTCTCCGTGTGGTGTCTGGATTAAGAATGTAGCACCACTCCATCTCTTCCCGTGGATGTCGTAAAAGGCCCGCTTCGCTTTAACTATTCGAGAAACCTGTTTTTGGTACAAAACCGGGCGCCTTAGATTGTTTAAGCGGGGAGTTAACGTTAAATGGCGTTTTAGTATTCGGAAGTAAGGGACTCTAAACCAGAAGGATGGGTAGCAGCGTTCCTCCTATGGAACAGTAGTCATACTGCGCTCACCAACCAGCCTGCTAAGCGTGCTGAGTACTGGCAAATTCCCTCCAAAATAATGACACATTTGTGGAAATCCACAGGGGAAGCCTTTGTTCAGCAGTGACCTTGCGATGCACCTTTGGCCGATATGATCGTGATAATGTAAGCCACACGTAATTTCCAAACCGCATAAAAAGGAAAAAGACATGTATTGATGTATATGCTGTGTTGATGAAAAAGTGTAGCCAATGTTAAGTTATCGTCTCATCATATCGGCCATACAACGTCCAACTGTATCATCATATTGGGGGGAATTTGCCAGTACTTACCACGCTTGGCAGGCGGGTTGGTGAGCGCAGAATGTTTACTGTTCCACAGAAAGGACGCTGCTGCCCATCCCTCTGGTTTAGAGTCCCTTAGTCGCCTTTTACGACCTCCACGGGAGGAGATGGAGTGGTGCTATGTTCTTAATCCGGACACAACACGGATATCCGGACACCAAGTTAATGTCCAGGCATGAATTAATTTGTCCCTTTCGTTTGATTTGAGAGGTGCGAGCGAACAGCGAACATGCAAAATATAATACCTATCAGGGAAGAATATTGGCATCAAACACTTGTTTTCTTTTAGTAGGCGAACCAGCTATATCAACGACTTTTTTTTGACAAAGTTGTGCATAACAAATATCCAACGAATAAACGTAAAATAAACCTTTACCTACCTACTATACCATACCTTTCTGTCATTTTTATATGGTCCTTCGATTCGCATGTCGTATTGTAAGGAAAAAAAGTATGATTTTATTCATTACGTTATCAATAGTCTGAACAAAATCACAATGCATTTGTTAGGCGGTAAATACCTAGTTTCCGGCTTAGTTCATATGAAAGTTCGGTAGGTTTGTCATGACTCCAATCTAAAGCAGACTGCACGTCTTTAGTCACATTAATTACGGCAATTTTTGTCACACGTAAAAATATCAGTTGGGAAAACAAAACGCACCGCAGAACATTGCGCCGAACATCCGCCTTATTGCGATAACATTATTTATACGTATACTCACTCTTTCATTAACAATGAGTTCCATGACCACAAGTTGTTCATGAAAAGAGCAAGACGTCTTCCTACATTACCTTAAATATTCGGCAGTTACTTTAATTTTATAGAAGGTATTCATTATAAAAATATGATCCACAAGACAGAGTACAAGTCATAAGGAAATTAATAATTACATGTTGTTAATGATTTATCACATTATCTAACTCGTGGCTTATAGTAGTATTTATTGCATTACTTACGGCCGAACACTGAAACGCCACTTAATATTAAGTGCCGCTGTAACTATTGGAGAAACCCGTTTTCGTTAGGAAACCGGGCGGTTCGAATAGTTAAAACGGGACTTAATATTAAGTGGCGTTTCAGTATTCAGCCGTTAGTGACCCAAGTCCGCTTTAAGACCCGTTTACAAGGTACTAGTATTTTTCTGAGAACAGAAAACCTTCCAATTACTTAGCGTATTCAATTTTGATAGCAGATTGATAGATCATTTCATGCAGAACATAACGTAAAAGGTACGGCGCGCACTATGATGCAGCATAATATAAAAATAAAAAAGGCAGCGATTTTGTTGCGCTGTGCGCGCACCTCCTAAATGACTTATTAATTGTTTTGTTCCGGCTTAGTTCCGTCTTGGCTTGAATTAATATTATTTTAATTATTTTAAAATTTACATTTAAGTATACATAGATGCAGGTCAAATCAAATCAAATCAAAGGTTAGACCGTAAAGTTGCATTTTTCAAAAATTGCAAGTAATTGTAGTACGTACCTACTTTGTTCAAATAACGTTTCAACCGTCTCAATTTCTTCGCTCTCTGAGTGAAAATGACGATTAAGACGCCGCAATTTACACGGAGATGCTTTATTTCGACGTTAATATATTAATAAAAGAGACTGGTTGCTTGCAGGCTAGCATAACATCATGATATCATAGGACAATGACCTAGCCTGCCTATCTTTACGATTTAAAAAACAATGAAAATTTTGACTTTGTAGCCATAAAGGCTTAAACAAGTAAGGAAAATTTATTATTATTATCACAAGTAGCACCTTCTTGATATTTAAACATCATTAACATTTAAAAGGGATTTCGTGTGGAGTTTCCCCGATTAAGAATGCTATATTATTCCTTTTGCCACTCTATTTTCTCCCGTGGATGACGTAAACAACTACATCTGTTTTCTTTCTAGGATCACATAACACACAACATGGACAAATCCTTATTTCTAAATCCAAAGATTTTGAATTAGCCTGATTATTAATTTTGGCCGTATGGGTACGGTACGAGTACTCTAAACCAGAGGAATGGGCAGCAGCGTCTCTTCTGCGAAACAGTAGCCATTCTGCACTCACCGACCCGCCTGCCAACTGTGCAGAGTTCTGGTAAATTCCTCCCAAAATAACGACACAATTGATCTGATCTATGGACTTTGTTCAGCAGTGGACGTCCTTCGATTGATATGATGAAGATGATGATTTAAAAGGCAGTATTTCAACTAAAACACGCATATTGAATAACAAAACTAGGCCCACGGTCTCTAATCCAACAAACAATGTGAAGGTGTGAATTCGTAATAAATACCTACTTGGTGAATTCCTAATGTCAACTTCATTACGTAAATAAATAGTGATAGTTTGGCAGTCACGCGTCTGAGGTCATTGCCCCTCGAAACGAACGCACACATACATAGCAACATTTTTCTTGTTCAAAAGTCGAACGCAAAAGGCCTTTGCCGAGTCTAATTTGCAATACAAAATATGTGATCGCAAATGACGTTCGAGCTGTACTTGGATAAAACATTATTGACGTGAATTGGCTTGGTAATGCAATTCTAGTGTCATATAGGTCAAATAGGCCATATTTCAATCTTTTAACGCATGGTAATATAGTCCTTAAAAGTGAGTTTCAATTATTTTTTTATCATCCACGGTGCGCCAAATATTTAATAAAATCTTAATGTTTATAAATACACTATAATAATAATAATTTTTCTTAGTATTAAATCCATTTAGCACCCATTGCAATAGACCTTATACTTGTAGTTTCCATTTCATACAATAGTTTTATACCTCCGGGGACAATCCGAGACTTCATTTTATAGTGCAGCCATAGCGAGTCCCCGGTTAGTGTACCATTACATTTTAGATTAAAATTCTCTAAAGGGCCTCTGCGTGTTGGACCCATGTCCCCGCGTAAGCCTATCAAAAGACCGGGTTCCCCCTTACAGGGGATATTAACCCGTGTAATAGAGAAACATGTAGATAATAAATATTTTTTATTTCTCGCGTAAAGCAACAGGTCGGATGAGCAAAGAATAAGTAATGCAACGGTTAATATAAATAAAATATAGTCAAACGAATGTAAGCATAAATCATGGTATACGCATGTGAAATGGGGTCATTTCACTCATCACTGTGAACAACTTTTACTATGGGTACAACATTTTTAATACAATTGTCGTGGGGAAATGTTCCGCCTTAGCAGAGGCGGAGGGGCTCTTCCCTGCTAAACCCCACGGTGTTCTTTCCCCTTACCTATGGCTGGTGGTGAGATGTTCGCCTAGGAAGTATTGAATCACATTCCTGGCAGACCCCGTCTCTGTGCGACCTGGCTGGCTGCATACCTTCAGAGATGTGCGCAGAACACATCGTGCTGCCGTCTCGGGCCTGTTTCTGTTCGGGCCGAGTTTGTCACCCGTAGGCCGCAACTCATGCAGACCGGAGATCGTTCAGCGCCCTCCACCAATGCCTGCGCTCGGTGCCTTTTCTGCGGCGTGGATAAGCGGTGGTCTCCTCCAGTCCCCGCTCGGTCGCCACCTTTGCTTGGTCACGTCCTCACAAAAGGAGGCGACGGCATCCGATGCGCTCTCAAACAGTACGATGGACTGAACCACGGCCGGAAGCGAGAGGTCAGCCCCTTCGACCGCCGCGACGAGACCACGGCGCTGCGTTGCCCAAGCTAGGCACTCGTCCCATGTGTGCTGTGCTGTTTCCTCCGTGCAGTTTGACGGCACGGTCGGTGCAGTGGCTGATACGGGCGGCTGCCGGATTCCCGCATGAAACAAACATTTGTACGATCTGCAGGTAGTTGTTCCGGGTCTTGATGTATTATATGTGGAATTCGTGTCTGTAAACGCACCCACGACACAGGAGAAATCTTAGTGCAGGGCAACGTTTATTTTTAATAAAAAAGAAATAGAAAAGTCTTCGCAGTGATGACGACCGAGTGTCCGTCCAAGCGTCTCTTCTCGACATAGTGTACAACGCCGAAATCGCGGGGAAAAAACAGCTCGTCAAAATGTATGGATCAACTGAGTTTGCTTTCGCGATTTCAAGGTGGGTACCATTTTTTTACTATAGTTAGTACAATGACCCCCTTTCGGATGTATATACCCTTACCGTTACACAGTGTATACGCACATCAATATTTCGGCTTATTATGTAACATAGTATATTAATTAAAATACCTTATCAAATCTACATCGCAGGGATATGGCCATATCAATTATTTGGAATCAAATAACTAGTTTTTATGCTAAATGCATGATAAAAAATACTTCATTGACCTACTAAATGCTCAGATATGTTTAGAATCTGAAGTAAGTACTAGGTATTGGGTTGACTTATGCAAAAGCAACAAACTCAAATAGAGGGATACATTTGGACAATAATACATAATAAAGAACCGTTTTAAGTTAAGCTCCTTCGATCTTATCCTGCACAATAAACGTTGTATTTAAAATTTGTAATTGCAGGTAAATAACAAACACCACTCCATCTCCTCACGTAAATTGCGTAAATCGATCGATTGTCGTACTTTATGTGGCTTGCTTGAGTAACAACCGAAATATAAATATTATTTAAACCATCCTGCGACGTCATTTATTATGATGTTATTTGTTAAAAACATATCTACAAGCTTATTTATCTACGTCACGCTATAACCCAATCTAATGAATAAATGAGAGTATAATACTTATAATTCCTCACATAAATTACGTTTAATACCGTTATCAAATTTGGAAATGTCCTATCTAAAACAATTATGATAATAGGTTTATATAATGGCGCGGGAATACTGAAATCGGTTATTTGATAACCCTAAAGTTTAGGCTTTTTGATCGTGATTAAACCGATTAAATGAACAAACACATTTTCTTGTTTTCAATTCAAAATCGTATTTACAATAACTGTTTTCTTTTATCATCCAAAAGATGTCCGCTCCTGAACAAAGGCCTCCCTAAAAACGGCCAGTTACATGCCGTTTATTGTCTATGGGCGCAGAATGGCTGCTGTTCTACAAAAGGACAAAAGGAACGTTACTGTCCATCCCTTTACGAGTCCCTTAGTCGACATCTTACGACATCCACAGAAAGAAATGTAGCGACACTATATTTTTTATTCGAATACCACACATTCAGTAATTGTCACATGAGAAAAAATAAATATAAAACTAATTAATGCTATAAATTTTATCTATTATGAAGAATTAATTCAAATTGTTTCCTCTGTAAACTTTCTTGCCTATATATAAACATGTTATCTTATCTAACTTATCGCTTCCTATTACTTTTTATTATTATCCTATTACCTATACGAAATATTTCCGGAAATGTATGTACGTAAGATAATTTGAGGTGTAGTCATACTCCTCAAATTATCTTGATGAATGATGGACGTACTCAGCTATTGGCCCGGAGGGATCATAAAAATATTGGTTCGGTGCGGGAATCGAACCCAAGACCCGGAGTGCAGCAGCCGACTGTATCAGCCACTACACAAACCGTGCCGTCGATTTTTCAATGATTGTTTGTTAAAGCTTAAGAGAAGTAGATGTATAAAATACCTCCCTTTTAAGTAAACTCTTTTTATTTAGTCAGCTTCCTTCGACCTGTCTTATAATACCATGCCAACATAAGCATAGCTAAGATGTTTCTATAAGCGTAGGTGCGTTGCCCGCGCTCTACGATAGTCACATGCGTCAGTGAAAATCCCATAGAAATCGGTCCAGCCGTTTCGGAGGTTAGCGGGAACAAACAGACAGATAGATAAAAAAATACAATAAGTTTTTTTGCTGTAAGTACCGTATATAATTTCACATGCAATTAGTAAAAAGCTGTTAGTTTGACATTACAAACATTTCGACAACACTTCGATTTTATTTATTTTTATGTACGTATATTATGTATAAAAGAATGATGCAATCACGTCTCAAGTTCTACTTAAGTTTTGATTCTCATTTCTTGTTACGGGAAAAGCCCTGGTTATTATTCCAATAACACAGATATGATGGCCTTTCGGTGTAGGTAATTGTTCATATCTGATTGAAGCTTCGGTTCTGTCACTGCATAAACACGTGCTGTGAGAGAGGGAAACCCGTTGTGATTATACGACAACAACAATGTTATGGAGCTGACGTACTTACTAAGTAATGATATTTATTATTATACCGATATATATATACTAATATATTTATACCGAGGTGCGAATGCCAGCCACTCCATTGCACTGAACATTGATTAGTGATCGAATTGTGAAATTTTGCTTAGCATTACGAAATATACTTGCAAGAGTTATAAAATATGAAGGAAAGTTAGTTACAGGCAGGGGTCACCAAATCTACCCCGAACCTTGTTCCTCCCGGCCCGTGCGGAGCCAGTAACTTTAAAAAATCCCTAAAACCCCAAATCATTCCGATCCAGCTCTCCCAAGCTGGAGCCCAACTTCTCAGCAACGGCCTAAATCGAGGCCAGAGTGCTATAGGGCGCCCTTAAAAGAATATTGTTGTTTAGTATGTAAGTTATTGCCTGACTGGAGGCCCTTCGGCTTCGCCAGTATGACGAGGCGGGAGTAAGGGTGAGAAGCCCATCATAAGAAACAAACAGGGGCTAATGATATTTCTTTCTAATTAGAAACAACACAAAATGAAATACAAATCTAACAGATCTCTGTGTAAAAAAAACTGCTTAATAATGTAATAGTAAATGGAACCAGCACGCTAAATATATTCACACGCAATATCAAAAGCATGCTAAAGAATTAATAAAGCACGCTTATTAAATAAATAAATAGCTGCACAATTTCATGCACTAGGTAATATTGAGTCGGGCCTTGACTATGACAGAGTCAAATAGGTTATGCTTGAGATAAGGATGTTCTTAGATAATTATATTTTTTTCCTTAACAACTACCTAGTCTTCACTTTATACCGGTCCCTCCGAAGTCAGAATGGTTGGGTAATGAACGTTGGATTCAGCTGCAACTGCCTTGACTATCCGGCCCTAGTTGGGAGAACGCATTTCGTCTGCGTAAAACGGAACGTTGCAACCATTATACATAAAAAAAAGATGCAATAACCAGAAGGTCAATTCTCGTAATTTTAAAATGTTCAAAATATAGTTCCGATCTAGTCTCAGTGTCAAAAATGTCACAAATGGTATTCTCCTAAACTAACAAACAACGTCAAACGTGAACTTACACTGTAATGAGATCGAAAATGGATCGAAAGTTGATCGAAGTCAAAACGGTATTCTGCTAAAATTTCGAACTGTCACATGTACAACATTTTCATTAAATAAACGTCAAAATTGAGATCGAAATGAGACTAGATCGAGATTAAACTGAAATCCGACTGAACTTTAAGAGTAGCAGAATACCATTTTTTCGGTCAATTCATTATTTAATCTCAGTTCGGTCAAGTTTCAGTCACAGTGTCAATTAATTACGAGAATTGGCCCTCAGATACAAACAAAGTCGTACCCTGGGGCCCGGGAGGACAGGCAAGTTAGGCACGCGCTTCTTGTTTCACAAACAAATGGTCAGCCTGTACACTCGTGTTTTAAACAGTTACATAAAAATAATAATGTGACATATTGTCAAATTATTGTAAATTTATTAAAATACATTTTGAATAGATCAGGTACCAAAAAAACTTTGCGTTTTCATTACAACATTTACGGAGCATTTTTTGTTACGTCCTGATGTAACTAGCGTGGGAATGTTTACCTCTGAGAAAATAATTAGAATAGTCCATAGATAGATAACGATTGTAATGCATATTCGTTATTAAATTACCTTTATAAACTTTGGTTAACAGTAATTAAAATAAGATTACCATCACATACATTTTATTTTTATAAAGTATCAATATTTATATATAAAAGTGTATTATTATAGCTATTGGTGTGGTGCCGGCTACGAATAACACCAACCCATATCATCCCTTGGGTGTCGTAAAAGGCGACTATTGGATTAGCCGGAGGATGGGCAGCAGCGTCCTTCGAGGACATTAACAACTCAACTGCGATCGCCAACCCGCCTGACAAGCGTGGCGATTCAGGTAAAACCCCCCAATGAGCACACAACACACCCATACCGGTCGTTGTAGTTATCTTTGGGGGAGGCCTGTGTCCAGCAGTGGACTTTATTCGGCCGAAATGATGTGGTACAGTCATAAACACCAAGATGTTCCCGGAACAAGCATCTGTACCTAGGCCATGCAAATATTTATTGAGTGCGAGAATTGCGTAGAAGACCAATCACTTAACCACTGTTACCTCATTATTTTTTTATAATTAATTGAAATCACAAAACCTCCATATTTATATAATAAGTATTTCTGCATCTGGTATGTATACAAGCGAATGAATTGGGCTCCCGATTGTTGACCGTCTATTTTGTTTATTATAACGGATTAAGTTTTGAAGCCACCTTCAGACTCTTCAGAGTGTTAGGCTCTAAAACAAACTTCTAAATAGTTTCTACGTAAGAACCTGGCTTGAAGTTATGTACGTTAATACAGATACATATCTAGATTATTCTATTGTAGCAAAATGAAAAGACAATAGAACTTTTGCTTTTTCTTTTGCTTCTATGAAAACAATTCATTTTTTTTATAAACGATCACGTCTTTTATCTTGAAGATTATCCGTTATTAGAACAATATAGATTAATTTTCTGATAATGCAACTTATTTATAATAATAACGTGGTACACGATCCATGCTCACATCACTGTTCCTAGAAATGATTGTTTATTGTATGAGCCAACTTTATCGCGGAGCTGGGATTTTGCTTTTTTGTCTGATAACTGTTTAATATGTTTGTTTTATTTCAATAATCAGAATTAATACTTACGTAAGTTTAACGGAAATAATGTTAGCATCTAAGTATATAGTAGTTGCTTACGCATGCATAAATATCAGTTGAGAAAGAAGGGTAAAGAAGGTTACACTGTTGCGCATAGATAAGATTAATGATAAGCGTTTTTACAAACAATTTGTGTTTTTAAAATATTCTAATTAAAAACCCTGCTGTTATACAGTAAGATAAAATGTTTAATATGTGTTTAGATAAATAAAAGATCTTTTTTAATAATATGAAAGGTACAATCAGCAGGCTTTACATAAAATTGCGTGTGTATCGTCTATCGGTTGAGCGATTGAAGCGACTATGCTGCAGTGGCGCCGCGTGGTGAGTAGATTTTAAGTAACGCCCCATATCCAGGCTCCTGAGCTGTCCAATGTTATGTTATTGGGTTAGATGATGATGACGATGCGTAGACAATCGGCGAGGTTAAGCAATGCTCGGTACGATCAGTCTAAGGATGGGTGTCCGCATAGTGGTATTTGAACTGAGCGTCTCCGGGCTTCCGAGGACCGGTAAAATCGTTGGTTCCGGTTGTTGTCATTAGATGGCAGTCGTTAAGCCGAGTCGGAAGCCTTTGGGCGGCTTGAACAACTCCGACAAAAGGTTGGTCACTATACACACGTAAGAATAAAATGTTCCATTCCATGCTAATAAAAACAATATGTGATATACGATAATACATACAAAACATTTGCAAATCAATCAGTTTGAATGTGACATTTTATTATACTTATAGCCAAAAAGGAATGACGCATATCTTGGTGATCCGTTCACTGGTCGTAGGTCTCTTATTGCAAGGGTCCAGGTCCGTACTACCGCAATACCAGATATTCGCCGCCAAGCAGTAGTGTTGAAACTCTAACCATTACTGTGTTCCGGTCCGGTTCCGGCACTGTAGCTAGTGAAATTCCTGGGCACAAGAGAGTAAAATAATAACTGAAGTCTCGAGGCGACGGGCGCAGTGTGGTGCTACGCGGGACTAGTTCTGGGTAGGTCCCGGGAAGATAGCGGTGTGCATGTAGTCACGTACCGCTGTGTGCGCAGTACAGCGCATGGTGAGACTTCGGGGGAATCCTTTACAATCCCCTCGAGAGATGCCTGGGGGGTGGCCTCTTTACAGCCGCCTTCCCTCCGAGATGTGCCTAAAGGTGTGGCACCAATAGGTGGCTCTAAATGGAGATCTTTAGAGTTCCTGAAGCCTCCCTTCGGTGCCGACGATGATCACTCCGGTGGTTTTAGCCGGTAGGAGTGCGGCATGCCCCTTTGCCTTTTCCCGGGGCGAAGGAAGTACATGAGGTATTTCCACCTGATCAATAAAAAATACCAGATGTTCGCCGCCAAGCAGTAGTGTTTATGCTCCGGTTAGAAGGGCACTGTAGCTAGTGAAATTACTGGGCATTGACGGTACGGTTGGTGCAGTGGCTGATACAGTCGACTCCCACGATTCCCAGACGGAACAAATATTTGTACGATCTGCAGGTAGTTGTTCCGGGTCTGGGTGTAAATTGTGTGGAATTTATGTCTGTAAACGCACCCACGACACAGGAGAAATGGAAGATAGGGTGGGGCAAAGTTTAAAAAAAAAAAAGAAAACAAGAGACTAAAAAAATATAATAACTGAAGTCTCGAGGTGATGAGTGCTACGTCGGACTAGTTCTGCTGTTCTGGGTAGCATTACAATGTTATGGGCAGGCGTGACGCTTACCATCAGGCACAACTTGCTCGTATCGTCACTGGGTAGCACAGAACAACCGTCAAGATATCAAAAGGAAAAATAAATCAAAGGGACTTTTCCGCACGCACAGCATTATTGGAAAATCCACAAAAGTGCACATTTCTTTGTATCATAATGATCGCTGTATGCCCTTATTCGAGAGCATTTTTGCGAAACACGACATAAAGTATTTAGTCAAGTACGTGTCAATTTACATTATAGGGGCGACTTGCGATGCGGGTTGTTACAATATCTGTGTTATTTATAAAAATAATATTTGCCTGTTACCGTCCCACTGAAGGGCAAAGACAAGAAACCTTATATAATTATAGAACGAGCATTACTGTGTAGTGCCAGCTAATAATACTACCACCCCATCTCATACCGTGGGTATTGTAAAATACGACTATGGGATTAGCAGCAGCATCCTTCGAGTACATTCATAACTCAACTGCGATCGTACTGTTACTCGGGAACGAGCGGGAGATGTTTAAAAAAATACTTTTTATAACTTACACGAATTTATTATTAGAAAATAGAATAACAATGAAATAGAAGGAACTGGTACACACGAAAAATAGAATGAGTGCTCGCGACGGATGATGGAAGGAGACTGGTGAGCGTGAATGCAGGGCGTGTGAGGCGGATAAAAGTGCTGATGAGGGTTTTTTTAGGAAATGGAGGAGGTCTAATGACTAAGTGGGATTTTAGGCTGTTTAGGCATTTTAGGGAACATAGAGAAATCGTAACAGTACGTATAAACACACAACACAAACCCATACCGTTCGCTGTGGCAATCTTTGGGAAGCTTCTGTCCAGCAGAGGATGTTTTTCGGCTGACATTATGATGATGACGATGATGATTGGTCACCACGCTTGCTCACAGCATGTCGGCGATCAGGTCACGGTTTCCTCACGATGTTTTCCTTCACCTAAAGTCTGATATTGGCACTTATGAAACGTCAGAATTTAAGTTACATGGCTCCAATTAGTCGATCCTATGGAGAAGAGCCGGCAAGAAACTCCATGGATACTCTTTTAGAATAATTGAGATTACAATGGTGAACAAGATATAATAACATATACAAGTTGTTTAAAACGTTATCAATAGATTGATAAAAAATAAATATTAGGGCTATACAATACAAATAGTAACTTCAGATATATCAATGTTTGGAATCTATGTAAGATTATAAACCGACGTCGCGGAGGCCTATCCAGCTGTCCCCAAAACAATAGCTTATTATCCCCAGCAACGCCCTTAGCGCAAGTTGCTTAGTTTTTAATATTAATTTTAAGCCTGGCTGGAGGCCTCTTGGCTTCGCCAGAATCGACCGGTTAAATAACCATATTTCCAAGAAATGTATGCGAGAAGCCCAAAAAAAATAGGTTATATCTAAGAGAGCACATGTGACACTAAAATTCCTGTTGGTTCATGACAGGTTCCAGACCCGCTTCTGACACTAATAAATAAATTAGAAATAGGAGAAGGTCATAACAACTGAGGCTGTTATTGAAGTCTTCGGTGGTATTCGGGGACGAGAAAGAGAAAATTAATATTTTCAAATTACCGTTCTGGCATTAGCGAATGTGTCCAGGTAGTCTGCTGTCCTTAGTTCGAATTGCGGCCATAGTTTTTATTATCGTACCAAAATTTTGTGATCGCATCTTACGAAATTTTTGCGCGTATATGGGAACAATTTTTATCAACGTCGTCGTAAAATATGGAATGTCCATAAACTTTATATCAGACGTGTCTCTACATCCACGTATAGAAGCTGTGGCCTTTTCTTTGCCTGGAAATTAACAGTATATGGGGTGTAAGACATTAATCGCATTATTTACTTCTTCTTCTGACGTCTGCCTTGTACACATGCTGGAAAACCTTGTTTGTTGGTAGGGCCTTCCAGCCGTCTCCTTCCTAATTTACCGGTCTTTAACATCAACGCCAAACAGTTCATTGGCTCTCATTTAATGTTGCATTACCTCTACTGCTCTAGTTGAGTTAAACGTTTAAATTTACATTCATATTGAAAACACTCAAAACTGGATTCTAAATTAATACTGCACGTGTTCGCAAACTGGTATCTAAGTAATACCTGTTAATCCCAATCTCAGGCTTAAAGCGAGCGGGTTCAATTCGTTTTTATTTATTCACTAAAAACGGGAATCCCGGGAGAATAATAATGTGCGTTATATGAGATCTCTATCACAAAATGTTGGTGTAGCTAGGTCTAGAACTGCGTATATACGTTTTGTACCGTTTGCCTTACTCAAATAATGAAAGAATCCATGCGTCCAGAAATATGACAACAATAAAAAAAAACGTGTACGAATGAACGCAATGAATGTAAAATACGTGAGAATAGCGATGCACAATTCCAACATACAGTTACGCGTATAATTACATAAGTAGGTACAAATACTCCACATATGCATGCACTTTTATGTCGTATTATTCTAAGAATTCTACCATAAAAGTAAATTTTCCTTGATTGGGGTTCTAGAATTTGAAAAACGCAATTATATTGGATTTTTCGCACTAAACTCAAGGGACCTTCATGTGTTTACGACACGTACGACATTTACTATAGTAATCTCAATATAAACGGAAAATTAAAAAAAAAATGAACACTAGCACTTTTGTAAAATTATGATTCGATTCCTTACTTTAGATGCTGTCTGTAGTGTCTTCTCCAGGATATATAGTGACTAGGTGTAACAAAAGATTGAATGGAACAAAGGCAATGATACAATTACTTGTAAATCTGAGGTGAAGTAAGTACCTATTTCTACTATCAGGATCTATTTAATAGTTCTCGGTGCATACCTGCACAGAATAGGACGTGAGGTCACGGCACAGTGTGGAGGCGACCATGATAGCGAAGCTTGGGGGATCCTTCACAATCCTCCCCGAGAAGTGCCTGGGGGCGGTTTTTACAGTCGCCTGCCCTTCGCTAGAGGGGGTGACCGCTTTACATACATCCCCTCCGAGATATGTCTAAAGGCGTGGCACCAATGGGCGGCTCTAGTGTGATCGTACGAGGACCTAGAGCCCCCCTTTGGTGCAGAAGATGACCGCTGTAGTGGTTTTAGCTGGTAGGAGTCTGGCATACCTTTCGCCTTTCCCCGGGGCGTAGGAAGTTCATGTAGAATTTCTACTGGACACCAAAAAAAAGGATCTATTTAGTTAAGCACATCTATTGAACAAATCCTTTAACTCCCACAAATACTTAGCTACATTTTAAAAACAGTCTTGGTAAAGTACCTATTTTATTGTCATTCCTTTTGTATCTCCATCAGATTAACAACATATTTACTTATAATTATCAAATGTTTTCACAGCTATTTTTCGTCTATACAGTCTCATATTTATCAGATTCGAAAGTAACTGAGCATGTTTTGCACGAAATCTCGTGTATGCAACTAATCCGCGTGCGTTACCAGTTTTTGCTTAATCCAATCTGTCAAACACTATGAATTCGATAGTTGTGAAAAAATATATATACAATAATAAAATCGTAGAGAGACAAAACCTGAACAATGAATATTTGTTAAAATATCATGCTTCGTGCTGAAACTGTGGTGTCTGTTTCTGTTTGTTTCTTTGATGACAACGCCAAAATTACAGTATAGAATTATTTAGTTCTGCGTGGTGCCGACTAAGGAATAAGCGTGTAAAACCGAAGGATGGGCAGCAGCGTCCTTCGAGTACCTACTTACATTACAACTCAACTGCGATTGCCAATCCTCCTGCAGGCGTGGCGATTATGGCAAACCCCTAACAAGCACAAAACACAAACCCAGATCGGTCGATGTTCTTTTTTTGGGTAAGGTTGGGTAATGTCCAGCAGTGGACATCTTTCGGCGGAAATGATGGTCTATAATAATTCGTAAGGACTAAGCTCAATTTTACAGAACAGGAATAAAATCTTCAGTAAGCACTCAAGTCAATCAAAACTGAAACTATTCTATTCTATTACCTCTATTCATATTGAATAGAGTTAATAGAATAGAATAGTTTCAGCCAATTCAATTCTAAATTCACTCACATTAACGTTACGATACGAATACTTTCTCGCAAGTTGTTCGTGCTAGGGCTACAGAAATCGTGTCCCGCAATTGCGCATGAGTCACTCAATCGTCATCTCTGGCATTAAATGGCAGCCTTCGTTGAAACGGTCGGCCGTGGGGAAATACGAAGGAAAATTATAATCCGTGGTTGCTTTATTCCCATTGTTTTTATTTGTTTGATAAATTAACAAAAGCTTTGTTGTGTCAGGCTGATAAGTTGATTATGAGGATTATTAGAATTTATTCAAGGTTTCGATTTGCTTGCCGACCTATGGTAATACAATTTCAGTATGATCATTGAGATATTAATGGTGACTAAGAGACTATTGTGAAGCTATTTTTAAAACGATGTAAGAACGTTTTTTGGCATGTATTTCTCTGGTGTGTCGTGGTCACAGTTTACAGACATACATCTCACATGTAAATACACCCAGACCCAGAATATTTATTGCGTGCTAAATGGTACCCGCGACACGTAGCGTAGAAAGCCAATTGCTTAGCCATTGAGCCAACCGTGCCGCCTAAACTTTTAATAAATATTCCACACAAATTTGGGTTTACCTATACGCAGAAAATCATTTTTGTAATAACATTCATCATCCACAGCTTGGGTAGACCCACCGCTGATTATAGGCCTTTCTTGGCTTCTTATAAATTATTGCACTCGCCGATTGATACGATCAATTTTACTCTGATTTTGGAATCAGCTCCACTCCGAGGTTTTTCCAAGAGATTACAACAAGGAACTCTTAGGGCGTGATAAGTTTTTTATAGGGTCGGTAACGCGCGATTGATACCGCCGGTGTTGCAAGCGTTCATACGTTACGGTTGAGCGGTTACGCTTAACACCGTGAACCGAATGCAGAAAACAGCAATTATATAATATTCTAAAATATCTTATATATAAAATACTAGCTGGGACCCGCCGTTTAATTTTATATATATATAGAAATGAAATTCATTAGAATGATAGTGGCGCCATCTGTCAAAGATTGGTCGTACCAACTCAGAACCCTTTGTGGGCTCATGCACAAAACTTTGCCGAAGATCATGACATGATCTAATGCATAGTTTACGATTCTGTAAAGGACATACACACAAACATTAATTTTTATATTTATAAGATATAATCTTAAATCTTTTAAAAGAGTTAGTTATTAAATGTTGTCACGAGACCAATCACAATCATCAATCAAACTGCAAGTTTTTATTTCATAAAGGTCCTTATAGGCGTATAAGAAATGTCAACAGTTAAGGAGCACGGTTCGGAAAAGTCGGTTTTATGGAGAAGAGCCGGCAAGAAACTCCATAGACACTCTTTGAAAAAAAGTGATATAATAATTTTGAGTATTACATACACGTCAGGTATGTGAAAACAAAGTGGACTATACGTGAAATACATACAATACTAAAACACACGATGCCTTCTGCAATATTTTTGTTCTTGTTGCTAACCAATGGGGCATCACTACTAATCGTTATAGGGGAATAATCTAGCATGATTATTAGCACACAACATACGATATAGCCTTGAATAAGGCCTTTGCTCCGTAGTTCAATAGTCGGAGAGGTGAACAGCCCCTTTGGGCACAACCTGTTTACGAAGTGTCGTCTATACAAATAAATAAAATTGAAGTGTCTGTTTGTAATGTCAAAATAACAGCTTTTTATTAAATGCTTAGGAAAATGTTATAAGGAATAACTTAGGCTACTTTTATTTTAGAAATATAATTAGGGTACCGCGCAAAAAAAAATGTAACCCTTGAAATCCAATATATATATTCTATGTCAAGTGTCTATGTCGAATTCCCAAAATTTCTTTTAAATTAGACGCGGGTGAAACCGCGTGTCCCAGCTAGTTGGTAAATAAATGAGATTAACATTACAGATGAATGTTTCTTTTGTTGTGTTGATTATTGTTTGTGCATTATATGATGGTAGCTGGTTTGGTGACTATTTTCCTAGTTATTATTTAATAGGCTATTGTTCTTCGCCTTCAAGCGTTAAGTCATGTTGTTTGAGAGTATTCTTGTGTGGGATAATAGAACTTGAGTCAATTATTGAAGTGAAACTTCTTTTGGGACGGTGTGAATTGGATTTTATGAAACGAAAATGTGTAACGAAAGTGCGACAACTATGAATGTATTTATAGGTTTTAGGCTGTGAGAGAATGAGATAAAACATGTACCTATATACACTCTCTCTCTGTGTTTACCACCTCCATAGTGTATTCATCTCATTCTCTTACAAATTAACCAAAATACTTTCACTTCGACCGCATGTGAACACAAACTCGATTTTTTTTTTTTTTTAAAAACGTTGCCAGGCACTATGATTTCTCCTTTGTCGTGGGTACAGTTTACAGACATACATCTCATATGCATGAACACCCATACCCGGAACCACTACTTATAGGCCATACAAATATTTGCTTCATACGGGAGTCGAACCCGCGTTACGTAGCGGGACTAGTCACTGCGCCAAACACGCCGTTGAACAAATACAACGAGAATTCATTTTCCTGTTGTAGTTTTTGCTGATTTCATCATCATCACATTCGACAGACATTGATTTGTTTGTAAAGTAAGTGAAACTTCTAACTGGTCAGTCCCAGAAATTAAAACAAACAATATAATTACCCATACAACACTTTTTTTAACGAGTAGGTATATGGACAGTAGAATATGTAATAAAAACTAAAATGTATAATATACGTGATGTAATCCGTTCCGTGTAATAATCGCGAAGACATAAGACATCGCTACATAATAACCTAACTGCGATAAGAAAAACTACTTACAACAACATCAAGTACCTAGGAAAAAGTCCAAGGAAACTAGATAAGCGGAAAATTACTGCAATTCACATAAACACTGGCAGTATGCACATACTAATAATAAGGCCTCGTCTCCGGCTTGCCGTTATTGGTTGGTTGGAGTGGTACCCCATGAGTGCCCGTAGGATTTTCAACTCTGGCTTGCCTTAATTGGCCGATCAGAGGGGGGCCGCCAGAGCTATATGCTCGGGGGTGGAAGTGTCTAATGGCGTAATAACGGGGGAAACCCGCTCCGAGTCTTCGAGACGCGCGATGGTGAAACCGGTGCCGCACCTCTCTACACCCCTAGCCGCTCACACCGGTGTTGCTCCTTGTCGCCTGTAGTGGTATTTAATTCAAATAAAATAGCACAGGAGCAACAAAGCATCGTATTGTACAATCTCCAATAATCATTCTAACCATAAAGGTTATAAGAATTTCAAAGTTAAATTTCAGTTTAAACAGGAAATCATAAATAAAATCCGCAAGCTGTATGGACAAGCATAGCACGCCAGTTAGGTTGAACATTATAAATTTTGCACACACTGCGAAAGAATTCATTTTATTCCGAATAATCGAATCATGTACCGAGTGTACGTGAAATCGTTTTGGTACACACTTGGTATTGGTAAGATCATCGTTATTATAGAAATTTCAACCTCCATCGTATATTATTGTCTCAGCTATTGTTTAATAATGCAGTTTCTTTCCGACTCTTCTCCGAATAGTGCACTAACTGTTGACTCAACTTAACAGCTTATTAAGACCTATATGAAATAAAAACCTTTGTATTTTGTTATGTTTTTAAATTTCAGAATACTTTTTACTTCAGAGGTGCTCATAGCAAGTTACACTCACCGATCTTTAAACGCTTGGCGCGGTCAGTTTATGGATGGGTGACGGCATAGTGGTAATTGAACAGTGCGTCTCCGTGCTTCGGAGGGCAGGTAAAACGGTCGGTCCCGGTTGTTGTCATTTGACGACAGTCGTTTAGCCAAGTTGGAGGCCTTTGGGCAGCTTGAACAACTCTGACACAAGGTTGGCCACTAACCACACGAAAAGAAAGGAAGAAGATGCATACTTTTGGATTATAAAGTTAAAGGTCATAGCCAAAAAAGACTTAATACTCGCATCAACAAAAAGGTTTACTATGACCAACTCGACAGACTGAGTATTTAACAGGACCTTTCTCAGCTTGGCTTTATTTTACTCTGATAGTATCTCGTGTAGGTATCTACTTTACTCGTTTAAATTGATTATTGGATGGTATATACAATCCTGAATAAACAATAAGATGGGATGGTACAAGGTGTCCAGATGTACGTTATGACCAACACCGAGGCCTACCCATTTTTAATGGTAATAATGAAATACCGTCTGGTCACTTCCCATCGTCACAAGTTGGCGTATACATATTCAGTTGCACCTAGTTAGGCTAGACGCTGACCTTATCAAACCTGCTTGGTCAAATTTACAGATGATGTCGATGAATCTACTTTCTCAAGCTCGTTCGAATAGTTTTAAATCTCCTTTCACAGCGAAATTGTCGAAACAAAAAATGTGGGTTCTTTTTCAATTCTTGCACGTATTTGTATGTTCTATGTTCATGTCTTGAACTTGAGTCTTGTTTTGCAGATAATCCTCTTTATAAACCGCGATAAAATTGATGAATAGTAATTTTTCGTCGCTATATTAGAAATCGTAAAGCAAGTATCTTCAGCTATTTACACAACGGCTAGTCTCACCAATTTAGGTCGCATTTATGTCGCATCAACAGTTAGACGTCCCATAAGCTTCGCAGTAATGAGTGATGGCGTTAGTGAAAGTTTTTAATCACACTCGACGTAACTACGTGCACAAATCAATCATTCTTTAGTTTAACGGTAATTGGGACTATTATTCTGATAGTAACGTAAGAATATATTCAAACATGTCTTTTTCAACGTGAAGGCGAATTTGGCCTTCGGTGCTTGTTGGAACTCATGTTCACCATAATTCTCCTCCTTAGTTGGCCACTTTTAGCAGTATTCGTGGTTTATAAACACCGCTGCTGGATGCCCCTTAGACAACTTCATGGAGCGTTTATTGCTGAAATTGCCTATCCTCTTGATTACCTTACAAGGCTGTTTAAAAACCATCTTTACGTCGCAAACGTGATACTGAATGATTATTATTGTTATCTGAGTACGTTTTTACTTATTTAGGCTCTTTTGAAGTAGATCGGAATCTTCTTAATCTTGTCCTATTAAAATTTTAAGTGGTTTAAGCCATTACATCTGCATATTTTCATATATTGACATAGTAAACAAAAATTTTGGTTTCAAAACCGCTTAGCAGAGAACACTTCTTGCAGCATTTACAAGAGATACGGCAGTTCATTCGTAATTGAGACTATATAGCAATTTTTTTTATCAATGTATGTAAATACTTACACTGATAACGTCCTATCATTGCACATGATACGCCCTTAATAACAGATTCATGTAGCGGTCTACAATTATTTCAAAATATCGTTTGCAGTGCCTAATTATTATAGCGATGATTATGTGCTAGCTGATATGTAGCAATGATATACCAACCAAGCAAGTAACGCTTTTGTTTTTATCAGATTTAATATCAAGGATATGTAATACAGCAATAAAAAATAACATGACAGCAAAATAGCATAACACGAGCAACAGGTCTACAAAGACCTGTTGCTCGGGAGTTTGTTGCGCTGCTTCTTCAGCTTAAACATTAGGAAGCGGTAATGGGCGGTCCTTTTTGGGGCTGCTGTTATGTTGACGTTCAAAAAGTATTATTTTAGTCCATTTCGAAATATATATTCATTTGGTTTCTTTTTTCGCTTCAGTGTATTTTTTTAATAAAAGAAACAAAATTCGTTCCGCTATGTTGAGGCCGCGGCAACAGATTTGTTTTTAGTTATAAATGGCATCAATAGCAGTTAATGACAGGTGTTAATGTAAAATTAGCATATTCAAATAAATGCTATGAAATTAGAGCTTTCTAAAATACTACTTCACACCTGCGGTAGCCTGTCGGTCAAGGTCAAGATGCTTCCGATGCTTACGCTTACAGGACCCGAGCGAAACGTATTCTTAGATTAGCATGCCTACTAACCCAACACAAACAATACTTTAATTATAAACGAATTAGGCACTTTATTTATTGGTTTGCCGAATCTTATTAGAAACTAGCTGGGACCCGCGGTTTCACCCGCCATTTAATTAAAATTCATTGGATTAATTAAATATAATTTAGAGACTTCGGCATAGATACTTGACATAGAGTATGTATATATATTGGATTTCATGGGTTTTAATTTTTTTTGCGCGGAACCTGAATTATTTTTCTATAATAAAAGTATGTTAAGTTATTCCGTAGAAATCTGTCCAGCCGTTTCGGAGATTAAGGGGAACAAACAGACGGACAGACCGACAGACAGACAGACAAAAAAAAACGTTTTTTTTTTGTAGGTACCGTATTATATATTCATATGCATTAAGTAAAAAGCAGTTATTTTGACATTACAAACAGACACTCCAGTTTTAATTATTTGTATAGATATTTCGCAGATGACTGGGACAATACTACTACGCTACTGAATGAGAGGCCATGAGCATGACATAAAATGAGGTCTCCGAGCTAGACAATAAAATTCAGAACATAGCAATGATTATGTTTAATGGTAACAATTATGCATCGTCTGCTCTTGAAAGTTATGGAGCGAAAATAAAATGGGTTTTAGTACGTTAACCTCGTAATGAATAACAGAAAATGGTTGGTGTACATTCTTCGTAGATTTAAAGAGATATAAATTGGTATCAATGATTAACAAAACTAGTATTTTATTACGTTCATAATCGGGAAGAATTTTAATATTAATGGTGTGTTATTTTATTTACGCAAACTATGTTTACCGTAGCTATGCAATATTGGTTACGTAAAACATTACCTTTTAACGCTATGGAGTCGAGCGGGTTGGCAAGGAAAGTACTCGTAACTTTCTTTAGCTGGTGGCCTAACAGGTGGCATTTAGTAGGCCCCGAGACGGCCACCAGACTGTATGGCGGTATCAGTGCCGTTAACGGTATTTTATATACGAAACGATAGGCTATTTAACCAGTTATGGATGCAGGTAAATTGAAATTCTTGTATATTAGAGATGTCATAACTGTATTCACAAAAAACAAAGTTGCAGTTTTGTTCTTGCTACACATAATACCTTGTACAAAATGAAGACTGACTTGAATCAAGAACTATGTCCGGCGTTGCAACAGCATCCTGCTTAAAATACGAATAAATTCATCAGTATACATATAGAAAAACACGTAACACAACGTGTACTTTCTCTTAACTATTCGGGTACTCACTTTTGGCTCGATTTTCCTCAATGGCACGTCACGTCATTGTTGGAAGTTCAGTTTTGAATACTTTTTCTACAGAGTAAGTCATCACTCTACTTTAATTGAAAAAAATGTGTCATTCGTGTCTCAAAGATCGCGCCGTGCAATAGAAGGGTTGCAACGAAATGGTAAAAAACATAGTAACCGAAACGAACATTAATAATAAATAGAAACGAATGTAAAAATAAGAAATACATAAATTGCTAATTATAACACCTTAAAGCTGTGTGTGCTTAATCAATACACTCGTCAGTAGTTAATTGACAATTTAAAGTACGTACACCTATAATTTTACGTCATGATAGACATAAGCAATAGTTAATAGAATTAGAATGGCTACTAATTACTAGAATGACCGACATCCGCTGGGTACCTCTGTTTGCTTTCGTGTGCTCTGCGAATTAGGTACGGGTGCTTAAATGATTACTTAGGCCTATATGCATAATCTCGTCTGGGTTTGGTTATCATATAGGACTTAAATTGCAATTCGTGATAATAGCGAAATTTTTGTTATTATCTGTGCTTATCATGGCAGCGATGAAAGGCATTATAATATAAAGTAAAATTATTATAATATAGCGGTAACTTAAATTCAGAGAGTGAGCTGAAATATTTACTGCTTTAACTTTTAAATCATTTAAAAGTGGGGCAGCCCTAGCGTCGGTCGTGAGCGGTGTAGGAAAGCGTATCGAAACCCAGAATTTCCCTGAGGCGCTTAGCCGACACGCTCGACTTGCGTCGACTTGACACCTCGCTAAATCATTACATACTACGCTGACGTGATACCTGATTCTGATACATATGTTTTTGGTTTGGCATGAAGCATCTAAGTCTAAAATAATTCGAGTAAAAGTCTTGGCTCGGTAAACTCATGTCTTGGGTTTTCGCGATTATTCTTCATTGGAATGAAACACATTCAAACGCATTACATCGTGCATTTATGCTATAGATTTTAACTTAATACCACATTACAAAATATCAAGACACTGTCTGTGAGTGATATCTGCGTGCATCGAAACAGTTTTTGATTAAAATAGATAAAATAACTTTTTCAATCTGTAGCCACGCCTGCGACCACGAGCTCTGCAAACTTTTCAAAACATATGGAAAACTAAAAATCTCCGTTTAAATGTATTTTATTATAATTGATTAGAAATCATAACTGTAATTTTCGCTATTTATTTATTTTAGATTATTTGATCACCGCCATAACCAAATATCTTACTTTAGGTAAACGTTTTGGTCCTTTTGTACAAGAAATATAACACGATATGTATAATAAGACGGTGATTTATGCCATAAACAACATCTTTCTTAAAGTATATATTTATGCGTGATAAGCCAGTATATTCACTTTTTATTTTGTTGTGCTGTACTGCAATACTATTAGTGTTGTTGTAGTAACAATCTCGTGTTCCACCATACACATGATTGACAGGATTACGAGCCCCAGATATGGTATCAGTGACGCATCTGTGCGAGTATTTGTAGTACTTGTCTGTGTAATAGATAAATAGTTTTACGTTTACACAATGCGAATGCTTGATATTGTGTAATATTAATTTCTTTATCATTACTTAGCTACAGTTATTGGAATGGATGATTTCCTTTTCTGTACCTAATTAAAACTCCAGTACAAATTGTCAGGCTTATGGGCTTATAAGCCGAGTCAATTGGCTGTAAGAATTGATTTGTGATTAGATGTGGTATGTATAGACGAAAATATTGCACCATAAGGTCGGTATTATGCCTCGGTCGCCAGTTTGATTCCTATTTCTATACATTTTTGAGCGGGCATCGTAAATTAGGCTCGAAAAATTTACGGGATCTGGAGCGAAAATGGTGTTGTATGGCTTATAAAAAAGCAGCGTCTTATCGTATCTCGCTACGCAAATCGAAACAATCAGCTGAGCGATATAAGCCGTTTTATGGTATCTACTTGTCAAGTATTCAGTCCATCTGTCGCTTCTTTATCGACTTTTGTATTGTATCCTTTAATCCTGACAAAATATAAAGCATTAGCTCCATCTATTTTATCGTAATTTATGGAACTAAATTCAGAGGTGTTAGTTTATAGCTATACTTAATTGAAATTTCTAAGTGATAAACGCCTGATTTTCAGACGTGTATTCAGCGTAGGCAAATATAAAACAATTTGTTTTGTACACACGCCTACATATCACTATACAAACCAGTATAAGCTCTCGCATTGCATAGGCTTTCGATGTGATTAGAGATCAGCGTAAACTGGTTTTGTATAGCTTGATATGTAGCCGTGGTTACGCTGAATCGCTCTTCATTCACTATCTCATCATATCAGTAAAAGGACTTCCACTACTGAACAAAGGCCACCCCCGTATATTTCCACAACTGTGTCATCATTTTGGGGGGAATTAGCCGGTACTCACCACACGTGGCGAGCGGGTGGTGAGCGCAGTACGTTCAACAGAAGGGAAGCTGCTGGCCATCCCTCTGGTTTAGAGTCCCTTAGTCGCCTTTTACGACATCCACGGGAGGAGTTGGTGTGGTGCTATATTCTTAATCCAGACCCCACACCGAACTGTCTCAAATTTAAATATAATAAAATAATATTAATTAATTATTAATCAACAGCTAACGAGTCAATCGTCAGTTCCTGCGCTGGCGTGTTTATCGTATGACGATTGCTATCGCGTTTCTAGTAAAATGAAATTGTCCATTATAAGTGCTGATACAGAAAAATAACAGACGTGCCGAAGTCAAATCCAGATAACAAGCGTTACAAAGAACGTTGCTGTATTAATTACTTTGAAAGTGCATTCAGCAAATACATTCAGTATTCAGGTGTTTAAACAGCAACAAAATACAAGGCACAAGGGCACGATCGGGTTCGGGGGTCGGTGGCGATCAGATTGGGGAGTCTGCGCTCTCATACCGAGCGACCCCTGGGAAGACGGTGGCGCGCACGTGGTCATGTGCCGCCGGGTGCGTAGCACAGCGCACAGCGAGATTTGGGGGGATCCTTTACAATCCTCCCCGGGAAGTGCCTGGGGGGCGGCCTTATTACATGCGCCTGCCCTCCGCTAGAGGGGGTGACCTCTTTACAGTCATCCCCTCCGAGATGTGCCTAAACGCGTGGCACCAGGGGTTGCTCTAGTGTCTCCCTTCGGTGCCGAAGATGACCGCTCCAGTATTTTTAGCTGGTAGGAGTCCAGCATACCCTTCGCCCGTCCCCGAGGCGAAGGAAGTTCCACTGGACAACAATAAAAAAAGTACACGATCAGATATTAGCCACCTTGATGGCTAGAAAGAAGATTTTCATTCGGTATTTTTTAAAGACCTCAGTGTACCCAGCCAAGTGCGTATCGAACCAATCATAATGCAAGCCTCCACAGTTAAAAAACATGCTACAAATTTATTTCAGCAGTACCTACGAATAATTTGTACAAGCCAACTGACTGATAACTTTGCACGCCGTATGTCTTAAAGATATTGATAGGAGTACATCGAAACCTTTTCAGTCAAAACTTCTAATTAAATACTTACCTTGCCTTAATAAATAAAAATGTTTAACCTTACGGTAAGGATCCTTGTAAGTTGGAAGGCCGGATTCACTTCTGTCAGTCATTGTCATAAGGGCAAAATTTCCATTGTTTTATCTTTATTCGCTCATATAAATACATGAAATATAGGTATTTTTTCATAAGCACGTTAAATGTAAAAAACATCTTTATCACTGTCACGGTAGAATAATTGCAATTATGCGCTGTAGGTATATCAACTCATAATATGTATATTTACGTTGGTAACAAACGATAAAATATTATATCTACGTAGTTTTGCAGTTACTATGTTGCAATATCATACTAAACTAACCTAATTTCTAAATAATTGTAAGAAAATATATATACAGAATTTTCATGCGATTTAATTGGTCTTTGCTGTTATGTACTTCCATTTTTACGATCATAACCACAGTTCATGACTTATCTATCAATCTAAACAGATCATTATAAAAAGAGAAGAAAGATAACCTAAGGAAGCTTTAACGAAGAAAAGGATATTGGATTTTTATCTAGCATATCTCGCAAATGATTGACAAATAACTTCAACGGTGTACCATTTATACTTAGTTTATTTTCACAGTGCTTGAAATCCATCTTGGACTTCCTAAACCCTGGTGAAGGGTGGATGGGTATGCAAGACTCTTGCGGGCTATAACCACCCGGGTGGTCAATTTCGGCATCGAAGAGGGCTCCAAGTTCGCGATAACAAACCCACCCTCCAGCGCCGCCGGAGCCGCTCATTGGTGCATCCTTCAAGCACAAATCGGCGGGTAACTGTGAGCGGCAACCATGTCAATAAAATAATATTCGTTATTAATCAATAGCTAAAGCCTATCAAGTCTCAGCAAGGATTCAATAAAGTCAATTGTAGTGAAACTACTCTATAGATGGAATGTAGCACAAAACAATATTTATACAACGTTTCGTTATGCCAATATCTAGAAGAGTAATTTTAAGTTGCCATTAGATCTGATCGAAGATTTCTGTGTTACAATACATCGATTATCGACTAGTAATTCTGAAACTTTCCCGAATTGGATTCGTGATTTTAAGGTAATATCGGGTCTATTCGCGCACAGATTAATATCAAAATAATATTTTGACTAACCTCAATGTTTCGATCAAGTTGCATTGACCGTGGTCACGAGTAGACTGGAGTAGCGGGTCTCAGCTTCGAGATAGGCGGGTGTTGTTACCAACTACCCGCAGCTTCACGACACACACTAAAGACAGTATCTATTTACTTCCTTATTTTACTTCTTTATAGTAAAAGTATTTAACAGTCAACTAGAAGTTACTATTAGGTGTGTAAGGAATAATAATAGGGACTATTTCCGATCAAGTAATTAGACAGCTAAATTGTTGTTATAGTAATATCTTGGTTTTCGCGATTATTACACATTATAATAAAAACAGTTTTAAACGGATTCGGGGAAACGGGTTAGCCTAAGGCATGTTCACATAGGGCACACACTGCAGACTAGACGCTCCACAAAGTCTGCAGTGTGTGAACATGCTTTGGGCAAACCCAACCATTTTCTTCGATTTGATCATCCTCAAGTCCTCGCGAAAGAGAACCGTTATGTACCAAGAATGTTTCGTGAGGCTATTGAAATTAAAAACATCCTAATTTTAATACAGAAGATGGTTGGCAGGTACATACCACCTTGGTCTCCTTCTGTGAGAGCGTCATGCTCCAGAAGGAGACCGCAGAGCGGGATCGGGAGAGGGCCGATCCCGCTCGAAGAAGAAGGAGACGGCGCCGGGGTAACAACCGCCCTGGCGCCTAATTCCGATACGCCTGAAAACCCCTGCCATTGCTATAAGGTGGGGGACCTCTGGGTTCGCGGGTGCGTAGATTGGGGAATCTGCGTGCCCACACCAAGCGACCCAAGAGAAGACGGTAGCACGCATGTGGTCACGCGCTGCCGTGGGATGCTTTGGGGGATCCTTTACAATCCCCCTGGGGGGGTGACCGCTTTACAGTCACCCTCTCCGAGATGTGCCAATAGGCGTGGCACCAGTGGGTGGCTCTAGTGTGATCATACGAGGACCTGGAGCCTCCCTTAGGTGCCGAAGATGACCGCTCCAGTGGTTTTAGCCGGTAGGAGTCCGGCATACCCCTTCGTCCTTCCCCGGGGCGAAGGAAGTTCATGATGAATTTCCACTGGGCACCAATAAAAAATAAAATAAAAAAAGGTACATACCACCTGTATGAAATCCGGTTATTAAAATAATAAAGCCCCAAACAACACACCACACTAAAAAACATCAAGACACTGTGAGTGATTACTAAGTATGGCTGATGACAGTAGTCTGTCATCAGCCATACATCTTTATGTCTTTTATGTCCTGGTCCTGGTACATCATAACGAGTAGTAACCATAGTCATAGATTACGAGAAGTATCTCTTTATAATCTGTTTATTTTATTACTATACGTTTTGATTCTTGAGCAAATGTCGTTTTACCTCGGCTACCCTTGGTCTTTAATATCAGTCCATAAACGTCCACTTCTCAGGTTAAGCCGCGCCAAAACCATTGAACGCCTATTCCTATTCTTTGCCGAGTACATAGCAACACAACAACCCTTAAACAAATCGATAACACAAATTACCCGTTAGTTTACAAAGTCTTTTAGAAGGCATGGCTAAAGTATTCATGTATTGATGACTTACAAAGTTTAAACAAACTCCCAACCTAATAAACAAAATGTCAAAGCTCATTGTAACTCGTAAACAATACCAATGTTGTGGAATATTTTCATTGCATGTTTATTATAACTGGTTTAAGGTGACTCTTGAATATAAATTGAACGTTACATGTTAGAGTCTTGTTGCTAGATCTCATGGTGTGACTCTATTCTCACGAGTAACGAAACAGTGACCACGGATTTCATTTTGATTGTCAAGAAGACGGTCAGAATCATCCTTCGTGTTATAAACAACATAGGTAGCTCCGGAGCTTTCTTTCTCGAGATCCCGGAGCCCCCTTCGGTGCTGAATATGACCGCCCAGATGGTTTTAGGCGGTAAGAGTCCCGGCATACCCATCCATCCAATGCCGTTGAAAAAAACAAACAAAAAAAATACTGGCCATCATTAATCCGTTTGCCCGAAAATCATGACTATCGCAATATATTCAATTCTCGTTCTCAACTTGGGCTGTCGAAACACATTGATTCGCTGCGGAACCGCAATGTAAAAGTAAGGTACGCCGCAAATAGCGCGTTGCGGTAAACACCGCGTGCGCACGGCATTTATATGTCTACTGCCTAATTGTGTTTGTATTAGACGTTATTATCGAATATTTTATCGGAAAAAAGTAAAATAAATCTCAGACGATTGTCCGTTTGAATGCTATAGGTATGTAGAGCGCGCGTTTGCGTCACCAGCAATGAAATATGAAACGTACTACAAGTCTAATAAAGTCTCTTTTGCAAAATCATTCTCATCTACCTGACTTCGGTTCATAAATACATTCTCCTAAGTTTTTCATACAAACGTTTACTGGTTGAATACGTGCGTCAGTCTCACAATTAATATGTTTTCCCACAGCCTGTATCTAATCAGCTCATCAGATAACATCTGCTCACTCGAGCGTCCCACAACATCCGCCCATCGCATGCGGATCGTTCATTCATACATTGTTTATTTTCCTTTTAAATGACATTGCAATTTTCTATTCGTGACCTCCATTTTCTGTGTTTATAAATGTTTTTCTATTGTGTTTACGAGTGTCATAATAATATCATAGAATTGTTTGTAACCTTGCCGACAGCTGGTGAATATTTATGTTACTTACCTAAAACATGACAAACTTATTAACTATGACGGTTTGAATATAATTATTGAGTTCAGGGAGCTTATAAGCGTTAATTACCATTCAGTTGCTAGTCAGGAGCTGTATTTTTTTATAGAAAATATCAGTTTGCAACTGGCAATTAAAGCTCATAACATGGCGCCGTTAAAAACAGTTTAATATATAAAACGCTAGTAACTCTACCGTTAACTCATTTCAATGCACATAACAAAGATTATTAAAATTTCGCTTGATGTTGTGATATTGTAAAATAAATGGCTAGGTAGATAGTGTTTTCTGGAGTGATCATATGAGGACCTGGAGCCCCCTTTCGGCGCCGAAGATGACCGTCCCAGTGGTTTTAGCCGGTAGGAGTCCGGCATGCCCCTCCGTCCTTCCCCGGGGCGGAGGAAGTTCATGTAGAATTCCCACAGGGCCCAATAAATAACAAGGTAGGTAGTGTTTTAAACTTTGCTTGTTGTTTTAAACCTCACCGTCTTTACTAGTGAATGTGTGAAATCCCAACTTAGAATGTATGAATCGTAAACAAGAAACTCTTAAGTATGTGAAATCTAGGTGTTTCACATATTGTACCCTTAGTACGAGTTTCTTTTTACAATCGAAATGTAAAAGTAAACTATGTATTTATTGCGTTCGGCGTTGCGATTGGCCCGCTCCAAACTCTTCAACCAATCGAAGCGCCGGACGCGGTAAACGCCTAGTTTACTATTACGTTTCTATTGTAAAAAGAAACTCTTACTAGAGGTACAAGTACCATAGTGTTACCGTTTACGACTGCTTTTTCAAAGCAAAAGGGCCGATGAGGACTATTGATCGCCACAAAGAACAATCTTGAGGTTTGACAGTGTGATTGATGTTAGTTATAAGACTTTATCAGTATATATGTAGAAATTATAGGTATAAGCAGTTATTTGGCTGCGTGTAACGACATTCAAGGGGTAAAATATGGACATTATAAAGATTACCTAGATATCGGCCTAAACATTCTCAAGTAAGAATTAAGATATGTGTAAACATTAAACTTAATGCCCAACAAATACTAACACAAATTTCACACGCGCAGGACTGAGGCATGTATGTCACTTATTGCAAATGTCAGTGTAATGTCAAGATATAATTTAGAAAGTTTAATCGCATGCGCACGCGTCATGATCGAATCGCGTGTAATTACATTCATTTAGGCCGGGCACACACATGATTCTAAAGCGGTCGGTGATTAAGTCTCTTTTCGAAAACACGATCGATTGATCTAATAATAATTTTACATCGCGTGTCAATACAATTTTACATGTCCTGACGTTTTTAAAAACTGGTACTAAACGTGTTTTCCGAAAACCTGGAGACGCCAGAAGGCGATATTGTTTCAATGAAGTCCCGAAATCGCGCGATTTAAATTCTTTCTTATTCCAGAGAACGTTGAGAGTCGCCAAAACGCAATGCATAAACGATGTAGTTGCGAAAATCAGTCAATGCTGAAAGCATCGTGTGTGCGCGGGCGTGACTCATGTAATTAAGAATTGTAATTAAGCGTTATTATTATATCACGCATTTAATAAGCCGTAATACAATAGAGAAAGATAACATCTAAATAAGGAAAGGAAGGAAAGCTGTGTAACTCATTTCAGCAGTTAATAGATTTGCATGAGACGCAATAATATAAGTTTGATACTTTCCAAACAATGCCGTCCGAAGGGATGAAGTTTGGGTACATTTTGGCTAAGATTACTTAAAGTACAATTAATAATGTTTTGCTAACAAAAGCCTTCCCATAGTCATGTGATCAAAGAGTACCTAGCTTTATTTTACATATTTAGTACATCGAAAACCTTTGCCAAGTACGGCTTAGGTATATAAATTAATATCTGTACATACTCAAAATACAAGTCTTGTATTTACCCGACCATTGCCAAAGATCATTTGTTTAATCAAGTCCTCAGTCGCATTGTAAACCTGACCATAGGTCCGTTTGACTAAAATGACTACCTATACATTGTTTGGTGCCCGACAAAGACGTAGGTTGCCTCTTATGCCGATAATATCGTGAAAGGGAAGTAAATGATTATTACAAGTGGATGGGCAAGAGCTTTCTAGGCGTTCACCGATCACCATTTCGTTCCCAAATGTATTCATTATGGCAATATTATAATATGACCCTACATTGAGACGGTCCTTCATGAGACTCAGCAGCAGCGGATGTTTCCAGGCCGATAAAATGAGGTGATTTACTGGTTTATCGTGAACTTTGCTTTCCCTTGTTAGTGCTACAATTTTAAGCGCGACTAACACAACCGTCCTATAGTCCAACTACATTACAATAAAAATGCACGTAATTTTTATTTATTTATTCTGTGTACAAGCTGACGTTTTCATTCACATTTCGCATTACGACAAATTCTTTAGTCCATTTACCGTTCAAACAATCGGTACTCAAATGAATTCGACAAGCCCTCTTCTCAGTTCTGTGAATACCAATGAATGTTGTTGCATCGTTTGGACGGACACCAAAATACATTGCCAATTATTTGCGTATGTTTGTAAAAGCACTGTTGACTTAAAGGCACTGTCGACAATCGTGTATAAGGCGGCTAAGACACCTTTCGCCGTCAGTATTCTGATCAGTCTCGCGAGGCTACTTGACTAGGGGCAAGATAAACCACCATCCCTGAACCTATATTCCTGCCTCAGCGTTCTTCTGTTAACTTATACCGCTAGGGTCTGTTGGTATCTATAGTTTTATTCATATTATATATACAGTTAGTTTATACATGTATAAAACGTTGAAATACGACTTGCCCGATTGTACATTGGTCGATTGGTCCTTTGAAGCGGAATGTGCGGTTCGTGTCTTTTTAAAAATCCATCTGTTTTTTTTAATACTGCTTAACTACTTTTACTATCTCGCTATATTCAAAAGAAAGTGACAATTTCATTTAAGCTTATCAAGAGTCTAAAGGTAACGAAGGCAATTTTTTTTAACCAGTGTCCTTTTCCTATGTATACCTTAAAAAGTTTGAAAAACAATTACCAAACCTTAGTAACCCGTAGTAATTGAATCGGGTGTATTGTATGTGGAATTCATGTGTGGGGCAACGTTAAAAAAAAAAAACAAACAAGAAAATCCTATAACCACACAACCATTCTAATTGTCATTATTCTTATAAATATTGACGGTTGCATTGCAATGTGTAAGGACATGCATTGTCATGCCGAACAGTATGCAAATATTACCCGATAATGTCTGAATAGACCTTAAAGCGTCGATTGTTGCCACATCAAACTAAGTGATGCAATTGACCTGCTTATTGTCTTCTAATTACGAACGATGTGATATCTCGATGCAGACCGATCGATCTCGCATTCAAGCTAAATCGATTGTTTTGTTCACATTATTAGCTATTTCAAAACTCTGTGATGGCTCTTGATAACTCCTTGCGATATATGTATTGTGAAATTGGGATTCCTGGTCTCAGTACACCTATATAAGCGGTTTATCTGCTATTTACATTATGTATATTGTTAACTCGAACACTGTAGTGTCTAAGGCGCCTATTAATAATAATATAATAATATCGGCCATTTATACGTCCACTGCATCATTTTGGGGGGTATTTGCCAATACTCACCACGCTTGGCAGGCGGGTTGGTGAGCGCAGTATGGCTACCGTTTCACAGAAGGGACGCTGCTGCCCATCCCTCTGGTTTAGATTCCCTTAGTCGCCTTTTACGACATCTACAGGAGGTGACGGAGTGGTGCTATATTCTCATCCGGACACCACACGGATTATTACACTATAAAACATATGTATATATGTATTTGGTCAGTGATCTTCATTTTTTCAGATATCTATGGTCCTATTGGACAGGATGTCGTGAAATTTGATCATAGTATAACGCTAAGCACAGACTAGGTAGCTTTCTATATCTTTCTATCTATATCCAGTATCTTTATACTGGCGCCAAGCAAGCAAAAATGCGTAGCAACCAGGCGGTCCTTGATTCGAGACACTTCCGCCTCATATCAAGGACCGCAAGGACCCTTATGTGTATATCAACAAAGCTTAACGGTAAACGACTTTGGTTTGGGTATTTAGAAAAGTGAACAAACCATACTACTTACTACTTTTGCCTCGTGCAAACTCTGCAGCTAGATACCTAAGAACAATTCTTTTTTTTTCATCATTTCGGCCGAATATTGTCCACTGCTGGACACAGGCCTGCCTCAAGGATCACCACAACGACCGATATCGGTGTGTTGTGTGCTCATTGGGGGGTTTTGCCATAATCGCCACGCTTGGCAGGCGGGTTGGCGATCGCAGTTGAGTTGTTAATGTATTCGAAGGACGCTGCTGCCCATCCTCCGGCTAATCCCTTAGTCGCCTTTTACGACACCCTCGGGATGAGATGGGTTGATGATATTCGTAGACACCACACGGAACAAGAACAATAGAAAAATGCAAATAAAATAATTCATAGAAGAATTTTGTTGTTTGTATAGGGTTTCCCTCTATGTTTCCTTCTGTGCTTTAACTTCACTCGTACTATATTATTGTAAACAGATCTTTTTTTTTGTTTGCTCAGTCGCGTACCTTGTGTCAGCGTTGTTAAAGTCGCCCAAAGGCCTCCGACTTGGTTTAAGGCAAGTCAGTCGGCTATCCTAAAACCGACAAATTTAAGTGCCCTCCGAAGCACGGAGACGCTCTGTTTAAATAGCATTATGTGGTCACCCATCCATCGACTAACTGTGCCAAGCGTTGCTTAACCTCACCGATCAGTGAGTGCAACTGGCTAAGAGCCATGTGAACTGGTGTCTTAAACAAATATTTTTCTGGTGAGGCAATGATGTCATCTAACTTAACCTTTATCAAGTGAATGGTGATTCACTCCGACAAAATTAAGTCGTTCATGTAGATTTTATGGATAACATGTTTAAAAGTTATTATTTATTAAGTGATAACTGTCCAGAGGTTCTTAATTACAATTAATTTATTTGGTCTTATATTTTTATTGGTTTCTTTGAGAGAGGCTTAAATAGTAAATACCTACTCGAGACTATGAATTTTTTTTATCTACTTTTCTGTCTTTTGACCGTCGTATTATAGAATATTGCCTATTTTGATAAATATCTAATAATATATCAGCTTGTTACTCTCCCAGTTCACGGCAAAGGCCTCTTTTCATAAACAGAAGAAACAATCATTGATCAACACTATGTGTTGGCGATTTTACACATTATATCCAGGCTTCCTCAGGATGTTTAACCTTCACAGTTAAAGTCAGTTACGGCCGAATACTCAAACGCCATTTAACTTTAAGTCCCGCTTAAACAATTTGAGGCGCCCGGTTTTGTACCAAAAACCGGTTTCTCGAATAGTTAAAGCGGGGTCTTACGACTGACGTTAAATGGCGTTTGAGTATTCGGTCGTTAGTGTCTTGGATTAATTAAGTAAGTACATCTGATTTTGAAAAATTCACATCCCAACCAAGTTCTTCAGAGAGCATAGTATGAGTTTCTTAACGTAAACGCGTGCGACATGTGCAGTTACCGCGTTCGGCGCTGCTATTTGCCCGCTCCAAACACTTCAGCCAATTGGAGCACCGAACGCGGTAAACGCTTCGCACGAGTTTACGTTTCGATTGCGAAAAGAAACACATTCGGCCCTCAGAATCGTGCCTGTCATCCGCTGGGTCACAACACTCTTATCTCTCTATTCTAGTTTGATTACTGCCTTTTTTATACAACCTGGCGAATTACTTGCCATTCGCCTGGTACCACCGTCACGCCTGGTCATAAGAGCTGTAGAGCTACTCAGAGCTAGACCTGCGTGGCACCAAACTGCGTTCGTCACCTCGAGACATTAGTTATTTAGTCTCTTATGCCCGGTAATTTCCTTTTACACAAAGGAGCGATGGCCCTTTATATTACATAATTTAGTATCTTTTACATTTTGTAAATGTGAGAACTTCGTTGACTCTGTATGTGTTACCTGTGCGTTAATAATTCACTATTTCTGATTGTGTATTAGAGAAGCAATCGTGTGTTTTATTGTGGGTATACATTTCACGTATAGTCCACTTTGTTTTTACATACCAAACGTGTTAAAATGTAATAATCAAAATTATTATACTATCTACTTAATTTTTTTAAGTTTTTATATCTTGGACGCCTCGACTATCCTACGCATCTAAATCTGGTTTTTAGCGAGTCTATAAATATCGTCAGATAGTGACGACATCATCATAAGTATTAAAACAGATCTAGACTACCAGGCATACGCCTTTAAATGTCCCTTAATACAATTTAAGTAATACCGATCCAGCTGTCCCCAAAACAATAGCTTGTTATCCCCAGCAACGCCCTAAGCCGAGGTCCGTGTCCCGCAGGGGGCGCCCTTAGCGAAAGTTGCTTAGTTTTTAATATTAAATTTAAGCCTGGCTGGAGGCCTCTTTTGGCTTCGCCAGAAATGACCGGTTGAGCAACCACATTTCCCTGAAATGTATGCGAGAAGCCTAACATAAAAAAAAAACCTGGCATACGCCACTAGTAAAATTATTTTTGATTACAATAAACTGTACTTCGAAGTAATAGTAACTTTAAAAAACTAAGATTAGACTAGTCTTGAAATGGGTTCTAATATGAGTTAAATGATTGATATATGTGTAATTTTCTGTAAAAACGCCATTGTAATTATAAATACCAACTCAAAATGGTCATAAAACATTAACACGATTAATACGAAGCTTCGTAAATACTACTAATTGTACTATCTTTATATAACTTTAACAATTAATTACTTACTTATATTAATCTCAATTAAAAGTACACCAAGAAATATTTAGCAACCGTCAATTCAATTCAATTTAATCATTTATTCAGTAAATAGGTCCTAACAGACTTTGACACGTCATATTGAAACAACGCAGTGCATTTTCATTACATGACAACCTCTGAGAAGAAATGTCAAAAGAAACTCAGGGCTAGGTCTTTTTTGATTAATTAGCTTTTTTTTATTTGTTTTACAAATATTTTTACAAATTATTTAGAACAGCTGTTATACATAGAAAAACATTTGCAGCTATACAATACAAACAATACAGATTAAATTTGTTTCCAGAGAAGCCGCATGTGCAGATAAGAATAGTTATGAAATGATAAAAAATTATAAAACTTAACGCCACACGTGGATATCGTCAACATAGTCTTTGATTTTATAATAGGCTAGTTTTTATTAGAGTTGTTTTAATGTGCGTTTTTAACTTCCCATCAGTAAGATGTGTAATTCGTTTTTGTAACTTATAGAATCGGACCCAATTCCCTAAGAAAGACTTATTTGTTTTGGTTAATCTACATAAAGGTATCACTATTTTATGTCTGTCTCTAGTATGTTTGTCATGTAATACATAATATGTTAGTCGCTTTTAACATTTAATTAATCAAGGTTTTTAAGCACGTAGTTTTTACGTTCGTATATTCACGAAGATATAAAGTGACGGCGGAGTTAGTATATTGATTAATTTATTGATTTTTAGAGAGTCTAAGCGACTCGCGAGGACCTCATTTCGTACATACCGCGGATAGCCCTTTTCTGTCATATGAAAATTGAGTCAACGTCAGCCGCTGTTCCCAGAGCAGGATGTCATAGGACATGATGCTGTGGAAATACGCGAAATACAATAGTCTAGCAGTAGCTACGTCAGTAAGCTGCCTAATCTTTCTTAAACATTTAAACATCCATTTAAACATACTTTCTGCTGTCTTTCTGAAAGATAGGATAATACTAACTCGAGAGCTTTCCGGCGAATTCCGTATTGTCTTACAAATGAGCGTATTGTGATCCACGCAATCAAAAGCCTTGGAAAGATCACAAAAGATATCAATGGCATCCCGTGAACCCAGGCTTCTAAAATTTGAGTGGCTAATTTAGCAGCGTCTGTCGTCGATCTACCTTTTCAAAAACCGAACTGCAAGGAATGTAATATCCAATTTTTAGTAAAATGAGACAACATCTGATCAAGCATAATTCTTTTAAAGACTTTACTCAAAGCTGGAAGAACAGAAACCAGTCTATAATTTGAGGGATTTTACTTGCAGCCACTTTATTGTATTTCATCAGATCAAGAAAAGTGCCGCTATCTATACAAAGATTAAAAAATCTTGATAGTATTGGGGCAGTGTTATCAATTACTGATTACATATAACAGAAATACCACATAAGTCTTCGGTAATTTAATCTTTAAACTTTAAAAGACGTTTTATAGTACTGAAAGTAATATGTTTAAAATCAAAATGTATCCTTAGAAAAAAATATTTTAAGCATTGACTGTCAGAGAAGAGGACGAGTCTAGTGACTTCTTGACACTAGACTCGTCCTCTTGACTTCTTGACATCTATCGGTATAATTGTAAAAAAAGTTTCAAAAGCATTAGCGACTTTATCTCTAGCGACAATTCCCTATCTCTTTGTTTAGTTTTCCCGGTTTCCGAGTTAATGACTTTCTATATGGCTTTAATTTTATTTTTAGATTTGCTTATTTTATTACTAACTAATTTAGCTTCTGCGAGTGTACATACCCTTTTAAACGATGTGGATAAGTTCCTTACGTAATCATAAAAGGACTGGTCAACAGTAAGAGACTGTTCACAATATAAGTTGTAAAGAACATTTCTACTTTTCCTAATGCCTTTAGTAGCCCATTCATTAAATTTACTTTTGTTATTCAGTCTAACCTGCTTTAAAGGTAACGTTTTACTGAACTCCTTACATCTAATATTAAATAACTACTGAAGCGGGTTCAAAGCGGGTCATTCGGCGCCATAAAAGTATTTACCATGCATATAATGTCAATTTCTACCCTGGGATGGATGGAAAACCTGACAGAATTATAATATATTCTTAAAACTTCTTTAACACTTGGTCATGGCTCGGCCTTCTCGTCGTCCTAGGTGAAAGACAAATGCGACGCTATGCGAAGCGACATAATCAGGAAACCAGATATTATTTGTCATAATCTAAAATACAAGTAGCATAAATTTTACATAGTATATGTATTGTATTGAAAAATATTGTATGATCATGGAGATACTTGTTGGCCCTAAAACTCTTAATTCGATGTATAATTTACACGAGCGTTTTATATGCCTTTCATAACTATATACATACATTAAAAGAATGATGGTAATAGTACTTAAAACTTCAAACGGCTATAACTCAAAAGTGGACTGTTTTTTGAACTGAACATTCAATGGGCGCGATGAGATGAGAGATGCGATAAAATTTCAAGGTCAAAGAGTGCAACGTTTTAAGTGTAACGTGACATGCGCGGGCAAGTACCGCTCAATTTTTTACTCTCTTTTGCTACTGCATTATAGTGTTGTCCCCGTTGTATTTATGCAGGTGAGCCGTTTTCATAAAAACCGATACTAGTTTGTTTATAATTTAGAAGTAACTAATGTGTAATAATCAATTATGAATGATTTTTTGCTCCGATAGGAAGCTACGCTTTACCAGAAAGGCCATATAGGTTATGTATATTACGTTAATAAAGCCGGGGTAGGGGTAGGGTGGGGGATGCATAATAAAATAATCGCTCTGCAACGCAACGCGTTGTCGCGTGCTGTTTGCGACTACGTAGCCACTGCTTCATGTTCTCGCATTTGCGGCTCACGTAGGACTATGGGTTACCACCGCGTAAACATTGTGAACAAGCTTGTAATTTCGCTCACACAGCCGTCCTTGACTGCTTAGAGATCGTCGACACTGCTTTGGCAAAATCCAAAATTGGTACCGTCTTTACACGTGCTCAGGGTTGGCAGGCTATAATTGTTTGTATAATTGTAGGGTTTCGTAATTGAGTGGTAGTGCTCATTGAATATTGAAGAAGGTCAAATATAACCACCACATATAACTGTTTTGTGATCGTGTATTGAGAACGAAATGTCTAGATAAAAATACCTATTTTAGTCTCGTTTCAGCCGAATAAAGTCCACTGCTGGACACAAGCCTCCTCCGTCAAAGATCTCAACAACGACCGGTTTGGGTGTCTTGTATACTGATCGGAGGGTTTTGCCATTGCCTCCGATAAATCCCATAGTCGCCTTTTTTGACACCCACGGGATGTGTTGGGTTGGTGCTATTCGTAGCCGGCACCGAACCCGTGGCACGTAACGCAGAAGGCGAATCGCTTAGCCACAGCGCCAACTGTGTCGTAAGTATCTCCCTAAATATTGAATTTTATATAATGCTTTTGTAATGTAAATACACACAGTATATATTGGAAATAAACACCTACTAGAAATATTTTGAAATGACCTTTCTTTTAATGTCAGTGTGGGAACGGGCTTTGAAAATGGCATAATACTGCGCAAATAGCCATTATAGAAAATGTTAATATTTTATGTACTTTAATTTCACTCTTAAGTTATGTTACAAACATCGCTTCGTTAATCTATTCCTATTAACGAATGCAATCTAAAGTAGCCATTTCATACATTTAAAATTTAAATCACCTTAATTTTACGCTCTAACATTCTATCAGTATTTGGGAAAATGTAAATTAATATAAGAAATTGCTGATGTGGAGCCGGAAGTTTCGTATAAACAAACGATATAATTAATTCTTTGAACTAAAAATAAAAGAGTTCACATACCATATTATAGACGACGCGTGACTTTTTTTATGGTGAAATCCTTGATGATAACCTCCGCCTTGGGAAGGGCGGAGAGGCATGCCCGACTCCTAAAACCCCACGGTGTCCTTCCACTTACCCGTAGCCGGGAGTGAGGTGCACATTATGTCTGCATTAGACCGCGCCCCCGGCAGGTATCGTCCCGTCGCTGTATGACGGGCCCCGTCTCACGCGTGGCAACCCTGCTCGTAAAGCGACAGGACCGGTTTCTTAGCAACCAAATAAATAGTAAAAAGGTAATATAGAACGACGTAGAAATGGAAGTAATTTAAATATAAAGTAACAAACAGCATCATAAGTTAATGAATATTTCGTAATTATTTATCACAAGTTCATAATAGTTAATTATTGTTTAAAATTTACCATTATACCGGTTTTACAAGTATTCGTTCAAGGTATTTGTTACATTATATATAGCAGTGTGGTGCCGGCTAAGAATGCCACCACCCCATCTCATCCCGTGGGTGTCGTATAAAGCGACTACGGGATTAGCCGGAGGATGGGCAGCAGCATCCTTCGAGTACATTTATAAATCACCTGCGATCGCCAATCCGTTGTGGCAGTATTTGGGGGAGGCTTGATTATGATCATAAAAAGAATTGTACTTCGGAACGTTTAAAGCGCGACTGTTATTGCACGCGATTCATATTAAATACTTTTTTTTACATTTTTAAATAAATGACGGCTCACTCTTTCCTGTTTCTTGCATACAGCAGTGCTATTCTGTAAGAACTCACTAGCAAACCCGCTTCTGGATCCGCAGTGAAATCTCTAATTTCGTATTGTTTTTACTACAAGGCCTTTGCCACTTCACGAAACTTATCGTTACCGTCCCTCGTTCGCTCGGCTGTTTCACTTTCTGAAATAATCTGTTTCGTGGCAATAATTCTCGCATAAAGTTCTGAAAAGACAAGTGTCTAGTTCTAGTATTGCAGGTATTAACTTTAAGTATTGTGCTGTAATGGATGAAAGCAGTTAAAAATAAATAAAGCGGAAATGAGCATGGGCAGTAAAGATAACATTACTTTTGCAGTCATTATGAAACAGGTTTACTGTCATGTTTTGTATCTTTTCCACTACCGACATTACTTTTAAATCAATCTAAATAACCACAGGTAGTATAAACGGCAGAGTTAGCGAAGTGATTGGTTTTCTACGCAACAAGTAGCGGGTTTGATTACCTCAGCGCGTTACTCGATGTTTGGCTTTTTTTTTGCGTGGGGACATCCTCATGGACTTCCTCTGCCCTGGGAAAGGCGGAGGGGTATGACTCTTACAGGTTAAAACCTCAAAGTATTCCTTCTACTTACCTATGGCTGGCAGTGCGGTATCTGTCCGCTGGGCATAAGGCCGCACAATAGTGGTGTGGCCTACAGATATAGTTATTGGTATGAGTGCGTGTGTATGTGAGATTTATATGGCAGTAGACAGTACCCACGATACAGGAGAAATCCTAGTATTGGGCATCGACCATATTATGTTCTCCGTCACTTGTACTTAAGTACTTTATAAATAGTTTGATAGTGGTAATAATATTCCCATGGCTCTTACTGGCTGAGAAATAATTCCACGCACAGAACACGATGTTATTTTTTATATATGCAGTCATTGCATAACGGTGGAGCGAGTGTTTGGAATGTAGGTATTATATTACGTAATAAACATATATTATATGAGTTTAAAGACATCTTAAAAGCAATGTTTATACAGATTTGGGATTAAGATTGAAAAACAAATAGGGACGGAATAGTTATTAGTAGCGTCTCGTATATGTAAACTATTATATCTTTCAAAACGGTTAATGTGAACACTATTTACATATCTATTTCTGGACATTAAATCGCTTCAGATTTCTTTTTTTGTTGTACAGTAGCTTTTCTGCGCTCACCAGCCTGCCTGCCAAGCGTGGTGAGTACTGTCAAATTCCTCTCAATACGATGATACAACTGTGTAAATATATGGGGGAGGCCTTTGTTCAGCAGTGGACATTGTGTGGCCGACATGATGATGATAATGAGATTTCTTTAGTGTGACGTTTGGTGAACATTTTAATCTTGAAGTATGTGTCATTGTCAGTAATCTACGAATAGCATGGGAACAGCTCTCGTCACCTATCTGGTATATATTCTCATGCTGGGTAGGAAACTAGGAACAGACTGGGCCAACGCAGACCAACGAACTTGCGGTAGCGTTCGCCGAATCTCCCGTTGGTCCCGCTGACTTTCGGTAAGCTGGCCAAATAGAGCCAACGAAAACTACAGTCGGCCACGGCACACGGCACGGGACGGTCTTAAGCGATCAGTGAAAGAGTGGAGATCAGTTTGCGCTGTTGCATACAGCCTAACCCGCCCAAAAAATTACTTCTGCGCTGGTGAAGGGGCCAAGGTCAGCGCTCAAGATCTGTGTCGGTTATAATAGTGAAAGTCTTTCGTTGGTATATGGCACAGCATGCACCCAGAAAAGATAAATATATTTTATTTATGTAAACCCATTTACAGACACTTATGAATAGTCAGACTTTAAGTGCCGATTTCCAAGCTGTATAGATTTCCTGTATAGAGAAGAAGGGGCAAGAAACTCCATGATTGCTCTTTTCAGCCCCCAACAAAGACCAAGGGTTGTTATATTTTAACGTGTGTAATTTGTCTGTGGCATCGTAGCTCCCAAACGGATGAACAGATCTGGATTTTTTTTTTTTTGAAAGGTGACTTGATCAAGAGTGTTCTTAGCTATGATTCAAGAAAATCTGTTCAGGCGTTTGAAGATCATCAGCTCTTTTCTGTGTATGAAAGGATGTGAACAACTTCCGCAGGTCTGATCGATTCAAATTTGATATAGGTACTGTTACTTCAATGATATTGCAAGAACATGGTAACCTTGTTACTTTTAAAAGGGATTTATTTGTGTCGTGGGTTAGTAAAATGAAATGAAATGTTTATTATTTTATTAAAACATAATAGGTTGCATTTTTGTCTACATTGCTCTTGAAATGAAGTTTATGTGAAGACAGTGGAGGAGAAAAATAACTACACATCTTAAAAGTGCATACTAAACAAGCCTGATCAAATTGTTATCATAAGAAGATTTACCTGCACCCAGTATTAAGGAGTAAAGTGCAACAATGTGCACTAATAATGTCAATAACAAACTATTTTTAAATGACCTGATAAACGTCTCGTTTGCTTCTCAAATGGACAACAAATCAAAGTTTAACTAAAGACTAATATGACACGGTCTATTAAAAAGCTGCTAGCGAAATAGAGATGGACTCATAATAACTTTGCGATTAATCGACTACTAAATTGACTATTTATATATTTCACTAGCTGGGACCCGCGGTTTCACCCGCGGATAAATTTAAAACAAATTAGATTATATACAAATAATTTAGAGTACTTCGGCATAGACACTTGACATAGAGTATATATATTGGATTTCAAGGTGTTTTTTTGCGCGGAACCCTAATTATTTTTCTCAAATAAAAGTAGCTTAAATTATTCCTTATAGCCTCAGGTATCTGCCAGTGAAAGTCCCGTAGAAATCGGTCCAGCCGTTTCAGAGATTAGCGGGAACAAACAGACAGACAGACCGACAGACAGACAGACAAAAAAGTTAAAGATTGTTTTTTGTGGTAGATTCCGTATATACTTTAATATGCATATAGTAAAAAGCTGTTATTTTGACATTACAAACAGACACTTCAATTTTATTTATTTGTAAAGATTACAAACAGACACTTCAATTTTATTTATTTGTAAAGATTTTGTGTCGTTCCCGGTAAAGTTTGTACTACCCCTCCCAACACATGGGTGTCGTGAAAGGTGACTGAGGGTTGACATTAAGAGTATGGCAGCAGCATCCTCTCGTGTGCTACAACATACTTTTTTTAAATGTTTAAATTCCACACACAATACACCCAGACCCGGAACAACTACCTGTAGATTATACAAATATTTGCTCCGTGTGGGAATAGAACCCGCGACCCGGAGCGTAGCAGCCGACTGTATCAGCCACTGCACCAACCGTGCCGTCTTAATACTGCGATCACCTATCCGCCTGCCAAGCATGGTGTCATCATTGAGGCCCATATTCAGCAGTGGACGTTTATGAGCTGATGTGTGTGTGTAAACTGACTATTACGCAAACCCGAATACTTAATAGGAACAGTTTCAATATATGTTTTAAGACCACTTCATTTAGCTTCTGACATTCTAGCAGAAAGCATAACTTTTGCCTTCGTCAGTACAACGAACTCATTTGTTTAACATTAACAATGAAACCTGGAGTACAGCTAAAATATTTCATAACTATTGTCAACAAAATAGTTGATGTTGACTAATCCTACAAAATAATTATATTCGACTTATCGCCATCCACCCAGTGTCTCTATTCCGTCACCTCAGTAATAATGTCAATGCAATATCAATTTGTGTTACAACATGATCCTAGCAGCTGATGTGATATTCACGGTGACTACTTTGTATAAAACTACTATATAATAAAGCATTTAAGGCAATTCGAAAGCGTCCACTGCCGTGACTGAAAGGCTGAAGCAGACAGAAAGCGAACGGTTTTATGAAAACGAATTGCAGGAAATGAAATAAACGATAAACAAAATATGTCAACGGAATAATTGTACAGATGTTTTCACTGTCATTGGAAATACAATAAAAATATATGAAATACAACGTAAATAGACCTTTCAACTAAAAGTATACCTACATAACCGAACCATTTCAAAATGCTACCTCTCTGTTATGAAACCAACATCAGCTTAAGGACTCCTGTTTACCAACCAAACTAAATATTCTTTTACTTTGTAAAGGTTTACCAAAACACTTAAATCAACGATGTGACCTTCCGATCCTCATACACCAATTACGAAAACATTACTAGATATGTCATGTTTATTCGCTTTCCTGATTTCTGGGTCAAATAACGACACGATTTTTTCCAGTTAGAGGGGAACACCTCTAACTGGAAAAAATCACCGCGGTAGACCACGGCGGACGGCGAGACCAACTTGCCGCCATCAATAAACAATGACGACGAGAGTCCAATAACAGATATAAGTGGACAATTCAAGGGGAGGCCTTTACTTAGCAATGGGACAGTCAGGGCTAAATATATCTAATAATATATTCATAATGTTTTTGAATTCCGTGCGGTGTCCGGATTAAGAATATAGCACCACTCCATCTCCTCCCGTGGATGTCGTAAAAGGCGACCAAGGGAATCTAAACCAGAGGGATGGGCAGCAGCCTCCCTTCTATTAAACGGTAGCCATACTGCGCTCACCAACCCGCCTGCCAAGCGTGGTGAGTATTGGCAAATACCGCCCAAAATGATGTCACAGTTGTGAAAATCTATGGAGGAGGCCTTTGTTCAGCAGTGGACGTATAAATGGCCGATATGATAATGATGATGATGATTTTGTTGAATTATTTGACAACTAAACCCAATATTAGTGTGACATAGTCATCATTTCAGCCGAGTAAATTCCACTGCTGGACACAATTCTCCCTCAAATAACCACAACGACTGGTCTGGGTATGTTGTATGCTCATTGGGAGTTTGCCATAATCGCCTCGCTTGGCAGGCGGGTTGGCGATCGCATTTGATTTGTTAATGTACTCGAAGGATGCTACTGCCCATCCTCCGGCTAATCCCATAGTCGCCTTTTACGGCACCCAAGGGATGAGATGGGTTGGTGCTATTCGTAGCCGGCACCACACTACATAGTCAATAGAAAACAACTCATTAACTGCTGCAAAACGAGACATAATTAAAAATCTATTATGTCTACCCGGCAGCCGGCAATTTATAGGCAACAGGTTATGACGTTTCACTGCACTTGAATACATTCTTATTTAAAATCAACATCAATCTGTGTTCTAATTACAAATACATTGATTTCTACTCAGGCATGTTATCGAAATGTGCATACGCATCACACTTGTCTTGTTTAATTATTTCGCAAAACAAACTGGGTTATAAAAATACGAACGAGCTTATTAAATCAACACGTTTGCGTAAACTGTTGTGTAGATATGATTTCTATATATTACATTAAAACCTAGGAGGCAAATTGGAAATGTATTTCATCATCATCATATTAGCCAAATGTCGTCCATTGCTGAACAAGACCTCCTCCATGGATTTCCACAACTGGATTTTCATTTTGGGGGAATTTTCCAATACCAGTGCGCTTGGCAGGCGAGTTGCTGATGAATACACACACAGAATAGCTGATGTTCCACAGAAGGGACGCTACTGCCCATCCCTCTGGTTTAAAGTCTACTAAGTGTATTCGCCGATAAATAAAAGACAACAACACTAGTACTTTTCCAAATACCGCCCACTCCGATAAACTCCACAACAAATAATAACTTAAGTTACTGTTTCTCTTAATTTCAAATCCATCGTGATTTGTCCAATAGATACAATTTTATCTTCATATTTGAAACGAATTCAGCCGCAGCAGTCTTCAATTTATATAAGAGTCACTTTCATTTTTTATCGACTGTTCGTGTTTAACGACCGCTATCCTACAAATGTTATAAAACATATTTATTATATTGTCTGCAAATCTATCATTAATCAGTATAATGATCATTTGAACAACTAAATGAAATAAGTAAGCCAAATTTCGGTTTACTAACCTATTAAAACGAATTGGAATATTCATTCTCTACGCGAAGCTTTTGCTATATGCGATGATGCAGCCCTGGGTTAGCGCGGACGCGCTATTATAGATATTATGTATACTAAGGAAATCTATGCAAATAAATAAAATTGAAGTATATGTTTGTAATGTCACCGTAACAGCTGTTTACTACATGCATATGAAAGTATATACGGCACATACAACAAAAAAAACTGTTCTGTCTATCTGTTTGCTCCAGCTAATCTCTGAAACGGCTGGATCAATTTTGATAGGACTTTCACTGGCAGATAGCTGATGTTATGAATCAAAACTTAATAAAAATAATACATTCAGGCTTGTTTTGTAGACTTTTTAAGAAGTTTAGACTCTTTTCTCCTACATTGTTTTCACATAACCTTGATTTTTACAACAATGTGCTCATAAAATATTGTAACATTTAATATGATTTAAAAAGAGTAACCATGGAGTTTCTTGCCCGTTCTTCTCCGTAGGAAATCCACATCTTGGAACGCGGCAATAAAAGTCTCGACGATTCATAAGTGCCTGTATATGGTTTACATGAATAAAAATGTTTTTATCTTCATCTTTATCTATAAGGATTAACTTAGGCTACGTTAATTTTAGAAAAAGAAACGGGTACCCCGCATAAAATTAAAACCCATTAAATCCAATAGATTTCTATATCAACTGTCTATAGTATATGTCCGAAGTACTCTAAATATTTATAAATAATCCGATTTCTTTTAAATTAAACTGCTGGTGAAACCGCGGGGCAAAGCTAGTATGTTATATGTAGATAATAGATGAAAGATATGACTATCAGCGCCATCTTCATATCAGCCACAGGACGCCTCCCCCATAGATTTCCACAACGGCCGCCTACATGCCGCCCGCATCCAACGTCTCCCAGCGACCTTGACGTCATCGTCTGTCGATGAAAGCTATCCTACATATATATGCTATTTTCTATAAAATATTAATTAATATAAAAAGTCACCTTCTGCTCTTTTTTAATTCAATTGGATTTTTATTTTAACCTTCCTTGTCGGGAACTTAAAAGATGATAAGTAAAAAGTTTACCAACATATTAATTTATTTTTTAAACAGGAGGCCGCTGTATTACTGTCGTAATATATTGTATAGCAACATAATATTCATCATAATCACCATCAACATCATCATATTAGTCCACTGCTGAACAAAGGCCTCCCTGGTGATTCCACAATGGCCGGTTGGATGCTACCACCATCCAACTACTTCCATCTATTCTTACCGGGTCGTCTGACCATTCGCGTTGGAGGCAATCCCACGCTGCGTATTCCAGTGCGTGGTCTCTACTCGAAAACCTTTCAGTCGCAACGGCCTTCAGATATGTGCATAATATTCCTGACTCCATAATCAAGGTCATTCTCATAGTACTGCATGATGTTCCTACAGGCGGGATCGCTAATATATAAAATAATTGATGGGTAATTTACGAAGGTAGGTGACTACACACCGATTTTTCCATTCAGCATCATTTCAAATATCGTATTGCACACAATTTGATTATACATTACGCTTCGTATATGAAATAAAATATACTAAATATATATAAGACAGCACCCATATAATATAATTCGACGGCACGGTTGGTGCAGTGGCTGATACAGTCGGCTGCTGCGCTCCGGGTCG